>BSBK01001201.1:1725000-2925000 GCA_027943335.1 Chamaecyparis obtusa
TAGGAAAAAGATGCATCAGATAGGTCGGTTCATGCATGAATTCCATGGATTGCGTACAAAACTCTCTGACATGATGTTGAGGATTAGAGTCTCCATCATACTTATCATACTTTGGCATCTCCACTCTTTTTGGAAATGGTGGCATATACAAGTTTTTGTCAAAAGGAAAAGGGCATAGAGCTTCCATGGAGAACTCTTTGTGTTCCTTTTCTTTCTCAAGATTATTAAATTTGACTTGTAAAGCATGTATCTATTTCATCATAGCTGTGAGTGGAGTTTCTTCCTCATGTGTAATGATATCTTCAACATTAAAGTTGGGAGGAAGTTTAGCTCCTTGATGAGCTAGTTCTAAAAAGTAGGCTTCTCTATTTTCTTTCAAGAAATGTCTCATCATCTTGTTAAATTCATCGTCATTTTGGTAGCAAGCAATTTCTTCAAGTGTGGGTTCCTGATCTGCACCATGTTGAGATTGAGCTCTTTGAGAGCCAAATTTTGTCCCTGCTTGAGACATGGTATGAGTTTGTGGACTCCCTAGATTAGATTGATGAGGGGTATGTTGAGTGCCTCTGTAAGTTGATGGAGGGGGTACATAACCAGATTTCAATCGATAGTTTCCAAGATTGTCTTCCTCGTAAAGACTAGAATTTATGAGTTGCTCAAAAGTTGGATTTTGGATAGTGGTAATAGATTTCTTGTGAGAGGAAGCTCTAGTCTCCACCATCAACTTTGAGTGAAACAAAAGAATAAGGTTTAGATAACTGAAGAATGAATTGAATCAAGATGATTAGATGACGCAACCTTGTCAAGGTTTGATTGATTTAAAGATTTGATTAGATGTGGATGAAGGATACTGTGCCTTGGATGTATGGGTAGGTTCCCAAAAGATAGCGGACAAGATATCACAACACTTAGTCATTTTGATGATTGATTGATTGAAGATTGATAGTCATGACAAGGTTTTGACACGAGATGATAAAGACTCAAATCGATTAGATAGAAGGCTGAATTAGATTCAAAAGGCCACTTTAACAAAATGATTGGACTCTTAATAGCTACTGCTCTATTCCTGACACAATGATCTGCTCGACAGATTTTGAAACTAGGCTGAAAGAGCTAAATATCTGGCAATCCTGACAATTTTCTGACAACTTTCAAAAATTTTCCAAACGACACTCTGAAAAACTCATATGACAGTGGGTGAGCTATGAAACAATACTTGCACAACTCGTATGATAGTTGCAAAAGCTCGTACGATAGTGGGTATGCAATGAAATGACACTTGATGGAAACTTGTATGCCTTTTTGACTTCCTAAAATGATTTTTGACTCCAGAAAAGAATTTGACTTCAGATTTTGCAAATTTTGAGTTTTTAGATTTGAATTGTTTGCAAATTTCAATGTCCAGATTTGAAGATTGTAACAGATTTGTCCATTTTCAATAACCAAATAGATAAACAAGCATGCAAAATAGCAAGCAAGTGATTTCAAGCATGTCTGAAAACAATGAACAAGGGAAAAAGCAACCTTGCGCATGAACAATCAAGTGACTTATTCATTCTAATCCTCAGAAGCGCTAATTGTGTATGTTCCAAAAATGTTTTGCAATAATGCACATATACCCTATAAAATGAAAATTTAGCCTCGCTAGGGTTTTTAGTAATGGTTTGACTCTGTAACTTTTATGATCCAAAGGGGTGAACTCCAATCCTAGCACACCTGAGTTTTGACACAGTCTGAGAACTTAATCTTCAGGAGCTACTAGGGAGATCTAACAACCCAACAATGAACCATACCTGTGGAGATTTCTTCCACAAGGACATTTATATAGCAGCTGTCACTACCATAGCAAAAATGGCTATGACCGCTTGAGGTTCTGTCAACGTAGTTTTCCCTATGAAGGGATTGTCTGCTACGGTTAACCCTCTCTAAAGATGACTCACAATAGTATACCATAAGGGGACTTGGCTCCAGATCCAAGGTTTTTGACACCTTTTCACTTTTAACCCAAACAAAGCAAGCAGATTAATCTGACACGCTAAGACAAAGTTTTGCTTTACCAAGGTCTATGATGCCAACTCCACGTGATCTATCAACCTCTCCTGGGAGAGAATGTATTAATCAATAAGAGAAGGCACACTAACCAATTTTGATTTACCAAAGCTTGTGATATCAACCCCACTTGATCTATCAAACTCTCCTGGGAGAGAATGTATCGATCAATAAGAGAAGACACACTAACCAAGTTGAATGCGAAACACACTAAGTATCCTCCCTACCTACAAGGATTCTATCGTCAAGAAAGATTTTTCTAGGAATCCAATCTCTCAAGAATCACGAATAGTGTTCATAGGGCCTAATTACTATGTGAGCACAGATATATTCCTGAAAGCAAATCTACCAAAAGTACCCAAAAAGTAGAAAGAGGAACACTTAACGCTTAAAGAGAATATGAGATGAGTCCACAAGGTGGAACACTTAACACCTCACACAAGCTAAAAATGAGTCCCCAACTTATAAAACAAGTGAGTTCCTTAAAGCACAAAAGGGTTGCCAAGTGGAACACTTAACGCTTCTATCCCGTTGACCCCTCCCCTTTATGGCATTGAGATTGCAACCACAGGGCGGAAATGAGGGGCCAGTGGATTAGTGAGTCCAATAACCCAAGATAGCAATCAAGATCAATCACAAGTATTCTAAGACTACTTAATGAATCCTTAAGGGTTCACAACCTAGTATCAATTATGCAAGTGTGTAGAAATAGATCAAAAGCATGAAAAGATACACACAAGCTTGACACATAAGAGATTTATTTTAAGTTCCAAATAAAAATATTATTAGATGAAGGAGAATACTTGGGATCCTTGCAATGTGCTTAGTAGATTTTACTTGATTTTTAGCAATTCTTGTTGAGCTTTTCCATGCAAGCAAGTGACGAACTCTCCAACAAGCAAACAAGCAAACAAGATATGCAAAATATATTCAACTTATGAAAACCATAGGATTAGCTCTAAAAATCAATTATTATCAGTAATAATAACCAGCAATTAACCCAAATGACAACTCATATCATTCATTGAACCATGTAAAAAAAATA
Organism: Chamaecyparis obtusa; assembly: GCA_027943335.1. Taxonomy (NCBI): domain Eukaryota; kingdom Viridiplantae; phylum Streptophyta; class Pinopsida; order Cupressales; family Cupressaceae; genus Chamaecyparis; species Chamaecyparis obtusa. Next base: position 1,728,095 of record BSBK01001201.1, read on the forward strand.
AGTGCATACCCATCACAAAACTTTATTTTTTTTGCTGCATTTGACCTAGTCAACAAGATCTAATTTTTTTGATATGATTTTGGCCACAAAAAATAGAAATTCAGAACAAAGACCCCTACTTAAAAATAGAGAGATTTTCAAAAATGTAAAAATTTTAGAAAAATCTCTTTATTTGTGCCCTAGAGACCCGTTTTATCAAAACAGATTAGTTTTTGTAAATTGACTATTTGAGCTATTATATTATGTCCAAATTTAAAACACAAAGAATGGAACCCCTGTAGAATTTAAAGATATTTTTGAAAATATAAAAATTTCCAAAAAATATACTGATTTGCATCAGATATTAATTTTTTCTATAATTTCAAGAAAAAATTATTAAAAATTCAAAACATGTCAAAAAATTCTAAATTTTTTGCTATAGCTTCCCTGATATGTGTCCAACCTGCAAAAAAAAATTTAGAGGAAAATTCCAAGCTATTTGAGAGATAAAATTAAATCTTTGAAACTTTGGGGTTTTAGCTCCAAAAGAAAATCAAAATCAGCATGCAAAGGTGGGTTGCCCAACGGTGGGTGCCAGAAATGTGTGTGTGAAAATTGTACCTAATCTATAGACACAACACTTCAGTAAAACATTAGAGGTTAGCTATAATCAAAATCATGCAAAATTGAAATCTAATTTAACCAAGCGATTTACTGCCTTCTAATAGGTGTGAGATTAATGTTTTCAGATTGTTATCGAGATCAGTGATCTAGACGAGACCTAAACGAAGGATTTGAATGCAAAAGCTATTTTTTTTGGTATTTCTATGCAATAATAATGAAAAACTGATATGAAACTATGCTAATATGGAAATTGATATGCTAAAATGATCTAACAATGATATGAAAAAAGAATCTAAATGAATGTAAAAAAAAATAAAATTGATCTCAAAATAGCATTGATTCGCAATAAGCTTTGATTCTCCCAATTCCAATTTTCCAATGTGATTGTGCAAAAATATGAGATGCTTGGATGCAAATTTGAGAAATGAATTATGAAGAGCTGAGTTATGAAGAGATGAGCCTTATTTTTATAGAAATCCAAGGCTTTGGACGTGCATGAGAAAAAGTCATAAATCACTCAAATAACTCAAGTTGATTTTTGAGATATTTTTAAATAAAGATAATTAAGTCACAAAAATCATGCAAAAGCACAGTTCAACTTGAATTAGAAGTTTAGATCAATTTTAAAACTCAAAAAGATGTTGAGTTTCAAAAAGCTAACAACTTGCATTGATTTTTCAATTTTGAGTTTAACTGGTCCTTGAATGTGCACATGGATAATTATGATTTAATAAATAAATAAAGTGATTTATGCCCAACTTAACTGCTTTTTAAAAATAAAATAATTAATTTATGGGTTAATTAACTATTTTACCAAACTTTTATTAAAAATTATATTATTAAATAATGACAACATGCTTTAATTAATTAAATAAGAATTTAATCAATTATTCATAGGAATTTTGATTTATTGTCAAAATTAAATAATACAATTAATAATAGATAGAATTAAATTTAATTAAACAATTAAGTGGCAAATATTAAATCTAATTAATTAAATATGCAAAATATTTAATTAATCAAATTTTAGGATAAATGTGATTTATTGCCAAATAATTATAAAATTAAAGATAATTATGATGATTAGGAATATTACTAGGAATATTCCCCGATGTAGAATTTAAGATAATCAATTATGATTCGATGATGTTTAGATGTGCCTTAGATTAGGACTTTGATGTTGATTTCGTTCGAATTGAAGATGTAGGAGATTAATGAACTTATAGCCCATTTTTTGGGTATTACAATAATTAGGTTCTCCTCAGCACCTTTGTTAGTACAGTTTGGAGGCATATAGACTAGAGTATACTTGGTTGATATCTGGGTATCTTCTATCCCTTCTTGTTTACTTTATTCTATGTTTAGCTATGTTAGATCTCTATAGTTTGTTCATTCTGGAGTAGAATCTAAAATATATCAACAAGAGATGATGATTTAGTAACCTACATCTAGAAAACCTTCAGAATTATCCCTTCTTTGGCCTCCACTTTTTCTTCTTCTCAAAAATGGTTATCTAGAAACTTTGGAGCCTGTCGATTCTTTCCGTACACAACCTATGCATGTTGATGACAATGAGGACGTGCATCATAGTAATACAAGTAAACATCTTAAATTGATTGGTGTAGTAATACAAATTTAATTGCAATTGGTGTTTGGATTAATGTAACAATTTGTATTGCAGTTGTAGAGAGTGTAGAGGCCGTTGTTAATGAGCAGGTTGAGGTTGAGGCCGAGGCCAAACAAACTAACCTCGATGTTGATGATGTGACTAGATCAGGTAAAGAGCTATATGATTATGAATGTTGTCAATACCTTTATTACCAAGGAATCACTACCCACCATTAATGAATATTAATGAACACTTACACCATGAAGAAGACAAATGATTAAACAGAAAGAGAGGACCAACTGAACCATCTTGTGGTCAGTCTATATCACATTGAGAAACAACATCAAGACTTGAGAATCAAAACAATCAAAATTTTCTTCAAGACCATGAATGATCAACAACATTCCATCAGAAAACAAAACACTAATCTATGTTATCATTAAGCCATAAAATATGTCTTTAAAGTTTAGAAGCATCACAAAAAATTTCAAGAAACATAGTAATATCCAAAATATGTCTTTAAATTTTATTTCTAATGATTATGATGATGTTGATGTTGATGTCTATAATTTATTTCACTTACTGATGCTTGCCTAGATTGAATTTTGAATTGCCAGGTTGGAGAATGCTTTCAAAGTTTAGGGTCTGTTCCACATGATACTCTTAGTTACAGCTCAAATGCAACTCAACATACTTTTGATGCTGGGCAACCCACTACAGAAACTCATCTGCAGGTGAAATTTAATGTTGTGAATCTTGGCATTGTTAATGTTATTACTTTTCCTCATGTTTCATATTTGTGAAAATGTTTCTTGGCACTATCTTCTTTTTCAATTCCTATATTTGTAGCTTTTTAGATCATTAACTTAAGCATTACATGTCTTTGTTCAAAGTTTATTCTAACACTATATTATATCTTATTCTTATTACAATGTTCTTTGTTGTGGGGCAGGAGGTCAATCTTCATTGTCTTCATTGTGGGGGATAGTGAAGATTTCTCTGACAAATAGTAGGTCTTCTTTAGTATCTTATAATAACATGCTAAACTGATAAAAGTGTTATGGTCATTTAATCTACAATTACTAATAGATTAAGCATATTATTACTATGCTTAATGTTCCATTTAAATGCATTTAACACAAAAAATAAATTTACAAAACTGAACCAATGGCATGTTTACAACAAAGATGTGTTGAGGAGTTTGCTCCTTGTTTAATGTTAACCGTTCCTACACAATCCACTCATACAACAGTGAAATGCTATGTGGAAGGGATGGTTGATAGTGTCCCTTGATGGAAGGGATATTTTGAAAGACTTGTTATCATTGTATTGTGTATTTCCAATATCTTTGGATGTAGGGCAGACCAGGAGAATGAAGGATCATTCACTGATTGCATGATAACCCAGTTTTGAAGGGTCACTGGTTGAGGGGATAGTCAAGGTCTAGATGATTGGGCCATTGGAGGACCCTATTTCTTTGTATTAATTTCTATTCAAATTGGATGCATGGATTTCTTGTGAATTATTGACTGCTATGTATCCTGCACTTGCATTTGTAAATCTACATATACTTCTCTAGGGTTGTAAGCCACTTAGAGATCAAAATAGAGAAACTAAATCAGAATCATTCTTTGTCCTATTTCCTTTTAACAAAGTCTCAACTATAAATGATAAAATACATTTGATGCCCTAAGCTATCAATACAAATGATGCCTACCTAGAAGCTCACAGGTTGTCCATTTGATAACCACAGTCAACATTTCAAAAAAATGGATATCCTTGAGCACAAGCACCAATAACATCAAATAATAGAGTTAAAGCATGGGCTAGGGCATGACACCAGTAGAATGTGATCATTTCAGTGACATCAATATACAATGGCATCATTAAACATATATGCCAGTAATATCAACAAATGTGAATCCAAACATTTGAAAACCAACGACATGTTTACAACAAAGGTCTAATAGAACTCCCAACAATTCTTAAACATACTTTATCTGATATGATGAATTCTTAAACAATTAAGGTTGGAGTAGACATAGTTGTCACACTTTTTTTGTGTGTGGTACAAGAAAAATTTGGCCAAGTCAAATCTTTCTTCGTGCTAGCAGTCTACAGAATTAGACCTTTATTAACAATTGATCATATCAGATAACTAGTATGTTTAAGAATTGTTGGGATTGGTCCTTTGGTATGTATTAAACAAAATATATAGAATTTTTAGCATATTATTATCATTCTATTTCTTTTTTGTAAACATGTCATTGGTTCAATTTTGTAACTTCACTGTTGTATGAGTGGATTGTGCATGAATAGTTAACATTAAACAAGGAGCAAACTCCTCAACACATCTTGGAAACTCCATTCACTTCTACCAATAATAAAGCATTTAATCCATTCAAAATTACATATAATCATTAGATAGTTACATTATCTGACTGTGTAGAGGAACAGTCATGACCAAAATGATCAAAACTACTTTCACCCTTGCACAAGCTATTCCAAACTTCAAGTAAAATGAGCAATATGCTATATCAAATCATTCATATTCATAGTAACCATTCAAAGGATCATTTTTTCAATGAACCCTCTGACTGTACCCCTAGGACAGAGAAAGGAAACCTCAAAGTAGAGAAAGGAAACTTAGTAAAACAAAACTATGCCACTATTTGTGAGGGTACAATCATTATAAGTGCCTCTCAAACCTCTCAAAACATGTAAGATTGTCTTTAAATACTTTATTGATCTCTTCTAAACATTAACCAAATCAAAACTACATTTGAATCCACACATAATAACCCCAAAATGAAGGGTTTTGTATCCTTTAATGAATCTCAGTCACTGGTAATGCATGGACAATCAAACCAGTAGTCTCCAAAGCATTCAATAAGTGACTAGATTGTATTTAATATATGCCAACGGACCAGTTATATGAAATTGTCAATCACATAGCATTTCACTATTGTATGAGTGGATTGTGTAGGAACAGTTAACATTAAACAAGGAGAAAACTCCTCAACACATCTTGGAAACCATTCAATTCAATAATAAATGAAACCTAACACAAACACTATTCCTTCCATTCACTTCTACCAAGAATAAAGCATTTAATCCATTCAACATTACTTATAATCATTAGACAGTTACATTTCCTGACTGTGTACTAGAGGAACAATCACGACCAAAATGATCCAAACATTTGAAAATAGTGAATCGATATCCTTGAGAACAAGCACCAATAACATTAAATAATGGAGATAAAGCACAAGCTAGGGAATGACACCAGTAGAATGCAATCATTTCAGAGAGCATTCATGATCAAATAAAATGCAATGCATTTGAAATTTGTGGTTGAATATGATGCTAGAGGCTCGAAAGATGAAGAAATCACATACGAAGAACATGCCATTGGTTTAGTTTTGTAAATTTGTTTTTTGTGTAATTAGTAATTGGCAGATTAAATGCAGATAACACCTTTATCAGTTTAATTAGCATGTTATTATCATATCAGATAAAGTATGTTTAAGAATTGTTGGGACTGGTCCTTTTGCGTGAATTAAACATAATAGAATTTTCAACATATTATTATCAATCTATTTCTTAGTTCTAAACATGCCATTGGTTCAATTTTGTAGATTTGTTTTTTGTGTTAAATGCATTTTTTGTGAGGAGGGGTCTTGTTTTGAGGAGATTGATGAAGATTGTGCACCTCAAAAACTAATTCATAAGGTAACAATCCATTTTTCCTATTCGCTTATATTTTTGGTTTGGTAAATCTCCTTATAAGTTTCATGTCCTTTCTTTTGATTACTATGGATGAGATATATATATTACATTTAACATTCAACATCTTTACATTTTAGAACATGTAGTGTGTTTTTTGAGGATTTTACCAAATCAACTTTTAACATAAACCAAAAACACCAAACTGATATCTTGCCCTTGCAACATGACAAAATATTTGCATTTGACCAATAACTGCAAGCAATTGAACAATAAATCCACATACCTGTATCTTTGTAAAATACCTGGAACATCAAAAAGATGGCTAAGTGGCTGTCACCATGATTTTTATCTACTAAATATGGAAAAAAAAAACACCAAAAAGAATCGAATAGAAAACATGATTGGTCATTTCAGAGAGCATTTATGATCATATAAAATGCAATGCCTTCTCTCACTCTCAATCAGCTTTCACTTGCTTGTTTTCTCCCACTCCTTTTCTCTACAATCAAAATAAAAATGATTTGGCTATTTCAAAATAGTGAATTGATATCCTTGAGCACAAGCACCAATAACATCAACTATTTTGATCTGTGGGTACCCTAATGTTGGCAAGAGTTCTTTTATTCATAAGATTACTCTGCAAGCTTGAAGAAGTGATATATTTTGGCACATGAAGAGTGGAAAGATGATGATGTTCCTGAGATCATGGATGGACACAATGTTGTAGATAGAATGGGAAGACATCTTTTGAGACTGGCCCTGGATCCTTTGACAATTGGGGTAGGATCCAGACCTAGGCTAAAAAGATGTCTTCCTTTTTGTTGTGGAATATAGGCTCTACTGCTGCAACAATGACAGACTATGATGTACATATCACAACAGCTGAGAAACATAAATGTAGGCATCATGGTCACAATTTTTTGGAGACACAACATAATTGAGTGCTATTCCCAGATGATGCAAAGAAACCACTACTTTGCATCATCTCGAAAAACCACTCAATTATGTTGTATCTCCAAAAAATTGTGACCATGAAGCCTACATTTATGTTTCTCAGTTGTTGTGTCCCAAGACCCCTTATGACCCTTTATGATCCCTAAGAATACATCTTAGAGGTCTTAAAATGTTGTAAAGGGTCATAAGAGGCTCCTAGGAAGGGCTAGGTGAGCTTCCACCTTCACGTGGTTGGCCCTATTAAGTAGAGAATGTTAAACTATTCTCAAAACAAAGAGAAGCTCAATAATTTAAGGTCTCAGTCCACGAAGATGCTAAAAAAATGATGAGAATCAATGATGGAGAGTTTTTAGATTATCAGAAGACATATATGGAGTGGAGGCCAGATTGAGTACCAGTGCAAAGATGATGATTCAGTAACCTACATCTATAAAACCTTCACAATTATCCCTTCTTTGGCCTCCACTCATTCCTCTTCTCAAAAATGATTATCTAGAAACTTTGGATAGTGTTTCTCATCCATACACGAAATGTGCTAGTGATGGTATAAAATTACTTTAGGCCTCCAGTATTGATGAGATGTGCAAGTGTAAAATGTTTTTGTGAGACTGTGATCAATTTTTGTAGTGTACATAAATTCAAGGCGGTGATTATTCTTGATGATCGACAGGTAGCTAGAACTAAAGATAACACAGCTCAAGCGACAATCATAGGTTGTCTCTTTCTTCAGTCTATATTATTGACAAAATGTTTTATCTTTCATTAGCTCATCAAATCTAGGGATTTCAATGAATTTAATAGAATATTTTTATGACAACGTATATTATTTAAGTTGACATTGCATGAATTTATCTACTTTGTGCACTTGTATACTATGAAGACGACGATAAAGAAGCATCTCCTCCCATGGCCATGCTTCTTTATCGCCGTCCTCATAGTCTACAAGTGCGTAAAGTAGATAAATTCATGCAATGTCAAATTAAATAATATACGTTGTCATGAAAATATTCTATTAAATTCTTTCAAATCCCCGGATTTGATGAGCTAATGAAAGGTAAAAAATTCTGTCAATAATATAGACCGAAGAAAGAGACAACCTATGATGGTCTCTTGAGCTGTGTTAACTTTAATGTTCCTATCCGTCAATTTTTTGACAATTTATAATTATTCTGATGGAAGCGCTATGCATTCGACAGATAAAATGATAGAAAAAAATAATTTACGACATTTCTTGTGACAGTAATGCTATATTTTCGACAAGGAAACCTGTCGGAGAATACTGCACAACTGTCGTTGTTCTGATAGTTTAAGTGTTGTAACTAGAAAATTTGTGACAAAACTTTTGACAAAACATTCAATAGTGAGGCCATATCACTAATAGGTAGATCTGTCAGAATTTGATGCAAACTGTCGCTATTCCAACAGTTCTAATATCAGAAAGAATATGTTTTCGACAGTTAGTTCTGATAGAGATTGTATATTTCTGATAGGTCTTGTTATCAAAATTCTGATGGATGAATCGTAGGAAATGCCATAACAAATTTGTTGTCATGTGCAAGTTTCAGACGTGACATGGTGTCGATAAACTGATAGATATGTCTTCTGTCGCAATCTTCTACACAAAAATGGCGACGGACTTAGGTGTCAAAATTCTAAAAAATGAGTGTTGCAAATCTAACAAATGGCCATTAAAATTTGACCTCAAATGTACTAGTGTAGGAATGATAACACTAAGAGTTGGGGCGGGGGGGGGGGGGTGAATTAGTGTTCACTAAATTAAATCTTTTTTCTTAGCTCTTTAATCTTAACTTGAATGCTTAAGTACTGAAAATAACATTAACATAAACAATATAGAAGAACACAACACATAACACCATATGGCTATGGGGAAACCCAAATAGGTAAAAATCCTAGTGGGAATTGACACCCACTAATATTCTATACTAGTGTTTTATGATCCTTATTAGAAGATCCTTAACCCTATTAGGAGTTTCTTTACAATGTATTTAGTACATTGACCTAGTCAAGGGTCAGACCCTATTAGGAGTCTTTTATAATAACCTTGTTAGGGGTGTGGACTCACTATCCTAGAGCTCACTACTCAAGTGGTGAAGGCTACAAACTTCTGATCTCATATACACACTATATCTGCTAGATGAACTAGCACTGTGATATTGTTTGTCTGATTAGTTCCTTTGATGCACTGATTCTTTGACCTTTTGCAAATCTCTAATACATCTTATCAACTCTTTGCACACTTCTTCTCTACTTATTTCAACTTACAAAAACCTTCCATGCCTCATTACAAGGGCACATCTAATATTTATATGTGCATACAAAATAATTAAATAGGCTGGCCCTTTAACCGATTACATATAATGCTTCCAATTGAATTAGCTCAAGCGTGTTTACAAACAAAGTGAATTATATGTATACAACCTAATTACAATAGGTGCATATCCTTTACATAATAATAATATAACCACTAACAAAAATACCAATAGTTGTTTGTTTTCACTATTCTTCTATGGCATTAAATGTATGTGCAACTTAGACTCTCTATATCTTACTCATACTAAATATTTTGATCATGCGCTCTTAGACTTAGCATGGATATGGTCTTACCAACTTAACTTCTAGGGAACATACCATAATTATGTCATATGCACATGCGTTGATGCTCTAACCTTCAGGTACTCTGTGCATTGTCCAGTCTTCAACACTTAGCTGATTTTTTATCTTCTTATCATCAGAACTGACTCCAAAACTATTAGGAATGGGAACACTGAGAGGGGGGGTGAATTAGTGTTCACTATATTTTATCTTTTTTCTTTATTCTTTATACTGAACTTGAATACTTAAATACTAAAATGAACATCAACATAAACATGAAACATGAAATCAACACATAACACCAATATGGTTACAGGGAAAACCAAATAGGTAAAAACCCTAGTGGGAATAGACACCCACTAATATTTTGTACTAGTGTTTTATGATCCTTGTTAGAAGATCCTTAACCCTGTTAGGAGTTGCTTTAAAATGTGTTTAGTACAGTGACCTTGTCAAGGGTCATACCTTGTTAGGAGTATTTTACAATAAACCTTGTTAGGGGTGTGGACACACTATCCTAGAGCTCACTACTCAAGTGGTGAAGGCTACAACCTTCTGATCTCAGATACACACTATATCTGTTGGATGAACTATCACTATGACACTGCTTGTCTGATCAATTCCTTTGATGTGCTGATGCTTTGACCTCTTGCAAAGCTCTAATACATCTTATCAAATCTTCGTACACTTGTACTCTACTTGTCTCAACTCTATATCAACTCTCATGTTGATTACAATGGGTGCATCTAATATTTATATGCGTATACAAAATAAATAACTAGGTCAGCCCTTTAACTGGTTACATACAATGCTTCCAATTGATTTGGATCAAGCGTGTTTACAAAAAAACATAATTACATGTTGGAAACCTAATTACAATAGGTGCATAGCCTTTACAACATAATAATATAACCGCAAACCAAAACACCAATAGTCGGCTGCTTGCTTTTTCTTCTCTGGAATTTACTGTCTGTGCAACTTGAACTCTCTGTATCTTCCTCATATGGAATCTTATGATCATATTATCTTAGAATTAGAATGAATATGATGTTACCAACTTAACTTCTAGGGTGCATACCATAATTTTCTTGTATGCACGTGCGCTGATGCTCTGATCTTTAGGTACTCTGTACACTGTCCAGTCTTCAACACTTAGCCAATTTCTAATATTCTCATCAAGTGCACTAACTCCAAAACACTATATGACTTTTTTTCCATAATGACAACACTATATTAAGTCATATACACCAGTGTAGTCAACTTACCAACAATCTCCCCCTTTTTCATTGATGGCAACAAAGGAATATGGAAAAGTTGCTAACTGTTCCTTAATACCAAAAACTTTTATCTTATATCTCCCTTATACATATCTATAACCCATATTCTATACATACTCCCCCTTTGAAATTAATGAAAAAGGTGATTCAAAATTTTATCTACAAATACTTACAATGAGAGAACATCTAGATATGCTATCTGTAAGTTTTGGATCTCTTTCTTCCAAAATGTGATTAGTGGTTTAACAATCTAGAGATGGGCGCATAGTGCATACTATAGCTTCCCCATCTACTCCAAATCTATGCTAGGCCCATGATCATATTTCACCATGGTGGCCTTGATCTCCTTAATATTTTGATTAAGTATATCTAGTGAGGGAGCAAGAGCATTTCTAAGCTGAGTCTACCTAGCCCTTATTTTTGACATCTCCTTTTCTGCCTTCTCAATCTTATCAATTTGTCCTTGATATATATTATTGTACATATTTACATCAGTGGATGGGTCTTTCACTGATTTCTTTACTTTCTCTATCATAGATTATGCCTCTTGTATCTTCTTGAAATGGTCATCAATTAACTTGTCCTGATCCATATAGTTAGCAATGATTTTTCTTCCTTTTGCTGCAAACTCTTTCATAGTTGTTTGTCCAACTTTGAGTGAAATAAGGTCTAGTGAGAAGTTACTGACCAATTCATTGAGCCTTTTCTCTCTATAATTATCTTCTACAACTTGAGATGTAAATGTTTCCAAGATAGAAAAGTTAGTTTTAAAGGCTATGAGGATGTTGCTAACATCATCAACTATACTGACCTTGGACACTTTCTTTTCTAAAGACAATAGGTTGTCCAATATGTTCACTAACTCAAAAAATAGGGGATTCCTCATTACCTATTTCTCCTTGGCCTTCTCCATAGATAAGATATTGATCTTGATTAGGTCTTCTTCTCTCCATGAATCCAAACTGGATGTGTCAGGTGTCAAACTTGACAACAATGTTGCTGAGGGTAGTGGAGTGATAGGAGTGATGTCCTCTACTTCTTGTTTTACTTTAATTAGAATTTCAACAGATGTCTTATCTATTGGCTCACTTCTTTTTACCTCTTCTTATCAATTTTATTTCTCTTTTTATGTTTCTTTTTCTATCACCTTTTCTTCTTTTCCATCAGTTATATCCTCAATCAATATTTCTTGTTGATTAGGAGTGTTACTACATAAGTTCTTAGCCTCTTGAGTGCTTACAAAGGATTCTTCAAACTTGTCCAAATCCATGTCTACAGCCACCATATTAACTTTGACATTGTCAATAAAAATTGAGTCATCCTTGAGTGTTTGTGTCATGGGTGCAGACTTATCTACCTCTATATTTGTTTCAACTCTAGGCACTGAGTCCTGGGGACCTCTCATAAGTATATTGGTAGGCTCTACCACCTTGACTTCCTTTTTGGCCATTTGAGTTGTAGGTGTAGTAGATGGGAACATGTGCCTATTCATGATGACCTTCTCAAATGCTTTCTCTATTTCCTTAGCCACCAATTCATAGTTCCTATCCATTATATGAAGGGTCCTTGACTTGGTTCTAAAATGTGGCTTCACCAAATCTAACAATAACTTCTTCTCTTCTATTGAGAATACTAGGAGGGTTTCATCTAAGGTCTTTTCCCTTATCCTTAGGTCCTCTTCAATGGCTTGTCTCTTTTGGAATTCTAGGATGTTCCACACATTGTCTAGAATCATAGTTTTCAATTCTAAAACTATCTTTTTGAACTTCAGCATATGTTTGACAATCATTTCATGAATTTATGACTTCTCAATTTCACTATACTTTTCATATAACTTCCCTACTTGATCTATCTTGCCTTCATTAATGATCCTTGTACTCAATACACTTACACTAGGTTTAAAGCTTACTTTTGGGGGTGTTTGAGTATTCTTCATGTTCCTTGTTACTCACGAGGATGGATGACCAGTGCTAATCTCTTTCTTCCTCTTAGGCATTACCTTATACTTAGGAGGAATAGTAAGGTCAATTTTTTATGTGGGTGTAAGAGGGACAACATCAAATTTGTCCTATTTGTTCTTAGGATCTTCAGATTTCTCAATATTGACTTTCTTTAACTTAGGGTCATCTTCCTTTTCTTTAGCTTCTGATGTGCTCTCAATTCCCAAGGCAATATTTTCTTGCCTTGCTTTGTCAAGGTCTACTTGTGTTACTCAATTAATTCTAAGGATCTCAAAAGTAACCTTAGCTACTTTTCTTTTAGTTGATGTGTTGTTTAGAACAACATCAACTTCTCTAGTTTTCTCTTCATAAGTACCCCATCTAGGCTCATTAGGGTCTTTAGGGGCCGATAGAACTACTTGTGCATATGCTTCTAGGACTTGTTCATCAACCTCATATCCAAGTGGATGGATCCACTTTGTTTTTGGCTCAATTACTTCCATACAAGTTACATCAGTCTCTACCATAAAGAAAATGCTATCCTTGTATTTCTCAACAATACTCTTTGGTATTATGTACCTCATCTACATTTTAATCCTGAATGTATTCAATTCTAGTGTTATGTAATCCTTTAGTGTGCTCTTATTAGATTTCTTGAAGGATATATGTGTCATAGTAGGAATAGTCTTATCTAGGTACAAATCTGACACCTTTCAAAGAATGTTGAAATACATGTATATGATCAAAGACCCAAATCTGAATATCTTGGTCTTGTCATGTTTAATAGCTTTGATGTTGTCTATTAGTTGTACACACATGATCTCACATAGATTGCACTCTCTATTCTCTTTCACAAGTCTTATTGCTACAAGAATTGTGGCTGCAGACACATTGTTCACCCTACTGGTGTGTTGAAACCTATACCCCAGTATCATGGATATCAATTTGATGTCATTTTTCTCAATAGGCTCTATATTCATTCCATGCCTATCACTTCTTGATTTTCATGTTTTCTCAACAAGTTTTCTCATAGCCTTTCCCACTAGAAGAATGATGCCTATCCTTGAGAGGCCTATCATCTCATGAATTAGGTCTCCTATAATCCTGACCGACACTTCACCTATCCAAAATAGGTCATCATGGATCCTGCTAAGTAGGCTCTTGATCCATTCTAACTCATAAAACTCATATGTGGTAGCATATTCTACTATAGGAGGATTATTCCACTGTGCATACTCATCCATGAAGGTTTTATCAAGTTTCATCATTATTTCCATGTGCACTCTTATTCTGTCCAAACCTATTAGTTCCTTTTTGCAATGTATGTATGCCCTAATGTCTTCCACATGCATAATACCCATGGGAGTGCAAGAGATTGCACCTTCTAGGTCATCTAGTGTGGATTTAAATGGATGCCTCTTAAACACATATCACTTCTTCTCTACCACATCAACTAAAATAGGAGTAGCCATTACTTACTTGTATATCACTTTCCAAATGATCTTAAAGACTTTTGAATTAGTGCAATGAACTAAGATTTCCACAATTGATCAAATGCACTACTAATCACTGATGAATCAATCTGCAATTCTTCATAGTCAAATGCTAGGGCTCTTCTACTCTCCAATCACTCTGAATTCAAATGCAACGAGATATCTACAAACTTCTGTGTACTTTAAAGTAGGAATTCTACCATTAATGCTGGTTGCGTAAACCAGGCTATCACTAAAAAATTCTAACTTTCATTCTGCAAGCAATCAGCTAGTGTGCTCTTACACATAGGTTCTGCTAGTCTCCAAAAGCTTAAGTCCAAAGGTGCATACTCTAAGGGTGAGTATACTAGCCACGTAGGGGTTTAGAGCTAAATTAGCTCCTCGTATGACCCTGAGGGCCATTCATCAAAATGTATAGGGTGCATCCACCATGGATGCATCCAATTCATTCTCATCAACCTTGTCCTTCTTTGTCTCTATCCAAATCAAGCTCACATCCTCTGAAGCTTTCAAAAACTTGACTTCTCCTTCGGTATCCAATATTGTTTCTTCTAGCTTTTTAGAGCTTTCTTGACCTTGCATCCTTGACCTACAAAACTTTGAGATGTGTCCAGCCTTGTTACAAGAGTGACAAATGACTGGAGGCCTTATATTCCTTGGTGCATTGATGTCGGTCACCATTTTACATTGTCTTGCTGAGTGACCATTACAGTTACATATCTAACATGTAATATTTTGAGAACTTCTTGTATTTGGCTGATTTTGATTTCTCTCATTATGTTGAGTCTTGTTCTTCTAACTTGTCTTACAATTCATAGCTCTATGACCAAATTTATTTCATGAATAACAATAACCATTGAAAGGTCTTACATGTTTACAGTTCCTTGCTATATGTACATGCTTGTTACATGCATAAAAAGTTTGATCCACTAGCTTGCGCTCATTCTTGGATGGTTCAACATGATCTTTAGTCTGACTTCTAGTCTCCTTAGTATCTGAGCTATCTTCTGGTGCCTTCATTCTTTCTCACATGTTTTCAATCTAATTTTGTGCTTCATTGTATCCAATGCATCTAGTATCACCTTTAAGTCTTGTTGGATACAAATGAGATTCTATCAAATCAGAACTGGTGTGCAATTTATCAATGTGATTCTTTGGCTCTTTCAATTCATATTCCAAGCTTTCTTTGTTATTCCTTAGCTCCAAGATTTCCATGTTTTCTTGCCTCAATTCTTCATTATGTTGAAGGTTATCTTTGATCTATTCATCATAGACTTCCTGATTGTTAGTCAACTTATCATCCAATTCTTCAATCTATTCTTTTAGAGATGAATTTAATTCACTCATATTCTTGATCATTATCCCTAAATCACTGGTAGAGCATTCTTTCAAATCCTTTCTTATCCTTTTGATGACTACTTGAGCATCACTGACTTTTTCTTTTAGTTCTTCAATTTATTTTTCAGATCTGTCCAGGTCTTCAAGAGCAGCTTCAAGATTTCTTTTTAGATGTTTCATTTCTTCTTTGTCCATGATCTCCTCATGTGGTTAAAATTCTTTACTAAGGACCAAAGCTTTGATACCAATTGTTAGGAATGGGAACACTGAGAGGGGGGGTGAATCAGTGTTCATTGTATTTTATCTTTTTTCTTTATTCTTTACACTAAACTTGAATACTTAAGTACTGAAATGGACATCAACATAAACATGAAACATGAAATCAACACATAACACCAATATGGTTACAAGGAAACCCAAATAGGTAAAAACCCCAGTGGGAATTGACACCCACTAATATTATGTACTAGTGTTTTATGATCCTTATTAGAAGATCCTTAACCCTGTTAGGAGTTGCTTTACATTGTGTTTAGTACAATGACCTTGTAAAGGGTTAGACCCTATTAGGAGTCTTTTACAATAAACCCTATTAGGGATGTGGATGCACTATCCTAGAGCTCACTACTCAAGTGGTGAAGGATACAACCTTCTGATCTCAAATACACACTATATTTGCTAGATGAACTGTCACTGTGACACTACTTATCTAATCAGTTCCTTTGATGCATTGATTCTTTGACCTCTTGCAAAGCTCTAATACATCTTATCAAATCTTCTCACACTTCTTATTTTCTTGTCTCAACTCTATATCAACTCTCATGCTGATTACAATGGGCACGTCTAATATTTTTATGCGTATACAAAACAAATAACTAGGTCAGCCCTTTAACCGATTACATACAATGCTTCCAATTGAATTGGCTCAAGCGTGTTTACAAACAAACATAATTACATGTCAGAAACCTAATTAAAATAGGTGCATAGCCTTTACAACATAATAATATAACTGCAAACCAAAACACCAACTATCAGTTGCTTTCTCTATTCTTCTTTGGCATTTACGGTCTGTGCAACTTGAACTCTCTGTATCTACCTCATACAGAATCTTTTGATCATGCACTCTTAGACTTAGCATGAATATGATATTACCAAATTAACTTCTAGGGCACATACCATAATTCTATTGTATGCATGTGTGTTGATGCTCTGATCTTGAGGTACTCTTTACACTGTCTAGTCTTCAACACTTAGCCAATTTATGATCTCGTTAAGTGCGTTGACTCCAAAACACTATATGACTTTGTTACCATAATGACAACAATATATTAAGTCATATACACTAGTGTAGTCAAATTTCCAACAAAAAAATCATATGACTTTGTTGCCATAATGACAACACTATATTAAGTCATATACACCAGTATAGTCAACTTGCCAATAATCTCCCCATTTGTCATTGATGGCAACAAAGGAATATGGAAAGGTGACTAACTATCCCTTAATACAAAAAACACTTAATCATACTCTATCTTATATCTCCCTTATATTTTCTTACTATACATTTTCTTTACATAGCTATAGCTCCATATTCTATACATACTCCCCCTTTGACATTAATTACAAAGGCCTTATAAAACTAAATTTGTACAAGTACTTATGCTGATAGTACATCTAGGTATGCAATCTATAAACTTTGGATCTCTTGCTTCCAAAATGCAATCAATGCATTGATTGTTTGGAGATGGGTGCATAAGGCATATTGTAGTTTCTCCATCTTCTCCATGTATGAACTAGGACCTTGATCATATGTCACCATGGTGGCATCGATCTCCTTGATATTCTAATTAAGCACATCTAGGGAGGGAGCAAGAGCATTTCTAAGTTGTCTGCCTAGCCTTTATCTTTGACAACTCCTTTTCTACCTTCTCAATTTTGTCAATATGTCCCTGATATACATTGTTACACATTTTTATATTAGTAGAGGGATCTTCTACTAACTGCCTCACCTTTTCAATCAAGGCCTCTGCTTCTTGAATCTTCTTATAGTGGTCAGTTGTCAACTTATCTTGATTCATACAGTCAGCAATAATTTTTCTTCCTTTTGCTGCAAACTCTTTCAAAGTTGCTTGTCCAACTTTGAGTGAGCTAAGGTCTAGTGGGAAGTTACTGACCAACTCATTTAGTCTTTTCTACATATACTTCTCCTCTGCAACTAATGATGCTAATTTTTCCAAGCTAGAGAAATTACTCTTGAACTATGAAAGAATTGCACTTACATCATCAATAGAGTGTACCTTGGACACCTTCTTATCTACTAGTAAAAGGTTGTTCAGGATATTTACTGAGTCTACAAAGACGGGATTCCTCATTACCTATTTCTCCTTGGCTTTCTCCACAGCTAAGACACTGATCTTGATTAGGTCTTCTTCTCCCCATGAATACAAACTAGTTGTGTTAGGTGTCAAACTTGACAACAATGTTGCTAAAGGTAGTGGAGTGATAGGTGTACTATCCATTACTTCTTGTTTTACTTTTATTATCATTTCAACAGATGACTTATATGTTGGCTCACTTCCTTTTACCTCTTCTTTTCCTTTTTATTCTTCTATCTTTTATTTCTCTTTCTCTGTTATATCCTTAATCAATACTTCTTCTTGTTGATTGGGAGGAGTGTTATGACAAAGAGTTTCAACCTCTTGTGTTCTTACAAAGGCTTCTTCAAAATTTTCCAAATCCATGTCTATGGCTGCCATAGTAACTTTTTTAGTATCCATAAAAATTGAATCATCCTTGAGTGTCTCTATCATGGGTCTAGACTTATCTACCTCTGTATGTGTTTCAATTACAAGTGTTGAGTCCTGGGGACCTATCATAGGTACATTAGTGGGCTCTATCACCTTGACTTGCTTTGTGGGAACATGGGTTGTAGGCGTAGTAGATGGCTAAATGTGCCTATTCATGAAGACCTTCTCAAATGCTTTCTCCATTTCCTTAGAAACCAATTCATAATTCTTGTCCATTATATGTAAAGTCCTTGACTTGGTTCTAAGATGTGGCTTCACCAAATCTAACAATAACTTTTTCTCCTCTAGAGAGCATACTGGTAAGCTTTCATCTAGAGTCTTTTCTCTTATCCTTAGATCCTCTTCAATAGCTTATTCTTTTAAGAATTCTAATATTTTCCATACATTATCTAGAATTATAGTCTTCAGTTCTAGGACTGTCTTCTTGAACTTCAGCATGTCTTTGACAATCATTCCATGAATTTATGATTTGTCAATTTCACTATACTTCTCATAGAACTTCCCTACTTGATCTATCATGCCTTCATCAATAATCCTTATACTCAACACACTAAGATTGGGTTTGAAGCTTACTTCTGGGGGTGCTCAAGTGTTCTTCCTATTTCTTGTTACTCGCAAGGATGGATGACTAGTGCTGATCTCTTTCTTCCTCTTAGGCATTGTCCTATACTTAGGAGGAGCAGTAAGGTCAATGGTTTCCTTGGGTACAAAAGGGGTATCATCTGTTTTACCCTTTGGATCATCAAATTTCTCAATTTTCACCTTCTTCATCTTTGGATCATCAGATTTTGTCTTTGTTGCAGCTACGCTCTCTATTTCCAAAGCAATCTTCTCTTTCCTTGCTTTGTCTAGGCCTGCTTGAGATACTCCATGAATTTTCAAAATCTCTAAAGTAACCTTGGTAACTTTTCTTTTTGTTGCTGCATTGTTTAATACAACATCTACTTCTCTTGTTTTCTCTTCATAAGTCCCTCATCTAGGTTCATTGGGGTCCTTTGGTGCTAACAACAGAACTTGAGCATAAGCCTCTATAATAGGCTCTTCAACTTCATAGCCTAGTGGATGAATCCACTTTGTTCTTGGTTTAACAACCTCCAACCATGTTGTATCAGTCTCTATCATAAAGAAAATATTATCCTTGTATTTTTCAACTATCTTTTCTGGAATTCTATATCTTATCTGCATTTTAACCCTAAATGTCTTTAATTCCAATTTCATGTAATCCTTCAATGTACTTTTAGTACATTCCTTGAGAGATATATGTGGTATTGTGGGAATAGATTTGTTTAGATACAAATCAAACACCTTTCCAAGAATATGGAAGTACATGTAGATTATTAGAGACCCAAACCTGAATATCTTGGTCTTGTCATGCTTGATGGCTCTTATGTTGTCTATCAGTTGTGCATGCAAGATTGCACATAGATTAAATTCTCCATTCTCTCTTACAAACCTTATTGCTACTACAATGGTGGCTGCTGACACACTATTTACTTTGTTGGTGTGCTAGAACCTATATCCCAGTATCATGGACATTAATTTGATGTCTTTCTCCTCTATAGGATCTATTGTCATTCCACTCCTATCACTTATTGATTTTCAGGCCTATTATACAAGTTTTCTAGTGTCCTTTCCCACTAGAAGAATGGCACCTATCTTTGAGAGTCCTATCATCTCATGAATTAGATCTCATGTTATCCTAACTGGTACTTCACCTATCCAAAATAGGTCATCATGGATCTTGCTGAGTAGAATCTTGATACATTCCAACTCATAGAACTCATATGCCATAGCATATTCTACTATAGGATGATTATCCAACTTGGCATACTTATCCATAAAGGTTTTATTAGGTTTCATCATTGTTTCCATGTGCACTCTTATTCTATCCAAACCTACTAGTTCCTTCTTGTAGTATATGTATGCCCTAATATCTTCCACATGCATAACACCCATGGGAGTGTGGGAGAATGCACCTTCTAGGTCATCTAATATGGACTTGAATGGATGCCTCTTAAACACATATCTCTTCTTCTCTACCACATCAAATACAATGGGAGTAGCCATTACTCACTTGTATATCACTTTCCAAATGATCTTAAAGACTTCTAAATCAGTGTGACGGATTAGGGCTTCCAAAACTGATCAAATGCACTGCTAATCACTGGTGAATCAATCTGTAATTCCTTTCTATCAAATGATAGGGCTCCTCTACTCTCTAGTCACTCTGAATTCAAATGCAGTAAGAATTTCTCCAGTAATGCTTGCCACATAAACCAAGTTGTCACTAATAATTTCCAACTTTCATTCTATAAACAATTAGCTAGTGCGCTCTTGCACATAGGATCTACTAGTCTCCAAAAGGTTAAGTCCAAAGGTGCATACCCAGAGAGTGAGTATATCAGATGCACAGGGGTTTAGAGATAAATTATCTCCCCCTATGACCCTAAGGGCCATTCATCTAGATGTAGAGGGTGCATCCACTATGGATGCATCCAATACATTCTCATCAACCTTATCCTTCTTTTCCTCTAACCAAATCAAGCTCGCATCCTCTAAAGCTTTCAAAAACTTGGCTTCTCCTTCGGTATCCAATTTTGTTTCTTATGGATTTTTAGGGATTTCCTCACTTTGCTTCCTTTTTCTACAGAACTTAGAGATGTTTCTAGCCTTGTTACAAGAGTGACAAATGACTGGAGGCCTTATATTCCTTGGTACATTGACATGGGTTACCATTTTACACTGTCTAGCTGAGTGACCATTATAGTTACATATCTGACATGTAACATTCTTAGAAATTATTACATTTGACTAATTTTGATTTCTCTGATTATGCTGATTTTGATTTATTGCATGAGTAATAACCATTGAAAGGTCTTACCTCTTTATAGTTCCTTGCTATATGTCCATGCTTGTTACATGCATAACAAGTGCGGTCTACTGGCTTGCGCTCATCCTTAGGTGGTTCAAAATTATCTTTAGTTTTATCTTGAGTCTTCTTAGTATTAGTAAGGTCTTTTGGTGCTTTCATCCTTGGTCACATGTTATCAATCTAATTTTGTACTTCATTGTATCCAATGCAGCTAGTATCTTCTTTAAGTCTTCTTGCATACAACTGAGATCCTATCAAATCATAACTCATGTGAAATTTATCAATGTGATTCTTTGCCTCTTTCAATTCAGATTCCAAGCTTTCTTTAATGTTCCTTAGCTCCAAGATTTCCATGTTTTCTTGCCTCAATTCTTCATTCAGTTGAAGATTGTCTTTGATCTATTCATCATAGACTTCTTGATTGTTGGTTAGCTTATCATCCAATTCTTCAATTTTTCCTTTCAAGGATGAATTTTCTTCATTTAGCTTCTTGATCACTATCACTAAATCACTGGTAGAGCATTCTTTCAAATATTTTCTTATCCTTTTGATGACTTCTTGAGCATCACTGACGTTTTCTTTCAGTTCTTCAATTTCTTTTTTAGATTTGTCCAGGTCTTCAAGAGCAGCTTCAAGATTCCTTTTCATATGTTTCATTTCTTATTTTTCCATGATATCCTCAAGTGGTTAAACTTCTATTCTAAGTACTAGAGCTCTTATACCAATTGTTAGGAATGGGAACAGTGAGAGGGGGGGTGAATTAGTGTTCATTGAATTAAATCTTTTTGCTTAGCTCTTTAATCTTAACTAGAATGCTTAAGTACTAAAAATAACATTAACATAAACAATATAGAATAACACAACACATAACACCAATATGGTTATGGGGAAACCCAAATAGGTAAAAACCCTGGTGGGAATTGACACCCACTAATAATCTATACTAGTGTTTTATGATCCTTGTTAGAAGATCCTTAACCCTGTTAGGAGTTTCTTTACAATGTATTTAGTAAAGTGACCTGGTCAAGGGTCAGAACCTATTAGGATTCTTTTACAATAACCCTTTTAGAGGTGTGGACTCACTATCCTAGAGATCACTACTCAAGTTGTGAAGGCTACAACCTTTTGATCTCAAATACACACTATATCTATTGGATGAACTGGCACTGTGACACTGCTTGTTTGATCAGTTCCTTTGATACACTGATTCTTTGACCTCTTGAAAGGCTCTAATACATCTTATCAACTCTTTGCACACTTATTCTCTATTTATTTCAACTTACAACCAACTTCCATGCCTCACTACAATGGCACATCTAATATTTATATGTGCATACAAAACAATTAACTAGGTCAACCTTTTAACCGATTAAATACAACACTTCCAATTAAATTGGATCAAGCATGTTTGCAAAAAAAGTTAATTATATGTCTAAAAACTAATTAAAATACGTGCATAGCCTTTATATCATAATAATATAACTGCTAACCAAAATACCAACAGTCGGTTGCTTGCACTGTTCTTCTTCGGCATTCACTATCTGTGCAACTTAGACTCTATGTATCTTCCTCATACTAAATCTTCTAATCATTTTCTCTTAGATTTAGCATGGATATGGTCTTACCAACTTAACTTCTAGGGTGCATACCATAATTTTGTTGTATGCACATGTGTTGATGCTCTGACCTTCAAGTACTATGTGCATTCTCTAGTCTTCAACACTTAGCTGATTTTTGATCTTTCTATCATAAGTGCTGACTCCAAAACATCATATGACTTTGTTACCATAATGACAACACTATATTAATTCATATACACCAATATAGTCAACTTTCCAACAATCTATGATAAACTTGACAAAATCCATTTCAGCTTTAAAGGCTTCATCAAAAGTAACATTAAATCCATCCATATCTATTTCATTATTGTCATTAATAAAGGCCTCTTTATTAGGCAGTAAGATATCAAATTCTAATCTCCATTTATCCAATTCCTTTATTGAGCCATACTCTACCTTGATTTGAGGGATGAACCTATTGAAATTAGGTCCAAACATTATTATCCTCACTTCCACTTGATTTTCTTTACCTTTGAAGAAAAATAAAGTGATCCCTATCTACTCAATTTCTTCCCCTACTTGCAAAACTATTTCTGGAAGATCTGACCTGAGGGGTTGCACTATTTCCAATCTTTCAAATAAATATGTCCTCACTGACCAAGTCCCAAATTATGTATTCAAAGTAGAAAAAAAAGTTGTTCACTTCAATTTGCAACTCAACCAATTTAGTATATGTAGTATAAACTACATCTCCTTTCTCTTTTAGAATAATAATTCTGTGTTGCAACATATTTAATAAAGCCTCTAGTGCTACCTTGTTTTTATCTATATCCACCTACTCTATAGCTATAGTAGCTTCTTCTCCTCATGTACTCTAAGTTTCTTCTTGTGGAGGTTGTTCAGGTGGTGGAGGGGCAATTACATGCATGTTTACTATCTTTAGAGATAATTATTCCACCATTTTCTCTAATGCTTTTTCCTTTATTATGTGTAAATACATGTCCTTGAAAACAACACTATAATCTTCAAATAGTCCTTTAAACTTTTTGGACAACTACTTTGATTTGTCTTCATTCAATCTAGAAAAGTGAGTAAGCACTTGTGCAATTTCTAGGTCACTAGTGTTATGAATTAACCACACAATTTTATCTCCCTCCATCTTCTCTTGCACATTCAAAAGAGAAGGCTTTTGATATTTTGGATACAAGCTCCATATTGCCAATGCTTGATTTTTTGGGCTATACCCAAATCCCCTTATCATATCCCCAACTTGGGTCTCTGAAGATAAATTGATTTCTAGTTGCCTTCTTATTTGATCAATTATAAAAGTAGAGGTAAGATCCCAACTAGGCACAAGTAGCATATTACTTTCCTTTACTAATCTTCTAGCATCTTCAGTGGTAATACTCTCAGACTTTGGATCATAATCCTTTAGAGCTTGTAGGGCTTCATCTCGCACTTGTCCCTCTTCTGTTATTTTCATACCTATAGCTACTTTTTGTTGTTTATTCCATAGAAGGATGTTTTTAAATTCATTAGTTTTAATAAAATCATCATCGTTCAAAATGACTTCCTAATGAAGTAATCTCTCATCTTGGTGGAGAGCTAGTGGAAACTCAACTTCCTCTACAATTTCTTTATGTTTTCTCTTTTCCTCTCTAATTATTTTTTTCAACTGGTGGTCATAAGCCCTAGTACTAGTAATCAGGGCTCCTAGTTGATCTCTCTTTTTCTCAGTTCTCCTTACTTGAGAAGGCTCTCCTGACTATATTTTTTGTCTTTTAGGAGGAGGCTCACTTGTTGCCTCAACATTTGGAGCTTCTGTTAGGTCTAAAATTACATTCTCATCTACTACCTGCTCAGTAGTAGGTGTTGTTCCATAGAAGGAGAGTTATGTACTAAATAACCTCCATTACTATCTTCTTCATATTCTGAAGAAGATTGCTTTCTTTCTCCTCTTTCCTTATCATCAATTTGTCCTTCCAGTAGATTTACCAATGCATTATAATTGGCCATCATTTTTTCCAACCTCTGTAAGTAAGGCAATGTATAAAAGTATCCTCCAAAAGGAATTCCCTTTTTCTTTATCCGATCCTCTAATTCCAATAAATCTTGAAACTATTATGCTCTTCTTTGTACCACATCATCTTCCAAGATGTTTCTTATGAGATCTTCTTCTAGACAAGGCTCATGTCTATTACTAATGGGGACTGTAGGTGTGTAAAATTTTCTTGCAATTACAATGAAATCTTCAGTATCCACATACCCGTATAAGGTAGCACTCATTCTAAAGTGGCCTAACCAATTATTTACCTGAGTCAAGGCATTCTTTCCAATTGTAATATTGCAGACCTTGAAGTACCTTAGGGTAAAGGTACCCTTCCTATGTGGGGCCAAATGTTCTTTGTCTCTCAACATTAGCTGCCAAATAAATTCCAACACTAAAATTTTAGGTGGCACATAATAGGGAAGAATATGAGGTGGTTGAGGGCACCCATACACTCTAATCATTGTAAATGTTTTTTCATAGTAGAAATCACCCCAATTGTGCTTTCCTTCCCATTTATCAACAATTGACATGGCCTTAATAACTATAGAGCTTTAATTGTCAGCCTGGACAAATTTACTCCTAAGATAAACATGATTGGTTGTACCATCCAATTATGAAATGCATAGAAATCATTCTCCCTTGTAGTAAAATTCCATAACCTCAACCAAAACTGGACTAGGTTGGGCTGACCAGTCCACATTCTCCTAGGTCTAATATTTTGTAAATCCATGATGTTATAATTGTAGAACAAGATAAGATGCATTAGAAGAGAATAATGCATAAACCTAGGGAATGGTTCTTGCTTAACTATGTAGTCATAACCTGTACTCACATAGGGACTTTGCAAGTCTAGTACCATCATCAAAATGTCTGAGGAAATTCTTTCAATGCCACCATCTACTCCCAATACTCTGCACAATCCATAAGCAATGTACTTCATGTAGAAATTTAACTCTTTATAAAACTATGGGGCAGTCCCAGGTACAATTGAAATATAATTATTGTTGTCTTTACTGACATGACTCCAAATTTCCCTTGCAACTAGGGTTGATTCCTTAATATACATGTTTCCTTGACCCTGTGAGTTTATCTCGATTGCCATTGGGACATATATGTTAAAGGCTTTGATGAAGGAATTTATGTCTAACGTCACCAAGGCTAAACCATCATCCTTTCTAATTGTTTTGGATAGAGGGTCATATTTATTCACCAATTCTAACAGTAGGTCTACATCTAGGAAAACATCAAGTATAATTAACCTAGGTAACCCTAAGGTCCAAGGGTTTGAAACTGGCACCAGACTTTCATAATTTTTATGGAAATATGTAAATAAACACAAACCAAATATATCATGGGTATTAGCATCTCTACAAAATCCTAGGTTATCAGTAAAAAATTCATCACTGACCTTTTTTTTCTATGTTGACCCAAGCAATAAGCTGATGAATTCATCTGAATAACTTTCTTTTCCTTTCATGTCACCCTTATCTTTTCCTCATCTACTAGTAGAAGCTCTTCTCACTACTAGCTGACTCATGTTGATCAACTTATAGAAGCCCTTTCTTGAATTTTTGAACTCTTGAAATCTCTGAACGCTGGAAACTCATAAAATCACACAATTTTCTTAGTCTAGTTCCATGAATGCTTGGTGAATTGAGAATGAACAACAATTATCTATATTTATTCTAGGGAATTGAATGCATTAATCCATTCAAGACCAAATCTCTGTAATTCATGTCACTTTAGTCATTACTTAGCACACTCTAGATTCAATTTACTTGTCGTAGGGTCAGAAGATGACAGACAATCAAATTTTAATTTCTGGCGACCACGTGACTACATAGCTCCTCATAGTCACTAAAATACTTGGCACTTTTTATTATTCTTCAAAGACCACGTGACTAAAGAGATTTTTCTTAGTCACTGAATGTTTTACCCTTTTGAAAACTTATCTTGAGACTTGGCGACTGAGGAAAGAATCACAGTCGCTAGATATTTTATCTCTTTGTGATTTTGTTTAGCGATTCAATGACTACTGTTAGATCTTAATCTGACAGTCTCCTTTAAGTCCTTCAAACTTTAATCTTTGTATTCTAAGACTTAGCGACTATAGTCCATCTATTTGTCTTTAAAAGATTTGGCTTTTACTGATTTCATCTTGAGACCATGCGACTACTGTTAGATCTTCTAATTGAATGGTTCATATTAAGTATCTTATAACTTTACTTTCTTATCTAAAACATTGAGAGACCTAGCGACTATAGAGAGTCTCTTAAATGCCAAATATTTTTTGACTTTTCAATATTTTCTAGAGATCAGGTGACTTAGCTTATCTGGAGATGTAGTACCCCCATAGTTTGCTTTCAGATTTTCGGTGCCATACTCTTTTAGGCCATTTTGTATGTGTGCAGATCTTATTATTTTAGTGATTGTTGATGATCCAAATTATGATTATGATTATGTTATGATGTCATATGATCTCATATTTAGATGTTAATGTTATTATGTTGCAATGTTTTATGTTTCGGTTAGATTATGATGTACGTACCCCATACTTGCATGTGTATGGTGTTTATATGTATGTACCTATTTTATGTGTTTGCATCTGTTTGATGTGTATGTATGGTAGAGGATGGAGGTGTAGTTACTTGCATAGTTGAGATCCACACATCCGACCGTACCCTATCATTGTCTGTTAGATGATATTGTATGTACATGCATTTGTTCTGTGATGGTAGGTTTGCAGGTACAGGTCATCGTCTTCCCTGAATCGGCAAGAGTGAGCGTGCCCACAAACATTCATCTCATGGTAAAGAGGGGAGATAGTATTAAGACCCAAACCCTAACCTAAGCTCATTTATCCTAATTGTTGGATAAAGTATCACTTGAATACCTTGCCCAAATTTGGTCAGGTTGACCTAATTCATGGATCCCATCTTTTGAGTTTTTATGTTACATGAATGTTCCTGAAATATTGCTTTGATTTAATTGTTTTGCTATGGTTATTTTAATTAATAATATAGTGGGAAAATAATGATTAAAGTATTTCTTATGTCCTTGAATAATTATTAATTAATTAAAAATCAAATATGAGAATATTTGAATTTAATTAATTAATTGTGCTAAATTATGATTTAATATGTTTTTTATTAAATTGTTGAAAAATTAGTGCATGATTTAACTATGTTATAATTATTAAATAATTTAAATGTGAAACTTTATATTACATGTGTTTTATTGATTTATGTGAAATTTGATTTCATAAAGTAACTTGTAAATAGAATTCTATGTGAGTTGTGCATAAATAATATATTTTATAATTAATAATTGGTATTTTTCTCTCAACTCAAAAGGGAGAGTCTGATTAGGAGTTGTCTGGTGACTCACTTAGGGTTTGCATGATAGGTGGATCTGATTTTCTATTTGGGGAAAGTTTGCATTCATTTGTGATAACCAGGTTTTGTTGGAGTTTTCAATTTTGGAGAGAGCATTTTTGGAAAAATTTTGTGCTTTCTTGTGTCCTTGAGAACTTGGTGTGTGATTAATTTCTGGGTGAAGTGCATTTGCATCTGGAATTGGTTTTGCATATGCTGTGATTCAGAGTTGTAGGGTTTGAGCTTCTCCATTGTCAGATCTGGGAGATTCAAGATCCTATAGGCAATTCTACAACAGATTTATAGCATTAGATTTGAGGTAGGGTTTTGATGAATTTTCCAGTATTTTTGTCTGTAGAAATTATGCAAAATTTGATTTGTTTGTTTGATTCTGAAGGTTAGATTAGTAGTTCTAGTTTTTTTTCATTTTTGGATTTTTAAAAGCTATTAGAAAAGCTTTTTCAGTATTTTATTATTACTTGGCACAGTAGGGAAATGCTGGCAAAATTTTTGGGAAAAATTCCACCTAGAACTCACAAAAAATGAAAAAACAAATCTGGTATAGTTAGACTATAGAGAAATGAAATTCAATAAATGGGCTGGGAAGAAAATATGAATTTTGGGTGAAAAAAATACCCTCCCTATGAAAAATGACAGTAAGAAAATATTACACTAGTAATTTCTTTTTGGCATGCTTTGCTGTAAATTTTATTATTGTATTAGAATACAAATTTTACAAACAATAGTAAAGACAAAAAAATTAAATTCATGCAAAAATTGCCTAATCTGGAAAATTCCAAACCTGTGTATTGGCTTTCTGTTTCTGGAAAAAACATGGAAAATGACATTCCATATAGAAAGGGATATTCCTTTGGAATCCTGAAATTAGTTTTTTTTTTTTAAATGTTATTGTACATACTAGTTATAAATTTCATAAAATATATATATTTAAAAAAATATATATATGGAAAAGACATTTTTGTTATTATTAAAAAAAATATATATAAATTTTTATTTTTTTTTAATATCAAATCAAGTGGGAGGCGGGGACTGCCTGTCCCCTACCCCCAACTTCCCCACGCCACTGTAGGCAGGGCTAGCCCACTGCATGATAGTCTAGGATAGTCACGTGCAGACTAGGCTGCCGTGAGGCAGGGTGGTGGGTGGCCGCGGGCCCCCTGAGTTTTTTAATTTCAATTTTTTTTTAGTTTTAAACATTGTTTAATAAATTTTATTTTTAATAAATTTTCTTTAGTTAATTTAATTTTAATTAAGATTAATTTATGTTATTTTAATACTTAGATTTATTTTATTCAATAGTTTTTAAATAATTAATATTATTCTTTAGTAATAATTATTTTAATTTTATGAAACTAGTGTATTGATGATGAAGTTTGTTAAATATATATTTTGTATTATATGTGCAGAAATTTTATAGGATTTATAATATATGAGTATATATATTATAAATCAAAGATTTTATTTATTTATTTATACATACTTTGTATGTAGGTATAAATTCAGAAATCGATATTTTCCTAAATAGTTATGTGAATTTTATCAACTCTCTCTAATGTTAGATTGAATTTATGAAGATTTAATTGTTGTTCTTATCAAAAAATTGGGCTTTTTTCTTTATGATGAAATTTATGATTATCCAGTAGGAATTTGATGATTTTAAGATATTGATGGAATGGTTAATTCAGTCATTTTCTAGTGAACTTAGTATTTATGTTCATTTATGTTGTTTATGGAATATGAGGAATTTTGTATTCATTTATAGCTCAATTTTGTTATGGTGTGCATGCTTCATGTTTTTAATTCTACTATGGGTTATCAGGGTTTTAGATGACCTAAGGGAACAAAGGCTAGGAATGAGTCATATTTATCAGTAATTTTTCTATGTTTGGTGTATTTTTGTACTTTATTCGATTATCATTCCTGATGACCGTTAGGCTCATGTTGTATGTGTTTTCTATTATGGAAACTTGGTATTCATTTCTGATTCATTGAGTGAATTTGGATGTAGAATCGCCTATTGATATACCTGTTAGATCTAGGAGAGATCTATGAGCCTAGGGTAGTTTACCTAGATATGTGTTAGGGGGTGGTTTGCAATAAGCACTAGGGCCCACAAGTGGCTGCCAGGATCACTTATTGTAAGTATTTGTTTTAAACAAGTGATAATTTAATAAATTAAGGGGAAATAAATGAACCTAATAAGATAAGTTCCTCGACCATGCTTTAGTGCTAGTACAGACTAAGGTGGGAATGGAGAAGATGCTTGCCGCCTTGAGAGGTGTGTGTCTAGCATAGTTAATGGTTTCATCTGTATGAGAAGTCATTGATCCGTGTATGGTCACTTGAGTGCTGGGATCTAGAGAGATTACCAGGATGAGACTCAAGGGTTAGACATACATGATGACACCTACCTATGCATAGTCTAATTATCCTACATGGTCAGTTTCCTTTGGATTAGTGAGTCATACCTATCACTATACTTGTTGACTTTGAGTTAGTAAGCTTTTAGGACTCCTTTTTCTAGTAGTGTTTCCTGGTTCAATTTGGTTATCTGATTGGGGTCCGATGTTATCTCCTCAGCATGGTGGAGTAGACCTTTGTGGTTCTACACAGATGGGTGGTAGTGATTCTTTACCATTTGATATTCGACGTTTTGGTGCCAATGCTTGATGGTGTCTTTGCAGTTGAATCGTTGTGCTACTTCATTGATGTTCTTTCTTATATTCTTTATTTGTAATCTTGCATTAGAGTATCGCATGTGATACCTAATCTGGATATTGTAATTTAGTTGTTAGTTCTATTACTACATAACTTGCGACATGTGCAGTGGATGTTAGACTAGTTAGTTGTCATGGATGTCCATGAGGATTGTATTTATTGATATATCATGTTATTGTAATTTATAAGTTATGGAATATTTTGTTGATGTTAGTGTTAGTTGTGTTTCATTCTTAAGTAATTCTACTTTATGGAACCCTTGAGTATTGTAATCTATGATTGATGTTATTTTCAATGTGAGTAAATGGTAATTGCTTCCGCACCATTGTTTATCTTGTTTGATAGCTTTAGAAAAAAAATTGTTCACCAAACTTAGTAGCATGTTTAGGATTAAATTCTCATGGGTTCTCTAGTGGGGTGTTACATCTGGTATCAGAGTGGAGTTTCTACACTGGGAACTTTGGATATGTATGCTCATTAGGTTTTATGTGTGTAGATTAAACTTGAAAAAAAACTTAGACATATAACAATTCTATTTTAGACTATTGCTTTATGATCATCTTGTCTTAGTTTATGTTTTGATCTATGTTGTGAGTGTTTGCTAGTTTCTTTATGTTGCAAGAATCATGCCTATAACTAGAGCAACCAAAGGCTGAGGTAGAGGTAGGTCTAGAGGACATGGTAGGGGAAGGAAACCTAGCCCCTCCATAAGTGTCAGTTAGGAGAGTCATCACCAGTAGTCTAGGGGTGAGCAGAGAGAGGATCGTTAGGCTGATCCTGATATGAGACAGCTCTTGTAGGAAATCCTTACTCGCCTTGGTCCTGATCAGGATAGAGAAGATTAGGATGGTTCACATCATTCCTAGAGGAATGAAGGAGAGAGAGAGAGGGAAAGATCCAGGAGTCCTCTTAAGAGGAAATTTACTGTGGATCCTTCAGTGGTAGAAAAAAACCATATGTGGGATCTTATGAGGGGATGACCTATTCCCTTTGATGGGAGGGGTACAGGACTTGAGGAAAAGACATGGTTGATAGCCTTGGAGTGAATTTTTTCCATGCACCCATTTAGCAGCAACACCAGAGCTAGATATGTTGTGACACAACTCACAGATTTTGGAGCAGTATGGTGGAAAATTGAGGAAGAGAAGTTGGGTCTTTGAAAGGACACAGTTACATGGGAATTGTTCTTGGAACATTTTTGAGAATGTTTCTTATCTGATCAGTGGAGAAAATAGAGGGTTGATGAGTTTCATAATTTGAGACAGCTGACATTGACCATGAGTGAATATGAGGACAAATTCTTTGAGCTCAAACAGTACATCGGATTTGGTCAGGACACAACCCTATTGGTACAACATTTTATCAGGGGGCTGAATGCCTGCATTATTGAAAAGGTCTTACTCTTTGAGTCTAAGACCCTCAGAGAATCAGTTGTGAAGGCTACACTCACTGAGGCTAATATAGTCTCAGGCTATGATTGACATACATGTGGTTCTTCAGGATCATGATTTAGAGGGAATCAGTCCCAGGGTAACGGGAACTTCAAGAAGTCTTTGAACTTCTACAAAGGTAACCAGAACCCGCAGTAGGATAAGACACTTCCACTTCCTTCTTCTCAGAATGATGGTTCTTAGACCAAGAACTTTTGTAATGGTCAATAGAGTAAGGATCATTCTTTTGTTTAGCCTACTTAGAGTGCTCAGCAGAGTGCCAGTAGAGGTAGCTTCTAGCAGTCCAGTGTTCCTACTACGAGAAGAGTGTTCAAGGGGGATTGTTTCACATGTGGCCAACAAGGTTATAAGTCATACAATTGTCCTTAGTTTGTAGGATAGAAGCTAGTAGCTTCTGAGCCTATAGTTGGAGATGCAGGCAGAGCTCATAGGGCCTTTGCAGTTGGGAATGATCCTCAGTGTTCAAACCCTAAGTCAGGAAAGGGTCCAATGGGACCTTGTCAGTGATCTTTGGTCTAGTTTCTTTTTAGTGCAGTTAGATTTATGGGATTCATGTCCCTACTTGTTCCAAGATTCTAGGAGTAAGCCTAATCCTAGGGGGGGAGGATGTATTACCCCCATAGTTTTCTTTCAAATTTTCGGTGCCATACTCTTTTAGGCCATTTTGTATGTGTGCAGATCTTATTATTTCAGTGATTGTTGATGATCCAAATTATGATTATGATTATGTTATGATGTCATATGATCTCATATTTAGATGTTAATGTTATTATGTTGCAATTTTTTATGTTTCAGTTAGATTACGATGTACTTACCCCATACTTGCATGTGTATGGTGTTTATATGTATGTACCTATTTTATGTGTTTGCATCTGTTTGATGTGTCTATATGGTAGAGGATGGAGGCATAGTTACTTTCATAGTCAAGATCCACATGTCTGACCATACCCTATCATTGTTTGTTCTATGATATTGTATGTACATGCATTTGTTCTGTGATGGTAGGTTTGCAAGTACAGGGCATCGTCTTCCTTGAATCGGTAGAAGTGAGCATGCCCACAAACATTCATCTCATGGTAAAGAGGGGAGATAGTATTCAGACCCAAAACCCTAACCTAAGCTCATTTATCCTAATTTTTGGATAAAGAATCAGTTGACTACCTAGCCCGAATTTGGTAAGGTTGACCTAATTCGTGGATCCCATCTTTTGAGTTTGTATGTTGCATGAATGTTCTTGAAATATTGCTTTGATTTAATTGTTTTGCTATGGTTATTTTAATTAATAATATAGTGGGAAAATAATGATTAAAGTATTTCTTATGTCCTTGAATAATTATTAATTAATTAAAAATCAAATATGAGAATATTTGAATTTAATTAATTAATTGTGCTAAATTATGATTTAATATGTTTTTTATTAAATTGTTGAAAAATTAGTGCATGATTTAATTATGTTATAATTATTAAATAATTTAAATGTGAAACTTTATATTACACGTGCTTTATTGATTTATGTGAAATTTGATTTCATAAAGTAACTTGTAAATAGAATTCTATGTGAGTTGTGCATAAATAATATATTTTATAATTAATAATTGGTATTTTTCTCTCAACTCAAAAGGGAGAGTCTGATTAGGAGTTGTATGGTGACTCACTTAGGGTTTGTATGATAGGTGGATCTAATTTTCTATTTGGGGAAATTTTGCATTTATTTGTGATAACCAGGTTTTGTTGGAGTTTTCAATTTTGGGGAGAGAGCATTTTTGGAAAAAAATTGTGCTTTATTGTGTCCTTGAGAACTTGGTGTGTGATTGATTTCTAGGTGAAGTGCATTTGCATCTAGAATTGGTTTTGCATATGCTGTGATTCAGAGTTGCAGGGTTTGAGCTTCTCCATTTTCTAATCTGGGAGATTCAACATCCTACAGGCAATTCTACAACAGATTTATAGCATTGGATTTGAGGTAGGGTTTTGATGAATTTTCCAGTATTTTTGTCTGTAGAAATTATGCAAAATTTGATTTATTTGTTTGATTCTGAAGGTTAGATTAGTAGTTCTGGTTTTTTTTCATTTTTGGATTTTTAAAAGCTATTAGAAAAGCTTTTTCAATATTTTATTATTACTTGGCACAGTAGGGAAATGCTGGCAAAATTTTTGGGAAAAAATCCACCTAGAACTCAAAGCAAATGAAAAAACAAATCTGGTATAGTTAGACTATAGAGAAATGAAATTTAATAAATGGGTTGGGAAGAAAAATTGATTTTTGTTTGAAAAAATGAACTCTGGGTAAAAAAATACCCTCCCTATGAAAAATGACAGTAAGAAAATATTACACCAGTAATTTCTTTTTGGCATGCTTTGCTGTAAATTTTATTATTGTATTAGAATACAAATTTTACAAACAATAGTAAAGACAAAAAATTTAAATTCATGCAAAAATTGCCTAATCTAGAAAATTCCAGACCTGTGTATTGGCTTTCCGTTTCTGGAAAATCATGGAAAATAACATTCCATATAGAAAGGGATATTCCTTTGGAATCCCGAAATTAGTTTTTTTTTTTTTAAATGTTATTGTACATACTAGTTATAACTTTCATAAAATATATATATTTAAAAAAATATATATATGGAAAAGACATTTTTGTTGTTATTAAAAAAAATATATATAAATTTTATTTTATTTTTTAATATCAAATCAAGTGGGAGGCGGGGACCACCTATCCCCTACCCCCCACTTCCCCATGCCAACGTAGGCAGGGCTAGCCTACCGCACGACAGTCTAGGACTGCCGCCGGCAAACTAGGCTATCGTGAGGCAGGGTGGTGGGTGGTCGTGGGCCCCCCCACTTTTAAAATTTTGGTATTTTTTTAGTTTTAAACATTGTTTAATAAATTTTATTTTTAATAAATTTTATTTAGTTAATTTAATTTTAATTAAGATTAATTTATGTTATTTTAATACTTAGATTTATTTTATTAAATAGTTTTTAAATAATTAATATTATTCTTTAGTAATAATTATTTTAATTTTATGAAACTAGTGTATTGATGATGAAGTTTGTTAAATATATATTTTGTATTGTATGTGAAGAAATTTTATAGGATTTATAATATATGAGTATATATATTATAAATCAAAGTTTTTATTTATTTATTTATACATACTTTGTACGTAGGTATAAATTCAGAAATTGACATTTTCCTAAATAGTTATGTGAATTTTATCAACTCCAATGTTAGATTGAATTTATGAAGATTTAATTGTTGTTCTTATAGCGAAATTGGGCTTTTTTCTTTATGATGAAATTTATGATTATCCAGTAGGAATTTGATGATTTTAAGATATTGATGGAATGGTTAATTTAGTCATTTTCTAGTGAACTTAGTATTTATGTTCATTTATGTTGTTTATGGAATATGAGGAATTTTGTATTCATTTATAGCTCAATTTTGTTATGGTGTGCATACTTCATGTTTTTAATTCTACTATGGGTTATCAGGGTTTTAGATGACCTAGGGGAATAGAGGCTAGGAATGAGTCATGTTTATCAGTACTTTTTCTATGTTTGGCGCGTGTGTGTACTTTATTCAATTATCATTCCTGATGACCATTAGGCTCATGTTGTATGTGTTTTTTGTGATGGAAACTTGGTATTCATTTCTGAATCATTGAGTGAATTTGGATCTAGAATCGCCTATTGATATACCTGTTAGATCTAGGAGAGATCTATGAGCATAAGGTAGTTTACCTAGATATGTGTTAGGGGGTGGCTTGCAATAAGCATCGAGGCCCACAAGTGGCTGCTAGGATCACTTATTCTAAGTATTTTCTATAAACAAGTGATAACTTAATAAATTAAGGGGAAATAAATGAACCTAATAAGATAAGTTCCTCACCAATGCTTTAGTGCTAGTACAGACTAAGGTGGGAATGGAGAAGATGTTTTCCACCTTGAGAGGTGTGTGTCTAGTATAGTTAATGGCTTCATCTGTATGAGAATTCATTGATCTATGTATGGTCACTTGTGTGCCAGGATCCACATAGATTACCAGGATGAGACTCAAGGGTTAGACGTACATGATGACACCTGCCTATGCATAGTCTAGTTATCCTACATGGTCGGTTACCTTTGGATTAGTGAGTCATACCTATCACTATACTTGTTGACTTTGAGTTAGTAAGCTTTCAAGATTCCTTTTTCTAGTAGTGTTTCCTGGTTTGATTTGGTTATTCGATTAGGGTCTGATGTTATCTCCTTAACACGGTGGGGTAGACCTTTGTGGTTCTACATAGATGGGTGGTAGTGATTCTTTACCATTTGAGATTCGACGTCTTGGTGCTGGTGCTTGATGGTTTCTTTGCAGTTGGATCCTTGTGCTACTTCATTGATGTTCTTTCTTATATTCTTTATTTGTAATCTTTCATTAGAGTATCACATGTGATACCTAATCTGGATATTGTAATTTAGTTGTTAGTTCTATTACTACATACCCTGTGACATGTGCGGTGGATGTTAGACTAGTTAGTTGTCATGGATGTCCATGAGGATTGTATTTATTGATATATCATGTTATTGTAATTTATAAGTTATGGAATCTTTTGTTGATGTTAGTGTTAGTTGTGTTTCGTTCTTAAGTAATTCTATGTCATGGAACCCTTGAGTATTGTAATCTATGATGGATGTTATTTTCAATGTGAGTAAATGGTAATTGCTTCCGCACTATTGTTTATCTTGTTTGATAACTTTAGAAGAAAAAAAATTGTTCACCAAACTTAGTAGCATGTTTAGGATTAAATTCTCATGGGTTCTCGGGCGGGGCATTATAGGAGATCTAGTAACTAAAAGAAGTCTCTTAATTGCTGAAACTTTTATCAAATCCTAACTTCATTCAGTGACTTCACACCAGCAATAAGATCTTAATCTAATGGTGCTCTTTATTTGAAATAAGACCTTTTATATATTAAAGATCTCATAATTAAATGCTAACCACACGATCTTGATCCAACGGTAGTCACGTAATCTCTTAAGTTTTAGAATGATAGCATCTTTATCAAGCGACTAAGCAACATTCGTAAGATCTTTTCTTTGAAGGGGAACAATCAACGGTAGTCACGCTATCTCCAGATCTCAACCTTGACTTTGACTTTCTCAGGAGATCTAGCGACTATAAATATATAAAATTGCTTTATTACATCTGGAGACTTGATGACTATAGTTATAGTCAAGAAATTTTTCATTGTAGTCATTGAATCTCATAAAGTGCTTCAACTTATTTGGAGACCTCTAGACTAAAGGCATCCGCTAAGTCACTTATAAAAAGAGAATATTCCTATGACTTAAGGAGATTGCGTGACTGAAGGGTTTTTGGATGTCACTTAATAAAAAGGAATATATTGGATATCTCAAGAGACTAAGCGACCAACATGAAATGATAAAAGGCACAAGTAAAAATATTTTTAAGTGATTTTCAAAAAGGTAACTGCAAATTAGAACTCGACTAGGTATTACTAGGGTTTTTTGGATTTTCAAGCACACTTTGACCTAGCACTTAGAGTTTTTTAGTACTTTGATCAAATTTTAAGCTCTGAGGATGGAATTTTGTAGGAGACTTTCAACATTACTAGAACAAAAATTGACAAAAAGTAGGGAAAAATTTTCAAGGAATCAAAATTTTGAAAAGAAACTTTGAGAACTAAGAAAACTACCAATAGGTGGACGAAGCTATGTGAGATATTTGCATTGTTGGATCATGGATTGGTTCAATGACATAAGGGGGGATGTTAGTGGAGATATTAATAGGTTTTGTGGGATCAAAAGGGCATAATTGTGGGGGAATAGGAGTACCCTCCTATGCGTAGTTTGCCAACATGGCGAGACAATTATGTGCAATAATCATTCTTACCATCTCTGCATGTCCTGGAAGACACATGAAAGCTTCCATGGAGTTGGTGGTGGGTGTCTCATTGGGATCTTCCCACACATTCTGAACTATTGGTGGTTGGGGATCGTATGTTACCATCATACTAGTGGGGTTGTTTGGGTCTGTTGAACTAGTGGCTTGGTTGGGATCTATTCCTTTCTGCTTCTTTGATCATGTCTCAACAAGAATGAAAATACAAAGTCCTAAGATGAGGGAGAATGAAAACATAACTAAAGTATGCTGGGGATGAGGATCTTAGACCTAGATGAGGTTTGTGGTAGACTAGATGTAGGATTGTGGGTGATGAGAGATTCTGGTGATGGACTTCTTGGAAAATGGGTAGGGGTGAACCCGCAATCGTGGGTTACACTTTTTTGCCTGAATGGACAATGAAATCTATAGTTTGAAAAAAAAATTTAGATTCATATGCATATTGTCATTAAACCATTTGAAATTGGAAGATAAAGTAAATTACAGTCTTTTAGGATTTTCTGTCTAGATTATAAATATATTTTTTATTTTTATTTTTGAATTGATTTGAAAAGTTTTTTCTTTCTCCCACGAAAATTGGTATGTTGCTAAAAATGTCATTTTGAAAGAGTTACACTATTTTCATAGAGCATAACTTTTTTTCTAAAATAGATATCAATGTGATTCTTTCAAATTTAGTTTTGTAACATCCATACAAAGGGCATGCAATTAGTTTTATGACATTATCATGATTATTGCATATTTTATTAGCATTTGAAGTTGACTAAACTATAATTTTGACATACCTTGACTACATAGCATATAACTTATCATGTATTTGTCCAATTTCATTTTTATTTTTCTTGATAGAAAGAGAACTTCAATACCTAGGGCATAGATTTTTTTAGAATTTTTGTTCTCTCATTTACTATTTTCCCATAAGCATCAAACATAGAGGTAGACATATCATGAAATATCTATATTTAGTAAAACTAAAAATACAAAGTCATAATAAAATTCATATTTATTAACATTATAATCGTTGGAAAGATTTTTATTAGTAGTACCTTACTAAATAGATAGGTTTTTCAAATGGATTCATTTGATCTACCAAAAGATAAAGTCTAAGTGATTTTTTGTCAGCATTTTAATAGGTACGAAGGAGACTCCATTGTAGGTATGAATGAGGAGTATAGATGTTATATCAATGTTTTTTTAATCTAAGAGGCCTTGAGCTAACCATTTTTAATTAATTCCTTCAAATAGAACCTCTCAAGGCTTAAATCATCATATTTTATTAAAAATGTGTTATTTCAGCAAAAATCAGCATGTCTAAAAAAGTGTAACCCACTATTGTGGGGTCACCCATAGTAAAGCATCATGTTGAGCTACCTTTCTTGATATGGGATCAAAATACATGGGATTTTCTTCCTCGGATAGACTTGTGATCTTTGGATGATGGGATCCTTACTAGTATGAACCAATCTCTGGATTGAGATCATGAGGTTTGCAAGAGTAAGTAGTAGCTACCCTAGACAAGGTTTAGTCAAATGGGTGTGGCTGAGATTTTGATTCATAGGATAAGGTTTGGGAAACTCAAGGTGAGTCCTTGGATGTGATGTGGATCTAGGATAATGATTTGGGATTTGGATAGAATATGACACTAAATGATGCTTCCTAAGAGGATGATGTAAATGCACCTATGGGATTTCCTAAGATGAAGGTATGTTGAGACAAATTTGAAGATTTAGATAAGGGAGGAGGTTAGATTGACTAGTCTTCACTTACCAGCCTAACAAAGAGATGGTTAACTTGAATTTGATAAGAAAAATGTTTGAACCTTTTGTTGTACTCCACGTTATCTAATTTTTCTTGGTGTTTCTCTTCCTCTTGGGTTGTGGTAATAATGGATTGGTGATCTTTGATCTTTCTTTCAAAAAACTTCTTTTATCAATATACACAGGACATTGGTAGCTTAGCTTTCTTATGTTTCACTGAATTGGTCATCGGTCCAAAATATCTTCACTCTAGGAATACTAGAAGGATTCAAGTTGGGAAGTGACTACGGTAAGTATACCTTGGCTTTGTTTTGAACAAACTTGGTTTTGTTTTTAGGATAGTTGACAAACAGTCCTAGAAGAGACAAAGAAATCTTGTGGGAGAATAGGAAGATGATCTCTTTTGGCCACAAAGAACTTTGTAACTTCAATTTTTGTATGTTCAAACAAATTTTTTGATGGGGTCTGATAACTTCAAGAACATGCACAAGCAATTTCTACATGCACAAGCAATTTCTACCTACAAGAAAAGCTAGTATCACAACCTTTTCCCACAACTTGGTATCCCAAAAGAGGAATACAGATGGTGTTAGGAATGAATAGTAAATATATCCTATGGGGGAGTAGTCATAGTCATTCTGTAGTAGTTTTTGTTGCATTCATGATTGTGATTGTCATTGATGTCAACATAGTGATCTATTAAAGATTAGCAGAGAAGCAGACAATGTTTGAGTTAGCGCATTTGGGATATTGAAGATGAAGCTATGCAAAGTTTGGGAATTACTATATGATGTTCTATAAGATCATGGTTAAGAGCTAAGATGGAAATTCATTTATTCATGATAGTTATGAGGAAATTAGTGGAAGTAGTATTCAGGTAGTGTTCTTGAGTAGCAGTTTGTGGAAATTAGATGATATCTCCTAATCGGGATGGAATCTGATCATGCATAGTTATGAGGTAGTTGAAGACATGATTTTAGTGACATGGACATGAGTGCAAGATCTGAGGTTTCACGAGTGAATAATTATCTTAATTTGAAGCTGATAGTTTTGTGTAATTTTTATGTAACATGTGGAAACTTTTATTTTGTAATTTGCATGCTGACTCATTTGTAATTACTTGAGTGTGGTATAAAGGAAGGAATATTTTCCTTTTTTTAAAAAGAAAACATGAAGCATTAATTATGTATTGTATTTGAAAGTGAATTTTGGAAGTGTGCAATACTTGTTGGAAGAGGATACGTGAAGTATAGAGATCTGGTATTGAGATCTAAAGAAGTAGTTGGTGTGGTTTGGCATAGTCAAAGAAGGAGTAATGAATTGTTGAGATCAGTAATCTTGTGGTATTATTCTATTGAGTAATACTAAGATTAGTTGGAAAGTGTGTTCAGTGATCTTAACCTGAAGCTATTTGGACAGTGGGTCCTTCTATCTTCCATAACTCCTAATAGATCGTATGATAGATCCCACTATTTGGACAGTGGGTCCCACTGTTGTACAATAGTTGATTTGATCAAGGATCATACCATCAGAAACATAGTGTCATTGGAAGCTCTTTTGTTGTATGATCTAATACCCATTATCATACAAGTTTTTGGTTTGTCCTCTGGTAGGTGACCCACTGTCGTATGAGTTTCAATGCCAGGTTTCAATTGTTGTTTCACTTTTTCAGGTAGTTTTCCAAATTTTTTTTCCTGATTTGGACTGATAGCTAACATTGACAATTGAAATTTGTTGTTTCTGATTGATTTCTACTGATTTTGATTGGGAAATGCATGAGAGTTGCTAAAAATAGGTAAAAATATACTAAGTGCATTGTGAGGAATTCAGGTAATATTCTTAGCTGATAACATTTTGATTTGGATTAAAAAGAACTCTTGTGTGTCATGCTTGTGTGATCTTTATTTCTTTCATATCACAGATTTCATTTTGGGCTAAAAAAATGAACATAGATTTACTTTTCAGCATCTTTGTTACACATAGTAAATAGGCCCTATGAACACTATTTGTGGATCTTGAGAGAGTGGGTTTCCAATGAAACTCTTCTCAATGAAGGAACCCTTGTAGGTAGGGAGGTTACTGAGAGCATCTCATATTCTACTAGATTTGTGCATCTTCAGCTTCTGATTGATACATTCTCTCTTTGGAGAGGTTGATAGATCATAAGTAGTTGACATCATAGATCTTTGTGAGATAATCTTGGTCTTAGCATGTCAGATTAATATATCTACTTTGTTTGGGTTAAAAGTGAAAAGGCTAGAGGACTACGCTCTACTCCCTTTTTGGGTAGTATCAGAAACTCAAATCCTTGAATCTGGAACTAGTCTCCATGTGGTATCTTTTGTGAGTCACCTTTAGAGAGGGTTAACCATAGTGGACATTCCCTTAATTGGGTCAACCACATTGATGGAACCTCAAGCGGTAATATCCATTTTCATCGTGGTAGCAGTAGCCACTATATAAATGTCCTTGTGGAGGAAATCTTCATAGGTGTGGTCTCTTGTTGGGCTGTTAGATCTCCCTAGCAGCTCCTAATTGATTAATTTCTTGGAATGTGTCAAAACCCCAGTGCACCTGGATTGGAGTTCACCCTCTTGAGATCACAAAAGTTGCAGAGTCAAACCATTACTAAAAACCCTAGTGAGGCCAAATTTTCATTTTTAGGAATATGTGCATTATTGCAAAAAAAATTTGGAACATACACCATTAGCTCTCCGAGGGATTAGCACAATTTAGTCACTTGATTGTTCATGCGGAGGGT
This sequence comes from Chamaecyparis obtusa, assembly GCA_027943335.1. Taxonomy (NCBI): domain Eukaryota; kingdom Viridiplantae; phylum Streptophyta; class Pinopsida; order Cupressales; family Cupressaceae; genus Chamaecyparis; species Chamaecyparis obtusa. The sequence goes on from BSBK01001201.1 coordinate 1,770,930, forward strand.
TTCTTTATCCCCTGTTCATTTTTTTCAGACATGCTTGAAATCACTTGCTTGTTTTGCATGCTTGTTTATCTATCTAGTTACTAAGAACGAATCAATCCGGTACAATCTTCAAATCTAGACAGACAATTTGCAAACAATCCAAAATTGAAAAACCCTAAATTTGCAAAATTTGAAGTGAAATTCCTTTTTGGAGTCAAAAGTCATTCCCACAAAGTCAGAAAGTCATACAAGTGTTGCCAATTGTCATTTCAGAACTACCCAAGTGTCGTGCAGTGTCAGGTATAATGTCGTACAAGTCTTTTTGCCAGTCAATTCAAGAAAAGTCAAACCCTTCTATCAACTATCATGCAAGTTTTGTAATAGTCGTATGATTTTTTCAATTGTCATTTCATAACCTACCCACTTTCGTACGAGCCTGGAGAAAGTCATTTGAGGAAATTTGAAAAATTGTCAGAAAGTTGTCAAGATTGCCAGATATTCAGCTTTTACAGCCTACTTCTAGAATTTGTCGAACAAATCACTGTGTCAAGAACAAAGCAGCAATTACTGAGAATCCAATCATTTTCCTAAAGTGGCCTTTTGAATTTGATTCAACCTTATGTTTAATCAATTTGAGTCTTTTTCATCTTGTGTCAAAACCTTGTCATAACTATCAATCTTTAATCAATCCTCAAAATGGCTAAGTGTTGTGAACTTGTGTTTGCTATCTTTTGGGCATTTACCCATACATCTAGGGCATATTATCCTTCACCTAAGTCCAACCTAAGCTTCAATCAATCAAACCTTGAAAATGTTGCATCATCTGATCCTCTTGATTCAATTCATTCTTCAATTGTCTCCATCTTATTCTTTTGCTTCACCAAAGATTAATGGTGGAAACAAGAGCTTCCTTACACAAGAAACCAGGAGAAGCATCTCATACCTTACCTTTAACTCATATCCAAGGTCCAACTCTTGAACAACTCTACAATTCTGGTATTTATGAAGATGACGGTCTTGGAAATTTTCAATTAAAAACTGGTTACATTCCTTCACCATCAACTCACAGAGGTAATCAACAAACTCCTCCTTGATCTATCCCAGGGAGTCCTAAAACTCCTACCATATCTCAAGAAGGGACAAACCATGGCTCTCAAAGAGCTCAATCTCAACATGGCACAGATCAAGAACCTACACCTTTTGAAATTTCTCAGTATCAAAATGATGATAACTTCAAAAGAATGATGAAACATTTCTTGAAAGAAGATAGAGAAGCATACTTTTTACAATTAGCTCATCAAGGAGCTAAACTTCCTCCCAACTTTAATGTTGAAAATATCATTATGCATGAGGAAGAAATTCCACTCACCACTATGATGAAACAAATGCATGCCATGCAAGTCAAACTTAATAAACTTGAGAAAGAAAAGGAACCCAAGGAGTTCTCCATGGAGGCCCTATGTCCTTTTCCATTTGACAAAGACTTGTACATGCCACCATTCCAAAAAAGAGTGGAGATGCCTAAATATGATAAGTATGATGGACACTCTAATCCTCAAGATCATGTTAGAGAATTCTATGCACAATCTATGGAGTTCATGCATGAACCAACCTATCTAATGTGTCTCTCTCCTTGATCTCTAGGGGGAGAAGCCATTCATTGGTTCTCTAGATTGCCTTCCACTATCAAAAATTTTGAGGAGTTGATCAAATTGTTCTATCAGTAATACTCCTATAATATCCAACATCTGGTCACCATGATCGACATCTGCAATCTCAAACAATATCCAGGAGAACCATTCTTGACATTTCTCAAGAGATGGAGGAAGAAATTATCTCTTTATGCTAGGCCTATTCCAGAAACTAAGAAACTAGAAATATTCATCAATAATATTGTCCTAGAGATCAACTACCCTTTACAAATGCAAGATCATACATCTTTTGATAAGATGGAAGACAATGCGATCAAAATTGAAAAAGTACTTGTGAAAAAAGGAGACATCACACTTCAAAAGGACAAGTATGAATCAGGATCCAATTCTAAAGACAAGAACAAAAATTGGAACAAGAATAAAGGCATCATCATAGATGGTGTTGTTGATACTATCCATGCCCCATCAAAGACACCAACTTTCAATCTAACCATTGGTACTCAAGTCATCAAAGCTTCAGAACAAAAGGTGTCTGAATCATCTCAAAAGAAGCCAGAATACAAATCTTGGTCCGCTGATAATAAATGAAAGTTCACTCCTCTTGGAGAATCTTTGGAATCAGCTATGAGAACTCTTCTGGCTAATAACATCATCTCCTTTCTTGAGATTAGACAATCTAATCCTGACCCTAAACCAAAGTGGTGGAGAGAGAATGAATTCTGTGATTTCCATGGGGGTAAAGGTCACAAAACTAATAATTGCTTACGCTTGAAACATACTATTTAAGATCTAATTGATAAGGGAGACATCACAATTGATAATCATAAGAGTAATAATGATCATACAACATTCATGGAACCATTTATGAAACATGGTCAAGAAGTTTCATCTTCTCAACCTAATATGGGGCAAAGGTCAATTATGCTTACCCTGGAAATAATGTTGTTATCAATATGGTTGAACCCTATCTCTCTGAGCATTGCAATGTCATCACAATTGTGTGAAGAGATAGAGATCATCCTTTAGCTAATGTAGTTACTCAATCACAAGCTCAGGCACATTTAAATGGACAAATCCCAAATTCATCAAATGTCCCTAAGATGCCCTTCAATCTTTCTTCCGCTTCCAAATAGAAGGCTTCTTCTAAATCTTCCAATCCTAAAGATACAAGGCTAACATCTTATAGTATTTTTCAACAACTCCAACACACTAATGCAAAAATATTCATGTTTGAGTTTCTTTGAATATCTCTAGCTCATAGAGCTATTCTAGACAAAGCTTTGCTCGGATCCAATGTTCTTGATGACCTTGATTTAGATAGGTTCCAAACTATGGTTGGACATCTTACATCTCTACAATATATTTTCTTTTTAGAGGAAGATGACAACTCCTTGAGTCACCCACATAACCAGCCCTTTCATATAGAAGTCTTGATGTAGAACCTTAGAGTCAAATGTGTGTTGATAGATGGGGGTGCTGGCCTAAACATTTGTTCTTACAGCTTGGTCACACAATTGGGATTTTCAAAATTGGCTATTGATCCTAGAAAGAAAATAACTATAAAATCCTATGATGAACAAGAAAGATCTTCTAAAGGCACCATTATCTTACCTATCAGAGTAGGACCGGTTATCAGGGATACTATATGTCAAGTTCTTGATCTACCTTTGGCTTACAACATTCTTGTAGGGAGACCATGGATACATGAAATGAAAGGTATTCCTTCTACATTCCACCAATGTTTGAAATTTCCTTATGAAGGAGTGGAGGTCACTATTCCAGCAAACATATACACCACTTGCAATACATTGAAGGTGTGGATAAACTTGTGCCTAATAATAGAGAATCTTCCATTAAGCCAACAAAAGAAGCATCCACATCTAAAATGGAAGACATGGCAAAAGAGGTCAATATCAAAGAAAATGGTATGGGAGAATATACTATAGAACAAATCTTATCTTTGACATCTCTCCCTATCTCCTCTAAGTCCTATGGACAATCTTTAAAAATGACAAAAGGCAAGGATCATGAGGGGCCAAAGCTATGGCTCACCCTAATTTTCCAAGCCTTCAACACACAATGTGGAAGCAAAACACTAGAAAGTGAGAGGGAGAAAGCAAGATCTTCATTAAATTTCATCAACAAATAGTATACATGCTGGGCTATAAGGCCTTCCCGATTTAGGCCAAATATTACAATAAATTTAGAAGTCCCAAAACATGTGAGGATCCATCAAATTATAACTTCTAACTTCTTGATCTCTCACCTTTCCTAACTCTAAACACAGACACCAAATTTATACAAGAGTCTACCGAACTAAGTCAGCCTTCAGATCCACAAATAGAAAAAGTAACAGTTAGATTAAGGACCCCCTGCTTCCCAATAATGGATACCAGCATTCATTCTATGACCCTTGATAAATGCACGCATCGGCCCAATAGGGAACAAAATAAAACTCATCGGTAAGCAGAGATAACCAACCAGCAGCAAAGCAAAACCAAGCGCCAGGGAATTACTGACTGAACTCGGCAACCGAAGCAACCAACCAACTTGAGATAAGAGAAAACTAACCAATGCAGAGACTACTAACCAAAATTGGTAATCAAAGGAAACTGACCAATGCAAAGACTACCGACCGAACTAGGTAATCAAAGGAAACCAAAAATCACAGAAAACAACAAACATCTTTTTGGTGACACAGGATTGCCAAGAACCCAAGATGCTCCTGCATCAAAAAAAGTCTAAACCAGACTCTAAAGAACCTCTTGAGGCATATAAAAGGAATTTTTTAGTAGAAAAAGTCTCCAAGAAATAATTTGAAGAAGATGAAGCTTTGCTTGCATGGCTATACAAGGATGAACCTAAATCTGAAGCTGTTCCAACTAGTGACTCTACAATATCCAAAATCCCTTCTAAGTCATATGGTCTAGGAGATAAATTGATAGCTAAGATGGGATATTCAGGTAAAGGACCTCCAGGAGTCAAAGGAATAGGTCTTATAACACCTATTTCACATACTAGTAGGGCAAACAAAGATATTGTTGGCTTAGGCTTTAAAAAGAAATCCTTCCACCTCAAAGGTAATTGTTCTCATGTCATAGAGCAGATCACACTAGGAGAAGCCCTTCTTAAGAAGGAAGAAACTGAACCATCAGATAGTAATTCAAATAGCTCAGAACTTATCCCTTATGAGCATTTTCCTAAAGAAATCAAAGATCTCCTTGAAGCTAAAGATGATCCAATAAAAAGAATTAATGTAGTAGAAACACAAGAACCTACTATAGAGCCAAAGATAGTTGCAACATAAGAACCAGCTAATCTTGAAGCTAATCAAATGGACCAAGAGGAAGGTGGTAGTTATTCTTATACAGATTCCCCTGAGTATGAATTCAAATCAAAATCTAAGGGTAACCCTTCTTGGAGTATTCATCCCGACTTTACTCATATTCTTAGATTTCCTAGAGGCATAGATGAAGAATATAATGAATATGAATGGGGAGTCATTCTAGAGGAAGATGAGCTTATCATAGAAAAAAATGTTGATGTTATTCACCAATATGTACCTAAACCCAATGTAAGTCTAGAGTGAAGTAATGAACTTAATGGGTCTGATCCACCTATGGCTGAATTGGACTCCCATAATGACATTGAGCCTATTCATGAATTGAATGTCTTAAGTTGTAATATCACCTTTGAACTCAAGCATTGGGTTAGGCCCGATGATGATAGATCCATATCCGTAAACACTATCTCCCAATCTTTCCCCATTTTGACTATCCAACATCCTGAACTTCTTGATAAAACCTCCACAAATCTGAGCCATGGTATTTATACCTTCCTGAATGACTATACCCTTGCTTGCTACCTCAATGTAGTTGATCCTATGAGGACTTCCATCAGTGAACAAAGCATTAGCATGATGGAGTCAGACATCAAGTATCTTAGTCAAAAGAATAAAAAGAAAAAGAAAAGGAGTTCTGAGGGTGAAAACCACTTTATGGCAGTCTCAGAACCTACAAAAGTAAAAATAAAAGACATATCTAAAGGTGAAAACCTCTCTGAGGTGCCTAAGAATGAGATATTTGATGTCCTTCCAAGTAATTTATAGGATAGATCTCTAGTTCTAATTGAGCCCACTCAATCCCTCAACTTGGGAACAACAGAAGAACCAAAGTTGATTCATGTAGCACAATCTTTATCAGAAGAAGAGAAGAAAAAATTTACAACATTCCTAACAGAAAAGAAGATCAACTTTGCATGGAAATATTTAGATATGCCAATGTTGGATCCTAATCTTATAATGCATCATTTATCTATAGCTCCAAATGTCAAACCTATTAAGCAAAAGTTAAGAAAGATGCATCCTCGTGTTGCACTCTTGGTAAAAGCTAAAGTAGAGAAGCAACTAAAAGCCAAATTCATCCAAGTTATTGATTATGCAGGATGGATCTCTAATATTGTACCTATTTCAAAACCTGATAAATCAATTAGAGTGTGCACCGACTTTAGAGATGTGAACAGAGCATGCCCTAAGGATGATTTTCCATTACCTAACATTGATATGATAGTGGACATGATTGCGGGTTTCGAGATGTATTCCTTAATGGATGGTTTTTCTGGATATAATCAAATAAAAATTTCTCTAGAAGATCAAGAGAAAACTACTTTCACATGTGCATGGGGTACCTTCTGTTGGAATGTCATACCATTTGAGCTTAAAAATGTTGGTGCTACATATCAGAGGGCTATGACATCTATTTTTCATGACATGATGCATAGGACTATGGAGGATTATGTCAATGATACTTCAACAAAGTCTATGATTAGAGTTAAACATCTGAATGACTTAAGTAAAATTCTAGATAGAATGGAAAAGTTTAGTCTAAGGCTAAACCCTAAAAAGTGTGCTTTCGGTGTCACTTTTGGAAAACTCTTGGGCTACATTGTCTCAAAGAAAGGAATTGAAGTTGATCCTACTAAGGTTAAGGCTATCATGGAGATGCAACCACCAAAGAACATCAATCAAATGAGGACTTTACAAGGAAGAGTGCAATCTATTAGGTGCTTCATATCTCAGTTGGCAGACATATCGCAGCCTTTTATAAGAATATTACATAAAGGTGTGACTTTTACATGGAATGAGGAGTGTGAAAATAACTTTAACCATATCAAACAATATCTATCAAATCCTCCTATCTTGATGCCTCCCATTCAAGGGAAGCCATTGATCTTATATGTCTCCACAATAGATACATCATTGGGGCCATTGCTAGCACAACATGATGAGAATAAAAAGGAATGAGCTTTATATTATATTAGTAGAACATTGGTTGCATATGAGAAGAACTATTCAATGATTGAGAAAGCTTGTCTAGCTATGATCTTTGCATCACAAAAATTGAGACACTGCATGTTAGCTCATACCACACATTTGGTAGCTAAAATTGATCCACTAAAGTACCTACTAAGCAAAGCTACCCTCACAGGTAGATTAGCCAAATGGGTCATGCACTTAAGTGAATTTGACATTGAATATGTGGAAAGAAAAGCTATAAAAGGATGGGTTATTTCTGATCAATTAGTAGATGCACCTATGATTGATGATACACCCATGCAAATGGATTTTCCAGATTCCTCTATCATGACTCTTTCTTCTAGAGAATGGAAATTATTCTTTGATGGCTCCTACACACAGAATGGATCTGGAGTAGGCATATTCTTCATAACTCCTCAAGGATACTCAAAGACACAGAGAATTTTAGGTTGGTGATCTAGTCTTGAGAGAGAATCCTAAAAATCAATCACATCGAGAATGCAAGGGAAAGTTTGAACCCAACTGGTTGGGTCCCTTTGTCATCACTACTACTTTTAGCTCTGGTGTCTATCAACTCTCAAAGACTGAAGGAGAATAGCTTTGAGAACCAATCAAATTTCTCCATCTAAATAAATTCTATGCCTAAGGCATTTAGTCTATGGTAAAATATCTTGAAAAAATCTAAAAATTTGGAAAAAGTCCTGAAAAAATGAACATCTTGGTGAAAACCTAGCAATGGGCATCGTGGTGATTCACAAAAAAAAAGAATAAAAAATGAAAAATACAAAAAAATAAATAAAAAGAAAAGTGCCTTGGTGAAAACTTGGAAATAGGTGCCTTGGTAGCAAAAATAGAATCTCTGCCAAGATGGTGAAAACCTGGCAAACAAGTGCCACTTGTTTCAAAATACTCCATCTATCAGTGCAATCTTGGTCTTTCCTAGCTTTCAATCTTGCTTTAGTTTGTACATATCTCCCAATTTGTTCCTGATTTCCTATTTTCAATAAGTCGGTCTGTACACCAATCAGCTCAAGCATCTATATCCTATCAATGTTCAAACTTGGGGGTAATCAATGTCATATCCTATGACCTCTAATATATCTTAGACGAGTCATATCCAATCAGAGTCCTTTGAAGCTTCATCTAAGTTAGTTAGTCTGTTTCCCCTCCAGAAAGGATTTTGCATCTACAACAATGCAATCAAATATCAAACACAAAATGAAAACAATCTATGCTTTTTACATGCTTTTATCTCCTTGTATGCTTACTGATTCACATTGAGATTTTTGCATATTGTGTCCTTTGAGCTCTTCGATGATGTCCTTTACAGGATTTAGAGAGTGATGACTGGGGGCATAATCTTTTCTTTATTTTCTTCTTGTATGTGAAAACCTAACAACTTTGGAAATTCTAGATTGAAATGGTGTCCGACTGTAAGAGCCTCTATCTCAAATTGGATGGCCATGCATACCTTGACCATTGATACCTAGAAAATTCAATGAAGTTTGATCTAACTATTGTCTTTTTTGAGTGAGTTCTTTCTCCTATTGTGAAATGCCATCTTACCTAAGGATGTGAATGATAAAGGGTCACTATGAGTAATTCGCATTGAATTTAGAATGATCTCTTGACTGCTTGATGTGTTTGTAATGCAAGGCATATTCAAGTCATCATGACATTTGTGTTTTGATGCTTATACAAATTGCTATATCAAAATGGGCATGATATTCAGGTCATCTTGGCATTTATGCCTCGGTGCTTATATCTCATCTGACATTCCAAAAACAAAATTGATATTCATATGTCCATGGTGGTCTAGCCAGTGGGTGTTGTATTGATTCTTGAGCTTACAAATCGATATTCATATGTCTGTGGTTTCTTAACTAGTAGACGTTGTATTGATTTATCCAGTTCCCTAAAAATTCAATGATGAAACCGACCGACACATGATCCATGACTAAGTCCTAGGTCTTAGGTTGCATTTCATTTTTGCATGTCTTTTTGCATTTTTCATGTTTGCATGATCTCACAATGGATGGATAAACTTTAATGATTCAATGATTCTTCAATCACCTCTTCCGATCTAACAAGAGCTGAAATCTAACTCAAAGTTCTCTTCACTGAACTGCAAGTAGTTACCATCCTGGGTTAGAACATCCCTTTTGACATAAGACTGAGTGCTTGTCTTCATCAACACCCACAAAACATATCATGTGTATCATTACATTTACATTTCATATCATTACCATCTATTGCATTACAATTCATCCTTGTGCATAAGCATAAATCCTACATACATCTTTTCATAATCAAATACATGTGCATAACATCCATACATATGAAAGAAATCATTGCATTGCATTAATCCATACATACATTCTACACTACTCATAGCATAAACATCAAATAATATCATCATAAATCAAAACATAACAAGTACACATGAAGTCATAACCAAAATCTTGATCTCATATATATATATATATATATATATATATATATATATATATATATATATATATATATATATATATATATATATATATATATATATATATATATATATATATATATATATATATATATATATATATATATATATATATATATATCAAAAATCTCAAACTAGTCATGGGTGCACTACTAGCACAATATACAAAAGAATGAGATCATATGAGCTATCACAGTTAGAATAGTATATCAATGATCAAAAAAGAGAAAAGTGTATCAGAACATATCAACACAAATCAGCTATCAACCCAATCCTCTGCATCTGGTGGAGGAGGTGGTGGTGCATCTAGTACTGCCTCTGCTCTAGGTGCCCTCACTCCCTCTGATGTCAACATATACTGAGAGTATGCGGGAACTCTCTGTGCAATAGGAACATCAACATAGTAAGTAGACACATAATATGAAGATCGTGAGGTCTGATGAATCACCTCTACCTATAATCTATGAATATCCTCACGCTACTCTACTCGCACTCTATCTACCTCAAGGAATCTCTCCTCCCATTGAGCATTGTGTACCTTCAGGTCCTTGACCTATACCCTAAGGCATCTAATAATCTCTTGTGAGGAAATTAGAACACCAGGATCGACATCGGCTGCTAGCATCTCTGTATCTGGCTGCTCTAGCTACTCTAGCTCCTCTATGGTACCTACTCTCTGCACCTTACAGCGTCTAATCTCAGCACCTAATTCAAATGAGGCATCACCACCTGTATCTATACCTGTACCACCTACACACTACTCTACTGCAAGTACCTACTTAGTGGCACCAATACTACCTAAAGTTCCACCCTCTCCCCTAGTCTGTCTATGTCCACCTATAGATCTTGCTACCATAGAACTAGTGGGATGAGGGGGCCTCATCTGTCCTGATGGTCTCTGTGGGGGAGCCATCACTCTAGGTCTCAAAGGTGTAGGATGTACAACATGTGGCCTCAGACCCTATCTAACTGGGGCACCTATGACATCCATCACCTCCTCCATGGAGGGTATCAACTCTATCGGATCATAAAATCTATGGATGGGATGGTCGGCAAGCTAGGAAATGAATCCATCTGTGACCCTAGCATTGAGCACCTCTGGTTGGTACTCCCACTCTTTTCCTACAATGGCACTATACTCCTATGAGCATAGAGCATAAGAGAGCCTCATGGTCCATCCAATTCCCAGCTCATGAGCTATCTGAGAATAGGAAGCATAGTCCTCAAGGGAATCCTATATATAACTATACTGCTGCCAGACCCTAGTAATAAGAAATCTCTCTAAGGTGGTGGGGGACCTCCCAATTAGTACACAGCTCTAAAAGAAGAAACTAAACTGCTCTCGAGTAGTAGGCCAAGGCTCAATGGCTACATATGGTCTCCAACGCATGAAGGTCATGTCATCGAGGCATCACCTCCAGTACTTAGTGTGTCCCATCTAAACCTGTGTGATGTATTCAACATAAATGTAAATGACAAGCTCCTATGACTATTCCTATGCTTGGAAAACTAGTCTCAACACTGCGATATGCTCCCAAGCCCATATTCATAAAACTAGAGCTCCTGTAGTAAAAGAATTTCTCTCTTGATACACTACCTCATGCATCTCAGAGAACATATGAGCTAATAGGCACTGACCCTAGGCTAACTCAGAGGGAGTCACCATTAATCATGCCACCAGCAGTGCCCATCCCATCAAAAGACCATTCTGATGATGGTCAGACATGATAATGCCTCCAATCATCCTGACAATGATGCACTCCATCCGGTCCATTTGTCCATATCTCTGCACTAAGGTCTCCCAGGAAATAGAACCAATCATTTGGGTGTCATCTCCAAATACATGGTGAAAAGCTAATAGGCCTAAGTTCCTCGAACTCACATACTCTAGTCACCAGCCTGCATGGAATGGAATGCACAGTATATGATACACATCGTCAGGGGTAACATTGATCTCCCCAGTCGACAGGTGGAATGTCTATCTCTGAGTGAAATCTCTCAATCAGAGCAGTCAATAGTTCATGATTTACCCTAATCTCGGGTAAATGTATCAAGTACTCAAACTCACAAGAAGTAAGGTGGACCCTCATAGGGTCTGGTAGTGACACACATAGTCTCTATGTAGCAGGATGTGAAATTCATACATGGACATCTTGATATATGACCTACACAACACAAAAATTGTGAATCCTATTAGTAAGTGGGTCATAGAATAGGATATAGGGGCAAGAATTGAATAGATTACTATGTCAGAAGGTAGGTTAAAAGGTCAGAAATCAGGCTAAAAGATAAAAAAAATTAGAAATTGGACCTAGCTATGAGTTTTTGGCTCACTATTTTCCATATGACATTTTAGACTGGCATGGAAAGTTGTAAAAATTTTTGCATGATACCAAATGACAAATAATAGTGATATGACACTGGAAACCTCATCGTACGAGTTATGAGGGACCTGATGAAATGTCGTACGACTCTTGGGTCCCTCTGATATAAGTTTTTGGGGCTTATGAAATGACAACCTATCTACAATTCAAAAGTTGTATGAGTCTCATTGGGGAGTCGTACGAGTTTCCATGCATGAAAAATTCAAAAATTGAAAAACATACGAAAAATTACTAAAATCCTATAAAACATGGAAAGATTGACATTTTAGCAAAGCACAGAGGTCCACCTACCGGATGTCTGTATTGCCGAGGTCTCTGGTGTCTTCGCCTATGCTCAAATCAATGTGAGCTCATAGGTACCTTTGGTTCTACCATTTTCTTTGCTCAGAGGGCTCCACAAGATTTCTAAAGTCAAAGGGTTAAAATGAATTGAAAATGACCCTTCCAGCCTTTATATAGCTTTTGACCTAATTTTCAAAAGTGCTCCATTTTTCACAAAAATTGCACCCCTGGCTAATGTCGATGCTCTGATTTCGTTATCAGGATCAAAATCAAAATTTGAGATCATTTACTATGTCAAAAACACAATTTAAAACTTTTGGACCCAGGATGGTCTACTGCTTGCATAATCAACCTTCCATCATCACAGAAATCCAGTATTCAACTTAACTGATTATCTAATGTCAAACTATAAAAATTTCAACTTGGTCAACTATGGTCAACTCATGGTCACACCTAGTCAAACTTGGTCTCCAAGACCTCTAAATAATGCAGAATGCGTTCTTGAATGTGTTTAACCACTTCTCAAATCAATTAACATGCTTCCAAACTATCAACGCTGACTTTTCTTGTCAGATTTCAATTTTAATCCTGAAGGGGGCATGGTATTACACAACATTCAAAGTCTGTAATCTAATTTGAAATCATATCTTTCCTTAGTAATCAAGACAACAACCATGTCTAGTTACTGATTCATCAAAAAGACCTCATCACTTGGGGCAAATCAATCATCGCTTGGGGCATATCAAAGTCATCAAGATCCATATCAATCTGGTATTCTCTTAATCTTGTAAACTGTATCAATATTTTGTAACCATCAGTTCATTAGTGTTATTTCCTTGGTTCTTCGTAACTGAAGGGTTCAAATGTGATACCAATGTGATTCTTATCGACAATCGGGTCTAGAATTGGTCACTCACTTCTTCGCAATCATAAGGTTCAGAATTAGGTGTTTTGACACTTCTTTGCAATCATCGATTCATTGCTATTATAGTTAACATTATCTTTGGTCATTCAAGACCTAATATCTTCATATCAATTTCAATTTCAAACATCAGTTTCAACATCATACATAGACTGTCTTTGAACCACTGCGCTTTGCACAATAATTCAAAGAGGGGAAAAATGTAATACCCCAAAAATGGGCTATAGGTTCATTAACCTCCTACATCTTCAAATCGAATGAAATTGACATCGAAGTCCTAACCTAAGGCACATCTGAACATCATCGAATCCTAATTGATTATCTTAAAATCCGCATCGGGGAATATTCCTAGCAATATTCCTAATTATCTTAATAATATTTAATTTAATGATTATTTGGTGATAAATCCTATTTATCCTAAAAGTTTGATTAATTTAATATTCTAAATATTTAATTAATTAGATTTAATTCTACCACTTAATTATTAAATTGAATTTACTCTTATTCATTTCTAATTATTATTATTTAAATTTGACAATAATTTAAAATTCCTATCATTAATTGATTAAATTCTTATTTAATTAATTAGAGCAAGTTGTCACATTTAATATTATAGTTTTTGAATAAAAGTTTGATTTTAATAATTGATTAACCCCATAAATCAATTGTTTTAATTTTCAAAATCAGTTAAGTTGAGGATAAATCACTTTATTTATTTATTTAATTCATAATTATTATGCACATCCAAAAAAATAGTTAAGCTTTAAATCAAAAAATCAATTCAAGTTGTTTTAAAAATAAACTCAACTCTGTTTTGACTTGAAAGATGATCTCAACTTCTAATTTAAATCAAAAAGTTGATTTGCATGATTTTGTGAGTTAATTTATCTCTTAATTCTTGATAGCTCAAAAATCAACCTGAGTTTATCAAGAGTGATTTATGGCTTTTTCCATGCACCTCCAAAGCCCTAGATTTCTATAAATTAAGGCCTCAACTCTTCATATCAATCGATCCATGAATTTCATCCTCACACTAGCAAATTGGTGATTGAATAATCCGTCTTTGCAAATCCAAGCTATTGTGAGATTTTCATTGTTTTGAGCATTCATATCATTTAGCATATCATTGTTAGATTAATTGCATGTCATATCAATTTTTCATATAGAATATATTCATATCAATTTGTTTCATCATAACTGCACAGAAAAACCAAAAATATAGATTAATTTGCATCCAATTCATATCTAAATTTTGCATTCAAATCCTTCATTTAGGTGTCGTCAAGGTCACTGATCTCAGTCCAATCTGAGAATACATACTCACACCTACTAGAAGGTAGTAAATCACTTGGTTAGATTAGTTTTCATTTCATTGCACAATTTTGATTTTAGCTAACCTCTAATGTTTTACTAAAGTGTTGTGTATACAGTTAGGTACAAAATTCACACACACAATTACATTACTTACCTGGTTAAAATCTATTAAGGTTGATAAAAGTTGTATTTATCTGATAACTGATTCACCCCCCCCCTCTTAGTTGTCTTGGTGGACTTTACTTTCTAACAATTGGTATCAGAGCAGCAGGTCCTTGAAGGAAAATTTTAACAGCTTAAGGAGATCTATGGTGAATCATTTCAAGAAAGAAAACCCTAAGTTTGATTGAGTAAATTTCTATAGTTGGAAAGAAAAGATGAAGACACATTTACTTTGTTTAGGACCAAGTTAATGGTTAATCACAAAGAATTAGAAGATAGTTATTGATAAGGATAAGATTAAAGAATGTACTAATGAGGAAATAGATCTATTTATGTGTAACATACTTGCTAGAGAAGCACTCTTGTCTACCCTTCTGAAAAATGAGTACAGTCAGGTAAATATCTAAAAACATCTCATAAAATTTGGTTAGCTTTACAATCTACTTTTGAAGGTGATGAACATGCAAAGAAAGTCAAATTACATAATTGGATATGTGCATTTGAAGATATAAGAATGATGGAAGATGAATCTGTTAAAAGCTATATTGGTAGAATGTCAGAGATTGTTGCAGGTATAAAATCTTGTGGAGGAAAAAAGATAGAGAATGAAGTGATATAGAAAATTATGAGGAAATTGACTCCTACATTTAAGAAGACAACACAAATGATTGAACAAGTTATTCCTTGTACTAGGAACTTTACCTGAGAAACTCTTCTTGGAAGATTGGAAGTAGCAGAGATGAACTTGAGGTTATAAAGAGACTTACCTAGAATGGAGACAACATTCAGTGCTCTTCGTGTCTGCCCTACTTTATCAAGAAGCATTAGTGTGATTGGAGATTATGCTAGTACCAATAGAGCTAGAAATAAAGAGGATAGGAAGATTGAAGAAGGTATTGCCTTGCTTGTGAAAAGAGAACCAGACGGTAAGAAAATCTTTAAATGTTGGACTTGTCAAGAATTTGGTCATTTTGCATCTAAATGTCCTAAGAGAGTTAAGAAGTATAGAAAGAACTTTAATCCTAGGAGATCTAAAGAATTTAACTAATGCAAATGATGAAGAACTTGAAGCTAGTTCAGAGAAATACTTGAGTGAAAGTGAAACTAAGAATGATAATATAGGATTTGTAGCAATTAAAGAAGAAAATCCTGAAACAAAAGTTAAGGAAGAAAAGGCTTTAGTTTCTCAAGTAGAAAAGAAAGTTGATTGGATTATAGATAGTGGTTGTTCACATCATATGACTGGAGACATGAAAAAGTTCATAAAGTTTAACAATTATGATGGAGATGTTGTTAGAGTTGGAAACAATGCACCTTGTTTGATTAAAGGTGTAGGATCTATTACTCTTGATGGAAAGACTAATACTGATGATGTTTACTTTGTGGATGGTTTGAAACATAATCTTTTGAGTGTTGGATAGCTAGTTGATAAGGGATATAAAGTTTAGTTTACTGAGAAAACTTGTTTAATCAAAGACAAGGATAGAAATCTGATTGGTACGGGATCTAGAACCAGAGGTAATGTATTTCAGTTGAATCCTACTAAGATGACATGTTTGATTACTAAGATTGATGACAGTTGGTTATGACACAAAAGATTTTTTCATATAAACTTTGATAACATTGTGAAAGTAAGTATTACACTTGTAGTAAGAGATTTACATAAAATTATGAATCGTACTAACATGATTTGCAAGGAATGTGTGATGGCTAAACAGAAGAGAAAATCATTTCCTAGCAAGAAGTTTACAACAATGGAGAAGTTGGAAATTGTTCATACAGATTTGAGCAGCCCCACAAGGACTAGAGGATTCTATGGAGAAAGGTATTTTATGATTCTTGTTGATGATTTTACAAGAATGATGAGGATTGCATTTCTTAAGGAAAAGTATGAAGCATTTGATAAGTTTAAGATCATTAAGAACAAAGTTGAGAATGAATCGAGAATGAAGATTAAATGTTTGAGGTCTAATAAAGGTGGAGAAGCTACTTCAAAAGAATTTAACATTTTTTGTGAAGTGAATGGTATTAAGAGACAATTTTCAGCCCCTAGGGAACCTGAACAAAATGGTATTACAGAAAGGAGAAATAGATCAGTAACTAAAGTAGCAAGAGCTATGTTATTTGAGAATGACTTGGAAAAGATATTCTAGAGAGAAGCAGTGAACATAGAACTGTATACAATGAACAAAGTAAAAATCAGAGCAGACATAGACAAGACAACCTATGAACTATGGTTTGGACATGCACCATTTATTAAGTATTTTAGAATTTTTGGAGCCAAATATTATATTAAGAGAGATGATGACATTGGAAAGTTTGATCCTAGAAGTGATGAAGGTATATTTCATGGATATTCATTAAATAGAAAAACTTATAAATTTTACAATAAAAGAACTAAGACTATTTTGAGAGTGCAAATGTGAAAGTTGATGAAAAGTTCAAAATTCAGGAAAGAATGCTTGATTATGAATCAGATGAAGGAAATCATCCTAGACCAAATCTAGAGACCACTGAATTATTCTATGAAACTGATAGTGATTTGTTGAATGAAAGCCACAGTGAAGAAATCATTGAAGAACCTATAGTAGAAAAAAGTACTGAGACAGTGACACCTAACAGGAATCTATCAAGGAATCATCCTGTTGAGTAGATTATTGGAAGCATAAACAAAGGAGTTCTTACATGAAATAAGGTACAAGAATAGTTGTGTTTGATTTCTCAAATTGAACCTAAATCTACTACTGAAGCTTGTGAAGATGAACATTCGATTAAAGCCATGAAAGAAGAACTAGATCAGATTGAAAAGAACAAAGCAAGATTGGTATGTAATGGATACTCATAGCAAGAAGGAATTAACTATTAAAAAAATTTTGCACCAATAGCAATAATTGAAGCAGTAAGAATGTTTTTGGCTTATGTGGCTTACAAGAAATTCAAAGTGTATCAGATGGATGTGAAGTCAACATTTCTGAATGGAGAATTGGAAGAAGTCTACATTGAGAAGCCTGAAGGTTTTCCTTTAACTCAATAAGGAGATATGGTATGTAAACTAAAGAAAGCTTTATATGGACTGAAGCAAGCACCTAGAACTTGGTATGAAAGATTGGACAAGTATTTGTTAAAGTTAGGATTTACAAAAGGCACATCTAATAGCAACCTATACACAAAAGAAATTGAAAATGGTTTGTTAGTTGTTATTTTTGTTGATAATATTATATTTGGAGGAGAAGACGAAGCCAGTGATAAATTTGCAGATGAAATGAAGATTGAGTTTGAAATGAGTATGATTGGTGAAATAAAATAATTTTTAGGATCACAGATAACACAATACAGTGATGGAATCTTTGTAAGTCAGACAAAATACTTGAATGATTTATTGAAGAGATTTGGAATGGAGAACTATAAACCAGTTGTAACACCTAGGTTATTGGACACAAGTTATCTAACATAGATGGGACTCTTGCAGTGGAACAGAAAAAAGTATAGATCTATGATTAGAGGATTGCAATATTTGACTCATACAAGACCTGATATATCACATGTAATTGGAATCTTAGAAAGATTTCAAGATGAACCCATAGAATCACATTATGCAGCAGTAAAGAGGATACTGAGGTACTTAAGAGGCATAGTTGAGTATGGATTATGGTATGAAAAATTTGATGATTTTACCCTATGTGCATATACAGAGGTTGATTGGAGAGGTAGTGTTGATGACAAAAAGAGCACCAGTGGTGGAGCATTTTTCCTTGGAGGAAGATTAGTTTTTTGGATAAGCAAGAAGAAGAACTATATTTCATAGAGCACAACAAAAGAAAATTATGTGGCGACAGCAAACAATTGTAATTAGATAATTTAGATGAAGCAAATGTTGAAGGATATTGGAATAAAATTTGTTGAGCCTATTGTTATACATTTTGATAACACTAGCACCGTTAGTATGTCTAAGAACTTTGTGTTACACTCTAAAACAAAGAATATAGAGATAAAGTATCATGTAGTGAGAGAGAAAGTGGCAGAGAAAGAAGTTAGACTTGAGTACATAAGCACAAAGGAGAAGATTGCAAATATATTTACAAAACCTTTGCCTAAGGATACATTTGAGTATCTAAGAGGTATGCTTGGGGTTATTCCCCAGCCTACTTTTGAGAAGTGATGCAGATTGTTGCATCCATCCAGTTGTATATGAGCCCTATCTTTCTTCTGGACTCGATGGTGGTACTTCCTCTATGGGGGAGTATGTGTATCTGAGCTGAGTCATGAGGACTCTAGTGAATCTATTTTCTGAATAGTGTCTTTTTGATGAAGGGTGCTCCCCTTAATAGCACAACACATAATAGAAACAAAGAAACAACAACAATATGCAAGATTAGAAAATTGGCTTCTTATTATCTCCACAAATGTGGAATTACAAACTTTCAAAATTACAATATGCAAAGCCACATGGGTATTCCCTTACAATATTCTGTAGGACAAAGCCTTGAATTATTACCTAGATCTACCACCCAGAACTACCTAGACAACACTACGGGCCTTCTTTATATAGGCAATTTCCATTGCCTGAGAAGGTTCCATAAATTTAGCCCTTAAGGCCGACTATACATAGAATTAATTTATTTTCACAATTTTTACAATAGGGTCAGCTCAAAAGAAATACAAAAATATGATTTTAGGTAACCCAACTTCCGGAGGCCATAACTTTTTAACCGTATCTCTATTTTTCTATTGTAACCACTTTTTAGAAATGCCATGATGAGATCTACAACACTTAACAAGTGCTAGCACTAGTCAGTCGGGGGTCGACCATGATTCGAAGCCTCCAAGGCCTTCAAAATTGACCTAAAAGATTTCATACTCAAAAACCTCAATAACTTCACCAATATTGATGATGTGGCAATGAAACTCAACTAGTAGGCTGAAATGACTAGGATGAACCTCCAACTGTGAAATCAAAACATTCTGAGATCATATGACCAACTTACTAAAAATTGTAAGTTCCCATAAATAGCAACTCTGCACAAGATAGCTCTTATTGAAAAGCAAACAGAAATATTTTTGGGTGATGCAAGATTGCTCTTACACCCAAGATGCTCCTGCATCAGACACTTGGGGTAATTTCAGAAGTGACCCTGTCACGACTTAGGTGTGCAGAGGAAAACCAAGACGGTTAACCTCCTCCTTTGCTAGCCATGATGAATCTTCAACAGGTCATCCTTTCCATTTGACCAAATACTCTTCATATTATCCTGTTCCTTGTGCTTCTGCCAACATGACTATCTAGTATGTCTTCAATCTCCTTGATATCTGAACTAGTTGCTGGAATACTCCACTGTGTTGCTGTAACCTCATGTTCAAAACCTCCTTCATGATACTTTGTCAAATCTAAAACATTAAATACTGGTGAAATATTCAGCTCAATAGGAAACTCGACCTCATATGCATTTCCTGAATCATGCTTCTTCAGTATCTTACAAGGCCCAAACTTCTTCATTATCAACTTGTTATATGTACCAACTGAAAATCTTTCCTTCCACAAATGAACCATGACTTCATCTCCAACCTGAAATTTCTTATGCCTCCTTTTCTCATCTACCTTAGTCTTATACTACACATTCATCTTGGTAATGTGCTTCCTCACCTCCTCATGGATGTTCTTCAAATGTTCTACAAAATCCTCAGCTTCAACACTACTTATTTTTCCTTTATCTATCTTTCTCAACTCAGATGCATTTCTTGGACTACTCCCATATACAATCTAGAATGATGATTTACCAGTGCTCCTATTGAAAAAATTATTGTATGCAAATTCTGCCTGTGGTAAAATCAAATCCCATCCTGTTGGCTTATCTCCAACCAAACATCTCAGAAAATTTCTCAAACTCCTATTCACCACCTCTGTCTATTGATCAGTTTGTGGATGATGTGATGAACTAAACTTCAAATCTGTCTTCAACTTCTTCCACAATGTACGCTAGAAATATCCAACAAACTTAGTGTCCCTATCTAAAACTATACTCTTTGGCAAACCATGTAGTCTCACCACTTCTCTAAAAATAATTCTGCTACGTGAGTAGCATCATTAGTCTTCTTGCAGGGCATAAAATGTCTCATCTTTGAAAATTTGTCAACTACCACAAAAATTAAATCATGTCCCCGATGTGTCCTTGGTAAACCAAGAAAAAAGTCCATACTAATATCCTCCCAAGGCTTCTCTGGTACAGGCAACGGCTGATACAACCTTGTATTCTGCTTCACTCCTTTTTCCATCTGACATACTCTGCAACTCTGTACAAACTTCTTGACATCTTGCTGCAACTACAGCCAATAATAATTCTCACTAACCAAAGCAAGAGTTTTATCATGACCAAAATGACTAGCCAATCCTCCGCTATGCTTCTCCTTGATGAGATTCTCCCTCATAGAATTTCTTGGAATGCACAACTAACTTCCTCTAAATAGTATATCATCTTGAATGATGAAATCCAACCTCTTCGTTCTGTCTAGAGTAACAGGTTCTTTACAAGCTTTCCAAGCTTCACCAAAATCAGGATCCTCTAGATGCAAATTTTTGAGTTCCTTGAACCCAACCACTTCAATCTGCATCTCTGTTAGTAATAGTTGCCTTCTGCTAAGAGCATCTACAACCCTATTAGACTTTCCACTTCTGTGTTTCAAAATAAATGTATAACTCTGCAAAAAGTCAACCCATTTCAAATGCCTTTGATTCAACTTTCCTTGACTATTCAAATATTGCAAAGCTTGATGATCAGTATACAAAACAAACTCCTTAGGAAGTAGATAATGTCTCCACTTCTTCAATGCTTGAACTATAGCATAAAATTTTTGATCATAAAAAAAATATTTCCTCTTGGCATCATTTAACTTCTCACTGAAATAAGCAATAGGTTTACCTTCTTGGCTCATAACATCTCCTATTGCAGTACCACTAGCATCACAGTCTACTTGAAACACCTTATTAAAATCTGGAAGTGCTAAAATAGGTTGTTCTATAACTTTCTATTTCAACAGTTTAAAACTCTTATCTGCCCCATTAGTCCACTTGAACTCTTTTCTATCCCCTCTCATTGTTTCAGTCAAGGGTCCACAAATACTACTAAAATTTCTAATAAACTTTCTGTAAAAGCTAGCTAAACTATGAAAAGATCTTACCTAAGTAGCACTCCTTGGAGTAGGCCATTCAAGGATAGCCTGTACTTTCTCTGAGTCCATTTTTAGACCTTCTGTTGAAACTACAAATCCCAAATACACTAACTCTTTCTTTACAAAAGTGCACTTCTTCAAATTAATCAACAATTTCTCATCTCTCAGCTTCTCAAACACCATACGAATATGCATCATATGCTCTTCCAATGTCTTACTAAAGATCAAAATATCATTTAGGTACACAATGACAAACTTACCCAAAAATTCTTTCAGAACCTCGTTCATGAGCTGCATGAAAGTTCTCGGTGCATTGGTTAGCCCAAAAGGCATGACTAACCACTCATACAATCTATTGGTGTAATTAAACATTTCTAATTACACTTAACTTAATCTTACTTAGGATAATGCATTGCATAGTAGTTAGCAATTGAGACACCTAGGAGTGTTCACCTCATTCAAGCACATGGTGTAGGAGAATTTCCACTTTAGGTGTGATAGTTGTCATCACATACCTCTTTGTGTGTGAGATCCACCTTTCGTGCTCTTATCACATTATCATCCTAATCCAATGCACATACTTTATTGCATATTGGAGGATGATCCACATTTGATGGACATGTGATTACACCTAGCATAGGTGATAGCTTATCAGCTCCTTATCATTCTCTCTTATTGCCTTTCCTATATAAAGAGGCCTATTATGTACATTTTAATCATGTTCATGATCAATAATATCATTCTTGCATCTTAATGCAATTGTCTTGCCAATCTCTTGTGGAAGTTATCTTGATCTTGCATTCGATCTTGGGGGTGTTGTAGAGTCACCTAAAAATATAACACAATCCTTCCTTTGTCTTGAAGGTAGTCTTCCATTCATCTCTTTCTCTGATCTGAATCTGGTGATATCCACTCTTCAAATCTATCTTTGAGAAATACACAGCTCCACTCAAACAATCCATAATATCATCTATTCATGGAAATGGAAACCTATAATTGATTGTGATCTTATTTGTTGCTTTGGAATCTGTACACATCCTCCATTCTCCATTCTTCTTTGGTGCTAATACTGCTAGTACAACACATGGACTTAGGCTCTCCCGAATCAACCCCTTCTGCAATAACTCATGTACTTGTCTATTCAACTCTTCACTTTCTACTGGTGTCATTCTATGTGCTGCCTTATTTGGCAAATTGGCTCTTGGAATCAAATCCATTTGATGACTGATCTTCCTTACCAATGGTAATCCATCGGGTACATTATTAGATACAATATCCTGAAACTCATTTAACAAATTTGTAACCTCTACAAGTACATCCTCTACTTCTTCTTTACCAGCTTTTGGAATTAAACCAAAACACACATGCTCATGCCTCATACCATCTAGGAATTTTCTTCCACTAACAAATGTTATTCTTGTGTTACCACATACCTTTTCTTCAGTCTCCTTTAATGACTTTAGCTTACGTCGCACTCCATCCTTTGTTAGGGAATAGGTATTCACACGACCATCATGTATAGAAAATCTATCAAACTACCATGGTCTATGCAACAACATATGACATGCATCCATAGATATGATATCACATAGTACCTCATCTTGGTATCCACCGATCTTGAACTTTACCAAGCACTGTTCACTGACCATGACCTTGTGGTCATCCTGCACCTAGGCAATCTGATATAGATGTGGGTGTTTCTATCTATTGAGCTTCAACTTTGTCACCATCTCTTCTGACACCAAATTGTCAATGCTTCCACTAACAATAATCACATCACAACATTTTCCCTCACACTTGCATCTAGTGCGGAATAGGCTCCTCCTTTGTTCAGGTTCATTCTCACCACTCAGCAAGACTCTCCTATTAATCATCATTTTTCCTCTTTTAGCATCTTCTGAATTTGATGATCTGACATCTTCATCTACATGTGAAACTCTGGCCTAGCCTTCATTCCTCCTATCTGTCCTTCCTTGGCATTGAGGACATTCAAATGCCCTATGACCTTCTTCTCCATAGTGAAAACATGTTCCATGGAAGCCTCCTCTTCCTGAACTTTGTCCTCTTCCTCTTCCTCTCTGATCTCTATTATTTTGATCTTGGAAATGATTGGAATTGTTTCCTCTCTAATTTTGACTGCTATTGGCCCCATCCTTCTTTTTCAGATCTTCATTTCGGCCTCCATATGACCATCCACCAAATTGTCCACCATGACCTCTTCCATTTTGTCTGCTCTTGAACTTCTTGTTCAGCTTTTCCTCCACTTTTAGGGAAAATTGGTATGCCTCTTCAATACTATTCATTCAAACCAGATTCAACTCCTCTTGAATGCTTGGCCTCAACCCATTAAGGTAGTGAGCAACTTTCTCCTTATCAGCTTCCACATGGCTTGTTCCGATGAGGATTCAATAGAACTCCTCTGTATACTCTTGAATAGATCTTCCTGCTTGCTTCAAACTTTGCATCTTCTTCAGTAGGTCAAGCTCATAATCAATAGGAATGAACTGTCACTTCAATTTATCCACCATCCGATCCCATCTTGTGATTTTATCTTTCCCTCTTATATTTCGCTCCAATTGAATCTCTTGCCACCAGATCTTCGCATGACCTTTTAGTCTGGCCTTGACGAATTTGACCTTATCAGGATCCTCAATATCTTCATACTCAAAATATTCTTCACATTCATTGATCCAGTCGATCAATTCTTCTAGGTTAAGATTTCCTAAAAATGTAGGAACCTTGATCTTAGGTCTTTTTTCCAATCTTGGAAATGGCCCGGAAAAGCCTTTCTTCTTCTCGATTCAAAATTTCACCTTCTTCTTCTTGACCATCATTTCCTTCTTTGGCTTCATCCTCACTTTCATCTCTGACATTAAGATTCATTCCTCTATGAATCTCTTCTTGCAATGCTTGCACTTGTCTCTGGAGCGCTCTAACCTCAGGTGTTACAACACCAGCTCTTCCACCATGTTCCCTTCATGGAGGCATTTTTGTAATGCGTGCTAAAACCCTAACCACGGTCTAGGTGCAAACTGCCTCATAGTCGGCAATCTATTTACACACTTAGGAACTCCTGCTCTAATACCACTTGATGAAGGGTGCTCCGCTTAATACCACAACACATAACAAAAACAAAGAAACAACAACAATATGCAAGAACAAAAAATTGGCTTCTTATTATCTCCACAAATGTGGAATTACAAACTTTTAGAATTACAATATGCAAAGCCACATGGACATTTCCTTCAAATATTCTGTAGGACAAAGCCTTGAATTATTACCTAGATCTACCACCCAGAACTACCTAGACAACACTATGGGCCTTCTTTATATAGGCAATTTTCACCACCTGAGAAGGTTCCATAAATTTAGCCTTTAAGGCTGACTATACATAGAATTAATTTATTTTCACAATTTTTACAATAGGGTCGGCTCAAAAGAAATACAAAAATATGATTTTAGGTAACCCAACCTCCAGTGGCCATAACTTTCTAACCATAGCTCCATTTTTCTATTGTAACCATTTTCTGGAAAAACCATGACAAGATCTACAACACCTAACAAGCACTAGCACCAGTAAGCTAGGGGTCGACTGCGATCTGGAGCCTCTAAGGCCTTCAAAATTGACCTGAAAGATTTCGTACCCAAAAACCTCAATAACTTCATGAATACTGATGATGTGGCAATGAAACTCAATTGGTAGGCTGAATGACTAGGATGAACCTCCAACTGTGAAATTAGAACATTCTAAGATCATATGACCAACTTACTAAAAATAGTAAATTTCCATAAATAGCAACTCTGCACAAGATAGCCCTTATTGAAAAGAAAATAGAAATATTTTTGGGTGATGCAAGATTTCTCTTACACCCAGGATGCTCCTGCATCAGTTTTGACAATCAAGTTGTTGTTGACATAATGATGAAATATTTGTCTATGATGTCAATGGGGGAGAAGTATTCATGAAAAATCATCAATTAGAGAGAATTGAATAGGAAAATAAAGCAAGATTTAATTGATGAAGAGGATATGAAATTATTTCAGAGCAGTATTGTTGCAGTGTTGGTATTCATGGAACTTGGATGTTTTTTCATCTATGTTGCCATCAATGCCAATGGGGGAGATTGTTAGGAATGAATGTTGAATATATCCTATGGGGGAGTATTCACAACCATTCTGTAGTAGTTGTTGTTGCATTCATGATTGTTATTGTCATTGATGTCAACATAGTGATCTACTGAAGATTAGCAGAGAAGCAGATAGTGTTTGAGTTAGCGCACTTTTGATATTGAAGATGAACCTATGTGGAATTGGAAAATTACTCTATGATGTTCTATAAGATCATGGTTAAGAGCACAGACAAAAATTCATTTATTCATGACAGTTATGAGGAAATCAGTGGAAGCAGTATTCAGGTAGTGTTCCTGAGTAGCGGTTTGTGGAAATTGGAGGATATCTCCTAATCAAGATGGAATCTGATCATGTGTATTTATGAGGTAGTTGAAGATGTGATGTTAGTTATGTGGACCTGAGTGCAAGATCTGAGGTTGCACGAGTGAAGAATTATCTTAATTGGAAGACAATAGTTTTGTGTAATTTTTATGTAACATGTGGAAACTTTTATTTTGTAATTTACATGCCGACTCTTTTGTAATTACTTGAGTGTGGTATAAAGGAAGGAATGTTTTCCTTGTTTTAAAAATAAAACATGAAGGAGTAATTGTGAATTGTATTTGAAAGTGAATTGTGGAAGTGTGCAATACTTGTTGGAAGAGGATATGCGAAGTATAGAGATCTGGTATTGAGATCTGAAGAAGCAGTTGGTGCGGTTTGGCACAGTCAGAGAAGGAGTATTGAATTGTTGATATCAGTAATCTTGTGGTATTATTCTATTAAGTAATACTAAGATTAGTTGGATAGTGTGTTTAGTGATCTTACCCTGAAGGTCTTTTGGCAGTGGGTCCTTCTATCTTCCATAACTCCTAACATAGTTAGAATCTTTTAACAGGGATTCAAAGTCTTCTAATAGGGACTCATATGTACTAAATGTATTTCATAAGACTCCTAACAAAGTCCATCCTCTCATAAGGAAATTTCATATTAGTGCATCTTTTGTTGGCATCATTCCCACCAGGGTTTACTTTTTGATCAAGAGGTTCCCTAGTCAACATATCTTGTGTAATTGTGTTATTGTGCATGTATATCTTTCTATGGTTGTTGATTTCATTGCTTACATGGTTAAAATCTATTAAGATTGATAAAAGTTGTATTTTTTGGCAATTTGTTTGAGTTTATTACATATATGTTGTCATTATGGAAACATATGGTCCACATGAAGATTGCACAAGTCAGAGAGAAATTATGATAGAGCACATTGCAAATTTGTCTAAGTGTGAGACAATGTTTTTACCGGTGAACCTAGACATAGTTTTTTTTTGTGACATTGAATTGAGTAAGTTTAGTGCTTGTGCACTTGACCATAGACTCTATGATGTCTATTGATCACCCATCTCAAAGTGCAAGTCAGTAAGACATGTACAGAATTAGTTATAACAGTTTTATCGAAGACAGTGTGAATCTGACAGGATAGAATATGAAGACAAAACTAGTAAAGAGTTAAGGGATTATTTTGTTTATCAAATAAATGACATAACAATATAAAGGGATGACATCCTAGTTGTTAACACTTGGATAAAACTATTGGTATAAATGTAATTGTAATTGTAAAGTAGAATGGAGATGATATAGTGAACATTTGATGTATAGTGAAGTGATATGATGCAAAGTATATGAAGCATATGTAATAGCGATAGTAAAAGAGAAGCGAAGAGATATTGATGCAAGAAGCATAAGGTTATGTACCTTAACCTATTTTGTAATTAGTGTATATTATACATTACTTTTTTGGGTAGTGGGCTCATCTGGTAATCAAATTTTGTACTACAACTCCTAATAGGGTTGAGGCTTCTAACAAGGCCTATAGTCCCTTAATCAAGACTAATACACTATATGGTTGTAATAGACTCCTAACAGGATCAACATCCTTAACAAGATACTTTTGATTAGTGGATCTTTATGGGTACCATCCCCATCGGGGATTTCCCTTGGCCAGGGTTTCCTCGAGAACAAATAAGGTGGTATGATTTCTTTAATGTTATGCATGTTGTTTAGCTTCTTATGTTATGCATGCTTAAAGATAATCTATTATATCCATAATTGGGTAAAAGATAAAATTTGTAGAATATTGATTTACCCCCCCTCTCAGTATTCCCTATTTCTAACAAATGGTATCAGAGCTTAGTTACTCAGAAAATAATCATTCAAGGAAAGCCTAGCAGCTTGAGTAAGATCTCTATGGATATGGATCAACTACAAAAGAATCTTAAAGAAGATCTTAAACAGATTGACTTTCTTACTATTGAAAAAGATACTTTGAAAAGAAAGTATGATGAGGCAAAGAACCTTATTGAGAAACTGAAAAACAAATTGGAAGATCTCAGATCTAAAAAGGAATCCAAAGTTCTTATTGAAGATTGTGATGACAATTTGGAAAAAGCAAATGAGATCCTTAAGCATGAACTGAAGATAGAAAATTTGAAGCTTAGTTTGAAAGATGGAAATTCCAAAAATGAAGTAAATCTAAAATCTGAGAATGAAAGTCTAAAGATTGAAAATGAAGGACTAAAATCTAAACTTCGTATAGTAACATATGAACTTGAGAAAGTCAATTTGCAATGATGAACTTGAGAAATACAATAAGATTGTGAAAGGTGAACCAACTCAATCCAAACAACAACTTGAAAGGCTATATTCAACTAGTGAGAATATTGATGAACAAATATCTTATCAGAAACCATTCTATGGTAAGACTGGTCTTGGATTCAACACTTTTAAAGCAAATGATGAAGGCAAGGAACCAGATCTGAAGATATCTGAAAGCATAGATGAGAAGAAGCTTGATGAGATCAACAAATATGAAGATACACCTAAAGAAGAAGAATTACAGAAGCAAGAGGAATCACCCAAAGGTATCCAAAGAGAATTCAAAGGTAGATGTTTTCCTTGTAATACTATTGGTCATATGAAGAGAGATTGCACAAGTAAATAATTTAAACCTCTTAATTGTTATTGTTAAAATTGTCATGGTTTTGGACATAGAGCTATTGAATGTAGGAAACCTAAATTTATTGAGAATAATGATGGTAGTAGAATGTTTAGGAATACTAACAATGCAGATAAGAAACCTACTGAAGATATGAATAGAAGAAATGGAGTAGTATGTTATAGATGCAACAAGGTTGGACACATTGCTAGAAACTGCAGATCACAAATCAATCAACCTAGACCAAGATATGGAAATAATGGAATTTTTTGTTAGATATGCAACAAGATTGGACATACAGAAAGGTTTTGCAGAATGAACAATAGAGTTTTTCATCCTAATCCTAACCCCAAAAATCATGCAAGAAGAAATGAAGATGCAAATAACAGTCAGAAAGGATGTTGTAGTAATTCAGATGAAGTCAAGTTTATCAAAAGCACAGATCAAGGAGACATATTCAACATTGAAGGTAATCAGGAAGGTGAAGTATTGAAAGGTAAGAATGAATCTTTACCTGACCTATCTCAAAGTTTTTAATTTATGTAAATTGCAGTGGAATAGGAACTTAGATTTAGTGTAGAAGTAGATATATGATGAACTAAGTCTTGAGCAGTTAATGCAAGGTAGTTTATGATATTCTAATGCTATGGTTAAGAGCCCAAAGAAAAATATTATGTTTTGCGAGATCGCAAGAAGTTTTAAGTTTTACAGGTTAGCAGAGATAACTTTTTGGAAAGAAGTGACAAAAGAATTGAATGCGATGTCAGATCTAAGTGAGATTGAATTAATAAAAGGTTATGATCAGTATTATTTCATCATCAAAGAAAATTCAAGTGTCAAGGAGATCAAAGAGCAGTGATTGAAAGCATTTTGCAAGGATTTGGAGAAGAATTTCATGTCGAATCTACGCAAGCCCTAAAATCATGAAATTAAGGTATTTTACTTGACAAATCTTTGAATCAGTAAAGGAACTTGAAGAAATCATGGATGTTTCATTAATTCACAATGTCAAAGATAAGAATAGACCTAAATTGAAAAGGGAACTAGTAGAACCCTCGGAAGATAACCCCAAGTTTGCATTATCATCTGTATCAGACATAGTTTTACATTTAGAAAATGTCAAAAGTTATCTTCGATGCAAACTAGAGACAGTTAGTGATAGTGATTTCACAAGTGAATATCAGAAGATTTAAAATCAGGATATGACACTGAAACAAGGTTTTGAATACTTGGAACATAATGAAATTGTTAAGTATGGATTGCAGTATGAATTTGATAATGAGGAATGCACTAAGATTATTTTGAGCAGAATTCATAATGGAAAGTTTTGGTTAGAGGATAGAGTGATAGATATTATAGCTGATTTGATTCATGAAGTCACTGGATTATCTAAAATTGGAGATATTCCTTTTAATGAGAAAAACATGAGGAAAAATTTCATTGACAACACAAACTCATCCTATAATGGTAGAGGAATTGTGATTAGTAAGATCAAACAAGATGATGTAAGATACTTATGCAAGATCCTAACTACTAAGTTTTGTGCAAATTCAAGAGAGGATGACATGGTAGCTGGAATGGTACATGTAGTCTATCTAATGTGTGTTGACAAGGTACCAGTTGATATGTGTGAAATTCTTAGAATTCAATTATTTGAGAACTTGGAGAAGATCAAGAAAACTAAGTATAAACATTTTAGGTTCTCATCCCTAATAACGTATATGTTTTTTCATCTTTTGAGGAGATTTCCTTACACCATAGGAAATGATTGGAATGATGGACAAACTAAAATGGAAAGGATTAACCTAGTATATAGAAGACATGTTATTGATAGTGTAAATGAGAGTGTAGTACTTGTTATTAAGAGATTTCATAATATTGTGTCTAGCAGATCAAGAATCCCTAAGTCTCTTGTTGAAAAATATAAAGATGATATGTGTTTTATGGTGGATACTGACTTTACCTATATTGAAGCAGTAGAGCCTAGAATAGAGTTCATAGACCCTCTTAGCTATGAAATATCTAAAGTAGAGACTGAAGAGTATGTTAGTAGACTACTTAAGTGTAAGTTGGACACTCAGTGTAACAGGTTTGGAACCTTTGAGGACAACTTCAACTACACAAAGATTCTAATTGAAGAGAAGCAGTCTAAGAAGAGAGTTGAGAACACTATTAAGAAAATCTTAAAAGATATTGGAATGATATAGAGAGAGTTTTTGGTAGCAAAGCAGACATCAGTAGCAATCAAAGAGAGTGGACAAAAAGAATTTTTGTCTATCCCTCCTTTATCATCAATTCCAGTGCAATAGGAAGAACCACAAGTAAAGGTGAAAGTGGAAGTACCTAAGAAGGACATAGGAGCAAAGATGTCTACTAGATCCGCTTCCTCCACACCTAGAAAAAGAGTTAAGGAAAGTGCTACTGGACCAGGAAAGAGACATAAGACTTTAGTGCAACCAATTCCAAGAAAGATTAAAGAAGTAAAAGATGATGTCACTACTAAGAAGAAAGCTTGGAAACCAAAAGTTGAAAAGCTTAATGAACAGATTATTGAGAATGGTGATTTTACAAAAATGAACAAGTATTATGATCTTTATGATTATACTGATAGACTTAATTTGGAGAATGCAGTTGTGAAGCATATAATTTTGACTAGCAAGAAGTTTGATACTATTCAAGGACAGATACCTAATGACTTGTATAATAAAATTTTGAATAGGAAGAAGAGAGAATCAAAGGAAGAGAAAACTATCAGAGAAAAGCTTGTGAGGAAGCTTTGTGAAATAAGAGATGAAACACATTTCAAAAAAATCATGAAGGCCCTTAGCACCCATTTGAGAACCAAAAGGAGAACAATTCAGATTATGGGAGACAGGTATGAAGAAATAAATTCTAAGACAGAACAGGCTATTATCAAGGTCATGGCAGAATATGTTGGAGAATCATTAGTTGCAGCAGAGCAAGTAGGTGAGAAAGTATGAGAGGACATTCCCTCTTCTCCAACTATTAATATTGAAGATGAAAAAATGAATCTAGAAGGTACAAAAATCACCTTGGATACTGATGAAAATGTATTCAAGAATTTGGAGAACATTGTT
The DNA here is from genome assembly GCA_027943335.1 of Chamaecyparis obtusa. Taxonomy (NCBI): domain Eukaryota; kingdom Viridiplantae; phylum Streptophyta; class Pinopsida; order Cupressales; family Cupressaceae; genus Chamaecyparis; species Chamaecyparis obtusa. Next base: position 1,802,794 of record BSBK01001201.1, read on the forward strand.
GACAATTCGGCCTTTGAAGAGTAGGAAGCTACAAAAGAAGAAGAGATGACAGAGACCACAGTTGTAGAACCACCAGTAATAGAAGAACAAGTTCTCATTCCCACCAAAGAAGATATTAGTCTTACTCCTAAGACTAGAAAGAAGACTCAAATTGGATCTATGATTAAGCATTTGGGAAAAGAAGTAGATGATGATGATCAGTTGGAATTGATCACATCCTTGAATAAAATAATTGGTAAGAATAAGAAAGTGAAAAGTCTTGAAGGATGTATGAAGGAACTAACTGAGAAGTTGCAAAGTATTGTAACTACACAATTTTCAGAAGCAGACCCTATGGAGAAAGAAAAGAAGGTAATGAGCACCTTCGATGATGAATTCACAAACCTAGCTGATATTGCAAAAGTAAAAGCACAAGTAGATTATGACGCTAGAATGCTTTTGAACATTAGTCAGAATATCAGAAATGATATCAACACTCTTGATATCTGTATCAAGGATTTGAGGAAGCATTTGGAGATAGGCAAATCTTTGTACATACAGTGTAAAAAATTAGAGACTTTGACAATAGAAGAAGATCAGAAGATACAATTAAAGGAAGCAAAAATTTTGAATGAAAAAAACCTTTTGTCTAGCCCCAATGTGAAGGTATGTGATGTTGAGAAGAAAGTTAGGAAATTTTATGATGAAATTAGAGTTGTGCAAGATGAGAGAAACAAGAAATTGAGGAGATACACTCTTTTGAAAGAGCATGCTTCTATGAATTTGAGCATTATTGAAGAGCAGTTGGAAGAATGTCTTTCAACTAAGACATCTTTTCAGAAATTTAACTTTGAAAACCTCCAAGCATGTGAAATAGCTTCTTATGGACCGAGTGCACTACTCAATGTGGTAGATTACATTAAAAAATCATGGGAGAAGGAGATAGAAGCTATGAAGACAATTTTTTTAGATTGTGTTGCAAGACTACTAGCTTTACAATAAATGAATTAAGGTATAACTTTTTGTGATACAATTTTTGTAACCCTCCCTACCTTATTTTGTCATTGTTGTTAAAGGGGCAGAGATATATAGTAGAAGAAAATTGATAGTATATGATAAGGGTTGTTAATCTTAGGGGGAGTACTATATTAGAGATAGTAATTTTTGAGGAGTTATATGGATAGTATATTTTATACTATGGCCACAATTTTGAGCAATTTTGAGATTTTGAGTTGTACACTTAGCCAATTTTCTCATATGTTGCCACCAATGACAAAGGGGCAGATTGTTGGAAATTTGGCTGAGTTGATTACATAGATGTTGTCATTATGGAAACATATGATCCACATGAAGATTGCACAACTCAGAGAGAAAGTATGACAGAGCGCATTGCAAATTTGTCTAAGTGCGAGACAGTGTTTTTACCAGTGAACCTGGACACAATTTTTGTATGCAATGTTGACTAGAGTAAGTTCATTTCTTTCACACTTGAACATAGACTCTATGATGTCTATTGATCACCCATCTTAGAGTGAAAGTTAGTACAACATTTACAAAATTATTTATGACAGTTTTACCGAAGACAGTGTGAAGCCGACAGGACAGAATATGAAGATAGAACTAGTAAAGAGTTAAGGGATTATTTTGTTTATCAAATTAATGACTTAACAATATAAACGGATGATATCCTAGATGTTAACTCTTGGATAAATCTATTGTTATAGATGTAATTATAATTGTAAAGTAGAATAGAGATGATATAGTGAACATTTGATGTATAGTGAAGTGATATGATGTGAAGTATATGAAGCATATGTAATAGTGATAGTAAAAGAGTAGCGAAGAGATATTGATGCAAGAAGCATAAGGTTATGTACCTTAACTTATTTTGTAATCAGTGTATATTGTACATTAGTTGTTTGGGCAGTGGGCTCATCTAGTAATCACATTATGTACTACAACTCCTACCAGGGTTGAGGCTTCTAACAAGGCCTATAGTCCCTTAATTAGGACTGACACACTATATGGTTGTAATAGACTCCTAACAGGGTCAACATCCTTAACAAGATACTTTTGATTAGTGGATCTTTGTGGGTACCATCCCCACCGAGGTTTTCCCTTGTCCAGGGTTTCCTCGAGAACAAATAATGTGTTATGAGTTCTTTAATGTTATGCATATTGTTTAGCTTCTTATGTTATGCATGTATAAAGATAATCTGTTATATCCATAATTGGGAAAAAGATAAAGTTTGTAGAATATTGATTCAACCCCCCTCTCAGTATTCCCTATTTCTAATAGTATTTATCTGATAACTGATTCACCCCCCCCTCTCAGTTATCTTGGTGGACTTTACTTTCTAATAGATGGTGAGTAATCTTCAGGCAACCTAGGAAACCACTTGGGTCGGTCCTTGCACAAAGATTATGATACCTTTGGGAGTAGATCAGGTGGGCTTCTGATTAATGGATTTTAGTAAGATTTATGGCATCCTCCCAATCAGTTTGTACGTGTGTGACTCACTTAAGAGCCTAGTTGACCATGCCAAAATCATAGGGATATTCACCTACCTTAGGATACCAATAAAACACCTTTCCTAATCTTGAGAGGATAAGGAGAGAGTTTTCTCAACACCTTGTTTTTATACCGATCGAGAAATTACCGGTTTGAGGTCATTCTCTAAAGAGGAAGCACTTCTCTCTAGACATGCCTCGCTAGAAGTGTAGTCAATCAGACTTGATCTTTCTCTTCACCCAAGATCCATAAAGGTCAGGGGAGAGGATACAGATACAAGTGGATTGCTTCCACGTCACTTATTTTACCAAGGTTTTGCAAGAATTTAAAAATCTCTTAAGGAAGTTTTGGAAAACACTCCTTCAAATATTCCAAGAAGTATTCATTCCAAATTGAACCTAGTTTTAGACTAAGTGTTTGCAATCCAAGAACATCAAACACTCATTTTCTTAACATGAAAGATTCTTTGAGAAGCAAATGACAATGCTTGAAAATGGAAATTGCTTTGCAAAAATAAGAAAAGTGTTACTCCCTTTAGCATTCAAGACTTTTTTTCATTCTTTTTAAGAACCAATTCGAAGTGTTTTGATTGCAATTTTATTGTCCCTTAGGCATTCAAGATTGGATTGGATTGATTTTTAAGCACAAAAAGAAACATTCATCGCATTGATTTTTTTCCCTTAAGCATTCAAGATTGAGTTTTGATGAATTTTAAGCACCAAAAGGAATGTGTTTGATTGTTCATTTTTAGTCTTTGTTTGTTTTAAACCCAAATTGAAAAGTGAGGTATTGTGTAGGCATGCAATTTTTTTAGTGCACCAAAAGAAAGTGAGTTAATTCTGTTATTAAAAAAAAATTAACCCACATTCCCACAAATATTTGCAATCCTACAGATAGAAAAAAGTGTTCCCACAGATTGTACAAGTGATCCCGCAAGACTATTAGAATAAAAAAACTAAAAGAAAGCAATAAATGTTGAGTTGAAAGTGATACTTGTGGATGTGGCCCTGCTTGGTCAAACAACATTCCTGCAAAGTCCATAGGCAATCCCATGTTGCATGAATGATGGCACAAATCTTGAGATTTTTAGTTAATGCCTTATGGCTTACAAAAAGGCAATAGGTGATCCCACCTGGTCAAACAACATTCCCGTAGGAATGTGATCCCACAAAAAGGGTACAAAAAATTGACTGGTAAAATTAGGAAAGAGAGTTATAAAAAGATAGAATATGGAAGTTTCTTTGCGGGAATGCATTCTCGCAGACCGTACAGGCATTCCCACAGACTGTACCCATGTTCCAGGAAAACTGTGTGTGTTTTTTGTTTTTTTGCTGTGTAAAATTTGAAGATGGGAATGATGGCACAAATGTGTCTTCTTTGGCCTCAAACCTACAAAACACCCCAAAAAACCTTCCAAAGCACTTAAAAAACAAGAAATGTTAGTTTTTGGTTAGTTTTGCAATGTAAAATAGATGAGAAAAATGAAGAAATGACCCTAGAAGTGGGTCCCATCAGGCATTCCAAAATGTAATACCTAAAATTTAGTGTTAAGGAACATAAAGAAAGCTAAACATTCAATAGAATAAGTTAAATAAACACTTATGATAAGACCTACAATGAAGACAAAACATGAAAGAAGCATACAAACCTCCAAGCTTCCAAGAGCTCTAAATGTAGAAGATTTATCCAGTGAGGATATGTGTGCTCAAAAGATGAAGGTCAAGCTTCAATGGGTGAGTGTAAAATTTGGCATTATGAGGTTATGGTTGATATTTTTTCTCATCAAAATGGCATAATAACAATGCATGAAAGGTGGATGAAAATGAAGGAGAAAGAAGCTCAATTTATAGGCAAGAGGAGGGATGAATGGATGGTCAAGATGAAAACCTAAGGAAGGGTCAAGATGCATTTGAGAGAAAGCACATGGATTGTGCTTTCTAAAATGCATCTCATTGTGATAAGTGTCACAATGGGAGAGGTTGGAAGAAGTGGGAGAATGTGACCATTTTGGGAGATGTGAGAGGGGACAATTGTGTAAGAGAAGGATGGAGTGTGTAAGAGGCATGTAAGAGCATTTAAGGTTGACATGAGGTGAGGGAATTGGGGGATGTGAGGATGTGACATGAGGTTTGACTTGGTTTGGCTTAAGATTTCTTAATCCATGGATTATGATTGTGCAAATGCTTAGGAGGTAATTAGGCTTGGATTAGGAGCCAAGTGGGAGGTTTAGGAGGATGTTATGGGAGGAGAGAGTGTAGATCTCTATAGTTTTTTTGACCATTAGTGTTTCACACTTAGTCATATACCTAGGTAATGATGGTTGGTCATCACTGTGACTTAGTCATTTTGTAAAGGTCAAGTTATGTATTGTATACTTACCGAGCAGTAGTACTGCCGAGTAAAGTCATGGTCACTATGTGTTTGTAATATGCTGAGAGTATAGTTGTTGCCAAGATACATATATCAATGATTACCGAGTGATAGAGAAGTTTAATAGATGCTGAATATAGTTAATGCCTAGTGCTAGGGATAGCTTTTGTCAAGTTAGCCAGGAATGACATACAAGTTTGGAATGGCACAATGATCGAGGTAAACCATTTTTGATGATAATAATGTTTTGTATTTTGTCTATTGAGGTAATTACAATTCCATTTTATTATCATTGATCCATATGTAATACCTAGAGCCAATCAAAAAATTATATAGTTTAGGCGGCAATAGAAATAAATTTGAACCGTAGATCTTGAAACGGTAAAATGTTTTTTTTTAATTATATAAGGGAAAGATCTAGACAAAGAGAAGTGTGTGAATCAAAGAGAGAAGAGATACTGAGATTGAATGAGTATGAGAGAATGATAAGAGAAATATATTCAGAATAGTTAAGTATTCAGACAGAGTCCAGTGACCGAGCTAAGCAGTGAAAGGATAGAATCAAGAAAGATCAGATAGAAGAGATCAAGATACAAAGTAAAGAGGAGATCTATAATCTGCATACTAGTGAAAACCAAAAGATCAGGTACTGAGACATTTTGACCAATGTATCAGGGTAAATCTCTTAATTAAGTAGTCTTCACAAACTTTATGTAAATCTCTTTACCAAGTGCTTACTTTATTGTAACTTTATAAATCCTTTAACAAGGTAGACTATGTAAGTCTTTTTTCTTTTGACCTAGCAGACCTTTCATAGGGTAGATCATGATTTGATCACATTTTGTAAGCCTTAATAGGCAAAACTTATTACTACAGTAGTGAAGATTTGTGGGTGTCATCCCCGCCCCAATTTTACCTTTCAAGGGTTTCTGGGTTACCAAAATCATGGTGTTATGAGTGATTTCATTTATGCTATTTTATATGTTTAGTTTCTTACAATGATCAAGTTTTGTTTATGACATGCATAAAGTTTTATCAGATTAAGAGGATAAAAGTAGGTAATATCTAATTCACCCCCCCCCCCTCTTAGTATTACTTTCCCACTTATATTTCCAATAGAGAGAATGAGTGGAGGGTTTGATTAGCTAATCATGGGTCATTAGCTAATTAAGAAGGATTAGTATGGGTGAATGGGTTGGGTTGATTATGAACAACATGTTAGGAGTTTTGGGATGCATTTAGTTGAGGGTTAAGGTTAGAATTAATTATTCATTTAATTCCAAGTGAGAGGAAAAAGGGTTTTATAAATTAATTTAATTAGATAAGTGTATCCATTTAAATTAATAGAAGAAATAGGGCTTAATTAATTATCAGACTATAGGTTTTTTATTTAGATAATTAATTGGACTATAGTTAATTAATTAAATTAATTAACTATGGGATGATATAAATTAACCAAATAATAATAGTTAATTAATAGGATGGCATGGGAGAGAACTAAATAAGATTATTAAATTATGTAATCAAATTTAGGTGTCTATAGATGCATTGTTATATTAGGATCTAGTCCTGCAATATAATCGTATGACCATGCAAAATTGATTTGTGTCTCCTTGAATAATTTTATGAAATCCTCTTTTTCTCCACTAGATAAAGATGCTACTAGGTGTATGATCCTTGGTTTTGATTCTAACCCAATGTTGACTTTCTCTATTGGTTCAATCAAGATGGATGATATTTCCTCATAGTGCTCGGGAAAAATATCCAACCTTTCTTCCTTAGGTGCCTCTATTGGGTTTTCACCTTCTGAAATACTCTTTATTTATTTCTCTTTTTGACCTAATAGTGCCACAATGTGATTTTCAACATTAGATTCTTTTCATTTTTTATATTTTTTGTTCTTTTTATTTTTATATAAATTGAAAGGTTGGATACTTCCCTTAGTCACTTCTTCTTGATATTCAATGGTAGAAGAAGTTTCAACTGCATTAAGGTATTGGGACACCTTTTTATCATTCAAAAATGTGGGAAGGATAGTAGGTTTGATGGAATTTCATTCAATGAGCTCTAGATAGATAAGGGATAAGGGATCAATGTTTTGGTTTGGCTCAGTAGGGTTTAAGGACATGATCTCATTGGAAGGTTCAAAAATTGTATCACTCAAATCTATGACATGTGTCTCTTCTAGGTGTTCTAGAGAACTCAAGTCAAAATATTCCTCTCTAGAATCCTCTCGGGTTTCTAATGGGTAAAAATATCTTGGGTTAAACCTAGGGTTAGATTATCCTATAGTAGGTATCCATGATAGAACATAAGGCTCTCCAACCCATGGATTTTCTTCAGTTTCTTAACTTGGCACATTTTCTAAGACCTCTTAGCTAGAACTTGAAGCTTGATTCTAATTTGATCTTGAGACTTGGTATTTTCCCTTGTTGGGAGTATAGGTGTGAATTACATGTTGGAAACTATAATTGAAACAATTTTTGTATTGTCATTGATGTCAAAACCTTAACTAGTAAGACTATTGCTACTTAGGAAAGTACTATATCTATTGAAGTGTTGTGAATGAGTGAAACAAGGTTGGTAACAATAGCACCTAGGGAAAGGTTGAGTTATCTTGATACTACAAAGTGTACTTGACTATATTGCACAATGATGAGACAATGTATTGTTTATCTTAGTGAGATTGAAGACTAAACTGGTAGGCTTAACCGAGAAAAATGGATAAAAATCATGTTGAAGCCGAGTTATGTTAGTGTCAACTAAGTTTAGTGGATGCCGATCAAAATCCTATGTCGACCAAGTATTAGTAAATTGCCTAGGAAGATAGTGCATGTCGAGGAAATAGTTTTAGTAACGACCGAGCATTCTACATGAAGACTGAGTGGATGATCACAGTATTGACTGATCATCAGCAATTTTATATTTGAAGAGAACTCTTTTTGGGGATGACATTGTTTGAATTCTTGGATTATGTAAAACATGTTGACTTTATTGATTGTATGGAAGCACTTAATGCACTATAAAATATTTTGTTGTAAATCTTTATGAGATTTTAGATGTTTCTAGAAAAGAAGGTGAAGAAAAAAATGTGGGTAGATTCAATGAATCTGACCTAACCCTAAGATCTACGAATGAGATTAAGTGGCAAAAGATGAGTTAACCTAATTGAGGAAAGTATTAAGGAAACCTAAACATTGGATTAGATGTATGAGAGTGGAGAAAAAGGTTGATGTATTGGAGTGAAACTGAAATACTGGAAGATAAGTTTTATTGACTGTATAAGCAAAAAGGCTAAAGGTGAAGTGTGGTGATCACTTGAAGAAAAGTTCCAAGCAGATCAGAGATGGAGATGACAAAGTTTCAAATTTTGTAAACAAGTATTTATGTATGGAATTGGATCTGATATTTGCAAAGTAAGTTGTATGTTTTTCAGATCAACACTGCTACTACTTTTTAACCATTGTAATAGTCAAAATTCTTTTAATAGAGGTTGATCTAACAGTCATAAGTTAAATCCTTTGAACAAGGTTGCATTCTAAAGGAGTGTATGTAAGTCCTTTGACCAGACTCACTTTTAACAAGGTGATTAAATCCTTTAACTAGGTCACACTTGATAGTGTGCATTGTAACCTTTGATAGGGTTGGCTTTTAACCGAGCTCACTTCAGAAGAGTGAAAATAATAGTACCATGTTACAAAGTGGTTTTTCCCATATTGGGTTTCCACTATAAATCTTGGTGTCATACTTGTGTGTGAATGTTTTAGTGTGAAAATTTTTATGGTTTACAAGTTAGATACAGTTGGGTAGTGGACTGCATTGTTATATGTTTCTATTGATGAATCAGTGATGACCGAGTTTGTTTTGGTTGCTTGATCTGATTTAAAGTAAATTTTTTAAGTTTGTCTTATACATCAAGACCTGAGAACAACTAATTCACCCCCCCACCCTTTTTTGTTCTAAATCATATTAACAATTGGTATCAGAGCTAAGTTTCTTATTAGTGTATACAGAAATCAAGTTTAAAGGGACTTGAAGAAAATGATCAAGATGTATAAGAAGGAGGTACCGAAGCTAAATAAGGAGAAATTCCCTGCATGGAAAAGCTTGATGAAGCTACACCTAGCTAGTATTAGTGATTCTACAAAGTACTATATTGAGAATGACTATGTCTCACTTACTGCACCTATGACTACCGAAGAAATGAGAGCAAAGCAAGAACATAATCAGGCAATGCTAGAAATTGCATCCACCCTAAGCTATCCAGAATTTGAAGACATTAAGGACTATACAACTACTAAGGAGATGTGGGACACTCTTGCAAAGATCTATGGTGGTGACTTATTTGTACTGAAAGCAAAATCCAAGAGTCTCAGAGGTAAGTTTGATGAAATGAGAAAGCAAGAAGGTGAAAACATTGCACAATATTGTGGTAGAATAAAAGAAGTTGTAAATTCTATTAGGGGAGCCAATGGAACTATTGATGAAGAAACCATTATTGGAAAAGTACTAAGAACTCTACATCCTATATATGCTATCAAGATCTCATCTATTTAGGAATCTAGATGTAACTCTGCAAATGGACTCACTTTGGAAGGTTTGATTGGTAAGCTGACTACTTTTGAACTCTCTAATTATGATAATTTCACTATTGGAAGTATTGGAAATGTTGAATATGCTTTTAATTCACAATTAGTTTTAAACAAACATAAGAAGGAAAAAGAAAGATACAAAAGTGAAAGTGAAAGTGAAAATGATAGTGACACTTCTGATGAAGAACTTGAAGATCTAGAAGCTCTTATGGCTAGAAGACTGAGAAGAGGAAAAGAAAAGAATAAAGGTAAACTCCCTATCATATGTTTTGCATGTAATAAGGTCAGTCACATAGCTACTAGATGTCCTGACAGGAAGGATAAAGATGATTAAAGGAAAAGAAAACACAAAGATAGAAGAGATAACAAAAGCTACTAAAGGAACAAAGACTACAAGGGAAAAGGTAAGAAATCTTGTTATATTGCTAAAGAAGGAACTGACATTGATGGTGATGATGTTGAAATTGAAGTTGTCTATGTTGTAATGAAAGATGAATCTGATGAGTATGAGAAAACTACATTGATTTCCTATGTGAACAAGAATGATAAATGGATTATTGACAGTGGTTGTTCACATCACATGACTGGTGATAAGGATAAGTTTGAAACTTTATATCATTACAGAGGTAAAAGTGTAACATTTGGTAATGATGCACCATGTCCTATTAGAGGAAAAGTTTTGATCAAATTGACTGATAAGATATCTTGTGAAAATGCTTATTAGGTTGATGGTCTTAATTATAACTTGCTAAGTGTTTCTCTGCTGAAGAAAACCAGTTACCGAGTAGAATTTCATCACAAGAAAGCTAAAATATTTGATGCCACTGCTAAACTAATTGGAAGTGGAGAGTAGACAAGAGGTAATTTGTTCTATCTTGACCTATCTGAAGAAACATGTTTAATTGCACAACTTGTTGATATTTAGTTATGGCATAAGAGGTTGTGTCATGTAAATTTTGACAATTTGGTAGAGATAAGTAAGAAGAAGAAAGTAAGATGTCTACCTAGACTAAAGAAACTTAAGAATATAATGTGCAAGGAATGTCAGTTAGGAAAAATGACAAAGTCAAGTTTCAAGAGAAAATCCTTTACTACTGAAAACATTTTAGATTTGGTTCATACTGACCTTTGTGGACCTATGGGTATAAAAAGTTATTGTGGTGCTAGATACTTTATCTTGTTTGTTGATGATCATACTAGGATGATGCATGTAATGTTTTTAAGAAAGAAATCTGATGCTTTTCAATTCTTTAAGTGGTACTTGGCTAAAGTTGAGAAGGAGATAGGTAGGAACCTGACATGTCTTAGATTTGACCGAGGTGGAGAATTTACATCAAATGAATTTAATCTATTTTTTAATGAAAGAGGTATTGGAAGACAGATGTCTGCACCTAGAACTCCTCCATAGAATGGTATAGCAGAAAGAAGAAATAGATCTATCTTGGACTGTGCAAGGACATTGATGATTGAAAAGAATGTGCCTCAGAAATAATGGAAAGAAGCTATAAGCACTGCTGTTTACACTCTTAACTGGGTACAAATCAGAAAAGTTACACATTTGACACCTTATGAATTATGGTATGGACATGCACCGAATGTTAAATACTTTAGAATCTTTGGAATAAAATGCTATATACTAAAACATACTAGGAATGGAAAGTTTGATGCTAAAAGTGAAGAAGGCATATTCCTAGGGCATTCCATGAAAAGTAAGGCTTATAAGTGTTTGAACTCTAACACTGACAAAATAGTGGAAAGTGTGAATGTAAGAATTGATGAGTATGCAGAAAGAAATGAAGCTGACAGTAAAAGAGAACCAGAAGATTACAGATCTTTTATGTACATTGAACAGGAAGAAGAGGCAAGTAACAGACTTGCACCTGATGCTGAGTCTTAGGTATTTAGAGGAAATATATTTACAGGCAGTCATTTGTGGTTGCAAGCATGACAAAGAGTTGAAAGAAAAGAGTAGAGAAGAGAGTGAAAAGTGTTGAGCCATCAACATAAGGTCTATGTGACATAAGATAAAGTATATGTTATTCATTGGAATTGATCAAGATAGTAGGTCTACGCATAGTTCACCAAGATCCAAATATAGTGTGTATCTATTAAATGGAAGGTTGTATCCTTCACCCCTTTGAGTAGTGTGATCTTGGATAGTGCATCCTCACCCTAATAGGGTTAATTGTAAAAGACTCCTAACAGGGTTGTAAGATCTTCTAAGAGGGATCATAATACACTAGTACAGTTCTTAGTGGGTGTCAATTCCCACCAGGGCTTTTAACTATTTGGGTTTCCCCATAACCAAAATTGTGGTGTTGTGTTAAGTTTTCTTCCATTGTGTTTATGATTAATTTTATTACATACTTAATTGGATAAAGAATTGAAACTTGTAGATAACTAATTCACCACCCCCCCCCCCCTTCTTAGTTATCTCTTGGGACTATTCCTAACAATTGGTATCAGAGTCAAGTGCCTCAGAGAGAAATTTGAATAGCTTGAGGTTGATCAGATGGCATACTTTAGAAAAGAAAGTCCTAAGTTTGATGGAGAGAATTATCTTGACTAGTAGAACAATATGATGACACATTTGCAATGCTTTATCTTTGAGATCTTTGAGGTAGCCACTAAAGAAACTGAGATTCCTTCTTTATCAAATCTTGCAAAAGATGATGAAACTCTTAAGAAAAAGGATCTATTCACTTCAAATGCTATTTCCAAAGAAGCACTCATCAACGCTTTTTCTGATAGTGAGTTTTCAGAGGCCAAGAAACTAGATAAAGCCTACAATATTTGGAAGTATTTGGAAGATATGTTTGAAGGAGACATCCAAGCCAAGGATGTGTGCATGAAGATGTGGAAGAAAAAGTACAATACATTGGAGATGCTACTTGAAGAGAACATTAGAGCCTACAATCAAAGGATTTATGAAGCAGTTGCTAGAATCAAAAACAATTGTGGAGAAATTTTAGAAGAAGACATCATGGATAAGCTAATGACTACTTTGACACCAAAATATGAGAGCAAGATAAAAATCCTTGATGAGACTATGCATTTTTTAGAGAGCTTCAAAAGAGAGACCTTAACCAACAAGATTGTAGCTTTTGAGATATCAAGTTTGAAGATAGAGCCTAAAAGTGAAACAACCTTCAAAGCTTCAGTCCATGGTAAGAAATCCTTGAATACCTTTGGTAATTTTGATGATGATGATGAAGAGAAAGCACTAGATGATTTCATTTTTATGATTGCTAAAAGAGAAAAGAAAGGAAAATTAAAATATAAAGATCAATTACCATTGAAATGATTTTCATGTAATAAGATTGGTCACTTTGCATCTAAGTTTCCTATAAGAGTTAAGAAGTTCAAAATTAACAATAAGCCTAAGTATACAAAGGAATGTTACTATGATGGAGATAGATTATCAGATGAATAATTGCGAGAGGATGAAATTGGATTCATTTCTCTTGAAGACAAAAATAATGCACAAGAGTTGGCACTAATTTCACAAGCTGACATCAGGACAGATTGGATCATTGATAGTGGTTGCTCACATCACATGACATGAGACAAAGATAGATTTGTACATTTGGATAGGTACAAAGGAGAGATGGTTAGGTTTGGTGACAATAATCCTAAACCTATCATAGGTAGGGGATCCATCACCTTGGATGGAAAGAAAAATACTAATGATGTCCTTTATGTTGATGGTTTGTAGCATAACCTATTAAGTGTTGGATAGTTTCTTGACAAAGTTTACCGATTGGAGTTCAAAGACAACAAGTGCATCATTAACAACAAGGAAGGAGAAATGATTTCATCAAGATCAAAGACTAAAGGTAATGTTTTTCAGCTTAATCCAGAAGCAAGTTATTTTGTTGCTAAAGTAGATGATAGTTGGCTATGGCACAAGAGACTATGTCATATCAATTTTGATAACATAGTAAACATAAGTAATGTTAAGGCAGTACGAGATCTTCCTAGAATTGCAAAACTAGTTGATGCAATATGTAGGGAATGTGTAATGGGAAAGAATGTAAGGAATTCATTTAGGAGAAAGAACAATTCAGTAGAGAACAAGTTGGATCTGATTCATATAGACCTATGTGGACCAACTCAAACAAGATCATAATATGGTGAAAGGTATTTCATTTTGTTTTTTGATGATTATTCTAGAATGATGTGGGTTGGGTTCTTGAAGGATAAATCAGAAGCCTTTGAAAAGTTCAAAATATTCAAATCTAAGGTTGAAAATGAGTTTGGAATGAAGATCAAATATCTAAGATTAGATAGAGGAGGAGAATTAACCTCTGATAGATTTTATGAGTACTGTGAAGAACATGGGATAAAGAGATATCTAAGTTCTCCTAGAACTCCTCAGTAAAATGGAATTGTAGAGAGAAGGAATAGGATCATCCTTGACATAGTGCACCCCATCATGATTGAAGGAAAGGTCATACACACCTATTGGAGAGATGTAGTCAATACAATAGTCTACAATATCAATAGAATTCAATTGAGGCCATGCATGGACAAGACACCTTATGAGCTATGGTTTGGGAATGTACCTACAATTAAATACTTCAAAATCTTTGGAAGCAAGTGCTTCATCAAGAGAGATGAATCCATTGGCAAGTTTGATGTAAGAAGTGAGGAAGGTATTTTTCTTTCTTACTCTACCAAAAGAAAAGCTTATAGATATTTTAACTTGAGATTAAAAAAGATAATTAAAAGTGCTCATGTCAAGATTAATGAGAATTTTATGATTCAAGAAAGATATCATGATTATGCACCTATGATTGAAGAAGAAACTAAACCTACCCCTAGAGAAACAATTGTTGATGAAATCTTTGACAACATTGATGTATTGTTCAATGACCTTGAATTTAGTGGAGAAGAATCTCAAAAATTAGATGAGAGAGTTTTTAGGAATGGGAACACTGAGAGGGGGGGAGGTGAATCAGTGTTCACTATATTTTAACTTTTAACTTTAATCTTTATCCTAAACATAAATGCTTAAGAATTGAATTAAACATTCACATAAACATGAAACATGAAATCAACACATGACACCAATATAGTTATAGGGAAACCCAAATAGGTAAAGACCCTGGTGGGACTTGATACCCACTAATAATCTACACTAGTGTTTTGTGATCCTTGTTAGAAGATCCTTTACCCTGTTAGGAGTAGCTTTACAATGCTTTTAGTATAGTAGACCTTGTTAAGGATTGGACCCTATTAGGAGTCTTTTACAATGATCCTTGTTAGGGGAGTGGACTCACTTTCCTAGAGCTCACTTCTCAAATGATGAAGGCTACAACCTTTTGAATCAAATACACACTATATCTGCAAGTGAACTGATTACTGGGACACTGCTTGGAAAATTAGTTCCTTTGGTGCGCTGATGCTTTGAACTCTAAAAAATTTCTAATACATCTTATGCTCACTTTTCATACCTCTTATCTACTTCTAACAACTCTTTTACAACATCCATATCAAATACAATGGGTGCACCTTATATTTATGCGCTTATACAAAATACATAAATAAGTCAGCCCTATAACTAATTACAAATAATGCTTCGAAAATAATTGGATTAAGCGTGTTTACAATTATACATGTACATATGTCAAAAACCTAAATAAAATGGACACATAGCCTTTACAACATTAATTTATAATCGCAAACCAAAATTGTCACTGTCGGCTCCATGCTCTGTTCTCTACTGGCACACACTGGCTGTGCAACTTCAACTGACTGTAACTTTCATATCTTTGCATATCTACTTATGTGCTCTTAGACTAAGCATAAATATAGTCTAACAAAATTAACTTATAGGACGCATACCTTAATTCATCCGTACACATGTGCACTGGTGCTCTGAGCCTCTGGTGCTTTGTATGTTGTCTAGTCTTCAACACTTAACTAAATTTTGATCTTTACACTTAATGCGCTAACTCCAAACTGCTATATGACTTTGTTTCCATAATTAACTAAATTTTGATCTTTACACTTAGTGCGCTAACTCCAAACTACTATATGACTTTGTTTCCATAATGACAACACTATATCTAGTCATATATCTCAGTATAGAAAACTTTCCAAAAATCTCCCCCTTTGTCATTGATGGAAACAAAGGAATATGACCAAGTCTCTAACTGACCCTTTAGACAAAACTTTTGTCTTCTATACATCTTCTATACATAACCTTATATCTCCTATACATATATACTCCATATTCTATACACAACTCCCCCTTTGACATTAATGACAAAGGTGCAACAAAAAACTTTATCTACATACACTTACTGAGGGAAAACATCCAGATATGCAATCTTGAGGTTCTGGATCTCCTTCTTCCAAAAGGTTATTAGAGAATTGACTATCTATAGATGGGCACATAATGCATATTGAAGCTTCTCCATCTTCTCCAATTCTATGCTCAGACCTTGATCATAGGTTATCAAGGTTGCATCAATCTCCTTTATGTTCTGACTGAGAATGTCTAGTGAGGGTACAAGAGAGTTCCTCAATTGAGTCTGTCTAGACCTTATCTTCTCCATTTCTTTCTCTGCCTTCTTGATTATGTCTAACTGACCTTGATAGACATTTTTACACATGTTTACATTAGTGGATGTGTCTAGCACTGAATTATTCACCTTCTCAATCATTGTCTCTACATCTTTGATCTTCTTAAGATGGGCATCAATGAAATTATCTTGATCTATGGATTCTGCAATGACTTTCCTTCCTTGATCTGAAAATTCCTTCAATGCTACCTGACTAGACTTAAGAGAGTTCAAGTCTAGTGCAAAATTACTCATCAGTTCATTGAGTTTCTTCTTTAAGTACTTCTCCTCTTCCGCTATGGCCGCAGATTCTTCTAGGCTTGAAAAATTGACTTTGAACTGAGAGATGACTGTGCTCACATCATCAACTAAATGTACATTTACCATCTTCTTATCCTATGGTAGAAAAATGTTTAAAATATTTAATGATTCCACCAGGAGAGGATTTCTCATTACTTGCTTCTCCTTAGCCTTCTTTGTAGCCAGGACGCTAAGCTTAATTAGGTCTTCTTCCTTCCATCAGTCCAAACTGCTAGTGTTAGGTGTGAAACTTGACAATAATGTTGAGGTGGGAGTGATGGGAGTGTTATCCATCACCTCTTGCTTCACGTTGACCAAATCAAAAAAAGATTCATCTTTCTTTTCTACCTCTACTTCTTCTTTCTTTTCTTCTTCTTTCTCATCAGATATATCTTCTATGATTACTTCTTCCTGCTGAGTGGGAGGGATATTGTTGTATAGGATTTCTACTTCCTCAGTGCTGACAAATGCTTCCTCAAACTTGTCCAATTCCTTATCAGTAGCCACCATGGCCATTTCCACATTATCTATAATAATTGTGTTGTCTTTGGGTGATTCTATCATGGGCATAGACTGATCTTCTTCTATTTGAGTTTCTCCTATGGGCACTGAGTCCTGAGGACCTGTCATTGGTACATTAGTGGGCTCTTCCACTTTATCTTCCTTGATGGGTGCATGAGTGATGGGAATAGTAGGTGGTTTGATCTGTTGTTCTAACAACACCTTCTCAAATGATTTTTATGTTTCCTTTGTTATCAACTCATAGTCTTTGTTCATAATATGAAGAGTTCTCATCTCTATTCTAAGGTGCAGCTTCACCAAATTCAATATCAGTTCCACTTCTTCTTTAGAAAATATAGGTAGAGTATCTTCTAATACTTTTTCTCTTATTCTTTGATCTTCCTCATTTTCTTGTCTCTTTAGGCTCAATAATCATGTCGTGCTTATCACTTCTAGATTTACACACTTTTTCCACCATTTTCCTGACATCCTAACCCACAGGAAGGATGGCGCCTATCTTAGAAAGGCCTGTCATCTCATGAATTATGTCTCCTATGATTCTTACTGATACATCTCCAATCCAAAACAAATCATCATGGATTCTGCACAACAATATCTTTATCCATTTAGTTTCATAGAATTCATATGCCATGGCATATTCAACAATGGGGTAATCATTCCATTTGGTGTATTAATCCATGAATGTTTTGTCTAGTTTCAACATTGTGTCCATGTGCACCCTTAACCTATCTAGTCCAATAGGTTCCTTCTTACAATAGATGTAATCCCTTATGTCTTCTACATGCATGGCATCCATCAATGTGTGGGAAAATGCTCCCTCTAAATCATCTAGGGTTGATTTAAATAGGTTCCTCTTGAAAGCATACCTCTTCTTCTCAGCATCAAAAAAAATAGGAGTGGCCATGACTTGATATTCACTTTCCAAATGATCTATGAGATGTTCTAACAGCTTCTGAATTGGTGCAATGAGCTAGGGTTTCTTGCAATTGATCAAATGCACTACAAACACTGATAATTTAGTCTCTAAATCTTCACAACAACTTCCAATGCTCAATCTTCTCTCCAATCACTCTAAATATGAATGAAATGAGTGAAAATACAACTTTTTATCTACTTAAAGTACTAAATTCACCATTAATGCAACTCGCATAAACCAGGCTGTCACTTCAAATTTTCAAACTCAAGTTCTGATAAAAATCAGCATGTGCACTCTTGCATGAAGATTCCTATACACTCCAAAAGCTTAATTCCAAAGGCGCATACTCTAAGGATGAGTATACTAGCCACGTAGAGCTCTAGAGCTAAATTAGCTCACCCTATGACCCCGAGGGACATTCATGTAGATGTAGAGGGTGCATCCACTTGGGATGCATCCAATACATTCTCATCATCTTTGTCCTTCTTTCCTTCTGACCAAATCAAGCTCGCATCCTTTGAGGCTTTCAAAAACTTGACTTCTACTTCAGGATCCAAAACTGGTTCTTCGATCTTTTTAGGGCTTTCTTGACCTTATGTCCTTGATCTACAGAACCTTAAGATATGTCCTACCTTGTTATAAGAGTGAAAAATGATTGGAGGCCTATTATTACTTGGCGCATTGACATGAGTCACCATTATGCATGTTCTAGCTGAGTGACCATTATATTTACATATCTAAAATGTAACATTCTGAGAACTTCTAACATTTGTCTAATTCTGATTTCTTTGATCTTGCTGAGTTTTGTTCTTCTTACTAGTCTTGAAATTCATAGCTCTATGACCATATCTATTGCATGAATAATAGTAGCCATTAAAAGGTTTTACTTCTGTACAGTTTCTTGCAATGTGTCCATGCATGTTACAAGCAAAAAAAGTGTGTTCTACTTTCTTGTGCTCATTCCTAGGAGGACCACCATTGTCTTTGGTTTGATCTTTAGTCTTCTCATCATTAGTAGAGTCCTTTTGTGACTCCTTTCTTGATCACATATTATCAATTTGATTATGTGCTTCATTGTATCTATTAGAAATAGGGAATACTGAGAGGGGGGGATGAATCAGTATTCTACAAACTTTATCTTTTGCTCAATTATGGATATAATAGATTATCTTTACACATGCATAATGTAAGAAGCTAAATAACATGCATAACAATAAAGAACTCATAACACATTATTTGTTCTTGAGGAACCCTGGCCAAGGGAAAACCCTGGTGGGGATGGTACCCACAATGATCCACTAATCAAAAGTATCCTATTAAGGATGTTGACCCTGTTAGGAGTCTATTACAAAATTATAGTGTATTAGTCCTAATTAAGGGACTATAGGCCTTGTTAGAAGCCTCAACCCTATTAGGAGTTGGTAGTACAAAATGTGATTACTAGCTAAGCCCACTACCCCAACAAGTAATGTACAATATACATTGATTACAAAAGAGGTCAAGGTACATAACCTTATACTTCTTGCATTGATATCTCTTTGCTGATCTTTCACTATCGCTATTACATATGCTTCATATACTTCGCATCATACTTCTACAAATACTTGCTGCTTATTACAATTACTGTTGTTTTCTACACTTTACAATTACAATTACATATACATATATACCAATAGCTTTAACCAAGACTAAACATCTAATATGTCATCCCTTTATATTGTTAAGTCATTATTTTGATAAACAAAATAATCCCTTAACTCTTTACTAGTTTTGTCTTCATATCATGTCATGTCGGCTTCACACTGTCTTTGGTAAAACTAACATAACTTCTTCTGTACATGTCATACTAACTTGCACTCTGAGATGGGTCATAATTAGTCACAATAGAGTCTATTTTCAAGTGTCCAAGCACTAAACTCACTCTAGTCAACATTGCAAACAAAAATTGTGTCCGGTTATACTGGTAAAAATACTATCTCACACTTAGACAAATATGCAATGCACTCTGTCATACTTTCTCTCTGACATGTGTGATCTTCATGTGGATCATATGTTGCCATAATGATAACATCTATGCAATCAACTCAGCCAAATTGCCAACAATCTCCCCCTTTGTCATTGGTGGCAACATATGAGAAAATTGGCTAAGTGTGCAACTCCAAAATCTCAAAATTGACAAAATTGTGGCCATAGTATAACATATATATACTATCCTTATAACTCCTCAAAAAATATTATCTATCATACAATACTCCCCCTAAGAGTATCAACTCTTATCATATATTATCAATTTTCTACTACATATCTCTCCCCCTTTGACAACAATGACAAAATAATGGTAGGGAGGGCTACAAAATTGTATCAAAAAAGGTTATACCTTAATTTATTTATTGCAAAGCTAGTAGGCTTGCAACACAGTCTGCAAAATTTTTCTTCATATTTTCTATCTCCTTTTCCCATGATTTCCTAATGGAATCAGCCACATTGAGTAGTGTGCTCAGTCCATAAGATGCTATTTGACAAGCTTGGAGGTTTTCAAAGTTGAATTTCTGAAAAGATGTCTTAGCTATAAGACAATCTTCTAACTACTCTTCAATAACACTTAACTTCATAGAAACATGCTCTCTCAAAAGAGTATATCTCCTTAACTTCCTATCTTTCTCATCTTGTATAATTCTGATTTCATCAAAAAGTTTCTTAACTTTCTTCTCAACATCACTGACCTTCACATTAGGGTTAGATAGAAGCTTTGTTTCATTTAGAATCTCTGCTTCCTTTAGGTCATCCTGGCATTTGTGCCTTGGTGCTTATATCTAATCTAGCATTCTGAAAATAAAATCAATATCAATATATCTATGGTTGATTGACTAGTGGATGTTGTATTGATTCTTGCGCATACAAATCGACATTCATATGTCTTGTTAGTGCTCAAATCTATAGATTATCAAATACTCATATAATCGCAATGGACATAATCTAGAAAAATGCAAACACTAAGGTATTAAGGTTAGAAAACCTTCTTCACTTCGAGTATGAATACTCAAGCGGGTGTACCTATATCAATTCACTATTTGATTGAGCTCTGAATTGTGAACTAGCTCCTTCATTGCTCTGTCCTCGCTTCCAAACTCAAATTAATAAGATGAGAGAACTCTAAGTAAGGCCCAAATTATCCTGATACACAATATTATGATAGAAACCATGAAAGCAACAACATGAAACAATGGTTTAAGGATATTCATCCTTCTTTTTAGAGTTGAACTCAAGGAAGGCTAACCTTATTCAGTGCTTCTACAAAGCATTACAAAACACATCTATGAACTTGTCATAGAATGATTCAGATTATGATTGTACAAGTAAAGTAAAATGAAATAGTTATTTATATTTTGGGTGGTAAATTAGTGTAAATGGATCCAAAACCAGTGCCTTATCCACTTGGGCGATAGAGTCAAACCCTACCTCTACATATAACTATCAAACAAGTACACTGAAACTCAAATGACATGCCTACCATACCATCCTTTTAATTCATACTACTATCATCAAATTCATACATGGATTATTTGTTCCCAGAGATCTCCCCTAAGATTTTACTCTTTCCTTGAAAGAAACTTAAGCTCAACCCCTATATTCACCTTGTGAATAATGCATTTAAGAAGCCTTGCAATTTAAATACATAAGAAAACTAAAACATTCCATACATAAAGACAAAAAAATAGTAGTAACAAAGCTCCAATATTTTGTATTAACGGTCCAAATGCATTGATACAGTATCCTCTCACTTTTAGAAAATAAGGTTTTGTATTCAGAACCTTTCTTACAGAGTATTTTTTTAACCCCCTCAAATGAGAAAAAACTTGCTATGTATACTAATCAGCCATCTTGGAATCCTCAAAAGGATGCAATAAGCTTCAAATGGCTGATAAAAGATCTTGCACTAAAAACAAGATTACAAACTGACAAAATTGTTTGCAACAACAGATTACAAATATCTATTTCCAACAATTTTGCAGGTGGCACCTTTGTCTAAGGAAATTTCAGAGTAGTTGCTAAATTTTTTGCATGAATGATGACCGCCATTATAGGCTAACCTACATCATCCTTTGTTTGGACATGCTCTCCCTTGAACTCTGGATTAGGTGCCAAGTGCATTCTATTCTTCTTCTTCCTCTACAAGTTGGACAACTGGCTTCTTCTTCTTTATTATTAACTTCTCCCAAGCTACCACATCATCATCAAATGGCCAGTTGTAGCTCTGCAGCTCCTGAAGTGATTTCATCTGCTACTCCCATGTAAAATCAGTTATATTTTTGGCTTCAACCACAAACCATATGCAATCATTTTCAATCTTGAAAATACTATCAATGATATCATTACATTTATCCAGGTCCAAAGCATTATCATCCTTTAGGAAGGCATCTTGTTTAATTGCCAGCTGATCCATTAACAACTTCCATTCTTCCAACTTGACCACATTTCCATTTTCATCATAAATCGGAGGCAAATATTTTCTATAATCTTTATCAAACATGGCCAGCTTGGCCTTTATTTGGTTTGACTTTCCTTTGAAAAACTTTGAAGCAGCACTTATTAAGCCAATCTTCTCAAAAACTTCACTTACTACTTTAGGAACATCTGCCTTGTATTCTTGCAAATCATCAAGTTTATCAAATAATATACTCCTTCCTGACCATGTGCTGAAAAGTGGCTCCAAGGTGATTAAATGCTCATTCACCTTTTCATTAGTCTGGTGCAATAAGCTGAATGATTTATGGACTAATTCCATTCTGTCCTTTATCTTACCCTACCTATATTGCATAATCTTTGACATAGTATCCAAAGATGCCTCTGTCCTTATCTTTTCTAAGTCCTTAGTGGGTCTCTCAAGCACTTCCACATCTATGTGCACATGGGCCTCAATTTGCAAAGGAGGAGGAACTAACTTTGAAGCTTCTTCAAGCTTGACTCTTACCTCTGCCAACTCATCTTCTAATTGTTTGATTTTCATCATTTTCAAGTCTCTATCCTTGGCCACTAGGTTCGCGCTTTCAAACAACTTTGAATGCCTCTTAGACAATTGAGCTATCTTGGGCTCATTTAAATTGGCCCAATGAGTCACTGCCTTGGAAACTTCAAGGTCAATTTTATTCTACATAGTCCATATGATTTTGTTCCCCTCCATCTTATCCTCTATACTTAATAGGGATGGCTTTTGGGTCCTAGGGGCCATAGACCACATTGCGACAGCTTGAGACTTAGGGTCATAGCCACTTCCTCTTATCATGTCACCAATGTGAACCTCATATGATAGACTACCCTATAGTTGTTTCCTTATTTGATCTATGATGAATGCAAAATTCAGATCCCATCCTAGAGTTAATAGCATTCCACTTGCCTTAACCAATTGTCTAGCTTCATCTAGTGTTATAGGATCCAGGCTAGGATCATAAGAAGCTAAAGCTCTCAATGTTTCTTCACTTGGCTCCACACCTTTAGGCATAGCTTTCTTCACCTCTTGTTGCTTGTTCCAAATAAGAAAACTCTTGAATTCATCACTTTTAATAAATTGGTCATCACTCAAAAATTCCTCCTGATAGACTTCTCTGATATCCTTTTCTAACCACAGGGCCTGTTCCTTATTTGTTTCATCAATGACCACCTTCTTGCCTACTCTTATTGTTTTTTCTCAATTGGTGATGGTAAGCCCTATCACCTGGCACTAGAGCAGATGCTCTGTCAATTATTCTCTTTTGTTTTCCCTGCCTTGAAGGCTTTCCTTCCTCAAGCCTCTGCTTCTTCAAAGGTGGCTCTTGGACACTCTTTGTTTCTGGCTGGTCTTCACTAGGCTCAACAATTTGTACATACCTAGCTTGTGGTGGGCTATTTCCTTCCGAGGACTCATCAGAAGACTCCTCTTGATCAGAAGATGAATAGTCTTTCCTTTTCTTTGGTTGCTTCTGGTCAATCAACTTCTCCAACTGATTTGATAGATTGTCATGCATCTCTATCATCTTGTCAATTCTTTTTAGATAAGGAAGGTCAGGGAAGAAACCCTCAAAAGGAAGTTGGGCTGCCATCACTTGTTTTGATAAATCTATCAAATCAAAGTACCTGTTCCATCTCCTTTTAACTTCATCATCCTCAAAAATATTTCTGATTACATCTTCCTCATCTAAACCTTCATGTTCCTTAATCACACCAATATTTGGAATATAGACCATCCTGGCAGTTTTGATAAAGTCCTCAGGATCTACATGTCTACAAGCACCAGTAACCATCTTGAATTGATTTAACCATGTAGTGATTTGAGGAAATGCCCTCTTTCCCACCAAGAAGTCACCTATCTTGAATTGCCTAGGTGTGAATGTACCCTTCATGTGAGGGGCTAGAAGTTCTCTATCTGTGCACATCAACTACCAAACAAATTCTAGACAAGCAACTCTTGGAGGCACATATTTTGGTAATAGATGTGGGGCTGGGGACAACCATAAACCCTAATAATTGTAGAATTCTCGCATAAGTAAAAATCACCCCAATTATGATCTCCCTCCCACTTATCCACAAATTGTAATGGTCTTAGGAGCCTAAGGACCCTTGGGAATAGCCTTGTGGCATTGATTCCTAACATCTTTACAATCAGAAAGACAATGAAATTCTAAAAAACACAAAAATCCCCTTCATTGGAAGTAGAATTCCATACCCTCACCCATAATTGTACTAGATTATACTGGCCTTTGAAGTTAAACCTTGGTTTCAGCATGTTCCAATCAAAGCTATTGATGTTGAAGAATAAAATCAAGTGCATTAACAAAGAATAATGCATGAACTTAATTGGACTCTTACTTTCTTTGATAGAAATCAAACCCTCATGCATTCTATCAACTATATACTGAATGTAATCATAGTCATTATTTACCAAGGAATTCTGGATGTCCAAGATTATCATCAAAAAATCAGCTGGCAAGAACTCTGCATCTCCATCAATTCCCAAAACCCTACACAATGCATAACAAGTCTACCTCATATAATGCTGGAGGGATTTAAATTGGTAAGAGGCATTCATGTGAGTAGGGAGGGGAGCTATATATTTATCCTACCTCGAGATGTGCTTCATCATTTGGTCCTTTACTGTCCCTATGTTATTCTTGTACCTCTCCCTTTCTTTGCTTAGGTCAATTTCAGTGAAGGAAGACGTATAGAAATTAAAAGCTTTCATGATTGAACCCCTATCTAGAGTGACCAAAGGTGACTGGTCCTTTTTTAAATTTTTTTTGGAAATAGGGTCATAATGCCTAGCTAGTGCAACAATTAGATCCACATCTAAAAATATATCAAGAACAACTAATTTTCATAAACCCAAATTCCAACCATTACACACAGGAACATGCCTATCTCTATTTCCATAAAAGAAGATGAAAATAGTATAACTTGTACTATTTGGTATGATAGGATCCCTGCATAACCCCAACACATCTTCAAAAACATCATCGGGAGCTCTTTTGTTCTGACTAGATCCCGGCAGCAATTTCATGAATTCATCTGAATAATTAGGCTTGCCCTTGTCTTCACCACTTTTAGACTTGGCTTCACTACTAGAAGACGCTGCACTCTTCTCAGGTTGACTCATCTTCACTATAGGATTACCTTCAAATTCTACAAATTGGATTTATTTAGTGCTCAAAAACTGCTTCAGAAAGACATAATTCTCTTCAACTGATTTTGGACATAGGAAATAATGAGCTTAGCTTATTTATTGATACAGATCAAATGTGTACAGCTACCACAGTTACTACAAATCTCCTTAATTGTTTCCACATTCAATTTCATATACCATGAGATTTCAAATTTTGAGTTAGCCATGTTTGGATGTTGATAGATAAATTAAACAACTCGAAAACAAGGCAAAGAGGCAAATGATTAAGATTCTACACTTTAAACCTGTTTATGTCATGCAATCTTCCTTTGAAACTAATTGGATGGCTTATTAGTTTACTCTCCAGCTTGATGATGTACTTTATCCACATAGGCAATGGTCCTTTTCTTTTCTTTTATTACCTTTTCCAACTGAGCCCATTTAGCGAATCAATGACTGAAAGCCTCTCGTAATCACTTAATACAATGTTAACCCTAGCCTATATTCAAAGAACTGGCAACCAAAGCCTTCACGGGTTCTCACAATGCAATTCTTAACCCTTCATCCACTTAGTGAATTAGTGACTTGAAATGATCTCCTTCGAGCACTTGACTGTAGTTATCATTTGGAGAACTAGCGAAAAAGGTCATCTCCCATTCTCTTAATGTCCTCGCTAACTATCAATTTTCTTGGAGATTTAGCGAACAAAGGGTTTGTGCATTCACTTAATGAGATACTTAACCACCTGATTATTTAGAGAACTAGTGAAGATTTTACTCTCTAAGTTACTAAATCTTTCCTTAACCATCACCTTTATTCTGAGACTTAGTAATTGTATGCTTCACCCATTCGCTAGATGTTAGTGCTAACTGCCTGGATATCTGACGACTTGGTGAACAGCTTATCTCTGAATCGCTAAATCATGTAGCTTTGACTGCCAACATCACGCGACTTGGCAAATGTGGTTAGTTGACCATTTCACTGAAACATATGATCTTTAGTTATTTGATTATGAGAATCAACGAACAAAGGGTTCGCTAAATCTCACAATACTTCAAACATTGAATGTTTCCTTACCCGATTAAGTGACTGAAGACTTAAAACTTTGCTAATCCTTTGATTCGCCCATTCACCAAATACTTCTAGCCTTTACCTTTCCTTTAAGAGAACTCGCGACCATATGATTCGCTGAATCTCTAGATCATTTAGTATTTCACTAACTCATTCTGAGAATAAGCAAACACAAAAAAATTACCTCTGCCAAACTCATTTCATCAAATTGTCAAAACCGCCAGACTTGGATGATGATAATATAAGTACTCAGTCACTTATTCACCAAATCAAACATGTAGGACCCAAAAGATACTTGAGATTAAAATAGAGCCGTTGATCTTGAAATCAATCCATGCTATTCGCCAGTTCTCCATTTGATATAACCCTTGACCGCCAGATTCAGAGAATGAGTGAATACTACTTTTGCTAGGTCACTAAGTGTTAACACATGACTGCCAATGACTAAGTGAACTGGAGATAGCCTTTGTTCGCTAGTTCTTGCAAAGGGTAAAATAACCGCTAAAACATTTGGAGACTCGGTGACAAAGAAAAATAGTTAACAAGGTTCAAACACATTCGTCAATTCACTTAATGGTTGAAGTGTTCACCGGGAGACTTAGAGACCACACGACTAAAATGACACTTAGCATAAGACTAACTTGTTCGCTGATTCACCAAATACTATATGAGACATGCTATGATATTTTCTAATTCAGAGAACACTTGGGATAATTAAGCAAATGCACAATTTAATCCGCTTAAGTGACTAAAAGGTAACAATGAAATAGAAGAACAAGGGTTAAAATTATGGTTTTTGCATGAATCCGACATTTTTCAAAAACAAAACCTAGGGTAAGGATTTTGAACTCGGCTATGACAATTTTTTGTGAATTTTCCAAACCCTAGACCAAACAAAACACTTGGAAGGAGATTTAAACCAAAATTTGGACACACACCTCAGAAAATTAAGAATATACCCAACATGTCTATGGTTTCATAACTAGTGGGCATTGTATTGATTTATCTGGTTACCTAAAAATTCAATGATGAGAATGATCGACACATGATCAGTGACTAGGTCCTAGGTCTTAGGTTGCATTTCATTTTGCATGTTTGCATGATCTCACAATGGTTGGCTAAATGAACTTTAATGCTTAAACAATTCTCCACTTGTCTCTTTAAATCTAACAAGAATTGAATCTTACACGAAGGTCCATCCAACGAAATAGTAAGTAGAATCCTTTTTTGGGATCAAAATTGAAATCTAAGATCATTTATATTATTCACTACTTCCATAATCAACCTTCAATCATCAAAGAAATCTAGAATTCAACTTAACTGATTATCTTACATCAAACTATTGAAATTTCAACTTGGTTAACCATGGTCAACTCATGGTTTCACCTGGTCAAACTTGGTCTCCAGGACCTCTAAATGATGCAGAATGCATTCTTGAACATGTATAACCACTTCTCAAATCAATTAACATGATTCTAAACCATAACACTGACTTTTCTTGTCAAATTTCAATTTTAATCCTGAAGGGGGCATGGTATTGCATATCATTCAAAGTTCTATAATCTATTCTTTCCTCAGTAATCAAGACAACAACCACGTATAGATTCTAATTCATTAAAAGTCCTCATCGCTTGGGGAAAATCAATCATCGCTTGGGGCATATCAGATTCATCAAGATCCATATCAATCTGGTATTCTCTTAATCTTGTAAACTGTATCAATTTTTTGTAACCATCAGTTCATTAGTGTTATTTCCTTGGTTCTTCGTAACTGAAGGGTTCAAATGTGATACCAATGTGATTCAATATAAGGACAATTGGGTCTGGAATCGGTCACTCACTTCTTCGCAATCATAAGGTTTGGAATAAGGTGTTTTGACACTTTTTCACAATCATCGGTTCATTTTCTGTTATAGTTAACATTATCTTTGGCCATTCAGGACCTATTATCTTCATATCAAATCTTTCAATTAGTTTCTGTTTCATATCAATTCCAATTTCAAACAATCAGTTTCAATATCATACATAGACTATCTTTGAACCACTGCGCTTCGCACAACAATTCAAAGAGGGGCAAAATGTAATACCCAAAAAATGGGCTATAGGTTCATTAACCTCCTACATCAACATATCAAACGAAATCGACATCGAAGTCCTAACCTAAGGCACATCTAAACATTATCGAATCCTAATTGATTATTTCAAATTTTGCATTAGGGAATATTCCTAGTAATATTCCTAATTATCCTAATTATCTTTAATTTAATGATTGTTTGGTGATAAATCCAATTTATCCTAAAGTTTGATTAATTGAATATTCTAAATATTTAATTAATTAGATTTAATTCTGCCACTTAATTATTTAATTGAAGTTAACTCTATTTATTCCTAAATTGTATTATTTAATTTTGATAATAAATCCAAAATCCTATGAATAACTGATTAAATTCTTATTTAATTAATTAAAGCAAGTTGTCAATTTTTAATAATATTGTTTTTGAATAAAAGTTTGAAAAATGATTGATTAACCCATAAATCAATTGTTTTATTTTTTCAAAATTAGTTGAGTTGGAAATAAATCACTTTATTATTAAATTAATTCATAAATAAAACATGCACAATCAGAAAAGCAAGCAACTGCCAATTATCAATTAAATCTAAACTCTATTTTGAGTTCAACTATGCTTTTGCATGTTTTTGTGAATTAAATTATCTTTATTTTCAGATAACTCAAATATCAAGTTGAGTTTATTTGAGTGATTTATGGCTTTCTTTCATGCACCTCCAAAGCTCTAGATTTCTATAAATTTAGGCCTCAGCTCTTCACAAATGATCTCATAATTTTGCGAACTCATGCTGGCAAATTGGTATTTGGAGAATCAAAGCTTCTTTGCGAATCAACAACTTTGTGAGATCAATCATATTTTAGCATATCATTGTTAGATTAATTGTATTGCATATCAAATTTTCATATAGATTAGATTTCATATCAGTTTTTTATCATTATTGTAGAGAAAATCCAAAAAAAATTGATTAATTGCATTCATTACATATCTAGATTTTGCATTCAAATCCTTCATTTAGGTGCCATCTAGGTCACTAATATCAGTCCAATCTAAGAATACATACTCACATCTACTAGAAGGAAGTAAATCGCCTGGTTAGTTTGGTTTTCATTCTATTGCACGATTTCGATTTTACCTAACCTCTAATATTTTACTGAAGTGTTATGTCTACAGATTAGGTACAAAATTCACAGACACATTTTTGGCACCCACCATGGGGCTCTAAAATGGGTTTTCATTCTATTCTATCATTTTTCTCGAACCCAGAACCACAAGGTTAATTTTTGTGAGTTTTGTGATAAATTTCTGGGCTGTTTTTCCAGAAATCTGACTGATGTTTTTATTGGTACATGCACATATGACATGATACAGATCCAAAATTTATAGTTTTGAAAATTTATTTTAGTTAGCTTTCATTTTCCATTGGTTTGGGTTAATTTTGTTTTGATTTAAAAAATTTATGATCATTTTAGTGAAGACTGGTCTGAACCTGATTTTATGAAATCTAACTGATGTTTTTATTGGTACATGCACATATGACATGATACAGATCCAAAATTTATATTTCTAGAAAGGTATTTGAGTTAGCTTTCATTTTCCATTAGTTTGGATTAATTTCATTTTTATTTGTAAAAGTTATTATTGATTTAGTGTAGACTGGTCATAATCTGATTTTTTATGGCAATAGGTTTTTTGATTATCAAATGACATATTATATTTGACTAACCTAATTTTCTACCACGTGGAGTTGACAAGTTGTGTTTCTTTTTTTGATGGATTTTTACAACATTCGGTTTCATGTACAATAATAGGTAAGTTTTGCATAACAGTGGGTTGCAGGTGCAAGTGTAGGTACATCTTGTGGGTACAAAAGATAGAAGAAAAATGCTCAAAAATTGCTAAAATAGGTAAGAATCTACTAAGCGCATTGTGAAGAATTCAGGTAACCTTCTCAGCTGATAATATTTCAATTTGGATTAAAATGAACATCTTGTGTGTCTAGCTTGAGTACCTTTCTTTTCCATATCACACATTTCATTTGGGCTCTAAAAAATGAACATAGATTTGCTTTCAACATCTTTGTTACACATAGTAAATAGGCCCTATGAACACTATTCATGGCTCTTGAGAGAGTGAGTTTCTAGTGAAACTCTTCTCAATGAAGGAACCCTTGTAGGTAGGGAGGATACTGAGGGAGTCTCACGTTCCACTAGATCTGTGTGTCTTCAACTTTTGATCGATGCATTCTCTCTCCGGAGAGGTTGATAGATCATAAGGGGTTGATGCCATAGATCTTTGTGAGATAATCTTAGTCTTAGCATGTCGAATTAATCTATCTTCTTTGTTTTGAAGTGAAAAGGCTAAGGGATTATGCTCTACTTCCTTTTTGGATAGTACTAGAAACCCAAATCCTTGAATCTGGAACCAGTCTCCATGTGGTATATTTTATGAGTCACCTTTAGAGAGGGTTAACCATAGTGGACATTCCCTTAATTGGGTCAACCACATTGATGGAACCTCAAGTGGTAATAACCATTTTCACCATGGTAGTGACAGCCGCTATATAAATATCCTTTTGGAAGAAATCTTCATAGGTGTGGTTCATTGTTGCGTTGTCAGATCTCCCTAGCAGCTCCTGATTGATTAAATTCTCAAACTATGTCAAAAACCTGGTGCACCAGGATTGGAGTTCACCCCTTTGGATTATAAAAGTTGCAGAGTCAAACCATTACTAAAAACCCTAAAGAGGCCAAATTTTCATTTTCTAAGGGTATATGTGCATTATTGCAAAACTTTTTAGAACATACACAATTAGCACTTCGGAGGATTAAAACAAATAAAATCAATTGATTGTTCATGTGAAAGGTTTCTTTTGCCCTTGTTCATTGTTTTTAGACATGCTTGAAATCACTTGCTTACTATTTTTCATGCTTGCTTATCTATTTGGTTACTAAAAATGAACAAATCTGGTCTACTCTTCAAATCTGGATAGTACCATTTGCAAACAATCCAAAACTGAAAACCCTAAATTTGCAAAATTTGAAGTAAAATTCCTTTCTGGAGTCAAAAGTTGTCTTAGGAGGTCAGAAAGTCATACGAGTTTTTATCAAATGTCATTTCATTACTGCCCAACTGTCGTATGGTAAAGAACCCAGTGTCATACAAGTCTTTCTACTAGTCAAATTCAAAAATTCAAATCCTTCTCGCAATTGTCGTATGAGATTTTCAACTATCATTTCATAGCATACCCACTGTCAGACGAGTCTGCAAAGAGTCATTTGAGAAATTTTAAAAAGTTGTCAGAAAGTTGTCAGAACTATCAGAGACCCAGCTTTTCTAGCCTATTTCCAAAATCTGTCAAACAAATCACTATGTCAGGAATAGAGCAGCAACTACTGAGAATCCAATCATTTTCCTAAAGTGGCCTTTTGAATCCAATTTAGCCTTCTCTTTAATCAATTTGAGTCTTTTTCATCTTGTGTCAAAACCTTGTCATAACTATCCAATCTTCAATCAAATCTTCAAAAATAGACTAAGTGTTGTGAACTCGTGTCCATTATCTTTTGGGCAATCTACCCATACATCCAAGGCACAATATCCTTCACCCATGTCTAATTGAATCTTCAAACCATTCATAATCTTGATAAGGTTGCATCATCTGATTTTCTTGCATCAAATCATCCTTCAGTTGTCTTCATCCTATTCCCTTCACTTCACTTAATGTTAATGGTGGAAACTAGAGCTTCCTCACACAAGAAATTAGGGCAGACATCTTAGACCTTACCTTTGAATAATATCCAGGGTCCAACTCTTGAGAAACTCATCAATTCTAGTCTTTACGAGCATGACAGTCTTGGAAACTTTCGATTGAAAACTAGCTACATACCTCCTCCATCAACTCATGGAGGTAATCAACAAACTCCACCTCAATCTATCCCAGGGAGTCCTAAAACTCCTGACATGTTTGAAAGAATTAGTACACATGAGGAAGAAATTCTAATCACCACTATGATGAAGTAGATGCATGCTATGCAAGTCAAGCTTAACAAACTTGAGAAAGAAAAGGAACCTAAAGAGTTCTCCACAGAAGCTCTATGCCATTTTCCATTTGATAAAGAATTTTACATGTCACCATGCCCTCGGACAGAATATGAGCAACATGATAATCCTTTTGATACTTCTTCCATAGAGAGTGACACACCCATCTTTGAAGACTATGATGACTATGGTGAGGGACAATATAGTGATACCTATGACACCTCTTTCCTAAGAGTCCTCCTCGTTGTGTGCTCATGCTTACTAGAAATGGGATGTCACATTGGATAGATCATGATGGTGATCAATATGATTATGATTTTGAAAGAGACTTTGATGATTTCTGTGAGCAATACCTAGATGATACATCTACTTCTATTGAGGAAGAGAAAGCTTACCGAGCTGATTATAAATGTGCATACTATAAGGATCTCTCCTCTAAGAATTCTCATGTTGAAAATAAAGATTACACTCTCAAAAAAGATCATGTTAGTGTTGAACCTTTGTCTTGTGATGTTTCCCTTCCATCCCCTACTTCCTCCAATACCCATACATTTCCTAAAGCTTCCAAGCCTATCAAATCTTTCACAAGTCCTTCATCCACCAAAGGTCCTAATACTTTTCATGTGGTTTCCGATAGTTATCCTCAAGGGCTACCTCTTAAAGAAACTCAAGCTAACCTTCACTTGGCTACAAATACTTTCAATAATGCTAAACCTAAAGAGCCTAATCCTTTATATGCTATAATTCCTAATTCAGCTAGTCCTTCACCATCTCTTCCAAAGTCTTCCATATAATTGTAGCATGATACCTTGTCCTTAGAAGTGGCTCCTATTGAACCTACAACTGATTTACAACTGATTGGAGAGATTTTTGAAATAGTGATTGAAAATCACATGAAAAGTAGTTGTATAGATATATAGTATGTTAAATCAGTATTATGTTGTCATTAATGTCAACTAGTTTCTTATTAGTTTGACAGTACTTATCTTGTAAGTTATCATTACCAAGACATCTGAAGAATGGTGAAAGAAGGTCACAACAGATAAGGATAAGGAATGCATTGGATAACTTATTGATGAGTCTTTGATCTCATTATATTGACTTTAGTATGTTGTATTCATCTATTATGGAGAAAGGAACTAAAAGACACAAAGCAGTGTTGGTTGTTAAAAGAGAACAGTTTAATGTTTACCGAGATCCTCAGTGTAAACATCGATGATAGTATACACCAATGCAGTGTGTTGTATACCGAGCACAAGTTTAACCGATGAAGGTTTACTGACACATTTCTTTGTTAACCAAGGAGAACAGAAAAGCATTTAATGATATTGTCAACTAGACAATTTGACGACAAAACCAATGAGCTGGATTCGCATGATTTCAAGGTGAAAAGTCAAATTTTTTTACAAGGATCTATGACTAACAAAATTCAAGGAAGATCTGATGAAGGAGATTGAAATGTGTTAATGACACATCAACCAAGGAAGTTTAAAGTGGCAAAATTAGTGGATATGACTAAGTGGCAAAATTTGATGGATGAAAATAAAATGGCTTACATGTTTATTCAAAAAGAAAAAAAGAAAAAAAAAGTGTGAAGGAGGAGATATTGTAGAAGCTGAGCAAGAACTAGCATTTTATGCATTTTCTAATCAAACAGGTTACTGAATTGAGCTGTAGAAACCAAGCTACACAATGAACAAACTGAGCTACACAAAGCACATAACTGATTGTTTGTAAGTGATATTGATATTAGATCTGAAGTGATATATTGATCAGAAAACTTTGTTGAGCATAACATTGATCTGCAACTGCAAATTTGTTGTATTAAGGCATATCAACTTATTGTTACTTTCTAATAATTCTAGACAGTAAAAATCTCTTAACTGAGTGGACTTTTAAGTCTTATTTATGTTTCATTCTTACAAGTGAAACATTGTTATCTTGTAAATCAGCATAGTGAGTGATATAAGATTGAAAGATAACTTCTAGTGCAAAATCCTCTAACCAGGTCACACCTAACAGTGTGTATTATAACCTTTAACAGGGTTGGGTCCTCACAGGCCTCACTTCAGAAGAGTGAAATTTTTGGGTTGTCGGTTCCCAGGTGGTTTTTCCCTTAACAGGGTTTCCACGTTAAATCATTGTGTTATGTGTTTATTGTGATGATTGTTTATTATCATACTTTACATTTTAGCTATTTGATTTGATCGGTAATTACTAAGGAGTCTTAATTGAAGATCGGTAAAAACATTGACAGTGAATCATAAATATGTTTACCGACTGACAAAAATTAGAGAAACAATATTTTGGATTAGTCATTATTTTTTTGGGACTTGGATAACCGATTCACCCCCCTCTCAATTATTCTAACAGCTCCATGTCAAGAGGACTCTAAAAATGATAAAGAAAAGAACATAAAGAAATATCAAGATCAAGAAACCTCCATGTCATCCAATCCTTTTCATGATGTCTCTTATCTGTTCCAGGGTTCTTTTGATCCTACATGCCCTTTCTCATTCATCCCACCCTGTCTTAAGTCTTCTCCTAAGCAAGATCATGCTACTACTTACACTGTTGAGCTTATTGACAATCAAAATAACCTTACCCCACTTCAAATTTCCAAAGATGATACTTCAATTAAGGTTGGTAAAAATGTTTTTGTTACTTCCAATGTTAAGCCTATTGAAAATCAAGAAAAAAATTGCACACTTGTGCTATCCAAAGATCCTTGTCAAGATCAAAGTCTTCCATCTTCTTATTCTACCACTCCATGTTCACTTCCACTTTCTACTCTTCCTAAGTCTTTGCAAGCTCTGAACAATCCTATCAAAGAAGGTGCTCATATTCAAGTTGCCCATGATCCTATTGAAAATCCTAATGCTCACTCTAAAGATGCTGATGTCCTTGGTTGTCATATAAATGTTGATGAACTTGTTGATTATCCTTTTGCATCTTCCACTTCCATCCTTGGACCTCTTCCACCACTACTAAGGGCTTCACATCTTCCTTCCATCTTGGGTTATTATATCCCTTCACTTTCCCCTCCTAACTCTCCTAATTCACCATCCATCTTGGGTCCTTACATCCCTCCATCTCCAATCTTTCCTCAAGATCAACATAGATGCATACCCTTGAATCCTTTTCATCCACCCATCCATCTAAACTAGTCATATTCTCCTTCTTCTTCCATAAGTCCCAAGTCTTTTGGAAGTAACTTGAATGTTCAATACAAGAAAAAGAATCAATACAAGAATCCATCAAAAAGAGAAAATCACCATGTCTCCTCTAATCGACATGGAGGCATAAAGTCAAAAGAGATATCTAAGAAAAAAACTACAAGACAAGTATGGGTTCCAAAATCTATCATTACAGATATTCTCTCTAGATCATCAAAATGAAATGAAAAGCCTATGACTATATGGATTCCAAAGTCTCTCTTGAAAGAGTTTGGTGTTGAGCAAAAAGTGAAGTTGACATTCAAGTTTCCAAAGGCTTCCACTTCATCTTCTTCCAAAAACATTCTTTCATTCTATGTGCCTAAACCACAACCTCTGCTATCCATTCACCACATTCCTTCACATATTCCTTCATTCACATTTCCTCCATCCTCTCACCACCCTTCAAGGTGTGTGTTGATGTTGATCTTGCCTTCCTTTCCATCTACTCTTTCACAATCCTTCCATTCATTATCCTTCTACCTTCTATCCTTTTTCCTCATTTTCCTATTCCTCCTATCTTCCAACCTCACTCGCTTTACATAAAACCCTATCCTCCATTTTTCTCTTCCATATTCCTTTCCCTATCAACATATTTGAGCATATCATTTTAATCCTTGGCATATCATGGTTTATCCTTTCAAGGAGCATTATCTAAAACGCTTGCCTTCTTCCAAGAAAAAGAAATTTTAGAAAAAAATGAAGAATTGAAAATGTGCCTTGGTGAAAACCTAGAAACAGACACCTTGGTAGCAAAAGTAAAGAGAAATAAATTCATCCTATGGTGAAAACCACTCCCTTGTGGCACCTTAGATAAGTACCATGATGAAAACCTAGCAATCAAGCATCATGCGCAGTTCTTCTACATATTCCATCCATTCCATCTTCTCTCTTTGATCTTGACAATGTTGACCTATACACGAACATTTGGCTATTTTATGAGCTATCTTATGATGATCTTGCTTGCATTCCCTTCCTATTTAGCCTTCATATTTATTTTCCTCCATTCATTCTAGCCTTTCGCTATCCTTTTCCCCTTTGGTCTTGATCTAAAAAAAAAAAGAGTAGAACACGATGCTTTGAAACCTCTTGACATGTCTACTCCTTTGGACTACATCTTGTCCTTCTTTGGCATTACACTTTTGTGACTTATCCTATGCTGGCCTTTCATTTCTTGTCCAAAATTTCTTTTACATGACAATTTTTCCCTAGCTTGGGTATTCTTAAGAAGTTTTCCCTTGAGGATTTCATCCCTTCATTCTCCTTCATTCTCTTGTCTTCCATCTCTTCCACCAACTTGCTAATCCCTCTTGTTCTCCACCTTGCTATACATTGGGACGGCATAATATGATCATGCTTGGGAGTTTGCAATGGAAAAAGATGCTATCAAGTATACCAAGTATCAGAACTAGTATTAGAATGCCCACTGGGGCTACACCTTTCACTTTAGTTTATGGGTCTGAAGTGGTACTACCTATTGAGGTTGAAATCCCATCACTAAGAATTAGAATGCATGTTCTAGTAGCTGATGATGACTACAGATTATCTAGGTTGCAAGAACTTGAACTACTAGATGAGCGTAGACAAGCAACCTATGATCATCTCATAGTATATTAGAAAAGAATGTCTAGAGGCTATAATAAGAAAGTTAGACATAGAGAATTTTGTTGGAAATTTGGCTAAGGTATGTACATATATGTTGTCATTATGGAAACATATGCTCCCTATGAAGAGTGCATAAGCTGGAAAGTAAGTATGGAAGATCGCAGACTAAAATTGTCTAAGTATGAAACAATGATTTTGACAGAGCACTCGATACAGTTTGTTTTGGCTACATTCACTGGAGCATGATCAAAGTTTGCACAGTTGAAAATAGACTCTATGGTGTCTAAGGATATCCCATCTCAGTGCGCAAAAGAGTATGGATAGTACGGACAAGGTTATGACTATTTTATCGATGACAGAGTACAGTCGATAGTGCAGTTTTGAAGACAAAACTAGCAAATGAATTTAGGGATTATTTTGCTTGTCAAAATAATGACTTAATATTATAAAGAGACAACATCCTAGATGTTTACTCTTGGATAAAGATATGAAAGCCAACAATAGAAAGATATTATGTTTGTATCTTGTATAAATAAAGATGTACCGAGCATACTTGAAATGTAACATGTAATATATGTAAATTGTGATAGCAATGAAAGTTGTTGATGTGAAGTTGTAAGTAGTACCATATTGTAATCAGTAAAAATTTGTATTACTTGTTTGGGCAGTGAGATCATCTAGTAATTAGGTTTTGTATCTACAACTCCTAACAGGGTTGAGGCTTCTAACAAGGCCTATAGTCCCTTAATTAGGACTGATACACTATATGATTGTAACAGGCTCCTAACAGGGTCAACAACCTTAACCGGATATATTTTGATTAGTGGATCTTTGTGGGT
Source organism: Chamaecyparis obtusa (assembly GCA_027943335.1). Classification (NCBI taxonomy): domain Eukaryota; kingdom Viridiplantae; phylum Streptophyta; class Pinopsida; order Cupressales; family Cupressaceae; genus Chamaecyparis; species Chamaecyparis obtusa. Next base: position 1,841,020 of record BSBK01001201.1, read on the forward strand.
ACCATCCCCACTAGGGTTTTCCCTTAGCCAGGGTTTCCTCAAGAACATATCATGTGTTATGAGTTCTTTACATTTACTGTTGTGTATGATATTTAGTTTCTTATGCTTTGTATGCATTAAAGTAATCTGTTATATCCATAAGTGGGCAAAAGTAAAAGTTTGTTAAATACTAATTCACCCCCCCCTCTTAGTATTTCCTATTTCTAACAATTGGCATCAGAGCACAGTTACTCAGAGAAGAAACATTCAAGGAAAGCCTAGCAGCTTGAGTAAGATCTCTATGGATATGGATCAATTACAGAAGAATCTTGAAGAAGCTCTTGAGAAAATTGATATGCTTACTAATGAAAGAAACACTTTGAAAAGGAAGTATGATGATGTAAAAAATCTTATTGACAAATTGAAAGGTAAGATAGAAGATCTAAAATCTAAGAAAGAATCTAAAATTCTTGTTTAAGATTGTGAAGACTTAGAAAAAGAAAATGTGATCCTTAAACATGAATTGAAGATAGCAAATCTGAAACTTAGCTTGAAAGATGGAAATGACAATTTGAGATCTGAGAATGAAAGTTTAAAGAATGAAAATGAAGATCTGAAATCTAAACTTGGCAAGACTCAATAAAGTCTATATGAAACATCTTATTGAGAAGGTTAATGATAGAGTAAAGTTAGTATTGAAAACTTTTCAGAACATTGTGGTAAATAGATCAAGAATTCCTCCATCCCTAGTTGAGAAATACAAAGATGATATATGTTTTATGGTTGATACTGATTTCACTTACATTGAGGCAGTAGAACCTAGACATGAATTCATAGACCCTCTTGGCTATGAAATCTCTAAAGTTGAAATAGAAGGTTATGTTAGTAGATTGTTGAAAAGTAAAGTTGATGCTCATAGCAATAGATTTGGAACATATGATGAAAACTTTGGTTCAGTAAAGGCACTTAAGGAAGAGAAACAATCAAAGAAGAGAGTGGAGTCTACAATAAAGAAAATTATAAAAGAATCAGGTATGAGTGAGTAGGAATTTGATATTGCAAAGAAGACTGCAGAAGCAATAAGGCAAAGTGAGATATTATCAGTCCCACCTTTGGCATCAAGTGCAAAACCTAGTCAAGTAAAGGTAAAGGTTGAAGAACCTGAGAAGGAACAAGGAATCAGTTAGACAAAGAAACCCTTTTCCTCAGCACCGAGAAAAAGAATGAAGGCAAGTGCTTTAGGACCAGGTAAAAGATAGAAAACAATTATTTCACCAGTACCTAGAAGAGTTGTAGAAATAAAAGATGATGAAGTGACAACAAAGAAGAAATCATGGAAACCAAGGATAGAAAGAGTTAATGAAGATATAATGCAGCATGGAGACTTTACCAAAATGAATAAATACTATGATTTATATGGATCCTCTAATAGATTGAATCTTGAGAATGCAATGGTTACACATATGATTTTGTCAAACAAGAAATTTGATACTATTCATGGAAAGATACCAGAAGATTTGTACAACAGACTTGTGAGAAGAAAGATGAGAGCACAAGAAGAAGATACCAAAATGAGAGAGAATGTGATTAGATAGTTCTATGAGATAAGAGATGATGACAATCTTAAATAGATCCTCAAGCCACTTGAGACCCTATTGAGAACCAAAACAAGAATTATACAAATAATGGGAGGACAGTATGAGCAAGTAAAGACTGAAACTAAATAGGCAGTTGTGCAAGTTCTAGCAAACTTGGTAGTAGGAAAAGATAGCAAAGATCAAACAGTTGTAGAATCAGCAAAGAAATAGATTTCAGAACAAGTAGAGGTAGTTGAAGTTGAAGATATTCCCTCTTCTTCCATAAACATTGGCACATAATCTATGGACATTGAAGGAACTAAAGTTACTTTAGATTCAGATGATGCAGTACTCAACAGTTTGGATAACATTGTTGACAATTTGGATTTGGGAGAGCAAGAAAAGACTATTGAAATAGAGACTACACATATTGAAGTGCAAATGGAAATAGAGGCCCCTACACCTACTGAAACACAAGAAGACATCAGTCTTACTCCTAAGACTGGAAAGGAGAAAGGAATAGAAACATTGATTGAAGATTTGAGCAAGGAAGTTGATGATGATAATCAAATAGAGTTGATCACCTCTTTAAAAAAAATTATTGGAAAGAACAAGAAAGTTAATAATTTGGAAGGTAGTTTGAAAGACTTGACTGAGAAGCTACAAAGTGTCATATCTACAAAAGTCTTTGATTCAGATCCACTTGAAAGAGAAAAGATGGTAATTAAATCTTTTGATGTTGAGTTCACTAATTTAACTGATATTGCTAAGGTTAAGGCTCAGGCAGCTTATGAAGCTGAAATGTTGCAAAACATAAGTCAAAATATAAAAAATGACATTGACAGCCTTGATAGACACATTAAGGACTTAAGGAAACATCTTGAGACTGGAAAGTGTTTGTACATTCAGTGTACAAAATCTGAGAATATTTTAATTGAAGAAGAAAAGAAGATAAAAGAGAAGCAAGATGAAATTGCAGTAGAGACAAACTCTTTGGCCAGCCTAAACATGAAGAACAGTATGGTTGAGAATAAGATCAGGAAATTATATGATGAAATAAGGACTTTGAATGATGAGAAGAACAAGAAATCTATCAGAATAAACATCTTGAGAGAGCATGTCTCAATCAAGTTGACTATAATAGAAGACCAGCTAGATGAATGTCTTACTGCTAAGACAACATTTTAGAAATTCAATTTTGAGTCCCTCCAAGCTTGTTAGATTGCAGCATACGGATTGAGTACTTTACTTAATGTAGAAGAATCAATAAAGAAGGCATGGGAGAAAGATTTTGAGACTTGGAAGATAGATTTTGCAGATTTTATTGCAAGCCTACTGGCTTTGCAATAAGACAGTAAGGTAAAAGTTTTGACACAATTTTGTATATCCCTTTCCACCCTTTATTTTGTCATTGTTGTCAAAGGGGGAGAGATACTTAGAAAATTGTCTATATAAGATAAGGAAGGATACTCATAGGGGGAATTCTATGGATTATTATGAAGTTTTATAGATTATTGTATATATTTTGAGGAGATATAAGGATAGTATTCTTATTTTATACTATGGCCACAATTTTGATACAAATTTTGAGATTTTGACTTGTACACTTAGCCAATTTTCTCATATGTTGCCACCAATGACAAAGGGGGAGATTGTTGGCAATTTGGCTAAGGTATGTACATAGATGTTGTCATTATGGAAACATATGTTCCCTATGAAGAGCGCATAAGCTCAAAAGTAAGTATGGAAGATGACAGACTAAAATTGTCTAAGTATGAAACAATGATTTTGACAGAGCACCTGATATAGTTTGTTTTGGCGACGTTCATTGGAGCATGATCAGAGTTTGCACAGTTGAACATAGACTCTATGGTGTGTAAGGATACCCCATCTTAGTGTGCAAAATAGTATGGACAAAGTTATGACTATTTTATCAATGATAGAGTACAGCCGACAGTGTAGTTTTGAAGATAGAACTAGCAAATGAATTAAGGGATTCTTTTGCTTGTCAAAATAATGACTTAATATTATAAAGTGATGACATCGTAGATGTTTACTAATGGATAAAGATATGCAAGCCAACAAGAGAAATATATTATGTTTGTATCTTGTATAAATAAAGATGTACCGAGCATACTTGAAATGTAACATGTAATATATGTAAATTGTGATAGCAATGAAAGTTGTTGATGCGAAGTTGTAAGCAGTACCATATTGTAATCAGTAAACATTTGTATTACTTGTTTGGGCAGTGAGCTCATCTGGTAATCAGGTTTTGTATTTACAACTCCTAATAGGGTTGAGGCTTCTAACAAGGCCTATAGTCCCTTAATCGGGACTGATACACTATATGATTGTAACAGGCTCCTAACAGGGTCAACATCCTTAACTAGATATCTTTTGATTAGTGGATCTTTGTGGGTACCATCCCCACTAGGGCTTTCCCTTGGCCAGGGTTTCCTTGAGAACATATCATGTGTTATGAGTTCTTTACATTTACTATTGTGTATGATATTTAGTTTCTTATGCTTTGTATGCATTAAAGTAATCTGTTATATCCATAAGTGGGCAAAAGTAAAAGTTTGTGAAATACTGATTCACCCCCCCTCTTAGTATTTCCTATTTCTAACAAATTCCAGGTTGGTGATCTAGTCTTGAGAGAGAATCCTAAAAATCAATCACATCGAGAATGCAAGGGGAAGTTTGAACCCAGCTGGCTGGGTCCCTTTGTAATCACTACTACTTTTGGCTTTGGTGCCTATCAACTCTTAATGACTAAAGGAGAATAGCTCTGAGAACCAATCAAATTTCTCCATTTGAATAAATTCTATGCCTAAGACATTCAGTGTATGCTAAAATGTCGTGAAAAAATCTTAAAAATCTGAAAAAATCCTGAAAAAAATAAACATCTTGGTGAAAACCTAGCAATAGGCACCTTGATGATTCACAAAAAAATAAAAAAATATCAAAAGTAAAAAAAAAGTAAAAAATATCAAAAGTACAAAAAAAGTAAAAAATGAAAAATACAAAAAAATGAGAAAAAGAAAAAAGTGCCTTAGTGAAAACCTAGAAACAGGTGCCTTGGTAGCAAAAATAGAATCTTTGCCAAGATGGTGAAAACTCGGCAAATGGGTGCCACTTGTTTCAAAATTCTCCATCTATCAGCGCAATCTTGGTCTTTCCCAACTTTCAATCTTGCTTTAGTTTGTACATATCTCCCGATTTGTTTCTACATTCCTGTTTTCAATAAATCAGTTTGTACACCAATCAGCTCAAGCGTCTTTATCCTATCAATGTTCAAACTTGGGGGCAATCAATGTCATATCCTATGGTCTCCAATGTATCTTAGATGTATCATATCCAGTCAGAGTCCTTTGAAGCTTCATCCAAGTCAGTCAGTTTATCTTATCTCTAGAAAGGACTTTGCATCTATAAAAACACAATCAAACATCAAACCAAAAACAATCTATGCTTCTTCATGCTTTTATCTCCTTGTATGCTTACTGATTCGCATTGAGATTTCTGCATATTTTGTTCCTTTGAGCTCTTCGATGATGTCCTTTATAGGATTTAGAGAGTGATGACTGGGGGCATAATCTTTTCTTTTTCTTCTGCTTGTATGTGAAAATCTAACAACTTTGGAAATTCTGGATTGAAATGGTGTCCATCTGTAAGAGCCTCTATCTCGAATTTGATGGCCATGCGTACCTTGACCATTGATACCTAGCAAATTCAAAGAAGTTTTATCTAACTATTGTCTTTTTGAGTGAGTTCTTTCTCCTACTGTGAAACATGATCTTACCTAAGGATGTGAATGATAAAGGGTCACTACAGGTAATTCACATTGGATTTAGACTAATCTCTTAAAATGTTTGATGTGTTTGTATCGCAAGGCATATTCAGGTCATCATGACATTTATGTTTTGATGCTTATACAAATTGCAATATCAAAATGGACATGATATTCAAGTCATCCTGGCATTTGTGCCTTTGTGCTTATATCTAATCTGACATTCTGAAAATAAAATCAATATTCATATATCTATGGTTGATTGACTAGTGGATGTTGTATTGATTCTTGCACATACAAACCAATATTCATATGTCTATGGTTTCATAACTAGTGGGCATTGTATTGATTTATCCAGTTACCTAAAAATTCAATGATGAGAATGACTGACACATGATCAGTGACTAGGTTCTAGGTCTTAGGTTGCATTTCATTCTACATGTCTCTTTGCATTTTTCATGTTTGCATGATCTCACAATGATTGGCTAAATGAACTTCAATGCTTAAACAATTCTCCACTTGTCTCTTCAAATCTAACAAGAGCTGAATCTTACATGAAGGTCCATCTAATAAAATAGTAAGTAGAATCCTTTTTGAGGATCAAAATTGAAATTTGAGATCGTTTATATTATTCACTACTTGCATAATCAACCTTCAATCATCAAAGAAATCTAGAATTCAACTTAATTGATTATCTTACATCAAACTATCAAAATTTCAACTTGGTTAACCATGGTCAACTCATGGTTTCACCTAGTCAAACTTGGTCTCCAGGACCTCTAAATGATGTAGAACGCATTCTCGAACATGTATAACCACTTCTCAAATCAATTAACATGCTTCTAAACCATAACGCTAACTTTTCTTGTTAGATTTCAGCTTTAATCTTGAAGGGGGAATGGTATTGCATATCATTCAAAGTTCTATAATCTATTCTTTCCTTAGTAATCAAGACAACAACCACGTCTACTTTCTGATTCATCAAAAGTCCTCATCACTTGGGGAAAATCAATCATCGCTTGGGGCATATCAGATTCATTGAGATCCATATCAATCTGGTATTCTCTTAATCTTGTAAACTGTATCAATTTTTTGTAACCATCAGTTCATTAGTGTTATTTCCTTGGTTCTTCGTAACTGAAGGGTTCAAATGTGATACCAATGTGATTCAATATAAGGACAATTGGGTCTGGAATCGGTCACTCACTTCTTCGCAATCATAAGGTTTGGAATAAGGTGTTTTGACACTTTTTCACAATCATCGGTTCATTTTCTGTTATAGTTAACATTATCTTTGGCCATTCAGGACCTATTATCTTCATATCAAATCTTTCAATTAGTTTCTGTTTCATATCAATTCCAATTTCAAACAATCAGTTTCAATATCATACATAGACTATCTTTGAACCACTGCGCTTCGCACAACAATTCAAAGAGGGGCAAAATGTAATACCCAAAAAATGGGCTATAGGTTCATTAACCTCCTACATCAACATATCAAACGAAATCGACATCGAAGTCCTAACCTAAGACACATCTTTACATTATTGAATCCTAATTGATTATCTCAAATTCTGCATCAGGGAACATTCCTACTAATATTCCTAATTATCCTAATTATCTTTAATTTAATGATTGTTTGGCGATAAATCTAATTTATCCTAAAGTTTGATTAATTGAATATTCTAAATATTTAATTAATTAGATTTAATTCTGAAACTTAAATATTTAATTGAAGTTAATTCTATTTATTCCTAAATTGTATTATTTAATTTTGACAATAAATCCAAAATCCTATGAATAATTGATTAAATTCTTATTTATTAATTAAAGAAAGTTGTCAATTTTTAATAATATTGTTTTTGAATAAAAGTTTGAAAAATGATTGATTAACCCATAAATCAATTTTTTTATTTTTTCAAAATCAGTTGAGTTGGAAATAAATCACTTTATTATTAAATTAATTATAAATAAAACATGCACAATCAGAAAAGGAGGCAACTGCCAATTATCAATTAAATCTAAACTCTATTTTGAGTTCAACTATGCTTTTGCATGTTTTTGTGATTTAAATTATCTTTATTTTTAGATAACTCAAAAATCAAGTTGAGTTTATTTGAGTGATTTATGGCTTTCTTTCATGCACTTCGAAAGCCCTAGATTTCTATAAATTAAGGCATCAGCTCTTCACAAATGATCTCATAATTTTGCAAACTCATGCTGGCAAATTGGTATCTAGAGAATCAAAGCTTCTTTGTGAATCAACAACTTTGTGAGATCAATCATATTTTAGCATATCATTGTTAGATTAATTGTATTGCATATCAAATTTTCATATAGATTAGATTTCATATCAGTTTTTCATCATTATTGCGCAGTGTTAGGGGTTTTTCTTGTGGGTCAAACTTGGCAAGGATATTGGCTTGATTCTCAGTAAATAGGTTTCCAAGTTTGCAAGAAAATCCTAATTGATGAGGATTGGATAAGATCCTCCTTCTACTTTGAGCTCCACAGGACTCAAGCGGGTATTTCCTAGAAATAGGTTAATATCTTCAAGTAAACTATGGATTGGTGGATTAGGTCTTCATTGTCATTCTATTGAGTTCATTAGAGGTACTTTTATAGAAGATAATCCCAAAGATAGCTGAGAATAACCTGTTGCAGAATGTGACTAATGAAACTCCTAATATGATAGCATGAACAATGGAATAAGGGTGATGAGTCCTTCTTCTTTTTATGAGTAAAACTCAAGGAAGGCTAACCTTTGATTCACTCTTCAAGGAATCAGCAACTATGGATTGTAAAACATCAGGGATAGTCGTGTCTCCTTTAGTGCATGAACATGAAATGAAAATGTGTAATGGTAATGATGAATTTTGTGCTTGACAACTGAAAGGTATTTGAATAATAGAGATCAGACCAGTGTCTAATCCTTTGGGAAAAGGAGTCTAACATAAATCAATAGGATAATTTCAAGGAAATACAGTGGTATGCCTTATAAACTACATACAATTTAGATAGAGTGCCTTACAAACCATCTTCTCAATCTAGGTTTGCTACCATCAAGATCTCCACAAATGTGTTCATTCTATCAAATTGCACATGAGGATTTAATCCTTTCCTTGAAAGAAACTTATGCAACAATTAGATAGCTACCTTACAACTAGTATGTTCTATATGCCTTACAAATAGAAACACACAAGAATAAACACAAAGCCAAGAGACAATAATAGAACCAAGGTAGAAATTGTATTATATTTCATGAAAGTGTATCAATACATACAAGGAAACTCTTCACTCAAACACTCAAGATCAATAATCTGCTCTGCAAAGCTTGTATTATTAGTATTCAACCATCAAGAATATGGAACCAAAGAATAGAATCCCTTAGATTTCCAAAAATTGGAACCAGGAACCAAAAGCCTAAAAGACCTAAAATCTCAGAGCCTCAAAAGTTTTGGAACCATTACAGAATTAGAACTCTTACTACTTATACCACTAGCTATCTTGGAATCCTAAAATAATTCAGGATGCAACAAGCTTTGGATATCTAGGGTTAGGGTTTCACCCACTAAAACAACCAATATTAATCAACAATTAATTCCAGGGGAGAAAACCAAGCAACCTAGAGAAACAGATCTGAGAATTGATCTTCATCAATGAAAATATCCTGATTTATACCAAAGATCATGCAAACACCATTCTTATCAGTCTATTTGTACACCTACAACATGCCTTGAGCTTTACTTCTGTTCATTTTAAGATGGTACAGGCATCTGCAATCAATCATCAAACCCTTTGGATTATCCTGTAATAGTCGGCACAACAACTTCATCAAATCCTACTGCTAAAACAATCAATTTTCAATCCTTCTGTAGCTAAGAAACCATTTAAAATTCAAATTCCTAGTGGCAATGGTTAGTCAACAAACTTTAAAACATGACCGTTGATTACATCTCTTCCCAGCAGATCAGGTGGTTTGAAGAATTCTTTTAATAGTCAGCAAAACCCTTTAAAAAATTACTTTCCACATCATTAAAAGCTTGAACCAATTAAAAAAGAGCACATCAGCACTGAATCAACAACACATAGCACATTGGACCCACTCTTTATAAGGTTTTAATCAAATGACTGCATAAGATCGCATATCCACAAAAGATTATATGTGAAGATACACCAACTGTTAGATCCTCCATCTCAGCATCCTATGAATCTTTTGCGCCCACTAACATATCTTCACTTCCTTCCAGCTCAGCCAATCAGAACACAACACACCAGCAATGAATCACCAGATGGTCTCACTTCTTGGCTAAGCACTTAATACCCCTGGGCCCGCCTGTAAACTACCACATGTCATCATACCATTTGCTACCTCCACCCAGTCACCTTTGACAAGGCCCACCTGCTAAGAAATAAGATCAATAGTTTTCATAAGTTCGCATAGAGCGAAAAGATTGTATGCAAACATCAGACAACCGTTAGATCAAACCTTTGACACTGCTATTCAGATTCTCTGACACAGGACCTTCTGACAAATGCTGACTAAGCACCTCATGGACTAATGAAAAGATGCCATCTACACACACCTGGCAGTGGACCCACTTGAAACAAAAGATTACATCACTCAAGAGAATGAACGGTTGTCGCATAATATCAAGCCTCTGACACATTTGATAAGAACTTATGCCCACCGTTGATTTTCTATAGATGTCAGGGCCCACTACAAAGCCAAAAACTCAGGTCCCACTGACAACTACCAAGTCATAACACATACCAACCAATAAGAGACTACCAACTATGCTGACCTGTCAGAAGGTCTCACCCTTTTGAAACACTGTGTCAATAAAAGAGAATCAATGACCATCGCAAAAGTGCAAACCTCTCACAAACCCCTTGCGATTTCATGACAACCATTGGATCAAGATGTTGTTGGAGAGTCAAGCCCAAGAAAGACTAAGCCTGAACATTAGAAAGAATTAAAGCTAGACTTAGGGAAAATTAAAGCTGACCAACTTAGGAAAATATTTTGCTAGGTGCATGAAAACTTAAGAAAAATTAAAACCCACCGGGCATGTAAACTTAGGAAAGATTTAAATAGGGACCGACCAGAAAAAAGAAGAATGTGAAAATTAGGATTTTTAAGTGGCTCCAAAAAGTAACTTAAAATTACAATAGGGCTGGGGTATACTTAGGGTTTTTTCATGGCAACGACTAGATTTTTTGAATTTTAGCCTAGGGTTTAGCTAGAAACTAGGAAAATGATTGCAGAGACTGGAAGAAAACTGGTAAAGCCATGAAACTTTTGTAGGTGCCAACAATGGCTCTATCTAAGGATGTTGAAATGAAAGTTTTAACAAGAACCACAGATCTTTGGGACGCAGACCAAAAACCGCACTAACCTAAAGCAAGGAAAGAAACACACAACCGAAAGCAAAGCAACTATACATACAGGGAGACTATTTACAAATGGCCCAAAGCCTCAAACTAGACTCAGCTCTTACCTCTATCAAAAACAAATTTTTTTATCCCATGCTTAAAAAATAAGATAACAGTATCATTCTCACTTGCCTGTCTTAACCCACTATCATCTTGCATTACCCTGGCATATAAAAACTCATCTGTATGATCATTAAATGATCTTTCATGAAAAATAGGGAGATTCTAAGCATGAGAATTGTGTGGCATATTCATATTACATTCATTAGATAAGAAATCACTTGGATACATGCAACATTTATCTTCTTCAATCCTTAAACGACAATCCAGAAAGTTTCCATCGAACCATGAAGGAGAGCACTCAAAATTTGTCATTCTGTTAAAGTAGGTATCACTATATCTAGTCACATCCATAGATGGTAGGTCATAGGAAATAACATACTGACCTTTAAGAAAACATTGAGGAGGTTCATCATATAGGACATAATCTAGCTCAATCTTAGGATATGGGGTAATAACTTCAGCATCACCACATGGGCAACCCATACCATAGATTTTCTTTCCAATAGGAGGAGTATCCTACATCCTAGAAACATCACACAGATCCAAAAGTTGCTAGTGGGTGGGAGGGAAAATACCACTATATTCATTATCTGCATATGAGACTTGAGCCATTTATGGATCACCCTTTAATGGTGTAACAGAAGTGATGCAGGAGCATCTTGGGTTCTTGGCAATAATGTGTCACCAAAAAGATGTTTTCTATTTTCTATGTTGTTCAGTTTCCTTTGATTACCAAGTTCGGTCGGTAGTCTCTGCATTGGTCAGTTTTCTTTGATTACAGAGTTTAGTTAGTAGTCTCTACGTTGGTCGGTTTTCTCTTATCCTGAGTTGGTTGGTTGCTTTGGGTGCCGAGTTTGGTCGGTAATTCCCTTGTGCTCAGTTTTGCTTTGCTACTGGTCGATTATCTCTACTTACCAATGGGTTTTATTTTTTTACTTGTTGGATCGAGGCATACATTTATCAAGGGTCATAGAATTAATGCTGGTATCTATTATTGGGAAGTAGGTGGTCCTTAATCTGACCGTTACTTCCATTTTTTGCAGATCTGAAGGCCGACTCAGTTCGGTAGATTCTTGTATAAATTTGGTGTCTGTGTTTAGAGTTAGGAAGGGTGAGAGATCAAGAAGTTAGAAGTTATAATTTGATGGATCCTCGCATGTTTGGGGACTTCTAAATTTATTGTAATATCTGGCCTAAACTGGGAAGGCCTTACAGCCCGGCATGTATACTGTTTGTTGATGAAATTTAATGAAGATCTTGCTTTCTCCCTCTCACTTTCTGGTGTTTTGCTTCCACATTATGTGTTGAAGGCTTGGAAAATTTGGGTGAGCCATAGCTTTGGCCCCTCATGATCCTTTCCTTTCATCAAGTGGTATCAGAGCGAGCTTAGATTCTTGATCTAGGTCTGTGGATCTAGGTTTGCAGGAACTTCTTGAAACCTTAGTTGATTTTTTGTGGGGTAGCAGATTGTGATCTAACCTATAATTGCAGAAGGTTGTCAAGATGGTTCATGGGAGGCCAGATGCAGATCTAGGCTTGGCAGAGATGCTAAGGTAGATTTTTGCTAGATTAGATGTAGTAGAGACAACCCAAAGAAGAGGCAGACATCTTGAAGATGTTAGTGATGATGAGGTCAAAGAAGAACATGCTAATGTAGAACCTACACCTGTTATGGATCATGGTGAAGAGAGATTCCTAAAAGCTTTGACAAGTTTGAAATTGACACCACACTTTAATCCTTCTGATTATAGTGGCAAATTAGACTCTGATGAATTGATGGACTGGATCACTGAGATGGAAAAATACTTTGAATATGAAAGTATCCCTATGGTGGGAACATCTAAAATTGGATAGGAAAAGGAAAGGCAAAGATAAGATCACAGTATGGAGTAAGATGGTCAATATGTTGAAAAGAAAATTCTTACCCTGTGACTATTAGATTAACCTAATTCAGTGAATGCAAAGTCTGAGATAGAAGGATAGCTCGATAAAGGATTATACTAAGGAATTTTACAAATTGGATATCAAATCTGGTCATGATGAAGATGATATTGAAAGGATTGGCAGATACCTGAATGGTTTGAGAAGCTCTATCCAAGAAGAAATCAGCATGGTTAAGTTGGAAAGTATTGAAGAGGCTTATCAATTTGCTTTGAAAGCTGAGGAGAAACTAAACAAAAGACATGAACAAAGGCAAAGAGGTTGAGGTGGTAGATTCCATAGAGGAAGAGGCAGATCCAATGGTGAAAATAGTATATATGAACCTGATAAAACAAACCTGGATAAAGGTAAGGCCGAGTGGAAAGGTGAAAGTTCATCCAGAGGCAAAGGTAGTAGCTATCGAGGTGGTTATAGTAGAGGAAATTTTTGAGGAACTTGTTACGATTATGGAGAAGAAGGGCACAGATCCTTTGAATGTGCACATGCAAGCAATAAGGCTAGTAGCAGTAGAAATGTTGTAGTGCAAGAAGAATCATTGAATGAACCTGAAAAGGAAAGTAACCTAATGGTAAGGAGAGCATTATGGAATGAAAGAAAGAAGCAAGATCCAGTAAGGAAAAGTTTGTTCAAGACAAGATGTAGAGTTGCTGACAAAGTGTGGAAAGTAATCATTGATAGTGGTAGCTCAGAGAATTTGGCATCTGAAGAGATGGTCGGTAAATTGCAGTTGGAAAGACTGAAGCATTTGAAACCCTATCAGATTTCATGGATCAAAGATGAGCATACTTTCCTGGTAAGTGAACAATGTTATGTGAATTTGAAAATAGGGGAATACTATGATAAGGTGTTGTGTGATGTAATGCCGATGGATTGTTCTCATATTTTGTTGGGTAGACCTTGGCAATATGATAGACATGCTATATATGATGAAAGATTGCATAAGTATTCTATTGTGGCTAATAGAAAGAAATAAGTCTTGTTTCCATTGATGGAAGAATTTTTTAGTAATATTTGTACATCTGTGAAAGTTTGTTTGATGGAAGGAAGAAAGTTTGTCAGTTCTTTGAAGAAGGATGATGTATGTTTTGCTGTAATCCCTAACAAACTGAGTAAGAAAATGGAAGATAATATTCCTGAGGAGATTCATAAGTTACTCACTAAGTATGGAGAAATCATTTCTAATAATGTACCTGATGGTTTTACACCAAAGAGAAGTATAGATCATTGTATGGATTTAATCTCTGGAGCTAGTTTACCGAATAAGGCACCTCATCAGTTAACACCTACCGAGAATTAGGAATTGAACCGACATATTCAAGAATTGTTGGATAAAGGTTTGATAAGAGAAAGTTTAAGTCCTTGTGTGGTACCTATTGTATTGGCACCTAAGAAGAATGGAGAATGGAGAATGTGCACTGATTCCAAAGCAATCAATAAGATAATGGTGAAGTATAGGTTTCCTATACCAAGGATGGATGACATAATGGATAGTTTGACTAGAGCAAAGTATTTCACAAAGATTGATTTGAAAAGTAGATATCATCGTATTAGAATTAGAGAAGGTGATGAGTGGAAGACTGCTTTCAAGATGAAAGAAGGTTTGTATGAGTGGTTGGTTATGCCTTTTGGTTTAACTAATGCACCGAGTACTTTTATGAGGTTGATGAATGAAGTTTTGAAGAAATTCTTGGGTAAGTTTGTGATTGTATATCTTTATAATATTCCAATATTTAGTAAGATCAGAGAAGAACATTTGTTGCATGTTAGACAAGTTTTGCAGAGGTTGAAAGAGGAAAAGTTGTTGATAAATCTGAAAAAGTGTTCATTCATGAAAGAAGAAATTGTGTATTTGGGATTTGTTATTTTGGCTGATGGATTGAAGATGGATCCTGAAAAGGTTGAAGCCATTTTGAATTGGCCTACACCTATGAATGCTACTGAGGTAAGATCATTTCATGGATTGGAAAGTTTTTATCAAAAGTTCATAAGGAATTTCAGTTCAATTTGTAATGCTATGATTGAGACTATGAGAGGAGACAAAAGAGAATTCAAGTGGACACATGGAGCTGATAAGAGTTTCCAAGCATTGAAGTAGAAGGTTGCTGAATTACTTGTTTTGGCATTACCTAATTTCAGTAAAGTATTTCAAGTGGAATGTGATGCAAGTGGAAGTGCAATTGGAGCTATGTTAAGTCAAGAAGGTAAACCTGTGGCTTTCTTTAGTGAAAATTTGAATGATGCTAGAAGGAAATATTCTATGTATGATCAAGAATTCTATGCTATCATTCAAGCACTAAAGAAATAGAGACATTATTTGATACTGAGTAAATTTGTGTTTTTTACTGATCATAAGGCTTTACAGTATTTGGGTAGTCAGAATAAGTTGAATCAGAGACATATGAAATGGGTTGAGTATTTGCAAAGTTACACATTTGTGATAAAACATAAGAGTGGAGTCACTAACTGAGTTGCTAATGCATTGAGTAGGAGAAGATCTTTGATGACCGAGATGAAAATTCAAGTTCTTGGTTTTGATGAGATGAAAGATTTGTATGAAAATGACCCTAATTTTTTTGAGCCATGGAGAAAGTGTAGAGCACCTTTACAAGATCAGCATGATATCAAATGGGATGAATATTTTATTTAGGAAGATATTTTGTTTAAAGGTATTTAGCTGTGTATACCAAGAGGAGTAATGAGAACTAATCTGATAAAAGAGAAACATGGTAGTGGTTTGGCTGGACATTTTGGCATTGATAAAACCTAGAATTTGCTGAAGGAAAGGTACTTTTGGCCGTAGTTGTATAAGGATGTTCAGAAATTTGTTAGAAGTTGTGGAATTTATCAAGTTGCAAAAGGAGTAAGTCAGAATATTGGTTTATATACACCGATCGATGTACCTGAGAAACCTTGGACTAATATCATTATGGATTTTGTTCTTGGCTTAACAAAGACAGTAAGAGGTAATGATTCTATATTTGTGGTTGTGGATAGATTTTCTAAAGTGGCACATTTCATACCTTGTAGAAAAACATTAGATGTAGTGAATGTAGCAAACCTTTTCTTTAAGGAAATTGTGAGATTACATGGGTTATCGAGGAGCATTATCTCTGACTGAGATAGCAAGTTTGTTGGATATTTTTGGAAAACACTTTGGAAGAAATTTGGTACCGAGTTGAAATATAGTTCTACATTTCATCCATAAACCGATGGATAGACTGAAGTTGTAAACAAAAGTTTGGGTAATCTTTTGAGATGTTTAGTAGGAGACACACCAGGCAATTGGGATTCTATGTTGGCACAAGCTAAGTTTGCATACAATAATTCAATGAATAGGAGTATAGGAAGAACACCATTTAAGATTGTGAGTGGCATACAATCGAGAGGAATATTTGACTTGAGAGACATTGAGGATGAAGACAAGAAAAGTGTTGAAGGAGTGAAATTTGCTGAGTACATGAAGACATTGCATGAAGAAGTGAAGCTGAAGTTGGAAAATAGTAATAAAAAATATAAAGATAGAGCTGATAGATCAAGAAGACATAAGATTTTTGATGTTGGTGATAAAGTGATGGTTCATTTAAAGAAAGGTTGGTTTCCTGTTGGAACTTATGGGAAGCTAAAGATGAAGAAGTTTTGGACCTTGTAAAATATTGAGGAAATTTGACAGTGGAAATGCATATGAGATTGAGTTACCTGATGACATGGACATATCACCAATTTTTAACATTGCTAATTTGTATGAATATTATGAATCTGATGAAGAAATGACAGTACTAACAGAATATCCTAAGAAACAGAAAGAGGAAGTTTAACAGACTTTGAAAGAAAGAGTTGACAAAAGCACAAGAGGAAAACAATACATGGAATATCTGGTAAAATGGAAGAATAGACCAATGGAAGATAGTTCATGGATTTCTTAGTCTGAGTTGGATGCAACTCGGATCATATCTATTGCATGATTCTATGAATCATTCAAAACAACCCCAAGTGTCTGATGCAGGAGCATCTTGGGTTCTTGGCAATCTTGTGTCACCAAAAAGATGTTTGCTATTTTCTATGTTGTTTGGTTTCCTTTGATTACCGAGTTTAGTCGATAGTCTCTGTGTTGGTCAGTTTACTTTGATTATCGAGTTCAGTTGGTAGTCTCTACATTGGTCAGTTTTCTCTTATCCTGAGTTGGTTGGTTGCTTTGGTTGCCGAGTTTGGTCGGTAAATCCCTAGCGCTCAATTTTGCTTTGCTACTGGTTGGTTATCTCTGCTTACCAACGGGTTTTATTTTGGTCCCTATTGGGCTGACGCATGCATTTATCAAGGGTCATAGAACTAAAGCTGGTATCCATTATTGGGAAGTCGGTGGTCCTTAATTTGACCGTTACTTCTGTTGTTTGCAGATGTAAAGGTTGACTCAGTTTGGTAGATTCTTGTATAAATTTGGTGTCTGTGCTTAGAGTTAGGAAGGGTGAGAGATCAAGAAGTAAGAAGTTAGAATTTGATGGATCCTCACATGTTTGGGGACTTCTAAATTTATTGTAATATCTGGCCTAAATCGAGAAGGCCTTACAGTCTGGCATGTATACTGTTTGTTGATGAAATTTAAGGAAGATCTTGCTTTCTCCCTCTCACTTTCTGGTGTTTTGCTTCCACATTGTGTGTTTTGATCCTTTCCTTTCATCAAGAAGATTCAAAATCCACATTACTATCCCAGTTAGTACTCAACATTATGTCTGGTGTCTCCACATCCATTGAGTCTTCCTTGTCAAATTGGATATCTGTGGAGTGTTGAATTTTAGATCTATCTTTCCTTAAAACTCTGAGATACTCATAAGATAAAAAATTTGAAATCTGTTCACTATGAAGTGAACAACTATCCTCATTCATGCTTATCTCTGATACACTCTCACAATCAGACTCTTCACTTTCATTTTCCACACCACTAGCAATGACATTACCATCAAAACTTATATTCATAAGGCATGAAGTTTGGGAATCATTTTTTGATACATACCTCTGAAAGTCTGAAGTTTCCTCAATGCATGGTAAGGATTGACAGTCAAATTTATCCCAACTATCCTCTTTCTTCATGTTGCAAACTTCTTTCTCATTTGAATCATGGAGCGAGGTTCCTTGGAACATATCATCTTGTGTCAAGAAATCACCACAAAAAATCACATCACCATCATAGCTATCATCTTGCTATCCACACAAAATATTTCCATTGTCTTGATGTTCACAAAGCTCATTGTTAATGTTATCACCAACTAAACATTCAACACAAGTGGACTCATCATCATAATCACTAAAATCAAACTCATCAGCATAACTAGACTCATCATTGTTATCACTTTCAACATCAGTATATTCTGAATTTTCAGATTCAACATCACTGTCTTCAACCACAGACACATCTTTGGAAGAAAAATTTTCTACATGTTCCATCCATTGCATAGTTTTTTGAATACATTCTACCCTCTGAGGGATTGGTAAATTAAGTGTATGAGGAAAACAAAGCTTAACAAATAAATTTACCCATACAAAGTCCTGAGGATAAAAAGGGATGTCAAATTTCCTGATCTTAATAGTAAACCTTATGAAGAAACCATGTTGAGACTAACCCTCCTCCCTGCTCATGGTCTTTTGTAGATATAACACCACCTCTTCCTGCAACCTTTGCGTTAACATTTTTTTTCTGCCTCAAGAACTTCAAGCTTTGGTATAAGATCCTGTGATTCAGATATGTCTTGCTCATCATTGTGTTCCATTTCATCATTTTCCTCAAAATCACCATATTTTTTAATAAAATAAACCTCCAATGTCGCCATAGATCCTGATGAGCCATAAGGTAATTCTTTAAACCAGTCCCTTGCAATCTCAACAAGAGATACTACAAATAGGGTCATTAGTACATCCTCATGTGTGATATTATGATCATCTATCAGGCTAGCAAACTTTTGCAAATGATCCTCAGCTAATTGCTCACCAAAACTAGTGAACTTTGGCAAACAGTCTCTAACCACCTCTAGAATATGATTTGGGTATCCAAAGATACCTTCAAAATTTATTGGTCCAAACAACTTACTTCTAGATAATTGTGATATCTCTAGAGGCAGAGAAACTATATATTGCCTCTTAACTTTTTTAGTGCATATTTCACCTTGATTTTTGCAGGAATGCAACTAAAACTTTTGAAACATGCAAACCTCATTTCACACCTTATTTCCTTTTTCCTTAGTGCTTTGATCACTTCATAAGGAAGGCTTTTAAAAATCTAAAATACCTAGATGTATTTGAGTAGCTGCAAAATATTTTGTGATCTCAAAGTCACCTCCAAATCACCTTTAAGAACTTTGTAGAGCCAACACCCAACTAATTGGGAATAAATATAAATGCTAACGGTAACTAGCTGGTCTATATAGGATACGAGCCCTGGCTCAACTAAACCCTATAACTTAGCAAAATATTTTCATACACATTCTCCCCAGCAGAGTCGCCAATTTGTTAGGGATTTTTCTTGTGGGTCAAACTTGGCAAGGATATTGGCTTGATTCTCAGTAAACAGGTTTCCAAGTTTGCAAGAAAAGCCTAATTGATGAGGATTGGATAAGATCCTCCTTCTGCTTTGAGCTCCAAGAGACTTAGGTGGGTATTGCCTACAAATAGGTTACTCTCTTTCAAGTAAACTATGGATTGGTGGATTAGGTCTTCGTTATCATGCTATTGAGTTCATTAGAGGTACTTTTATGGAAGATAATCCTGAAGATAGATGAGAACAACCTGTTACAGAATGTGACTAATGAAACTCCTAGTATGATAACATGAACAATGGCATAAGGGTGATGAGTCCTTATTTTTATGAGTAAAACTCAAGGAAGGCTAACCTTTGATTCACTCTTCAAGCAATCAGCAACTATGGACTGTAAAACATTAGGGACAGTCCTATCTCCTTTAGTGCATGAACATGAAATGAAAATGTGTAATGGTAATGATGAATTTTGTGCTTGACAACTGAAAGGTGTTTGAATAACAGAGATCAGACCAGTGCTTAATCCTTTGGGCAAAGTAGTCTAGCATAAATCAATAGGATAATTTCAAGGAAATACAGTGGTATGTCTTATAAACCACATACAATTTAGATAGAGTGCCTTACAAACCATCTTCTCAATCTAGGTTTTCTACCATCAAGATCTCCACAAATGTGTTCATTCCCTCAAATTGCACATGAGGATTTAATCCTTTCCTTGAAAGAAACTTATGCAACAATTAGATAGCTGCTTTACAACCAGTATGTTCTATATGCCTTACAAATAGAAACACACAAGAATAAACACAAAGCCAATAGACAATAATAGAACCAAGGTAGAAATTGTATTGTATTTCATGAAAGTGTATCAATACATACAAGGAAACTCTTCACTCAAAGATTCAAGATCAATAATCTTCTCTACAAAGCTTGTATTATCAGCATTCAACCATCAAGAATATGGAACCAGAGAATAGAATCCCTTAGATTGCCAAAAACTGGAACCAGAAACCAAAAGCCTAAAAGACCAAAAATCTTAGAGCCTCAAAACTTTTGGAACCATTACAAAATTAGAACTCTTACTATTTATACCACTAGCTATCTTGGAATCCTAAAATAATTTAGGATGCAATAAGCTTCAGATAGCTAGGGTTAGGGTTTCACCCACTAAATGAACCAATATCAATCATCAATTAATTCTAGGGGAGAAAACCAAGAAACCTTGACAAACAGATCCGAGAATTGATCTTCATCAATGAAAATCTCTTGATTTATACATAAGATCACAAAAACACCATGCTTATCAGTCTATTTGTACACTTGCAACATGCCTCGAGCTTTACTCATGTTTATTTCAAGATGGTACAGGCATCTACAATCAATCATCAAACCCTCTGGATCATCCTGCAACAGTCAGCACAACAACTTCATCAAATCCTACCGCTAAAACAATCAATTTTCAGTCCTTATATCACTGAGAAACCATTTAAAATTCAAATTCCCGGTGGCAATAGTTAGTCAGAAAACTTTAAAACATGACCATTGATTACATCTCTTCCTGACAGATTGGACAGTTCACAAAATTCTTTTCACAGTCAGCAAAACCCTTTAAAAAATCACTTTCCACATCATTAAAACCTCAAACCAATTTAAACAGAGCATGTCAGCATTGAATCAACAACACATAGCACATTGGACCCACTCTTTATAAGGTTTTAATCAAACGGCTGGTGTAAGATCTCATAGCCTCAAAAGATTCTATGCAAAGATACACCAACTATTAGATCCTCCATCTCGGCATCCCGTGAATCTTTCAGGCCCACTGACGTGTCTTCACTTCCTTCCAACTTGGCCAATCAGAACACAACACACTAATAATGAATCACTAGATGGTCCCACTTCTTGGCTAAGCACTTAATACCCCTGGGCCCACTTGCAAACTACCACATGTCATCATACCATTTGCTACCTCCACCCAGTCACCTCTGATAGAATCCACCTGCTAAGAAATAAGATCAACGACTATCATAAGTTCACATAGAGCTAAAATATTTTATGTGAACATCAGACAGCCGTTAGATCAAACCTTTGATACCACTCTATAGATTCTCTGACATAGGACCCTTTGCCAAATACCGACTCAACACCTTGTGGACCAATGAAAAGATGCCAACTACACACACCTGGCAGTGGACTCGCTTGAAACAAAAGATTACATCACTCAAGAGAATGAATGACTCTCACATAATCTCAAGCCTCTAACACATTTGATAAGAACTTACGCCCACCGTCAATTTTTTGTAGATGTCAGGGCCCACTGAAAAGACAAAAACTTAGGTCCCACTGATAACCACCAAGTCACAACACATGCCAACCAATAAGAGACTACCAACTATGCTGACCTATCGGAAGGTCCCACCCTTTTGAAATTTCATGTCATTAAAAGAGAATCAATGACCATCGCAAAAGTGCAAACCTCTGACACACCCCTTGCAGTTTCATGACAACTATTGGATCAAGATGTTGTTAGAGAGTTGGGCCCAAGAAAGACTAAGCCTAAACATAAGAAAGAATTAAAGCTAGACTTAGGGAAAATTAAAGCCGACCGACTTAGGAAAATATTTTGCTAGGCACATGAAAACTTAGGAAAAATTAAAACCCACCTGGCACGTAGACTTAGGAAAGATTTAAACATGGACTGACCAGAAAAAAGAAGAATGTGAAAATTAGGATTTTTAAGTGGCTCCAAAAAGTAACTTAAAATTATAATAGGGCTGGGGTATACTTAGGGTTTTTTCATGGCAACGGCTAGATTTTTTAAATTTTAGCCTAGGGTTTAGCTAGAAACTAGGAAAATGATTGCAGAGACTAGAAGAAAAATGGTAAAGCCATGAAATTTTTGTAGGTGCCAATAGTGGCTCTATCTAAGGATGTTGAAATGCAAGTTTTAACAAGAACCATAGATCTCTGGGACGCAGACTAAAAACCACACTAACCTAAAGGAGGGAAAGAAACACACAACCGAAAGCAAAGCAACTATACATACAGGGAGACTATTTACAAATGGCCCAAAGCCTCAAATTGGACTCAACTCTTACCTCTATCAAAAACAATTTTTTTTACCCCATGCTTAAAAAATAAGATAACAGTATCATACTCACTTTCCTGTCTTAACCCACTGTCATCTTGCATTACCCTCGCATATAAAAACTCATCTGCATGATCATTAAATGATCTTTCATGAAAACTAGGTAGATTCTAAGCATGAGAATTGTGTGGCATATGCATGTTACATTCATTAGATAAGAAATCACTTGGATACATGCAACATTTATCTTCTTCAATCCTTAAACCACAATCTAGAAATTTTCCATCCAACCATGAAGGAGAGCACTCAAAATCTATCATTCTGTTAAAGTAGGTCTCACTATATCCAGTCACATCCATAGATGGCTGGTCATAGGAAATAACATATTGGCATTTAAGCAAACATTGAGGAGGTTCATCATATAGGAAATAATCTAGCTCAATCTTAGGATATGGGGTAATAAATTTAGCATCACAACATAGGCAACCCATACCATAGATTTTCTTTCCAATAGGAGGAGTATCCTGCATCCTAGAAACATCAAACAGATCCAAAAGTTGCTGGTGGGTGAAGGGAAAAATACCTGTATATTCATTATCTAAATATGAGACTTGAGCCATTGATGGATCACCCTTTAATGGTGTAACAGAAGATTCTAAATCCAAAGAAGATTCAAAATCCACACTACTATCCTAGTCAGTACTCAACATTATGTCTAGTGTCTCCACATCGATTGAGTCTTCCTTGTCTAACTGGATATGTGTGGAGTGTTGAATTTTAGATCTAGCTTTCCCTAAAACTCTAAGATACTCATAAGATAACAAATCTAAAATCTATTCACTATGAAGTGAACAACTATCCTCATTCATGCTTATCTCTGATACACTCTCACAATCAGACTCTTCACTTTCATTTTCCACACCCCTAGCAATGTCATTACCATCAAAACTTATATTCATAAGGCATGAAGTTTGGGAATCATTTTCTGATACATACCTCTGAAAGTCTGAAGTTTCCTCAATGCATGGTAAGGATTGACAATCAAATTTATCCCAACTATCCTCTTGCTTGATGCTGCAAACTTATTTCTCATTTGAATCATGGAGTGAGGTTCCTTGGAACATATCATCTTGTGTCAAGAAATCACCACAAACACTCACATCACCATAATAGTTGTCATCTTGCTGTCCACACAAAACATTTCCATTGTCTTGATGTTCACAAAGTTCATTGTTAATGTTATCACCAACTAAACATTCAACACAAGTGGACTCATCATCATAATCACTAAAATCAAACTCATCAGCATAACTAGACTCATCATTGTTATCACTTTCAACATCAGTATATTCTAAATTTTCAGATTCAACATCACTGTATTCAATCATAGACACATATTTGGAAGAAAAATTTTCTACATGTTCCATCCATTGCATAGTTTTTTGAATACATTCTACCCTCTGAGGGATTGGTAAATTAAGTGTATGAAGAAAACAAAGCCTAACAAATAAATTTACCCATACAAAGTCCTGAGGACAAAAAGGGATGTCAAATTTCCTGATCTTAACAGTAAACCTTATGAAGAAACCATGATGAGACTCACCCTCCTCCCTGCTCATGGTCTTTTGTAGATGTAACACCACCTCTTCCTACAACCTTTTCATTAACATTTTTGTTTCTTCCTCAAGAACTTCAAGCTCTGGTATAAGATCCTATGATTCAGATATGTCTTTCTCATCATTGTGTTCCATTTCATCATTTTCCTCAAAATCACCATATTTTTTAATAAAACAATCCTCCAATGCCGCCATAGATCCTAATGAGCCATAAGGTAATTCTTTAAACTAGTCCCTTGCAATCTCAACAAGAGATACTACAAATAGGGTCATTAGTACATCCTCATGTGCGATATTGTGATCATCTATCAGGCTAGCAAACTTTTTCAAATGATCCTTAGCTGATTGCTCACCAAAACTAGTGAACTTTGGTAAACAGTCTCTAACCACCTCTGGAATATGATTTGGGTATCCAAAGATACCTTCAAAATTTATTGTTCCAAACAACTTACTTCTAGATAATTGTGACATCTCTGGAGGCAGAGAAACTATATATTGCCTCTTAACTTTTTTAGTGCATATTTCACCTTGAATTTTGCAGGAATGCAACTAAAACTTTTGAAACATGCAAACCTCATTTCACACCTTATTTCCTTTTTCCTTAGTGCTTTGGTCACTTGATAAGGAAGGCTTTTAAAACTCTAAAATATCTAGATGTATTTGAGTAGCTGCAAAATATTTTGTGATCTCAAAGTCACCTCCAAATCACCTTTAAGAACTTTGTAGAGCCACCACCCAACTAATTGGGAATAAATATAAATGTTAACAGTAACTAGCTAGTCTGTATAGGATAGGAGTCCTGGCTCAACTAAACCCTATAACTTAGCAAAATATTTTCATGCACATTCTCCCCAGCAGAGTCAGTAGTCTATTAGGGATTTTTTTTGTGGGTCAAACTTGGGGAAGGATATTGGCTTGATTCTCAGTAAATAGGTTTCCAATTTGCAAGAAAAGCCTAATTGATGAGGATTGGATAAGATCCTCCTTCTACTTTGAGCTCCACAGGACTCAGGTGGGTATTGTCTACAAATAGGTTACTATCTTTCAAGTAAACTATGGATTGGTGGATTAGGTCTTCATTGTCATGCTATTGAGTTCATTAGAGGTAATTTTATGGAAGATAATCCCAAAGATAGCTAAGAACAACCTATTGCAGAATGTGACTAATGAAACTCCTAGTATGATAACATGAACAATGGCATAAGGGTGATGAGTCATTCTTCTTTTTATGAGTAAAACTCAAGGAAGGCTAACCTTTGATTCACTCTTCAAGGAATCAGCAACTATGGACTGTAAAAGATTAGGGACAGTCCTATCTCCTTTAGTGCATGAACATGAAATGAAAATGTGTAATGGTAATGATGAATTTTATGCTTGACGACTAAAAGGTGTTTGAATAACAGAGATCAGACCAATGCCTAATCCTTTGAGAAAAGGAGTCTAACATAAATCAATAGGAGAATTTCAAGGAAATACATTGGTATGCCTTACAAACCACATACAATTTAGATAGAGTGCCTTTCAAACCATCTTCTCAATCTAGGTTTTCTACCATCAAGATCTCCGCAAATGTGTTCATTCCCTCAAATTACACATGAGGATTTAATCCTTTCCTTGAAAGAAACTTATGCAACAATTAGATAGCTGACTTACAACCAGTATATTCTATATGCCTTACAAATAGAAACACACAAGAATAAACACAAAGCCAAGACACAATAATAGAACCAAGGTAGAAATTGTATTGTATTTCATGAAAGTGTATCAATACATACAAGGAAACTCTTCACTCAAACACTCAAGATCAATTATCTACTCTGCAAAGCTTGTATTATCAGCATTCAACCATCAAGAATATGGAACCAGAGAATAGAATCCCTTAGATTGCCAAAAACTAGAACCAGTAACCAAAAGCCTAAAAGACCAAAAATCTTAGAGCCTCAAAACTTTTGAAACCATTATAAAATTAGAACTCTTACTACTTATACCACTAGCTATCTTGGAATCCTAAAATAATTCAGGATACAACAAGCTTCGGATAGCGAGGGTTAGGGTTTCACCCACTAAACCAACCAATATCAATCAACGATTAATTCCAGGGGAGAAAACCAAGCAACCTGGACAAACAGATCCTAGAATTGATCTTCATCAATGAAAATCTCCTGATTTATACAGAAGATCACACAAACACCATGCTTATCAATCTATTTGTACACTTGCAACATGCCTTGAGCTCTACTTATGTTCATTTTAAGATGGTACAGGTGTTTGCAATCAATCATCAAACCCTCTGGATCATCCTGCAATAGTCAGCACAACAACTTCATCAAATCCTACCACTAAAACAATCAATTTTTAGTCCTTCTACCACTAAGAAACCATTTAAAATTCAAATTCCTAGTGGCAATGGTCAGTCAGAAAACTTTAAAACATGACCGTTGATTACATCTCTTCCTGGTAGATCTGGCGGTTCATAGAATTCTTTTAACAGTCAGAAAAACCCTTTAAAAAATCACTTTCCACATCATTAAAACCTCAAACCAATTAAAATAGAGCACATCAGCGTTGAATCAGAATCACATACACTAGTAGAATTTGGCAAATAAATGACTAAGTGACTAAAAATTTTAGTCACGTGACTAAAAGTTTTAGTTACATGACCAAAACTGATCATATTTGGTAAATAAATGACTAAATAAATCACCAATTTGGTCATTGGGTAAAATCACAACTAAAATGACTAAATAAATGACCAATTTGGTCATCAGGTAAAATGACTAAATAAATGACCAATTTGGTTATCGAGTAAAATGACTAAATAAATGACTAATTTGGTCATCGGGTAAGATGACCGAATAAATGACTAAATAAATAGTTTGAGGGGTTTTTCCTTTTTGGCTCCATAATTTCATTCATTTTATTGTGAGAGCATGTTTTCATCAAACAAATTCCAGTCATGGCTTACTATTTCGAATTGGTTTCTCATCTCATGTCTAAAAATTTGCCTTCATTGCTTCAAATTTGACTACATTATTTGGAGAAATTCATCTTCATTGCTTAGAGGATTGGTGACAAA
Organism: Chamaecyparis obtusa; assembly: GCA_027943335.1. NCBI lineage: Eukaryota > Viridiplantae > Streptophyta > Pinopsida > Cupressales > Cupressaceae > Chamaecyparis > Chamaecyparis obtusa. The sequence continues at coordinate 1,868,106 of BSBK01001201.1, forward strand.
GATGAAAAATCAGGGTTCATGCATTTTCATTTACGCGTGAGGAAGATGATCGATTTACATGAATTGTAGAAACATAATGTTTATAAAAGTAATTATTTCTAGAAGTAGTGCCTTAAAAATGTAAGGTAAAGTAGTTATTTTTATAAGCTATAAGACTCAATTAATTACATAAATTGTAGAAACATAATGGTCGAGGCTATTCAAAATTATAAAGGTAACTTCCTTAAAACTCCCCTTAAGTCATAATTGACCTACACAGGCCCCTAGCTTAAGCCAAACTGCCTTAAACTTCTCAAAAACTCCCTCATTTGTACCCCATAATATTTTTATTCACTTTTGGCACATTAGAGGTTACTTTAATTTGACAAATCTCTAAAGACCAATACAAATATTTTGTATAAAAAATAATATCTATTAAGTGGTTGATTAAACTACGATATCACTTAATAAATATATTTTACATTTAAACTTGAAATGTAAAAAAAAAAATTGCCCTTTCATGTGGGCTCCAAAATCTATGTAAAATTACCCTAAAACTCTTCTAAGAATAATGACCAATGACCAAAACTATTTTATTATTTTTTTACATTTAAAAATAATATTTAGTAAAAAGTAATTTATAAAATATTTTTCATTTAAGCACATGAAAAAACAAAAAAAAAAATCTAAAAAATCTAATTTTATCTAATTTTGGATCTAGACTTCACAATATTATAAAGTTCAATGCAAGAACAAGGGAAATAAAAACAAATGAAAAAAACAAAACTGTTGGCGAGCAACCTCTCACATTTTTTTTTCATTCTCTATTTTCTCTTGGCGCCTTCCTTTTCATTCTTGGCGCCTTCCTCTTCATTCTTAATCTACTCTTGGCGCCATCAAAGTGGATCTCTGGAGTGATACACATGATTTTTTTTTCCAAGGATTTCTCCTTGCAGGCTGTGGCTCCTCATTTTGCAGGTATGCATGCTCTATTTTTTTGTAAAATAGGAAAAAATGTTTCGATTCCTTTGGGTATATTGTGTTTGACCTCTATTTTTTTTTGTTTTTGTACATTATTTGTTGGATAAACACCTCCACAATGGAGATTTTGTGGTTCCATGAGGGTTTTGAATTTCCTGGGTATCATTGCATACCAATCCATAAATTTTATTAATATGCTATATGAACATGTTTCAGGGAAATAACAGATAAAAATAAAAATCTTCTCACTATCAAAATACGATAGAATAGGAAAAAGAACACATGCCCATGTATAGTAAGTTTGAAATAAGATTATAGATTTTCCCCTCCATAGGAAATCCTTCAATGCTTGGGGTTGGATGTATATTTAGGGATTGTAATAATATTTTCTTGGGGGCCATTTTCATCTTCATCTTCATCTACTGGTAGTGAACATTGAAGTTGATGCATTTGTAGTTGCACTAATTGATAGGGTCAAACTAGCCCTTGGCCAAAACCACCTATCTTAAATGTTCACATTATATATACATTATATATCTAGAGTTTTGAGAATTCATCACCAATCTAGAGTACCAGGAAAGGCACTATGAATAAAGTACATACACACTATACATATACATCTAGAAACCCATATAAATGATGAATTTTCATGGTTTGCGAACCCCATTTTAGAGATCAGGCATTGGCTTCACATAGCCAGCACAGAATTATGAGCAGGCCCCCAAAAAATTGCACAAATTTATCAACATGCGAATTGGCACTACAACTTTACATGTGAATTGGCACAGTAACTTTCCATTTGAAGGCAACTTTTGAGAGAGGGTGGAGAAAGAGAGGATTGAGCAATATCAAATATTGCACTATATTTCCTGAGAGAGAAATAGACTCTATTTTCTTATTTTCCTTTTCATTTGCATGTTTGAGGAAGGTAAGGAATGTGAAATCAAGATTTAAGCAATGGAGCATTTCACCTTTTGTGAGAAAGATGTTTCTACTCTGTAACTCTTGATTATATATACATATATATTTTAAAATTTGGAATAATAATGGGATTCTCATCCATCTCCAACCTATGCATCTATTTAATAGGTCCACCAAGATTGTCAATACTTAGTTAGATATAAATTCTTGTAACATAGTAATTAATCATATAACTTGGGCCCACATAGCAAACAGAAAACACTAACAGTAATCCCAAGATAGCTATGATGATCAAGCATATAGTTTTCATCAAACTAACATAGTAACCATGGAGAATAGATTTAGCCAGTTCTCCTTGAAGTTTTTAATTGAAAGGATCATAAAATTCTCTCATACAACACTGTTCCTTGTACTGATTTGCCCATCAAGCTACAGAAGCAGATATAATCAGAGCAATGATCTTAATACATATGCCCATTAGTAGAACTAGTTTTATTTTATTTGCACCCATTAAGTTTCAACTGATCTATGGTCAAGTATCATACAGTGCAAGCTAATATCTTCTGTAATGAAAACCTGCTTCTGGATATTGCCCATGCCCTTACATGCCTTCATACACCAGATACATAGAAAGAACACCGACATCTTCATGTCAACTTCTATAACATGGTACATCCCAAACAATCTAGGCAACCAACAAATCATACTGTACTGTCGTACTTTCAGTAACATTTTTTCAAACTTAAACCTTCCAAGTTTAATATTTTAGTCAACTCAAACATTTTAAGGCTAACGTACCAATCCTCACTACAATTGTTTGGTCAAATCCTCACATATAAAAATGTAGGAAATAATATGAATGACTCCATTGAAAGGAGTTTCTTTGTCAAATATAACGAAAAGATGTTCTAGCACTGATCCATACTACTTACTAGTATGCCCCAACTACCTTGAGATATGACAGCCAATCCCACAAACCCGGGGCTTCTCTGAAATTCTTTCCTTCAAAACAATCAAAATAGTGCTCCATTGTTCCACAAGTGCCACAAAAGCTTCATATGTCCTATCCATATCAACACACCATCATGCATTTTGTAGACTCATCATATTCAATATATGTCATGACCATGAGCATGATCCCATACTCTACCTAATCTGCTACTACTTCCACCCACTAGCCCCATATATTCTATTTAATATGTTAACTTTAGGAATACTATCTTCAATGTGTCTAAAAGAAAAATTATTCTCATAATAGTTGATGCAGAGTGAAAAAACAACCGAAGTTTAATGGACCCAAATTGTCACACAACCAATAAACAATGGTTTCAAGAAGTTAATTTGTAGTAGGAAAAACTTCAACAGCAATAGTAATCTTCACATTCCAATCTCATTCAAACTATAATTTTATTTATACTCCTTTGTTTAGACTCCAATAGACAATAACAGGCTATAAAGGAACTATTCTTCACCTAGACTATGAGTTGTGTTGTTCATTCAACCGAGTCAGACTTATTCATACTTTTGCAGAGTTACCACGAAAATAGAGAATCCAACAATTTGTAGAATAGACCAACAAGGTCCAGGAACCACTTTGAACATGAATAACAATTTTGGCATCAGATTTGTTTGGATTCAAAACATCACACGAAATAAGTTGCCTTCTAGTGGCTTACGGTAACCTTCACAGAAAATTTCAATAGCACATCACATACTCTATTTCTTACTTCAACTTCTAACACCGTATTTTAGTAGTTCCAAACATTACACCAAAAACCCGAGATCTCAAATCTGAACTGATCTCAATTAGCTGTGACAAACTGATGATCAGCAAATAAACTCAGAACATTTAGGAATAGCAAATGTTAACTCAAACACAATAACCTGAAGCACTTTCTCCACTGTGATCACCAAAATATTATTTGCATCTGTAGATATATATAATTAGAAACATATAGTACATGTTAATGGGACCTTCCATGAACATTAGGCTTGTATCTTCATGGAAGGTTCTTCATCTGATCTAAAAGACCCTACTAAAGAGAAAGTTTAGGACAAAACAACTAAATGTTCTGCAACTTGTGGAATAACCAATTCACCATGATATCTAGAAGTTCATAACTGGTAATTCAACTAGTTAAAAAAACTCTACTAGTACATTCGATCTTCAATTCAAACAAATATAATTTCAACTAATAGTTGAATTGCATATGTTAATTACTATTCACCAAAGCATCTGTATGACAACAAATTCAAATCAAATTAAAACTCATTAAAATAACAACTGAATGGTTATAGACAAACTTATCAACACATAGAGATGTAATGCTGATCAACTTGAGAGCTGATAAAATAGTTATAAAATCTGATGTTATTGTTTAACATCTTCAACCTTCGTACATCAATTTCCCCTTCTCCTTACGAAATAGAGACTTCCCTTTTTCATAACAAAAGACTCCCTACCGAAACAACTACTTCAAAAACTAATTCTAGCAACCGCAAGTGTTGGATAGAATAGTTAAATCTAAATTTTAACAAACCAAAACTTCCCTATACTAATCGGTTATGACTGAACATTGTAATTAACAGACATCAAGAACTGACTTGACAAACTTTAAAAACATTTTAATAAACACCTAACTAACATTTCGACCCCTTGTTTAATACTATAGATCCACATTATAATACATGACCAATCTTTTATTGTTTATCCCATTCTTTTATTTCGCATACCCAACAACATATTGCATAAGTCCATTTTATTACATCAAGGAAAGTCAATATAGACTTTAGGATTTTAATTTCATTATTCTATTCTTTGCAGATGACCATGCTAGAGGTGCTCCTGCACCAATAGTCTTAGCTTCAAAATCTATCACTATGGCCTAATTTGAATAGACAATAGTTGCCACTCTGAATAATATGTCTTATCCACCACTTCGCATTAATAGCAAGCTACAACATATGCAGAATTTCCCCTAGTGTAATACTTTTCAAGAAAAATGACTTATATTAATGCTGCATGATACCGCTTCTCAGATTTCATCATTGCCTCATACCCTTCTGAACTTAACAAAAACTTTTGAAATTCCTCCTAGGCTTTAGTTGGATAGTTATCATGAATGTTGAGAGGCTCCACACATTTCCAAATCTAAACATTGAAAGGAAGATATAATAAAGGTCCTGCTCCTGGTGGTTTCAGTGTTCCTATCTCTTTTCACTGAAGTGAATTCTCCAACAACTCATGAACATTAAAATTAGAAATACACATCTCTCCATATATGATGCACTCTTCAATATTTGCTTCTGTAGGCACCATCATATTCTATTTGAGAAAGTCTAAGGCATGTAAAGTAATACTTATTTGAGGCTGATGAGAACCCATAAACTCTGATGATGTCTTCTCTAGAGGCCTCCTTCCTATTGGAAGGTCTGGGCTAGGGGTGTTTGAATTAAAACTCATAGGATGAGATTCTTGACTTGGAGGAAACTGCCATTGCATTTGACTAGAAATGCCATGAGCAGCTTGCACATTGTAGCTTTATTGTTGCTCAGGTGTCCTTGAGTATTTTTAATGTATGGGAGTGAGATATTGAACATTCAAATATCTTATACACTGACAAGCTTCAGCCTTATCTCCACTCTCAACATACTCATTTAGCAAGTCACTTATTTTTTTTTTCATTTCTTCTATAGTGATGTGGGTACTACCAGCCCATCGATGTTCAATAACTTTTGCATGAAGAGGTGCAGATAAATAACTTTTTTCTACCTTCTAAATTACTTCAACCCCCTTTGAATCATCAGGAAGAGATTTCAATGTTTTCATCAGAAAAGTAGGTGGAAGTATGTCATCAACCACTGCATGAGTAGTAAATAATGCTAAAACATCTACTACACCAAGGATATCCAAGGCCAAATCATCAGCCAAGTCCAGCAATTTGCTGTAACCTTTACTAACCTGCTCAGGTTCAATCACATCTACATACAGTGAGGACAAGAGGACTGTAGCCATCTCCTTTTCTATCATGCCTATCTATGGCCATGGAAATAAGTTTTTTAACAAAATAATGGTGATAGCTTGGATAGTCAAGATCCGTAAGATCAGCAGCAGTTGTAGCCACATCATCGGTAGAAAAATATTTTTTGATTATTGACCCAACACTGCCCTTGAATTCCTCTAGAGAATGTGTTATAGTTGTTCCCACCAGGAAGTAAGGTTCCTACAAGACACATATTCATTGTCTGTAAGTGATTCCAAAAGGGCAATAGTATCTTAACTAGAAGCTTTGAAATTGTCAGGAACAGTAACATTACAGTTATGAACTAGAGGAAACCTCTCTACATGGTCCATTCTATAATAAATATTGCATCAAAGGTTAATAACACAAACATCATTAACATGAGAAAAATACTAAAACCCAAATTATTCCAACTTCAAATTACAATATTTGAAACCCAGAGTAAATATTCTTAAAACTGTGCAACTAGCTTATGGAAAAAAAGATAGTTAAAGCCCTGATAAAACTAGAGCTTCATGAAAATTATGATGTGAGAAGATTAATATGTGGACCCCGGGGGTAACAAAGGCCAATAGGCACATTGTAAGCCTATAACGGGTGGATAAGCATACATGGAAGAGACTTTTCCTACCCAAATGGCCCCTTAATGGGAGTGATCATATGGATTGAGTCTTAACGATTCAAGTTAACTACAGGTTATTGATAACATGATTTCACTATTCATCAAAATTTTAAAATCCTATCAAGTATTGCAATATTGTATCCACTTTTGACTCTTGCATGATTCCTGATGTTCTCATTTCCTTAGTCTTCTAGGCCCATACCCAACTACTAATTAGTTGTTAGTAGTTTCCATCTCCACGTGAGAGAAATGAATCCTTGTATACCATTCATGTGCATCATGTTTTTTAAACCCTTTCATGTGATCAGGATAGTTAGTATGTAAAATGCAGCTGAGTAAATGTGTCAAGTCAGAATTGGAAAGCAGGGAAAAATGGTTTGAATTTAATTTGTTGTCAAACAAATAAACCTTTTTGACAAAAATAGTTGCTTCATCAAATTTAAAGTGTTTGAATTTCAACTCCGTGAGGTGCTTAGTGAGTTTTTCATTGTAGGCTTGTGGGGCTTGCTTTACACTATACAACAATTTGATTTTATAAGCCTGTATATTTGGTATTCTTGACTGTTGATGGCATATCTTTCTAGTTGAGACTGATACTAGGTTTCTTTGAGAACATCAATCAAGAATGGAAGTTTTTACATCTATTTGATAAACTTTACATCTATGTTATGCTAGAAGATTGAACAAAGAAGGAAAGATAGTCCACTTCTCTATATGTGTAAGGTTTCTTTATACTGTTATGCCCTCTTGTTGAGTATATCTCTTTGCAACAAGCCATGCCTTATGTTTGTCAAGCACTCCAGCAACAAATGGAAAGTCCTAGGTCAATTCCGAGATGGTCCAAATGAGCAGTAGCTCTATCAAGTGGTACCGAAGCCAAGCTAGAAGCCCCAAGCACTTGTAGTGTGGCTTAAGGGGGGGTGTTAGAAACAAGACACACCCAAACCAAGATGGGTTGGCCAAGAGGAGCTAGTAGTTTAGTGGGTAGAGAACTCTAGTAGCATATGAAAACTCCTAGGTTTGAGTCCTAGCTGGTCCAAATGAGTAGGAAGATAGCACACTGACGGTCTCACCAGCACTATAAGAAACCCCACTTGCACCAGCTACATATTATGATTGAGTTACTTGATTATTGTCTTTTTTTTATAATATTTCACAAAGAGGTATCATTCCTATATCATTTTCCATGTGGCATCCAATTGGTTCCTTGTATTCATATATCTCTTGGTTCACCACACAACATCCTTTCACCAATCTAGTTAAAGTGACAATCTCTTCACATGGATTCCTACTCTTAATTTTCACTGATTTTCCATATCTTCTTCGAAAATGTGTCATATGCTTCATTTCCCTTTTATTACAAATATATATTTGCATAATATATATATCCATATAGATTTGTTCATTATTATATGAGAAATATATATTTCTATATGTGCATATCTATATACACCCCTATTTGTAATGAATTGAACTCTCTTTGTTAGCTGTGTTATAAGATTCTATCTCTTTTCCTAACAACAATCTCATCATTATAGCTTGGAAGCCAGTGGCTTGGATAGAATACCCTTAACAATGCTCAATTGTATGCTCACTCCTTGTAATCTTTTCTCTAGCTCCCATGATTTCCACTCCCGCATTGGAAATCACTATTATTCTAGGATGATTTCAATCTGACACTCTACAATTGTTCCTTCCATTCGATGGTTCCTTGGCTTATTATTGAAATTTTGCTATTCATGCTTACTCTCCTTCACTAGCCAACTTCTCCCGAGTTTGATGTCCTCTAAGCTTCTTCAATGTTGATTGCAATCATTGCCATGAAAACATTACTACTATCAAAGCCTAAAGGTAATAGAGTAGGTTACAATCAATTATAAGGACCATGAAGACAGTGCAAAGTGAAAACATATATATTAGAGCTTTCAAGTGCATTGAATGAAATTCCAAGAGATCTAAAATAGTGTTATTGAAATTGAATTAACATATATCATATTAGACTTATAGAATTACAATCCCACAGTAATGCAAAGCCTTCAAAGAAACCAAAAAAAAGTCAACTTGATTCAACTCAAGGGTTCACAAACTCCTAGCTTTCCCTTAAGGAACCAAGTGCATCTCTATGGCTCCAATGAAGTTTCTAACTTAGTGGTGTTCCCAAACCCCTTGAATGACATTAAGGTGTCTAATCCAACTTATTTTGGCTGTTTACAAAGTTCAAACCACCTGTTGTACTTACAAACCCAAATACCTCCACCAACTTAGACCTAGTCTAGTTTTAGGCCTCAATTTTTTTTTGGCTTTTTCTTTAAATTTTTCCAAATTACCCATAAAAATAATCATTTATCCCAATACCCTTTTGGTATTTATGTAACATATCTTAATTTTAGTGGCCCTTGTTTTGGAACATCTCCTTCCAAAATTTTTGATTTCACTTTTTGGAGCCTTAATTAGCCCACTTTTACAATGAAACTACTCTTTATCCTTAACCCCTGACTTCCAAACTTTTTACAGTATCTAATTAGGTGTCAAAACCACAAATTCAATAGGTTTTAAGTCCCCTTGACCTTGTTTACATGCCCAACCATAAAATCCTCACCAATTTGCTCCTAAAACTAGCACCTTCTAGAAATCCACTCTCCAATCACTTCCAGAACTGGTTCCTTCAATTCACACCTTTAATTCAACATATATGGTCAACAAAAAATAAAAAACTTACTCCTTATTAAGGTAGATCATTGGCTGCTATACTCTTGGCATCCACTCCATACCCCCAAATCATGCTTCCTCACGGTGTACACCCCTCAATCCTTCTTTCCTGCACTTTATTTGATTAGTTTTGTATCATAAATGTTATATAGGACCTATGACATGAGAATCAGCCCTTACATTCATGAGATAGGTCCTATGGATCCATTAAACCTTCAAAATTAACAAGAAAACTAGGATTTCTTACTTGCAATAAATGCCAGATTTAGAAATCAGAATTAAAACTTTAAGAATCCAATTGAAACTTATTTATATATACATAAAAAATGATGCTATAGAATCAATGTCTCAATCTAGAGCTAATTGCATTTTCTTTTATGTGTTCTTGTTGTGTAGGCTCTTGGATTGGAATTTCCTAGACAGGATAACATGGCCTATTTAATTTGATTCATAAGTTGTTAATACATGCTCATCATAGTTGTTAACATTTTTTATTCTCATGGATAGGAATTGAAGCACTTGCATGGGTGATAAAGCTTGTTTAGATAGGACTTGGAGACTTTTGAAAAGGCGGGCAAGGAATTCAAAGTTTTCTGCAACAAATTTGAAGTTAGCAAGGCCCTCTACAACAAATTCAGAGGTAATTTGAAACCTAAAACATAGACATGTTCCATTCTCACTAGGTAAAATTCAAATGAATGTAAGATAAATGTCAAGAAAATGAATCATTATATCCTCTTCTTTCTTTTATGGTCTCTACTAAAAGTGACTACTTTAAACAATGTTTCAACATCTCTATTTTTAGATTGATGTTTTTTCTTTAATTTAGAAACTAAATTATTATTGGAATGCAGAATATTAAAGATGGATGAACATCATAGGTTGACTATGGATCAATATCATGCATATGATGAGAGAGTAGCTGATGAGGGGGACATTGACAAATATCCATGTCCATGTAAAAATTGTCTTGGTGGAAAGGTGAAAAAGAGAAGTGTGATTTATCGACATATGATAAGATATGGGCATAGTGGTATTAGCCCTTGGGCTTACAATTATTATTAAGATATGATAGAATTGAAGACAATGAGAGATGAAGGGGAAACAAACATAAATGAAGAGATAGAAATGTTTGATGAAGGGTTTGAAGTTGATAGAATGCTAAATGAGGGTCTAAATGATGATTGGGCCAAGTCAATGGAGGATGCTTTAAAGCCTGTTTATGCTAATTGCAAGTTAAGCCATTTGACAACAATTCTTCAAATTCTTAACTTGCAAGTGGTGCATGGTTGGACAAATGAGAGTGTAGATCAATTATTGACATTATTAAGCTCATTATTACCAGCTGACTCCACATTGCCAAAGCAACGAAGTCAATGTAAAAATCAAATCAGTAAGCTCGGCTTGGGGTATGAAAATATTCACACATGTGTGAATGGTTGTGTATTATTTCATAAAAATCTTGCAGATGAGAGTGAATGTCCGAAATGTCATGAAGCGAGGTATAGACAAGGGTTGAAATCAATTGTGGTTCCTCGAAAGGTTCTTTGCCACTTTCTGATAATCTCGCGATTACTCCAAATGTATAGGTGCAGAGACATTTCTGAACTTATGCAGTGGCATGCCCAAAATAAAAGCAGTGATGGAAAACAACGACATGTTCCAGACTCTAAGACATGGATGGAATTTGATAAAAAATGGCTTGATTTTTCTCAAGATCCTCATAATATAAGTTTGGGTTTGGCTCTAGATGGGGTGAACCCATTCTTAGATCAGAGTACCAAATGGTCAACTTGGCCAGTGTTTCTAATAAATTATAACTTGCCTCCATGGTTAGCAACTAAACCATTTTTCTTAATGTTATCATTGATTATACCGGGAAAGAAAAGTGTGACTTCAGATACAATAGATGCTTATCTAGAGCCATTATATGATGAGCTAATGGAATTGTGGAATGGAATTGAAGCATTTCAGCATTTAAGGGATGGTCGTTCAATCAAATTCACTTTAAAAGCTTCCTTATTGTTTACAATTCATGATCTTCCTGCATATGGCACATTGTCTAGTCTCTCTATTCATGGATACCATGGATGTCCTGCTTGCAACTTTAAGGATTTTGTGAGGCACTCAAGAAGTTTGTGTAAGTGTATTTATTATGGACATCGTGCTTACCTTAAAATGGATCATCCATATCACTGACAAAAAACATGTTTCAATGGTCAAGAAGAGAATTGTGAAGTGCCATTACTAATAATAGGTGATTACATTGTTGAGAACGGACTAAAAAGAATGTCATTTATTGAAAATGCTGGGATTGCTGGAAGCAGATATGATCCATGTAATGAAAGTGGTGTAAAATGGTTGTGCATATTGTATAAGTTGCCATACTTTAAGGATATAGCCATCAGACATACTGTTGACTTTATGCATGCTGAGAAAAATATAGCTTATGCTATTATAGAAAATCTTTTTGGCTCTTTTGATACTATTTCATCTCGTGAAGACATTCGAGAAATAAAGATTCATCGAATTCTTTGGGTTAAAAAATATGATAATGAAAAATATAGAAAGCCTAGTGCTCCTTATGTTTGGACAAAGGAATAACATGCACAATTCTTACAGTTGATGTCTCAGACCCACTTTCCCACTGGATATTTGAGTAGCAACATTATTAGCCAAATTGACATTAATGGCTTAAGAGGCCTCAAGACCCATGACTATCATGTCATAATTGAGAATATTTTACCTATTGTGGTAAATATATTAGGTTTGGCAAAGGGTCCAAGATTGGCAATTATAAGGTTGGGCCTAATATTAAAGAGAATGAGTTTACATGTATTAGATCCTTCAAACTTTGATAGTTTGAGAGAGGAGGTTGTTGAAGTCCTTTGTCTATTGGAGCGAGAATTTCCACCAGCAATTTTTAACATTTCTATGCATCTTTTGATACATCTAGAATATGAACTAGAGTATTGTGGTCCAATAAGAACGAGATGGATGTATCCTATAGAATGATATATGAAAGTTTTGAAAAAATTTGTCCGTACTAGGGGAAAACCAAAAGGCAGCATGTCTGAGGGATATTCAATGCAAGAGGCCATGGGGTTTTGCACAGAATATATGAAGGATTTTAAAAATGTCAATCAGCGTGTATGGGATGATGAGGAAGATGAGAGAGTTGCAGGTGAACTATTAGAAGGAAATGGAAGTCGCTTCAAGCTCTCATATCAAGAAAGAAGTGCAATGCATGCCTTTATTCTTCAAAACACATCTTCATTTGACAAGTGGCGCAGGTAAAAAAATTACACTAATTTTTTTACTCAATTTCATTTACACATTCATATTATTAATCTTAATATTTGTACGTCATTATTTTATGTAGAAAATATGAAGAAGAGAATCAAATTTGGATGCAGCATCAACCTCAAAAGCGCAGATGTCATAATTTTATTGGAAGCGATTCTTTTCCAAAATGTGAAGAGTGGATTTTTAATGCAATCAATGATGCAAAAGAAGGTCAATATATAACAATAGAGGAAAGTGAGCTTTCAAAATCTCCACATATATGGGCTATACGTTTTAGTGGGACGTGGGCCTATGGCAGTCATTTAAGAGTGGAAGAAAAGGACAAAGGAAAGACAAATTGTGATTGTGTTGTTAGTGCTGAATTTCTTCATGAAATTGAGAAGAAATTTTATGTTGGATTCATCCAAGAAATTATTCAAGTGGATTTTGGTGAAAATAGTCCTATATTATTAAAATGTAAATGGATTCGACCATCTGCAATACAATTTGATGAGTATGGATTTATACGTGCAAATACACGATAATTTTTATCAGAGACAAATGAGCCATATGTTTCCCCTCTTCAAATTAATCAGTCATTTTTAATTGATGATGTAAGAAGCCCAGGTTGGTCATATGTCATTCAAATAGAGTCTCGTTCGAGATGAAAGTTTATGGAAGTTGTCAATGTAATGCCTAATGGACAATTTGTTAATTTAAAAGAAACATTGGAAGAAGTGGATGAAGACAATAATGAGGGATTGTTTGAAGAAGAGATTTTGATTACCAATGAAGAAATTGAGAGAGGGAATGTATTGCAAGTCACAAATGAGGATGAGGAAGAAAATCAAGCAGATGCAAATACAAGTGATCAAGATTTTGATCTTGCTGGAAATGCACATGATTATTGATGAGGCCAATTTTATTATCTTTTATTTAAGACTTTTATGTTGTTTCTAGACTATTATATGTTTTAAGGACATTGACCTTCAGATAGATACTTGTTTTAGGGCTTTAATGTTGAACAAAGTTGCTATATGAATGCAAGGGATTTAATGTTGAACAAAGTTTTACGTGGTTATTTGGAAATTATTGTTGATGTTTTCTGGAAATTATTGTTTTCTAGAAATTATTGTTTCTTTTATTCTATGGTTATTTGTAAATTGAACTGTTCCTATGATGCTTATCAATAATGCTAGGGTGTCAAAAAACTTGATTGGAATAACAGTTATTTGTAGAATGTCTTTTCCTGCCAATTGAAGCTTAACCACTAAGCTATCTCCCATGTTATTTTGGATTTGAACTTTGGTCATGCTATTACAATTGTTGTTTGGTCATGCTATTACAATTGTTGTAATTCTTTGAATGCTTTAGTGGTCAGTTTATCTACCCTCCTTATACTGAATTATTTAGCAAATGACTGAGAGTTTGGCCTTAATTTGCATCATCTCCAATTGATCAAAGTTTTAGACTTTTTTACACAAACTTGCACGCTCAGAGTACTAACCAAATGCTTAAATGTGCATAGATGACAAACAAAATATACACCAATTCAAACCCTTCCGCTCTAAAGAGAAAAAACCTTGTTCTTCCAAAGATCAGATTACTTCAAACACTTTTTCACACCATGTGCCTTCCAACAAATAAGAAAATATATTATTTATCACACCCCAACATCCTTATCTCATAGCCACTTGGGTGTCACCGTATGGCCAGGATACAAGGTTTAGCTCTCAAATAAATATATGATACAACCACAGGAAGATGATCTTTGATCACCATACCAAAAAGGCATGCACCAGAAAACCATCTAAAGCCAGTTCATTATAAATTCCTAAGATTGGCTACTTGGGAGTTTCTCTAGCTTGTTCATGTGCTCTAACAGAGAAAATGCTTTGCGCTTGGCTCTTGTTGTGCCATTCTGAGCCAAATCTGTTAAGATTTCTAAAGCTCCAAGGTCTTTTATTACAATCAAATTTTGGGGATCATTTGTGCACAATGCAAGTAAGACAGCTACTGCATTTTCCCAGTTTCGAGGTGAACCAGTTCTGATAATATCCATTAATATTGGAATAGCATCATCATTTCCAATGGTTATTTTACCTTCTTGATGAATTGCAAGAATAGACAATATGGCCAAGGCTTCATCGACCATCCCTACACTAGGATCTACAAGTAATTGCATTAAAGGGGCCACAACTCTAGCCCTCACAGCCCTTACTTTGTTACCTTGATAGATTGATAAATTAAATAGTACTGTAGTAGCATCTTTCTTACCTCTCTGGCTCCCCTCATGAAGCAAGCCAACCAGAGCAGGTATTGCTCCAGATGCACCAATTGTTATCTTGTTCTCATCAACAACTAACAAGCTAAACAAAGTTGCAGCAACATTTTCTCTTGCTTCCATGCTACCATTTTTCAAAACCTCAACAATTGGAGCAATTGCCCCAGCCATCACTATTTTCCCTTCATTGTTTTCATAAATGGAAAGGTTAAGTAGAGCTGTCACAACATGCTCTTGTGTTCTTCCATCTAGTGTAGATAGAAGATTAACTAGCAAAGGTATGGCCCCAGCCTCTGCTATACAAATCCTATTATCAGCATTCCTCTTTGCTAGAAGGTGTAATTCAGTAGCTGCTGCTCTTTGTTCTTCAAAAGTCCCAACTGACAGCTTTTGGAGAAGAACATCCACAGTAGCTCGGTCACTAGAGTTATCCAATATAGATCCACATGACTTTCCACATCTGTTGGAGCTTGACCTTTTTGGTAGCTCAATACCATTGGATTCACACCACTGTGCAATCAAACTTCACAATACATAATTTGGTGTCAAAACTATGTGTGGCAGCATCTGTTGTGTCTTAGGACATGTTCTATGTCCTGAATCCAACCATTTCTATATGCAAGCCCACTCATATGTCTGTCCAGTAGCCACAATAATAGGATCTTTCATCAGCTCTAAAGATATAGGGTAGCAAAATTCATCAGGGATAGCAGGAGAGCTAGATTTCTCTGTAAGAGCAATGTAGGTATGGGAGCCTTTCTCACTATCAGGAGTATCTATCTCAAGATTCTCTATTAAGACAAAGTCTTTTAACCTCCTCAAAATATCTGACATCTGCTCTAATCTCTCTCCTAGGTCTCCTTACTCTCATTCACCATGGTATGTAGTGCTAGTGATTCTTGCTTAATATCAGCAATGCTTTTAAGTTGTGATACTTGCAAACATACTCCCATCCTATGACAAAATGGGACCTCTAGGACAGGGTATGGACATCCATCAGAGAATAAAGGTTATAGGATTTTCATTAGATGTTGTAGCTACAACTACCTT
This sequence comes from Chamaecyparis obtusa, assembly GCA_027943335.1. Lineage (NCBI taxonomy): Eukaryota > Viridiplantae > Streptophyta > Pinopsida > Cupressales > Cupressaceae > Chamaecyparis > Chamaecyparis obtusa. The sequence continues at coordinate 1,883,959 of BSBK01001201.1, forward strand.
GGTAGACATGTATGCAAAATGTTGAATTATAGACAAGGCACGTGAATTATTTCAGGGAAATGACTGCACAGCGTATGCACCTATATGTCAACCATCATTTTCTATCCCAAATGTTGATTTTAGACAAGTCTTTTTTAAAAATGTTTCCTAGCAATGTCATCACATCAAAACATACAGTACGATCCTCATTCCAATTCACTGTTCCTGGTTTGGATAGATTAATATCCAGTCACCGTAACAGTACATGAACAAATGGACTACTCAGCATTCCTCAAACAATAGTGTAAAGTCCAAACTAGATAACTAGAAATTTCCAATCTAATTAGCTCTTAATTAGATTGGACATTTAGCTCTATTCCATGGTACAGATAACTGGAAATGTCCAATTTAATTAGCTCCTAATTAGTTCACACATTTAGCTCTATTCTATGGTACATGTAACTGGAAATGTCCAATCTAATTAGCTTCTAATTAATCTTGTTGATTAGCGGATACAGATCCAATTAGATCTTTAATTCCTCTTGCTGAATGCTTTTAATTCTCCATTACTCTTGTTGACCATAATTCCTCTTGCTGAATGCTTTTAAGAAATAATAAAATTGTGTGTGATACCAATATCTGGTAGTGATGTAAATAATTGATAGGTTAAAAGACCTTTGATAATAGTAATTCATGCTTAAAGAAGTGTGGAATCAAGTTATTGATAATTGTCTGAAATTGGTTGTTATTTTTACAGCTAAAATTGGCTGTTATAATTGTTTCTCTAATTTGGCTATTATTTCACTATTGTAGTTTTTATGTGCCACTTTTATAGTTGTGTGTTGTTTTCTTGTTTCTATAGCCTCTTTGTTATAACCACTACTACTACTTATTACCTCTTATTTCAAAAATTTATACATTATTGTTTTTTTGAACATTAGGGAATGAGGAGAAAGAATTCAAGGCACAAATTAGATGATAGTGATCATAATGTTGAAATTCCAGTAACAGATTATGAGCACTTTCGTGAAGAATGTGTGGCCAAGAATAATGAATGTTTTTCATGTCTTGGTTTGGCAAATAGGCAAGTTGTACATTTAGTAACTAGTATATTATTTGTTTAATACTATTTAATGAAATTTTATATGGAAAATATTTATGTATATAAGACTTGATACGATATTTTTTTTGGGTTTTACAAGAAAGAAAAAGAGTGCAAAGAAAAAGAAGAGAAAGAACAAGTAGCAAATAAAGCTACAAAGTTGCCAGTTCATAAAAGTCAACACTTTTTGGATCCAACAAATGTAGTTGGTGAAAAAGGTAATTGTGATGATGTGGAACCTGATATAGCACATGGTGATGTACAACTTAGTGAAATTCATGAAGAGAGTCCACTTGCATCTGATGTGCCTCAGAGTGAACCTGTTGGTAGTGGTTCAATAGAAGATGTGTCCGCTTTTGTTAAAAGAAAGAAATTGAGTCAAGATTTATATAGATCTATAGAGAGGCACTCAAAAGAAAGGATACTAGAAGGGAAGAAGCCATTCTTGGTTGAGGTGTCAAGAGATGGTGAACCCATTGGGAAAAATGTTGCAAGGTGGGCCTTTGAATTGGGTGTAAGATGTAGGGCCCATTTGGATATTTACAAATCAAATTTTGTAGAGCAAGATCCAAATCATGTCGAGAGTGTTATACAAAAAATGGAAAATGTCTTTGACACTATTGGTGGAAAAATCTCGAGAAAATATTACAAGCACAAGATGAGACTTCTAATGAATAATTTTAGATACATGTGCAGAAAAGAAATCATGGAGGGAAAAGAGAGTTTAGACAACACTCTATCTCCCAAATAGTGGGAAAATTGAAAGAAAGTATGCATTCCGAAGAATATTTGACAAAGAGTAATAAAGGAAAGAGAGCAAGAGACAGTGTGAAGGCTGAATATACATTTGGCCGAGGTGGGTTGCAGGCCAAAATCAACAAATTTGGAGTAAGTGTATGGCTTTTTGGTTCAATTTAAATTATATTATTTATTTTAATTTTTTCTATTGAACTAACTATGTTAAAATTGACATTGTATTTTAGGTGGAAAACAATAATAGAGAAGCAGGTGCAGAAGATATTGTCAATTATATGGCTGAACTAGATCCTAATAAATCTAAGAATAGTATGAAGTGGAAGTCTAGTTCATCAACAACAACTTCACAGCCATCTGTGGAACTCCCAGTAAGAGCCCCTACAAATCATGTCAACTCAAATGAAGTGTATGAACATATAATGACACACTTACATAGTCTCATTGAGAAAGTTTCACAATTGACTTCCTCGGTTCAGCCTATAGTTTCTTCATGGAATGAGCATAATTTTATGAATTCATATCAGGTAAGAGGCTATATTGATGAGTTAAGTTTGGTTCATAGTAATCTAGCTTTTCATTTTTGAGAGAATCATTTTGATCAATTTATTTATGAATTTTTATATACAAAACACCATCCCTAAGCATTGATTCTCATACACATAGCATTGTTGATATTGCATTTTCACTCCATTATTTTATGACCTTTCCTTTCTACCAAGCTTTTATCAATTTTAACTACATGTAGAACAAGTTTACCAAAGCAACACAAAAACAAAAACACCTTGATGCCAACAAAGCTGCCGATATCGATAGTGATCATGATGAACTAGTGGACAAAAATGTGCAGCCCGATCATAGTTCAGTTGAAGCTGAGGTAATATAATAGTTATTATGAAATTTTTTTAATATCTTTGTATCCTTTACTTGACTTATGTTAACTTTTCATGATTAAACCCACATGCAAAGCAAACATATGAAAGCAAAACAAAAAGAAAAAGACAATGATGATGGTGATTATGCTGATTTTAAACAGGATGTGCATGATATTTATAGTACTAGCAATGATAAACTTGAGGTGAGTGCTATAAAATTTACTTTTACTAGATTAGGATCTGATCATAGGCTGCAACATTAATTTTAGTTCAAAAAATTATCGCTGTTACAAGTTACAACCAAGTTGTAAAGCCTGGTACAGAGCATTTAGAGATTGTTTGAATAAAAATTAAGCTCAATATTTTAGATCTTGGTGTAATTTGTTTCCATAGGTAGTTTCTTTTCAGCACTATCATCATTTCTCAAGCATTGCATTTGTTATACCAATAAAATTAGGAAAGAGAAAATGCCAAAAAAAACATATATTGCAAAAAACAAAAAGACAATTAGATCCCTTACTGAATCACTTGAACCAAGCCACCATTCGATGTGGAATTTATCTAGAGATTAACACACAGTTTTTATTTAAACACTACGTACATTTACTTATTTATCCCAATGCCATGGATTTGGTATTTCATTTGTTCATAAAGTTCTCTATTGACTTCTCAAAACTACTATATGTGGTCATCATTTGTGAAAAGAACTCTATCTACTTCTAATGGTGCCGCCATTACCTAATTTGGCTGCCAGTAAGGAAGAATTTGGGGTTTATTAGCTGAATTTTGAAAACATGCTTGAATGCCCATGCTAGAGATGCCATATTGGGTAGAGGGTTTTCATTTTTATGTTTGATTTGCATACTCAGCCAATATTGATAACATGCTCAGCTTCAATATAAAGGGTTTTTCATTTTTCATTGAAATCTCATTTTATTTGAACTTGCTTTGAAATGGAAGTGTTGAAGATTGGCTGCCATATTAAAAGCATTTCATTTATCTGTACTCAAATAAAAATCTGTGTGTTCCTTACAAACTCTGTTAGTTTTAAAACCAAAACTACCAGCTGTTTTGGAAACATTTTCATTCAACTAGTTACTATTTCTATTTTCCCTAAAATCCCCTTTTTGGAGAAACATGAGGCTTCATTGGCAAAATTAACCTATGAAATTAATCCAAAACTTGACTTGAGAATTGTGTTCTGATTCATCAATTGGGTGTGCCACACATAGCGAATTGGGAGTTAGATTTGATTTTATCTAATTTTCATATTAATTTTTCTGGGGATCTGAACTGAGCCTCTTCTTTACAAGGTTGCTGCAACAAATTAGGTCTTAGATGTGATATTTTATGCAATTTTTACACTTTCAATGTTTGCAAGAGTGTTTCTGGATCAGACTGTGAATGGAAAAAATTGCGTACACAATCTGATCCAATTTCCTAGATTGTGAAAATCTGTTATCATTAATTTTCAATGTTTTCCATGTTTTGAACCTCAGGCCTCGCTTTGTAGCAATGAATTGTTCTTAGATCTGATATTTTACCCTATTTTGTATTTTATAATGTTTACTTGAATTTGAAACCAATGCTACTCTTTGTAGCTATGGATTGGCTTTGATGTAATCTTTTATGCAATTTTCACAATTTATCAATGCTTCCCAGGATTTGAACCAAAGGCTCCTCTTTGTAGAAATGATTTATGTATCAAATATAATATTTTATCCAATCATGTCACTTTATATTTTTCTTGGGAATTAGAACCTGAGGCCCCTCTTCGTAGCATTAGAATAACCATCTTCTGAAATGAGGCTGTAAAGTTTCTTGTACACACTTATTCTCAATCAATTAAAACTGTATCAGAAGGTTATTTTAATTTAATTTGGTGTCATATACTATTTTAGTTGGTGAATGTTGTTGAATTCTTGTTCTTCAATATTTTAAGTCAAGGGTCACAAGATATAATTTAATTAGAATATATGAACAGTCCAGCTCGATCCCTTACGTCCTTGGTACTCTACCATGGACATTATCAGACATCTGATGATCATGATACCAGTGATCTTCAGCTTCAGCTTCTGATCCACGACATTGTTGTTCCCTCAGGCTCCTCTTTATGGCTATAGAAGATCCAACTTCCCAAATGAAGCTTTAATGTCACTTATACCCACTCATTCTCATAGAATAAATTTGTATCAGAAGGCTACTATAATTTAATGGCATCATAGACTATTTTAATGGGTTAAATGTTGTTTCTTCAATATTTGAAGTGAAGGGTAACTTAATATTATTTTAAAAATTGATAAAAAATGTATTCAATCATATATATCTTCAATATAACTTTGGAATTCCCATTGCACACAAAGGTTCGATTGCTAGTTTATTTGGATGATCTATACTATTTTAGTCTTTAGATGAACTATAAATGCTTCATTATTTTTTGCAATTCTAAAGTTGTCACCTTTAGTTCTGAACATAAAAAAGAGAAGTGCAATAGTAATGAACAATAATTTTTGTCTTTCTTATTTAGAGTCTTATGATATTTATATTATATTTGTGGCCTTTCATTACCTATTTAATATAATTTGTTATTTTTTTTTTCTTTTTGCAGAAATGTGTTGATAAACTCAAAGAAGGGGATAAAGTTAAGGTGTTGGATCCATATGATGGTGATGTTGTGGGCACTGGGCGAATTCACTCTCTATCTATTTTACATGGAATCAACTTGAAAGGAACAGAAGATGCAAATGTAAACATTTTAAAGGTCACAAGTAATGTACCCCTTGCTTATGAAGACAAAATAGATGGAGCTGTTCGTCTGAAAGAGAAAGAAGGAACCTTCACACGGTGGCCACTAAAATATTTGCAAAAAATGACATAGTTGATCAACATGTTTATCATGTACTAGTTGTTAGACATCTTGGCTCAGTATTTTATATTTGAGACAACTTTGATATTTTTTATTATATTTACGTATATACTCTTTAGATAAATTTGACATCTTATATATATATTTTGACACTGCATACTTTGAGTATGATGTTTTTTTGGCATTATAAAATTTAATATGATGTTTTTTGGCATTAGTTCAAGTTTAATATGATGTTATTTTGACATTATAAAATTTATGCTATTTAAAATACTTTGCATTTTATGACTAAATATACGACTAAATTAATGACTACTTCAACGACTAAATTAATGACTAAATATATGACTGAATATATGACTAAATATATGACTAAATAAATGACTAGATTAACCAAATATATGAACAAATAAATGACTAAATAAATGACTAGATTAACCAAATATACGACCAAATATATGACTAAATAAATGACTAGATTAACCAAATATACAACCAAATAAATGACTAAATAAACTACTAAATTAACCAAATATATGACCAAATATATGACTAAATAAATGACGAAATTAATGACTAAATAATTAAATAAATGACTAAATTAACGACCAAATCAATGACCAAATCAATGACTAAATTAATGACCAAATAAACTATCAAATGACCAAATAAATGACCAAATAAATGACTAAATATATGACCAAATAAATGACCAAATAAATGACCAAATAAATGACTAAATATATGACCAAATCAATGACCAAATAAATGACAAAAATAGTTTAGCCATAAATTTGGTCGTGAGATAAATGACCGGCAATAAACTACCACTGGTCACGTGACCAAATTTGGTCATTTATCTACAATTTTTGGTAGTTTATTTGGTCATATATTGCCATTTTTGTACTAGTGGTAGCACATTGGACCCACTCTTTATAAGGTTTTAATCAAATAGATGGTGTAAGATTGCAAAGGCTCAAAATATTCTATGCAAAGATATGCCAACCGTTAGATCCTCCATCTCGGCATCCTATGAATCTTTCAGGCCCACTGACGTGTCTTCACTTCCTTCCAGCTCGACCAATCAAAACACAACACACCAGCAATGAATCACTAGATGGTCCCACTTCTTAGCTAAGCACTTAATACACCTGGGCCCACCTGCAAATAGCCACATGTCATCATACCATTTTCTACCTTCGCCCAGTCACCTCTGATAGGACCCACCTGCTAAGAAATAAGATTAATTGCTATCGTAAGTTCACATAGAGCTAAAAGATTCTATGTGAACATCAGACAGTCATTAGATCAAACCTTTGATACCACTCTGTAGATTCTCTAACACAGTACCCTCTAACAAATGCTGACTCAGCACCTCGTGGACCAATGAAAAGATGCCATCTGCACACACCTGGCAGTGGACCCGCTTGAAACAAAAGATTACGTCACTCAAGAGAATGAACAGTTGTCACATAATCTCAAGCCTCTGACACATTTGATAAGAACTTACGCCCACCATCAATTTTCTACAGATGTCAGGGCCCACTGACAAGCTAGAAACCCAGGTCCCACTGACAACTACCAAGTCACAACACACGCCAACCAATAAGAGACCACCAACTGTGCTGACTTGTCAGAAGGTCCCACCTTTTGAAACATCGTGTTATTAAAAGAGAATCAATGGCCATCACAAAAGCACAAACCTCTGACACACCCCTTGCACTTTCATGACAATCGTTGGATGAAGATGTCAGAGAGTCAGGCCTAGGAAAGAGTAAGCCTGAACATTAGAAACAATTAAAGATGGACTTAGAGAAAATTAAAGCCGACTGACTTAGGAAAATATTTCACTAAGCATGTGAAAACTTAGGAAAAATTACCACCTATGGGGCACGTAGACTTAGGAAAGGTTTAAATGGGGACCGACCAGAAAAAAGAAGCATGTGTGAATTAGGATTTTTAAGTGGCTCCAAAAAGTAACTTAAAATTAGAACAGGGCTGGGGTATACTTAGGGTTTTTTCATGGCAACGGCTAGATTTTTTGAATTTCAGCCTAGGGTTTAGCTAGAAACCAGGAAAATGATTGCAGAGACCGGAACAAAACTAGTAAAGCCATGAAATTTTTGCAAGTTCCAACACATAGAAAATCCAAAAAAAATAGATTAATTGCATTCATTACATATCTAGATTTTTCATTCAAATCCTTCATTTAGGTGTCATCTAGGTCACCGATCTCAGTCCAATCTGAGAATACATACTCACATCTACTAGAAGGCAGTAAATCACCTGGTTAGTTTAGTTTTCATTCTATTGCATGATTTAGATTTTAGCTAACCTTTAATGTTTTAATGAAGTGCTATGCGTATAGATCAGGTACAAAATTCACACACACATGCTGCAACTGATGTCTCTCCAACAAGTTCTACCATAACTTTGATTATTGCTTGTTCAGTCTCTGCATTCACTTATTCATATTGTCCTACCATGATCTAAATGGTTCTCATTTTTGTGCTTAAATGGGTGCTAAGGGGCTTCAGAATTTATTTCAGATGTTCATCATCTCTTACATCACAAAGTTTCTTCACAAGATTCTCTCTGATAGTTTTGTCTTCTTCTTGTGCTCTCATCTTCCTGTTAGCAAGTTTCTTCAATAATTCATCAGGTATCTTTCCCTGAATAGTGTCAAACTTCTTATTAGCTAGAATCAAATGCTTGACCACTACATTTTCAAGATTCAATTTTTCAGAATATTCATAAAGGTCATAGTATTTATTCATTTTAGTGAAGTCTCCATCTTTTATGATTTCTTCATTCACTCTCTCAACTCCATGTTTCCATGCTTTCTTCTTCACAGAAGTGTCATCATCTTTAACTTCTACAATTTTCCTAGGTACTAGTGGCACCAAAGTTTTTTGCCTCTTACTAGGTCTAGTAGTAATTTCTTTTACTCTCTTGCTTGGTGTGGAGGAAGTAGATCTCGTAGATTTTCTCACTGCTTGTTCCTTCTCAAGTTCCTCAACTTCCACCTTGACTGGTGTTGCACTAGATGATAAGGGAGGTATAGATAAAATCTCTTTCTACCAATATCTTTGATTGTTGCTACTATCTACTTTGCCACTAAGAATTATCTCTCTTTCATTCCTGTATCCTTCAATATTTTCTTAATAGTGCTCTCAACTCTTTTCTTAGACTATTTCTCCTCAAGTATAGCCTTTGCGGAGTTGAAATTTTCTTCAAAAGTTCCAAATATGTTGCTGTGAGTGTCAACCTTACACTTAAGTATCCTGTTCACATATTCTTCTATCTCTATTTCAGCTATTTCATAGCCAAGAGGGTCTATGAACTCAATTCTAGGTTCAACTACTTCAATGTATGTAAAGTCAGTGTCAACCATAAAAAATATTTCATTCTTTTATTTCTCCACAAGAGACTGTGGAATCCTTGATCTTCTAGACACAATATTCTAAAATCTCTTAATAACAAGTACTGCACTCTCATTAACACTGTCAATAACATGCTTTTTGTATACTACATTAATTCTTTCCATTCTATTTAATCCATCATTCCAATCATTTCCTATGGTGTAAGGAAATCTCCTCAAAATATGAAAAAACATGTAAGTGATCAAAGATGAAAATCTAAATTGTGCATACTTTGTCTTCTTAATCTTCTCCAAGTTCTCAAACAATTGAATTCTCAGAATTTCACATATATCAACTAGGACTTTGTCAACACACATCAAATAAGCTATTTGTACCATTCCAGCTGCCATGTCATCCTCTCTTGAATTTGCACAAAATGTGGTTGTTAGGATCTCACATAGGTATCTAACATCATGTTGTTGGATCTTACTAATTACAATTCCTCTACCATTATAGGATGATTTAGTATTATCAATGACTATTTTTCTCATGTTTTTCTCATTTAAAGGAATAGCTCTAGATTTAGATAGTCCAGTGACTTCATGAATCAAATTAGCTATAATGTATATTACTCTATCTTATAGCCAAAACTTTCCATTATGAATTTTGCTAAGGATTATCTTAGTGCATTCTTCATTATCAAACTCATACTGCAATGCATACTTAACAATCTCATTTTCTTTCAAATGATCATATTCTTCTTTCAATGACATGTCCTGGTTGTAGATCTTCTCATACTCATTTGTAAAATCACTATCACTGATGGTTTCTAACTTGCATCCCAAATAACTTCTTACATTGTCTAAATGCAAAACTCTATTTGGTACGGATGATAAAGCTAACTTAGGGTCTTCTTCCAGAGGTTCAACTGGTTCCCTCTTCCCTCTTCATTCTAGGTCTATTTTTATCTCTGACATTGTGAATTCAAGATACATCCATGATTACTTCAAATTCCTTTTACCGATTCATAGACTTGTCAAGTAAAATACCTTGATTTCACGATTTTAGGGCTTGCGTAGATTTGACACTCATATCCTTCACCAAATCATTGCAAAAATCTTCCAATCACTGCTCTTTGATATTTTTAACACTTGTTTTCTCTTTGATGATCAAATAACACCAATCATAACCTTTTATTACTTCAATCTTACTTAGGTCTGACATCGCATTCAATTCTTTTTCCGCTTCTTCCAAAAAGTTATTTCCTGCTATCCTGCAAAACTTAAAACTTCTTGCGATCTAACAAAACATAATATTTTTCTTTGTGCTCTTAACCATAGCATTATAATATCATAAACTACCTTCCATTAACTACACAAATTAATTCATCATAAATCTACTTCTACACTAATCTAAGTTCCTAATCTACTATAATTTACATAAATTAAGTACTTTGAGAAAGGTCAGGTAAGGATTCATTCTTACCACTTGATACTTCACCTTTCTGATTACCTTAAATGTTGAATATGTCTCCTTGATCTGTGCTTTAACAAACTTCACTTCTTTTGTATTGCTACAACAACCTTTTTGTCTGTTACTTGCATCTTCATTTCTTCTTTCATGATTTCTAGGGTTAGGGTTAGGATGAAAAACTTCATTGTTCATTCTGCAAAATCTTGTTGTATGTCCAATCTTGTTGCATATCTAACAAACAATTCCATTGCTTCCATATCTTGGTCTAGGTTGATTAATCTATGATCTACAATTTCTAGCAATGTGTCCAACCTTGTTGCATCTATAACATACTACTCCACTTCTTCTGTTCATATCTTCAATAGGTTTCTTATCTACATTTTTAGTATTTCTAAACATTCTACTACTATTATTATTCTTAATAAATTTAGGTTTCCTACATTCAATAGCTCTATGCCCATATGCATGACAATTATAACAATAACCATTAAGAGGTTTAAATTGCTTACCTATGCAATCTCTCTTCATATGACCAATAGTATTACAAGAAAAACATCTACCTTTGAATTCTCTTTGCATACCTTTGGATGATTCATCTTGCTTCAGTGATTCTTCTTCTTTAGGTGTATCTTCAAATTTATTTATCTCATCAGACTTCTTCTGATCTAAGTTTTCAGATACTTTCAGATCTGGCTCCTTGCTTTCATCATTTTCTTTAAGAGTGTTGAATCCAAGACTAGTCTTATCATAGAATGGTTTTTGAAAAGATGCTTGTCTATCAATCTTCTCACTAGTTGAATATAGCCTTTCAAGTTGTTTCTTGGATTTAGTCATTTCTCCTTTCACAATCTTGTTGTATTTCTCAAGTTCAGCATACTATAAATTGACTTTCTCAAATTCAGATGTTACATTTCCAAGTTTAGATTTCAGTTCTTCATTTTCAATCTTTAGACTTTCATTCTCAAATTTCAAATTCACTTCATTCTTGCCATTTCTATCTTTTAAACTAAGCTTCAAATTTCCTATCTTCAATTCATGCTTAAGGATTTCATTTTCTTTTTCCATATTGTCATCACAATCTTCAATAAGAATTTCGGATTCCTTTTTAGATCTCAGATCTTCCAATTTATTTTTCAATTTCTCAATGAGGTTCTTTGCATCATCATACTTTCTTTTTAGAGTGTCTCTTTCATCAGTAATCATATCAATCTGTTCAAGAGCTTCTTCAAGATTCTTCTGTAGTTGATCCATATCCATAGATATCTTACCTAAGCTGCTAGGATTTCCTTGAATGATTCTTTTCCAAGTAACTAAGCTCTAATACCAATTGTTAGAAATAGGGAATACTGAGAGGGGGGGGTGAATCAGTATTCTACAAACTTTATCTTTTGCCCAATTATGGATATAATAGATTATCTTTACACATGCATAACATAAGAAGCTAAATAACATGCATAACAATAAAGAACTCATAACACATTCTTTATTCTTGAGGAAACCCTAGGCAAGGTAAAACCCCAGTGGGGATGGTACCCACAAAGATCCACTAATCAAAAGTATCATGTTAAGGATGTTGACCCTATTAGGAGTCTATTACAAACATATAGTGTATCAGTCCTAATTAAGGGACTATAGGCCTTGTTAGAAGCCTCAACCCTGTTAGGAGTTGGTAGTACAAAATGTGATTACCAGCTGAGCCCACTACCCAAAAAAGTAATGTAAAATATACACTGATTACAAAAGAGGTCAAGGTACATAACCTTATACTACTTGCATTGATATCTCTTTGCAGATCTTTCACTATCGCTATTACATATGCTTCATATACTTCGCATCATACTTCTACAAATACTTTCTGCTTATTACAATTACTGTTGTTTTGTACACTACAATTACAATTACATATACATATATACCAATAGCTTTAACCAAGAGTAAACATCTAAGATGTCATCCCTTTATATTGTTAAGTCATTATTTTGATAAACAAAATAATCCCTTAACTCTTTACTAGTTTTGTCTTCATATCCTATCCTATTCATGTACACAAGCATTGGACTTTCACTCTGAGATGGGTCATCATTAGTCACCATAGATTCTATGTTCAAGTGCGCAAGCACTGAACTCACTCCAGTCAACATCGCAAATAAAAACTATGTTCGAGTATACTGGTAAAAATACTATCTCACACTTAGACAAATATGCAATGCACTCTATCATACTTGCTCTCTGACTTGTGTGATCTTCATGTGGATCATATGTTTCCATAATGACAACATCTATGCAATCAACTTAGCCAAATTTCCAATAGTATCCAATGCAGCTAGTGTCTCCTTTGATTCTTCTTGCATACAACTGTGATTCTACCAACTCAGCACTAGTGTGTAGTTTGACAATATGATCCTTTGACTTCTTCAATTTAGATTCCAAGATCTCTTTGATATTTATAGCTCCAGGATTTCTAAGTTAGCTTCCCTTAGTTCTTCATTTAGTTGAAGGTTCTCCTTGACTTGTTCATTGTAGACATCTTGATTGTTCATCAGTTTATCATCAAATTCTACAAGTTGACTTAATAGAGATGCATTTGCTTCATTCAACTTCTTGACCTTTTCTTCAAGATCATTGTTAGAGCATCCTTTCAAATCCTTTCTTAGTCTTTTGATAACTAATTGAGCATCACTAACTTTTTCTTTTAGTTCTTCAATTTCTCTTTCTAAATTGTCCAAGTCTTCAAGAGCTACTTCAAGTTTCTTCTTCAAATGTTTCATTTCTTCTTTGTCCATGATCTCCTCAAGTGGTTAAACTTCTTTGCTGAGGACCAGAGCTTTGATACCAATTGTTAGGAATGGGAACACTAAGAGGGGGGTGAATCAGTGTTCATTGTATTTTAAATTTTAACTTTAATCTTTATGCTGAACATAAATGCTTAAGAATAGAATTAAACATTCACATAAACATGAAACATCAAATAAACACATGACAACAATATGGTTACGGGGATACCCAAATAGGTAAAAACCTTGGTGGGACTTGATACCCACTAATAATCTACACTAGTGTTTTGTGATCCTTGTTAGAAGATCCTTTACCCTATTAGGAGTATCTTTACAATGATTTTAGTATAGTAGACCTTGTTAAGGGTCGGACCCTGTTAGGAGTCTTTTACAATGATCCATGTTAGGGGAGTGGACTCACTTTCCTAGAGCTCACTTCTCAAATGATGAAGGCTACAACCTTCTGAATTAGATACACACTATATCTACAGTTGAACTGATTACTATGACACTTCTTATCAGATCAGTTCCTTTGGTGCGCTGATGCTTTGACATCTAGCAAAGCTCTAATACATCTTATGCTCACTTTTCATACCTCTTCTCTACTTCTCACAACTCTATTACAACATCCATATCAAATACAATGGGTGCACCTTATATTTATGCACTTATACAAAATACATAAACAGGTCAGCCCTATAACTAATTACAAATAATGTTTCCAAAAGAATTGGCTTATGCATGCTTATAATTATACATGTACATATGTTAGAAACCTAAATAAAATGGGCCCATAGCCTTTACAACATTAATTTATAATCACTAACCAAAATAGTCATTGTCGGTTCCATGCTCTATTCTCTGTTGGCACACACTGGCTATGCAACTTCAACTAACTATAACTTTCATATCTTTGCATATCTACTTATGCACTCTTAGACTAAGCATAAATATAGTCTAACAAACTTAACTTCTAGGGAGCATACCTTAATTCATTCATACACATGTGCGCTGATGCTCTGAGCCTCTGGTGCTATGTATGTTGTCCAGTCTTCAACACTTAACTGAATTCTAATCTTTACACTTAGTGTGCTGACTCCAAACTGCTATATGACTTTGTTAACATAATGAAAATACTATATCTAGTCATATATCTCAATATAGAAAACTTTCCAACAATCTTTCCCTTTGTCATTGATGGCAACAAAGGAGTATGACGAAGTCTCTAACTGACCCTTTACACAAAACTTTTGTCTCTTATACATCTTATACACATAACCTTATATCTCCTATACATATATATACTCCATATTCTATACACAACTCTCCCTTTGACATTAATGACAAAGGTGCATCAAAAAACTTTATCTACATACACTTACTGAGGGAAAACATCCGGATATGCAATCTTGAGGTTCTGGATCTCCTTCTTCCAAAAGGTTATCATAGAATTGACTATCTGTAGATGGGCACATAATGCATATTGAAGCTTCTCCATTTTCTCCAATTTTGTGGTTAGACCTTGATTATAGGTTATCAAGGTCGCATCAATCTCCTTTATGTTCTAACTGAGAATGTCTAGTGAGGGCCCAAGAGCATTCCTCAATTGAATCTGTCAAGACCTTATCTTCTCCATTTCTTTCTCTACCTTCTTGATTATGTTTAACTGACCTTGATAGACATTTTTACACATGTTTACATCAATGGATGTGTCTAGCACTGAATTCTTAACCTTCTCAATCATTACCTCTACATCTTTGATCTTCTTAAGATGGGCATTAGTGAATTTATCCCAATCCATGGATTCTGCAATGACTTTCCTTCCTTGATCTACAAATTCCTTCAATGATGCTTGACTAGACTTAAGAGAGTTCAAGTCTAGTGAAAAATTACTCATCAGCTCATTGAGTCTCTTCTTTAAGTACTTCTCCTCTACCACTATAGCTGCAAATTCTTCTAGGCTTGAAAAATTGGCTTTGAACTGAGAGATGACTGTGCTCACATCATCAACTAAATGTACATTTACCATCTTCTTATCCTCTAGCAGCAAACTATTCAAAATATTTACTGATTCCACTAGGAGAGGATTTCTCATTACTTGCTTCTGCTTAGCCTTCTCCATAGCCAGGATGCTAAGCTTAATAAGGTCTTCTTCCTTCCATTAGTCCAAACTACTAGTGTTAGGTGTAAAAATTGACAATAACACCGAGGTGAGATTGATGGGAGTGCTATCCATCACCTCTTTCTTCACCTTGACCAAATCAACAGAAGATTCATTTTTCTTTTCTACCTCTACTCCTTTCTTTTCTTCTTCTTTCTCATCAGATATATCTTCTATGATTACTTCTTCCTGCTGAGTGGGAGGGATATTGCTGCATAGGATTTCTGCTTCCTCAGTGCTAACAAATGCTTCCTCAAACTTGTCCAAGTCCTTATCAATAGCTTCCATGGCTATTTCCACATTATCTATCATAATTGTGCTATCTTTGGGTGATTCTATTATGGGCGCATACTGATCAACTTCTGTTTGAGTTTCTGCTATGGGCGTTGATTCCTGAGGACCTGTTATTGGTACATTAGTGGGCTCTCCCAATTTATCTTCCTTGATGGGTGCATGAGTGATGGGCATAGTAGGTGGTTTGATCTATTGTTGTAACAACACCTTCTCAAATTCTTTTTTTATTTCCTTCGTTATCAACTCATAGTCTTTGTTCATAATATGAAGAGTTCTCATCTTTGTTCTAAGGTGTGGCTTCACCAAATTCAATATCAATTCCAATTCTTCTTTGGAAAATACAAGCAGATTATATTCTAGTACTTTTTCTCTTATTCTTTGATCTTCCTCATTAGCTTGTCTCTTTAGGCTCAATAGTCATGCCGCGCTTATCACTTCTAGATTTACACACTTGTTCCACCATTTTCCTTACATCCTTACCCACATGAAGGATGGTGCCTGTCTTAGAAAGGCATGCCATCTCATGAATTAAGTCTCCTATGATTCTTACTGATACATCTCCAATCCAAAACAAATCATCATGGATTCTCCTCAACAATATATTTATCCATTCAGTTTCATAGAATTCAAATGTCATGGCATGTTCAACAATGGGGTGATCATTCCATTTGGTGTATTCATCCATGAACATTTTTTCTATTTTCAACATTGTGTCCATGTGTTCCCTTAACCTATCTAGTCCAACAGGTTCCTTCTTACAATAGATGTAAGCCCTTATGTCTTCTACATGCATGACACCCATCGGCGTGTAGGAAAATGCTCCCTCTAAATCATCTAGGGTTGATTTAAATGGGTGCCTCTTGAAAGCTTACCTCTTCTTCTCAGCAACATAAAAAACAATAGGAGTGGCCATGACTTACTTGATATTCTCTTTCCAAATGATCTCTAAGATGTTTTGACAACTTTTGAATCAGCATAATGAGCTATGGTTTCTTGTAATCAATCAAATGCACTGCAAACACTGATAATTTAATCTCCAAATATTCACAATAACTTCCAAGGCTCAATCTTCTCTCCAATCATTGTTAATATGAATGCAATGAGTGAAAAAACAAATTTTTGTGTACTTAAAGTAAGAAATTCACCATTAATGCAACTCACATAAACCGTGTTGTCACTTCAAATTTTCAAACTCGAGTTCTACTAACAATCAACATGTGCACTCTTGCACGAAGGTTCCTATACACTCCAAAAGCTTAAGTCCAAAGGTGCATACTCTAAGGATGAGTATACCAGCCATGCAAGGGTCTAGAGCTAAATTAGCTCCCCCTATGACCCTAAGGGCCATTCATGCTGATGTAGAGGGTGTGTCCACTTGGGATGCATCCAATACATTCCCATTAGCTTTGTCCTTCTTTCCTTCTGACCAAATCAAGCTTGCATCCTCTAAGGCTTTCACAAACTTGAATTCTACTTTAGGATCCAAAACTGGTTCTTTGATCTTTTTAGGTCTTTCTTGACCTTGCGTCCTTGATCTACAGAACCTTGAAATATGTCCTGCCTTGTTACAAGAATGAAAAATGACCAGAGGTCTATTATTTCTTGGCACATTGACATGAGTCACCATTCTACATTTTCTGGCTGAGTGACCATTATAGTTGCATATCTAACATGTAACATTCTAAGAACTTCTAACATTTGTCTAATTTTGATTTCTTTGATCTTCCTGAGTCTTGTTCTTCTTACTAGTCTTGAAATTCATAGCTCTATGACCATATCTATTGCATGAATAATAGTAGCCATTAAAAGGTTTTACTTCTATACAGTTTCTTGCAATGTGTCCATGCATGTTACAAGCAAAACAAGTGTGTTCTACTTGCTTGCACTCATTCCTAGGTGGACCACCATTGTCTTTGGTTTGATCTTCAGTCTTCTCATCATCAGTAGAGTCCTTTTGTGACTCCTTTCTTGCTCTCATATTTTCAATCTGATTATGTGCTTCATTGTATCCAATGTAGCTAGTATCTCCTTCAATTCAGATTCAGATTCAGATTCAGATTCTAAGCTCTCTTTGATATTCTTTAGCTCTAGGATTTCTAAGTTAGCTTCCCTTAGTTCTTCATTTAGTTGAAGGTTCTCCTTGCCTTTTTCATTGTAGACATCTTGATTGTTCATCATTTTTTCATCATATTCTTCAAGATGACTTAATAGAGATGCATTTTCTTCATTCAACTTCTTGACTTTTTCTTCAAGATCACTGTTAGAGAATCCTTTCAAATCCTTTCTTAGTCTTTTGATAACTAATTGAGCATCACTGACTTTTTCTTATAGTTCTTCAGTTTCTCTTTCTGAATTGTCTAGGTCTTCAAGAGCCACTTCAAGATTCTTCTTCAAATGTTTCATTTCTTCTTTGTCCATGATCTCCTCAAGTGGTTAAACTTCTTTGCTAAGGACCAGAGCTCTGATACCAATTGTTAGGAATGCGAACGCTGAGAGGGGGGGGTGTGAATCAGTGTTCACTTTATTTTAACTTTTAACTTTAATCTTTATGCTGAACATAAATTCTTAAGAACTGAATTAAATATTCACATAAACATGAAACTTGAAATCAACACATGACACCAATATGGTTACGGGGAAACCCAAATAGGTAAAAACCCCGATGGGACTTGATACCCACTAATAATCTACACTAGTGTTTTGTGATCCTTGTTAGAAGATCCTTTACCCTGTTAGGAGTAGCTTTACAATGCTTTTAGTATAGTAGACTTTGTTAAGGGTCAAACCCTATTAGGAGTCTTTTACAATGATCCCTTTTAGGAGAGTGGACTCACTATCCTAGAGCTCACTGCTCAAATGATAAAGGCTACAACCTTATGAATCAGATACACACTATATTTGCAGATGAACTGATTACTATAACACTGCTTGTCAAATCAGTTCCTTTGGTGCATTGATGCTTTAACCTCTAGAAAAGGTCTAATACATCTTATGCTCACTTCACATACCTCTACTCTACTTCCCACAACTCTATTACAACATCCATATCAAATACAAGGGGTGCACCTTATATTTATGTGCTTATACAAAATACATAACTAGGTCAGCCCTATAACTAATTACAAATAATGCTTCCAAAATAATTGGCTTAAGCATGCTAACAATTATACATGTACATATGTCAGCAACCTAAATACAATGGGTGCATAGCCTTTCCAACATTAATTTATAATTGCAAACAAAAATAGTCAATGTCAACTCCATGCTTTGTTCTCTGCTGGCACACACTAGCTATGAAACTTCAACTGACTGTAACTTTCATATGTTTTCATGTCTACTTATGCACTCTTAGACTAAGCATAAATATAGTCTAACAACCTTAAATTCTAGGGCGCATACCTTAATTCATCCGTACACAGGTGCCCTGATGCTCTGAGCCTCTGGTGCTCTATATGTTGTCTAGTCTTCAACACTTAACTGAATTCTGATCTTTACACTTAGTGCGCTGACTCCAAACTGCTATATGACTTTGTTTCCATAATGAAAACACTATATCTAGTAATATATCTTAATATAGATGACTTTCCAACAAGAGTCACACCTAATGTTCCTAAATTCACATCTAGATATTATTCAAAGGAAGACATCATTGGAGATCAAAATAGTAAGGTCGTGACAAGGTCAAAAGACAAGAGTTCCACAAAAAATGAAGAGGTATATTCACTATCATAGATTGAACCCTTAAATGTTGAAGATACCTGTAATGATTAAGATTGGCATGAAGCAATGAAGGAAGAAATAGATCAGATAATTAAGAATGATACATGGGAATTGGTACCTAGGCCTACTGATAAGAATGTTATTGGAACCAAGTGGATATTCAAAAATAAGATGAATGAAGATGGTCTCAAGCTCTCATAGTCTTGATAACCTAGTATAACATGGGAATCATCTCCAAGTTGTGGGACCTATGCTAACTGAGATGAGACCTCTGAGTTTTAGGCTAGTTCCTCTTGGATAATCACCTTAATTTTCTTCTAGACATGAAAGTAAATATTTTGAGGGAAAGGGATAGAAGGATGCTTGAAAGGGAAATGACTGAAAGAAAACTATCCTACTAGGTGATACACTGAAAATAAAGGGTTTGAATCTCATTATAGAGGATGAAACTAATGGACAACTTAGGTCTAGGAGATCACAACTCACTAAATAGGCCTGCATAAATATTTCATAGAAGGGTCTGCAATAGAAAAGAGACTATTCAAGTAAAGAGAGAGAGATTTCACAAACAATAGTATTCCTAAAATTTTAGACACAATCTACAACCTGCAGACAAACATTCACCTCTACAACTCGGCATAGGAATGAGACAAGATTGTTAAGGGGTTAAGGTATACCCACAAAAGCATTCACATCAAATCATCCATAATAACACACAATAATTTTAGAAAGAGAGAGGGATCAGGAACCCTGAGATATCACTCAAAACATACATATACTTTGATTCAATAAGAGATAATTTAAGCAAGGAAGCATAGGGACATGAAGAATTGTCACAAAATACCTTTGCAATATCTAAATCATCAATGGGAGATTACAGAATCTAGAAAACCAGAGGCCAAAAAAATGCCATAGATAGCCTTCTAAGAAAGAGACCTTCTTCTTTACAAAATGTGAACTCTCAGCTCTAAAGCTCTCAAAAAACATTATATACATACTCAACTACACACTGGTAGGAGTAAAAACCTAACTAGGGTTACATAAATTTTCATATAATAATCAAACCCTAAACCTATCCAAATTGGCCATAAATGCACATGAAAATATCCCAGCTAATCAGATATCTATGTTTGCATGTCCATTTCATGTTTATACCTACAAAAAATCCAGCCACCATGATCCATCTACCTACTTGCAACTCAGGCTTGCCATAACTGTGAAAATCTGATATCCTTAGATAGTTGAATTTAAATATAATAATAGTCATAGATAGCACCAAAATTTAATCCATCGATGGATGGCATTCAAACTTTAATCTTATTTTAAAACGTGACTGTTAGATCTTCCTTTTTACTCGAGATCAGCACTTTGACTGTAAAACTAACTCAGCCTTTACCTTGGGTTTCAATTTCCCTTTGTCGTAGAATCATTTAATACCTTGGCTAACCCTAGTCTGGTTGAGCTATTCGGTGAACACAAAAATGGCTCTTTAATTGATAATTCATTGAATACTTCTAACCTTGGGCATGACTAAATAACCTTAGCCATTCCGTGAACATTTGACTGAAAGCCATCTCTTATTCACAGAATACTTTCTACCCTTGCCAATTTATTTAGAGATTTAGCGAACAAAGCATTCGCTGGATCACCAAGTCATTTGGAGAGCTGCTAAACTATTCCATGAACAAGTGAACACATAAAATTTTATCAGGACCGCCAGACATAGAGGACACTAAATTCCCTTAGTTTCCAAATCACCAAATCACCTAGCTAACATACCTTTGATCAAACGGTCATTGTAAGATCTTATACCTCTAACACAATTCATGAGAATACACACCAGCCATCTGATTGCCTACTCTGAGAACTTTGGACCCACCCAAGACTGGATTCGAATCTAACAGCAAGCGCATGATCTGATAGCCCTCGAAGATTCCATCAGATTACCAGACAACTGTAGATCATGAATCTTACTGACATCTCTGTAGACCCTCTGACAATGGACCCACTAACAAGTAATCTGACTTAGCACACGTGGACCAACCAGGAGCTACCAAATCTAAATATGTGGCATCAGACCCACAATACACTACAACACTAAGAAAAAGGGGAAAATCAATAGTCATCTAAAGATCTCATGCTCTGACAATGACCTATGCGAAGATATGCCAGCCGCTAGATCCTCCTAACTGGGACCCCACTCTGACAAGAAATCCTGATACCAAATCTATGACAGGCATATGATCTGATGCTCCTAGAATATTCCTTCAGACTATAAGATAACTATCTGATGTAGAATCTTACCGCTACCTATAGAACTAACCCCACCTTGACTTAGTGATTTAGCAACCAAAGGCTTCTTATTCACAAGATACTTTGATAAACCATGGTTGAGCTAGGTGAATATGGAAACAAAGGGGCTTCGCTAGTTCACTGAATTACATGTGAACCCAGGGTTCAGTTAAGCGAATGCCTGACTGAGGGCATTTTCACGGAATCGCTGAATGACTTAAAACACCGTCAGAAGGAAATAGTGAACTGGTGAACAAGAAGAAACCTAATATGCATGTGCCTTTTTTGATCACTTAAGTTGTTGATAAAGTAACAAGGAAACATAACAGGGCTTAGGGCTTTTGGGCTTTTTTAGAGTAACGGCTACTTCAAAATTTTAAACTTGTAGACCAGAGGCCAAGATAAATTATAGAGGCCAGAGGACAAGGCATAACACCATGAAATCTTTTGAGGTGCTTGACAGAACAAAAGAAGAGACCTAGGAATAGGACTTGGCCAAATTTGTAGAATAGGAAATTTTGGGCAACATTTTGGTGATTTCTGCTGGATGTCAGCCTGCTAGACATGGAAAACTAGTGGCCTTGACACAATCCATTGGGCATGGAGTTATCACTTGAGCACAAAAATTTGACAGAGGGATGGAATTTGAACTAGAGGGACAAAAAATGTGCTCGAGCACTTCTTGGAAAGAAGGAAAACTAGGCTAGGAAGTTGGAAGAAAGTAGAAGAAACTAACCTAAACTAGCTAGTACGTAACACTGGTCAAACAAAACCATTTACTGTTTGTGAAAAATAACTTCCCATCCTTCTTAGATTACAATAATCCACATGTCTCTGGAAAGCTATTAAAATATAAATATAGGAGATATGCAGAATCACCTGCTTGACAAGGATTTGACTGATATGGATTTTACTCACTTGGTCAAGCTAATTGTAGGCACTATCATTCTGAGGAGAAATAGAAAGCAGTAATAAGACCTTACTTACTTGGTCAATGAGGACAAAAAGTTGATTTGTTTCATTCTCAGCCTCAGCTTCTTGTGGAATATCATGTTGGGATGCTAGCATACTTTGTACTCCTTTGATAACCTCCATCCTGGCCAAATACTTGATAGGGAAACCATGAGAGATTTTGGACCTAGAGCTCTCCTTGACAAAACTCAAGCTCTTGAGGGATTACTTCAGTCTAATTGATCTCCTCATCATGCTGGCTGGAAATGACTATCTCCTACAATTTGTAGATGTTCTCTGGAAGTGTAGGCTTGTCATCAAGATGCAAGAAAAAGTATTCCATCTTGTCCCAGAATTGATCTCCTTCTTCTTCTTCTAGATTCTCTTGTAGGAGAAGTATACCATTGTCAAGACAATTATCATGATTTACTAAGAACTTATTTGTCTTGACTTGTACAGAGAGAACCTCCTTGAGATCAGCAATCTTCTGCTCAATGATTTGCTTTTCCTCCTCAATTTGAAAATACTTCTCAACCTGCATCTGGTAGCCTCTCTTATATGTTTCAATTGTAGAAGCTAGGAATCTTATATTTTTCTTGAGATCTTGCAGCTCTCTCTCATGAAATTCCTCATGAGCTCTCAGTTCTTTTTCTTTCTCAATCTGGAATTCATTGCCTTTATCAAACATGGCCTCTATCAAAACCCTTTGGTCTTGAACCACCTTCTCACAATTATTCTTATGAACCTCTAATTCTTCATGAGCATCCCTCTAAGCTGCTAATTTTTTTTGAAAACCTTCCTCTTTTACAACTATAGCAGCACTAACCTTCATCAAGTTTTCCTTATAAAATTTGTTTAGTGTTGCCAGGTTGCTTGTAAGGGCTGCTTGACTTTTTTTCTATCCTACAATGATATCTTCACACTGCTTCCATCTAGCATCAAACTGCTCCTTTGCTTGTGTCCACATATTCCTTTTCTATGTTTCCAACACCTCCTCATAGTGCCTCTTTTGTGCTTCCAACCCTTCAGCGAGCTTGGCCTCATTCCTCTTGTATTGCTCTACCAGGTACCTCCTATAACCTTGATCTTGCTGAGCCAAAGCTTGTTGTTATTGGATTTGGGCACAATGAGCATGCTCTTTCAAGGAAAGCATCTCTTCTTGAGGTTTCCAATATGTGTATTCATGCTACCATGATACTGGAAGTTGGGTGGGTGCGGGCCAAGCATGAGGTAAATGTTGCCCCATTACTGCAACTAGGTAGTCCTACATGAAATTAGAAGTACCACTATTCTGATAAAGCTGACCTCCATGAAATGAAGGGATGTCTTCATGGAAAGAAGGATGGTAATCCATTCCAGGTACTGAATCTCCTCAAAACCAGTAAATGTGAACTCAGAGTCACTAGATATGCAAAATAATGACCTCTCAAACGTCTGCAACCTACTAGAAGCATATCAGAACCAACAAGAATTATAAAAACTATGACTTCTTGGTCCCACCGAGCATGCCAAAATTTTTATACACTAAGTTTTCACCCTTGTCTCAAGCTCTCATAGTCTTGATAACCTAGTATAACATGGGAATCATCTCCAAGTTGTGGGACCTATGCTAACTGAGATGAGACCTCCAGGTTCTAGGCTGGTTCCTCTTGGATAATCACCTTAATTTTCTTCTAGACATGAAAGTAAATCTTTTGAGGGAAAGGGATAGAAGGAATGCTTGAAAGGGAAATGACTGAAAGAAAACTATCCTACAAGGTGATACACCAAAAATAAAGGGTTTGAATCTCATCATAGAGGATGAAACTAATGAACAACTCAGGTCTAGGAGATCACAACTCACTAAATAGACCTGCAAAAATATTTCATAGAAGGGTCTACAATAGAAAATAGACCATTCAGGGAAAGAGAGAGAGCTTTCACAAACAATAGTATTCCTAAAAGTTTAGACACAATCTACAACTTGCAGACAAACATTCACCTCTACAACTCAGCATAGGAATGAGACAAGATTGTTAAGGGGTTAAGGTATACCCACAAAAGCATTCACATCAAATCATCCACAATAACACACAATAATTACAGAAAGAGAGAGGGATCAGGAACCCTGAGATATCACTCAAAACATGCATATACTTCGATTCAATAAGAGATAATTTAGGCAAGAAAGCATAGGGACATGAAGAATTGTCACTAAATACCTCTGCAATATCTGAATCATCAATGGGAGATTACAGAATGTAGAAAACCAGAGGGTAGAAAAATGCCATAGATAGCCTTCTAAGAAAGAGACCTTCTTTACAAAATGTGACTTTGAGCTCTAAAGCTCTCAAAAAACATTATATACATACTCAACTGCACGTAGGTAGGAGTAAAAACCTAACTAAGGTTACATAAATTTTCATTTAATAATCAAACCCTAAACCTATCCAAATTGGTCATAAATGCACATGAAAATATCCCAGCTGATCAAATATCTATGTTTGCATGTCCATTTCATTTTTATACCTACAAAAAATCCCATCACCATGATCCATCTACCTACCTGCAACTCGGGCTTGCCATAACTATGAAAATCTGATATCCTTAGATATTTGAATTTAAATATAATAACGGTCACAGATAGCACCAAACTTTAATCCATCGACGAATGGAATTCAAACTTTAATCTTATTTTAAAATGGGGCTATTAGATCTTCCTTGTTACCCAGGATCGACACTTTGACTGCAAAACTAACTCAGCCTTTACCTTGGGTTTCAATTTCCCTTTTTCACAGAATCATTTAATACCTTGGCTAACCCCAGTCTGGTCAACCGATTTAGCGAACATGAAAATGGCTCTTTAATCACTAATTCTCTGAATACTTCTAACCCCAGACATGACTAAATAACCTTAGCCATTTCGTAAACATGCGACTAAAAGCCATCTCTTATTCACAGAATACTTTCCACCCTTTCCAATTTATTTAGAGATTCAATGAACAAAGCATTCACTGAATTGCCAAGTCATTTGGAGTGCTGCTAAACTATTCCACGAACAAGAGAACACATAAAACTTTATTGGGACCACTAGACATAGAGGACACTAAATTCCCTTAGTCGCCAAATCACCAAATCACCCAGCTGACATACCTTTGATCAGATGGTCATCGTAAGATCTTATACTTCTGATACAATTCATGAGAATACATGCCAGCCATCTGATTGCCTACTCTAAGAACTTTGGACCCACCCAAGACTAGATTCAAATCTAATAGTAGGTGCATGATCTGATAGCCCCCAAAGATTCCATCAGATTACTAGACAACCATAGATCATGAATCTTACTAACATCTCTATAGACCCTCTGACAATGGACCTACTGACAAGTAATCCAACTCAGCACACGTGGACCAACTAGGAGGTACCAAATTAGAATACATGGCATCAGACCCACAATACACTACAACATTGAGCAAAAGGGGAAAATCAATGATCGTCTGAAGATCTCATGCTCTGACAATGGCCTGTGTCAAGATACACCAGCCACTAGATCCTCCTAACCAGAACCCCACTCTGACAAGTAATCTTGATACCAAATCTATGGTGGGTGTATGATCTGATGCTCTTGGAATATTCCTTCAGACTATAAGACAACCTTTCGATGCAGAATCTTACCGCTACCTGTAGAACTAACCCCACCTTGACCTGGTGATTTAGCAACCAAAGGCTTCTTATTCATGAGATACTTTGATAAACCATGGTTGAGCCAGGTGAATATGCGAACAAAGGGGCTTCGCTAGTTCACTAAATTACATGTGAACCCAGGGTTCAGTTAAGCGAATGCTCGACTGAGGGCATTTTTGCAGAATCGCTGAATGACTTAAAACACCATCGGAAGGAAATAGAAAATTGGCAAACAAGAAGAAACCTAATATGCATGTGCCTTTTTTTATCACTTAAGTTTCTGATAAATTAAAAAGGAAACATAACAAGGCTTAGGGATTTTGGGCTTTTTTAGGGTAACAGCTACTTCTTTGAAATTTTAAACTTGTAGACCAGAGGCCAAGATAAATTGCAGAGGCCAGAGGACAAGGCATAAAACCATGAAATCTTTTGAGGTGCTTGACAGAACAAAAGTAGAGACTCTGGAATAGGACTTGGCCAAATTTGTAGAATAGGAAATTTTGGGCAATAAGCATATTAGAATCCATAAAGTTGTTTCTAGCCTATGCTACATATAAAAACTTTAAGGTTTACTAGATGGATGTTAAGTCAGCATTCTTGAATGGAGAATTAAAGGAATAAGTATACATAGAGTAGCCTGAAGGATTCACCTTATCAAACAAACCTTATATGGTATGCAAATTAAAGAAAGCTCTTTATGGACTTAAGAAAGCGCCTAGAGAATGGTATGAAAGACTTGATGGATACTTGACAAAGATTGGATTCAAGAAAGGAGCAGAAGATTATAATTTACTCATAAGAGAAACATTTGATGGATTTTTGTTAGTTGCTATATTTTTTGATGACATTACCTTTGGTCTTAATGAAAAACTTAGTGTAGAATTTGCTAAGGAAATGCAGAGAAAATTTAAAATGAGCATGATTGGACCTATCAAGTACTTTTTAGGATTGAATGTGCAGCACACAGACAAAGGTATATTCATAAATCAAACTAAGTATGTAAAAGAGATCTTGAATACATTCAAGATGGATGATTGCAAACCAGTAAGTACCCCTATGATAACAGGATGTAAGCTTTCAAAATAAGATGATTCACCAATAGTAGATATAACCTGATATAAGTCTATGATTGGAAAACTTATATATCTTATTCAAACCATACCAAACATTCAAATGTAGTTGGTATTATTGGAATATTTGTAGCAAAACCTAAGCAAAGTCATCTCATGGTAGTAAAAAGAATATTTAGATACTTAAATGGAACCTTAGACTATGGTTTATGGTATCCTAATTCAGAGAATTTAAAGCTTCATGTATATATAGATGAAGATTGGGTAGGATGCATGGATGAAAGAAAGAGTACCTCTAGAGGAGTTGTATTCCTTGGTGATAGACTTGTCACTTGGACACATAAAAATAAAAATTGTATTTCTCAATCAACAACAGAAGAAGAGTATGTTGCAGTAGCATTGAATTGCTCTACAATTGTATGGATCAAGCAAATGATAAAAGATTTTGGTATTCAGATTGATTATCCTATTTTTATTCATTATGATAACACTAGCACTATCATTATGTCAAAGAACCTTGTGATGCATGCAAAGACAAAACATATTGAGATAAAGTATCACTTCCTAAGAGAGAAAGTAGCACAGAAAGAAGTAATGGTGGATTATGTGAGTACAAAAGATTAGCTAGAAGACATATTCACAAATCCTCTACCTAAGGATTCTTTTGAGCATCTCAGGGAGAAGTTGGGAGTAATTACCTTCCCTGAATCTGATTAGATTTTGCAAAAGTGCATTAGTCCTTAGTGACTGATGAAGGGTTGACTACTCTACCTCAAGAGTAGTACCAGTGCTTAAATGTGTTGGAACCCTTTTCCATTGATGTCAAAGGGGGAGTATATATGAAATCATGAAAAACAAGATAGAAAAAGAAGTTATACAGTAAGGGGGATCATATTCAGTAATGAATATGAAGAAAGGAGGAGTTGCACCAGTTGATATTCAGAGCCTTCAGTAGTTGATGGAGGATCCATCCTTGGTGGAGTATTTTTGAGGAAATGGAGAATGTTATAAAATAATTGATCATTTGGATTGGTGTTTTTTTCATTCCATATGTTGCCATCAATGCCAAAGGGGGAGATTGTTTGAGATTTGCTAGCAAGTCAGTTTTTTGTTTGTATGTTTGTCATTGATGACAGCATATGGTAAGTAGCATTTGTGGAAGAATTATGGAAAGTGATTTTAGCATATGATGCATGGATATGTTACCAACATGATATAATAGATGCAAAGGTTTATTCTGTGTAAAGACAATAGTATAGTTGTGTATATCAGTGAGTGTTCTTGAAAAGTCCTAGGAACAGTTTTGTATGTGATTGGTCATATGTTTGCAGTAGAGCCTTGTGCCTTCATATTTATGTTGTAGGCATATGTATGATGTTCTGTTCATGAATGTAGAGTTAGATATGCAGTACAAGTTGAGTTATGAAGTCTCCAGTTGACAGTTATAGTTTCCTAAGTTTATCTAAGAGAGCCGATAGTGTTTATAAGATTGTGGTATTTGTGCCTATCGTTTTAGTATGCACACTTGGATTTATGTTAAGAGGAGAGTTAAAAATGTTTGGTTAAGATTGGATGATGTAATTTAGAATAAGAATAAAGTTGGAGATAATTTGGTCAAGCTGACTGTGTGTAGCATGGCATCTACTCACATGGAATTGTGAAGTCCAAATTTATGTTGTGTGCTTAGTAGAGCTGACTAAGATGTTATTGGAGAGTTACATTGTTTATCTAATATTATTTAGAGATGGTTCCAACATGCCAACTTGATTATATCATTTAGAGTAAATATATTTATAGGCAGTCATGTGTGATTGTCAAGCATGGAAAAGAGTTGAAAGACAAGAGTAGAGCATAGTGCAAAGTGTTGAGCCATCAACAGAAGGTCTATGTGACATAAGAGAAAGTATATATTATTTATTGGAACTGATCAAGATAGAAGGTCTATGCATAGTTCACCAAGATCCAGATATAGTGTGTATCTATTAAATAAAAGGTTGTAGCATTCACCCCTTTGAGCAATGTGCTTTCGGATAGTGAATCCTCATCCCTAATAGGGTTAATTTTAAAATACTCCTAACAGGGTCCAACCCTTGACCAGGTCACTATACTTATTGCATTGTAAATATCAACTCCTAATAAGGTTGTAAGATCTTCTAATAGGGATCATAATACACTAGTCCAGTTCTTAGTGGGTGTCAATTCCCATCAGGGTTTTTACCTATTTGTATTTCCCCATAACCAAAATTGTGGTGTTTTGTTAAGTGTTTTTTTATTTTGTTTATGCTTAATGTTATTACATACTTAATTGGATAAATAATTGAAACTTGTAGATAACTAATTCAACCCCCCCCCTCTCAGTTATCTCTTGGGAATATTCCTAACAATATTCACAATTATGAGAATCATTCCACCACGTTGGCTAGACTTGTGGTTCATATGGCCTTGATTTGGGTAGGATAATAATTTTGTTGACCACTAATGTTTTCAATGCATTTTCCAAAGGTTCACCTAGAAATGTGAATTTCCTTTTCTAATATGTGGAAAAGAATGGTTTAGGCTTATTAACATTAGATTTATTGAAAGGATTATTGTTGTTTTTTTTTGTTGTTTTTATTCTAAGGAGATTTTTTTGTTTGATTAACATTATAGGTTGGGTTTGACCCACTTGATAAGGTAAAAGGAGTAGCTATTACTATAATTACTATAATTATTTGGATTACGTTATTACTATAATTATTACTATATTATTGACCCACTTGATCCTTTATTATTACTATAATTATTTGGATTACGTTATTATTAGTGTTGGGATAGGTTTTATTATCATTGAATAATTTGATTTCACCTCTTTTAACCAACACTTCTTCAATTTTGATCCCATTTTGGATGATCTTTTCAAAAGTAGGGGGACATTGAAGTTGGAGCCTATAGTTCATCTCCATATTTATATTATTCATAAATATTTCCATCTTTTCTTTCTCAGGTATTCTTCATGGATATCATGCAAAGATTATTCTCCACCTTTGGAGAAACCCTAGAAAAGACTCACCATCTTGTTGTTTAATATCACATAGGTTGACCATGGTGATTTCATGCTCTATGTTATATGAATAGTGAGTCACAAATTTTGAAGCTAATTCTTCAAATGTGTTAATCCCTTGTGGAAGTTTGGAGAACCATTCCATGGGTTGTCCTCCTAAAGTTCTCAGAAAAATCCTCATTAAATAACTAGTGTCATGCATGAATTCAATACTCAAGGAAAAAAATTCTCTTAGATGGTCTTGTGGTTCTGATTTACCCATGTATTTATCATATTTAGGGAAGACCACATTAAGCGGGAAAGGTACCATAACCAAGCTCTTATCAAAGGGAAATGGGCATAAAGCCTCGATGGAAAATGGCTTAGGTTCGGCTGCTTTCTTCATTGTGTCAATTTATGCTTGAAATATTTTCAGTTGTTTATTCATAGCACCTATAGGATTATCCTCTTCCTCATATTTTTTAAGGGTTGCGATTTCATAGTCGTGAGGAAGTAAAGATAGTTTAAGTTTGTGAGATCGTTTAGAAACCGACATCAACAAAGGTTTGATTTGAAACTATTTTCCCCAAACTTGGTGATTGTTTTTTTTATGAAGATATTAAAAGTATAAGATAATTTTGCAAAATGGATGTTTCTCACTTGTTCTATGCATCTTCGAACAAAGTAACCACAAATAAACTTGTTCTTTTTAAACCCTCTACACACAAAGTGTTTGAATATGTTAGGATGTTATCATGGGTTTTTCATGATAAGTAAGTCCAAGAAATTTACCTAGTTATCAAATTGGTTCATAATCATGACTTTACAAGGTAGGATTTCTAAATTAACAAGGTATTTAATCAATATTCCATTCAAAATGGACATTAAGTTTCATCCCCCAAAAATAAGGGGCTTCCCACCACCAGTATATCAGAGTTTTGCACAATCCCAAAGTACTACTCGAGGAAGTTCGAAGCTAAATATCCATTTGTCATCCACCCCATTAAGGATGAATGCATTATTTTTTATAGTGGGTCAAATTATTGTGGCAAAGGAAATTGTATCCCACTTTGGGTTGTCTCTCTCACCGACCTCGTTAAGGAAAATCTTGGGAGGCAAGCCCACTAAATATCTAGCATGTTCATTTGTAAAGTGATAAATGGAATTAAGAGATAGGTTGAGGAATTTGATTCACTAGAAAGGTGAAGAGCATATCCCAACTATTCTTTCCTCCCAAGCAGAATTAAAAAAGTTTGATTTACCAAACCCACTAACTAATGTGAATTGAGTATTTCTACTCTCCTCCACAAACAAGGGGTTTTTGAATTAAATGCTTGATTTATCCCTTATGCTGCTTTAATTACTAGATTTTAGAAATCACAAGGCCACAATTTAAGAAAAAATTAACCAAGTTTTAGGCTTACCTTAATTTGAAGCTAGCAAAGGCTAGGGGCATTTTTAATGGATTTTTCCATTATTTTGACTCATCTAGCAATGATCATTCCCATTCCTTTGTCTCCTCTCCAAAAAGTTAGCCAATACAAATAAGAAATATGAAGAAAACCACCAAAAACTTGAAATCTAAGCCTTATTTTTCAAATTTGACAAAAAATGATTAAGGCATGTAAATCCAATTTAAAGATAAATATTTCAATTTGAAAGCTTCTACAACTTGTAAATATCATTCTTATACCTCACCTTCTTGTTGTGAATCCTCCAAAACAAGTTTAATGTTTGCTATGTTCTCGCATGTGATCCATTTAGCCAAAGCTTTGTCCTCATTGTTGCATCTTCTCTCTAGATTTTTTGCCTTTTTATGACCTGTCATCATAAAACCAGAGAAAATTCATTTTTCAATTGTCAGATTTTACAAATTTGAATTACAATCATACATGTTGCAGAATTAATTAAATGTGCTACTAAAATAATTGAATGCACTGCAGAAATATTTAAAAGCGCGGAAACATAAATTGAATGGGCTATTTTATCTAGCAAATATGCATAACAAAAGTGTTAAATGCGTTGCAAAATCCTTCAGATGCTCTCTATAGTCAGGTTATACACACCGAAAGAGAAATAGACAGTATATTAGAAAGATTAAATGTGTGGTTTGGTTGTGAAAAGGTGCAAAACTTTGTCATGGAAGCATTATTTCAAACCTCAAAAACACTATAGAAATATTTGTAAGTGCTGCAGAAACTACTAGATGTGCTGTAGAATTTGTAAAACAGAGAAAAACACAAGAATATGCAAGAAAAAAATGATTTCTCTAAATTTAAAATGAATGAGGCCTAAGGCCCCATTGTGGGTGCCATTTTGTGTGGCGTGGAAAGCACCTTCATAGGGTTAGTTCATCAAATAAATGACTAATATAAGCTAAATACCACAATTAGTGAGCTAAATATGAAAATAAAAGACAACAAGCACTCTATGGCTCTCTATTTAGATATGCCAATGTGAAGCTCTCAGCAAACCTCCATTAGTGACATCTCTAAAATGAGAATGATATGATAAGAAATTAAGTAAATCAATTCCAAAATGAAACTGTGCCTAATTAACTCTATATTTTCCTTTCTAGCTCAAAAATGCAAGAGGTTTGATGCTATTCTCCTATTTGTGGATGATTTGTTCTTGATTTATGTCTTTCTTTTATAGATTTTGGCAAGGGTAGGGGTGGAGTTGAGTTGATTATGGTTGAGTTGAGGTCAAGTCCATGGTTCCACCTTTGGAGACAATTTAAATGGATTGTCCTCAAACCTTGGGAGAAAGAGACAAAATGGGTGGCCAAGATGCTCTCACCTTATGTGTGATTGAGATTTGATGTGAACTTGATCCATGTGAGTCTGATCCTTAAATCCTATTGGTTGAGGAATTTTAGTCCCATGTGGTGTTGAGGGAAAATAGTGATTTAATAATTGGATCTATTTAATTTGTTTAGCTATGTGTACCCCTTAAATAGGTTGATTTGATTTAAATTGAACTATACAATTAATTATATTAATTGAACAATTTATTGATTTAATTTGATTTATTGGATTTAAATTTATTTAAAGGCTTTTGATTTTCAATTAAAATTGGATTTTGGCTTGATTGCAATTTTTCTTTGATTTAAGCTCAATTTTAATTTATTACTTTTAGTTTTCCTTGGTTGCTCACTTGAATTAATCTTGTCCATTTTCAAGTGATTACAATTACATCCATCCAAGTGGAGTTAGATAATAAGGAAGACATTGATGAACCTTAGAATCTTGAAGAAAAGGAAAGACTAAAGATAGAGATAAGTGGATCACATGATGCGATCACAATAGAGGATATGCCAATTATTACCAATGTATTGACCGAAGAAGAGATAAAGAGTCAACTTCTTACTGAGGAAACTTATGGTCACCCTCTACCAAGTGTCAATCCTATTCTTATATAGGTATATGATTATACATAGATTGAAGGTACTTCAACTATATACAATGCACCTTCAAGTAGTCACATGATCATAGTTGAGCACCAAGTGTTACTTAGTGCAAGTGCCAAGAAATAGGACAAGATGACAATAACAATTGAGAATGCACCTGTCGAGGAGGATAAGAAAGAACAAGGAGAGGAGAGCCTAAAAGATCAATCAAATAATTCTGAATTAGTATTGATAGGTCCTCATATGGAGAAAAAGAAGAATATTGAGGAAGAAACAACCGAGGAGAATCCAAAGCCTAAGGAACAAGAGGCTATTAAAGCATTAATACAGATGTCGAGTGGAAATACACCTAAGAAGAAAAGTTAGAAGAAAAAGGAGTAATCTCCAAGAACATAGGTTACACTTGATGAAGTTATAGTGATTCCAAAGTGGGACACTGATAACTTGACTTATGAGAATATGCAAATCTTGCAAGATCTTTTGATTAAGAAAAGAAAGAAAGAAGAGTTAAGGAGAGAACATCAATAGAAACAACTTTTGCATGAAATCAAGGGTATATTCATAGAAGCCTTTGAAATGGATGATGTAAATGATACTTCACCTATTTTGCAACAACTATTTTAAATTGTTAAGAAGGTGAATAGTGATGACAGTGAGGCAAATGAAAAACTTATGCAATGGTCTGAAAGAAAGTTCAAGACTAAGGTACTTAAAAAGGTCACAACTAAGATAGCATTAAAACAAGTAGAACTTTCTGCCTTAGTGAAAACTTTAGAAGAGATTGTACAAAATGTCCATTCTCTATACAAGAAGCTGTGTAATTTAGAAGATTTCACTAAGGACAATCAAGAATTGATTGATAAACTACAACTAGACTTGAAGTCTATTGGTCATTCACTGATTATGGAAGAAAGCTCCAGCTCTATTCATTTCGTAAGGTTATTTCATGCACAAGGGAGATTAGTTGATTTGATGGCTAATGATGAGTGAATAAGAGCCAAGATAATTTCTATAAACATAATGTTAACACCTCATCTGGAGGTTATGCAGAAAGAATTAGCAACGACAAAGGAGTTAGTACAGAGAGATCCTCATCTCTCTATTTCCTAGAGTTTGATTGATCTAGCTACCCAACTAGAAATAAAGATACATTTTTTGGATTTTGTTAGGTTAGGATGGGACAATGCCTTAGGTATGATAATTCAGCTCCATAAACCATTTTTGGATAACTATTTTCTCACTCCTACACCCTAGTAGCTTCAAGTGACAAAAATAAGGGGGAAATGACATGCCATGATAGGAATAACATAAAAGGGTAAATGAAACGACTTAAATGGGAATGACATGAGAAATACATGGACAAAATACAATGAGAAAAATAGAAAGGTATGACATACTATTTTGTAATGTATATATTCAATTGTATGTCAAAGAGTCTTATGTATATATATGTAGAATATTTTGAAGACTGAGTCAAAGTCTTAGGGGGAGTGCTCAAAATACTAAATACTATTTTATAATGTAAAACTCATGAAAAAAAAATTTTCCACTAATTTGAAAGGGGGAGATTGTTGATCCCTAAGTTTTTTTGTCTATTAGTGTCTAGTACTTAGTCATTTTCTAGTTAATGTTGGTCTGTCATCACTACGACCAAGCCATCTTGTAAAGGTCGAGTCATGGATAAACTTGTACAGTCAAAAAAATACTCCCTATACCTATTATTTTTCAAGGAAAAGATGATGTAGAGAATCTCAATATGGCACTAGATAACTTTGACAGTCACTATGAGTCACTAGTGATGATCACATAAGAGAAGGCAGAGAAAAGGTATTGAGAGAAAAAGTTGAAGGAAGTATGCCAGTCTATTTCATGGGACTTGGGCATTCTAAGATCAACTACATCTAAGGACAAAATTTTTGTTGCACATGGAAAGAAGCTATATAGCTACTGCATTAACCCCATCAGACACATTCAGAACATTGAGGATATAATAGCCAAGGACAAGGCTACTTTGGATAGCATGATGAACAGTTGTGAGACCTCCTCAAAAACTCTATTAGAGATGGACAAGTAGGCATCCAAGATTCTTGACAAAATAAATGTACTAGATATAGAGAAAGGGAGAGTAATGGAAAGATTTGGTTTATTGAAGAGTTTAATCACTCCTAAGCTATCAATTCTTGAAGCACATCTTAATAAAATGGAGAAGATTGGAGAATCAATGACCAACTCCATACCCACAGAATTGAAAGCAGAAGAGACTTCATCTTATGTGTTGAATGGCCTGATACATGTTAGTGAACTATTGATTGAATCATGGAATGATGAAGTGAAGACCTTGGAACATTCCTTCCAAGATATTCTAAAATTGGTGAGCAAGCACTAAGTCCTACTTTTTTGTAAAGTTTTGCAATTTTGGGTATACCTTTGCCATTGATGTCAAAGGGAGAGAAGAAAAGAAGAAAAAATAAATAAAATATAAGAGAAGTAGAAAATACAAAAAAATAATATATAAAAGAAAAATAAATATATTAGGAGAAAAGAGAAGAAAGAGAAAAGAAGGAGAGTTAAGTGTTTTGTTTGAACACTTAGTCATTTTTCTCTAAGCGTTGCCATCAATACCAAAGGGAGAGATTGTTGGCAAGTGATGTTTGGAGATAAATATGAAACACTTCAGGGTTTTAATTTATGGAAGCACATCTAATATGGTGATCGCATTAAGTTAAGATTAGTTTTGGAGATGCAATCTTTAAAATGACTAAGTATGGAGATAGATTTATAGAGTACAACAATACTGTTTTGGACATCGAAGATAGTATATGATAGTTGATGACTTGCGAACTTAGAGGAAGACATTTTGGGATGTGTATGAACTTCAGTTAAGGTCACTTGTCTTTTGGTGTTTTTATTAGTAGGTTACAATGATTTGGAGTCATGAGAAGATAGAGGGATATTGAAACAGAGCATATGAATAGTCGCGATGATTAAGGGAATATAAAATGGAATGGTAATGTTCTAAGTTAAACAAAAATTAAGGATTGTTGATACTATGGTAATACAAGATTGTTAACTTATTATTTATTCCATGTATTATTAATTACTCTATTTTGTATTGTATTTGGGAGCCGATTGAATGATATAATACATATTTATATGAAGAGCTTTTTGTAAAGAGATGACATAATTATGTGAAATAGTGATAGCGATGGAAGATAAAAAATAAGAGGTTGGTTGATGATATTGAGAACTACAACTAGAACTATCAAAGTATAGGAGATGCTTGTATTGTTCATTCTTGAAGAACACTTTGTAACTGAAGTATTGATTGTAAGAGTTATAATCTCACTATACCTTTAACAGGATTTTATATACCTTTAACAAGCTTATTATTCCTCTAACAAGGAAATGTAATATGTAATAATCAACTCATAATAGGGCTAGATCTCCTAATAGTGATATTATAATTTAGTGCATAGTTGTGGGTACCATCCCCACCAGGGTTTTCCCTTGGCCAGGGTTTCCTCGAAAACAAATAATGGTGTGATGAGTTGTGTGTTATTTTCTTATGTTCTTTTCATTTTTGCAATCATATGGTTTATTTTGAATTGGTTTAAGTTTAAAATAAAGTTTTATAATACTGATTCACCCCCCTCTCAGTATTACTCAATCCTAACAATTGGTATCAGAGCTTTGTCAAGAAAAGGCTGAGAATGGTGAATTCAAATTCAAATTAATAAGAGAAGAAAGTTTTATAAAGAAACTAATGGAACAACTTGAGATTTATAGAAATCAAAGACAAGACCTTATGGAAAAGATCAAGGAGGATTCAGAAAATGACACATCGGAACAGTTAAAGAATCTTGAGAAAGAAAAATAAAAAATTAACATTTTGATTATTAAAGAGATCCAACATGAAAAGGATGCAAGATAAAAAGTTGAAGAAACTCTAAAAGAAGAGAACATGTAGATTGAACTTGATCACAACAAGGATAAATGCCTGGAATTAGAGAAATACAATTAGATCATTAAAGGTGAACTCACTCAAGTCACATTACACATTGAGAAATTACATATGAGTAGTAATAAGACTGATGCATAAAGAGAGAGATAGAAACCTAAAGGAGATATGACTAGAATTGGATACAATGAAGGAGAATGTTCTAAATCTCATGAAGAACCACATGAAGTGAAGATTGAAGAACTCCCTACTTTTGAAGAACTTAGAGATCAGATCATACCCTTGAGAGGTAGATGCTATGGATGCAACAAACTTGAACACATAAAAAGAGATTGTAGAGGTAAAGGCCCTTTCAGACCCTTTACTAGTTATTGTTATAACTATTATGCATATGGACACAAGAAAGAAGAATATGATAAACCTGATCAGTCAAGAAAAAGGAAATATTACATCATAGAAGAATCAATAGCCAAGAGCACATGCTACAAATGTGATAAATTTGGATAGACAACAAGGTTTTTTAAACTACAGGTTAATCAAGACAAAAGACTACCTACATGTTACAAATGCAACAACTTAGGACATATAGCTAATTTTTGTAGGTATAATGGAATGAAAAATAGAAGAGGACCACCACCTATGGTTATAAAGAAGAGTATTCATGACAGTGGTAAAATTCTTGTCAAGTACATGGATGAATTCAAGAATCATTTTAGGAATCCAATAGATGAAGACAATGGTAAGACATGGAAGGTATAAGACTTCAATAAGGAATTGGTTTAGGGAGAGACAATAGATGCTACTGTGGCTTCTCTTGATGTTAACATTGTTACATCAACCTAGAAGGCTGAGCATGGCCTTAGGGGGAGCATTGGATGAAGAAAATAGATTATATCTAGCCCTTGATTCTAAGTAATGAGCTCATGTAAGCTTAGTTATGGTGTATACAGACACCTTAGAGTTTGTATCTATGATTGCAACATTTAAAGATTCATTGTTGGAAAGTTGACTATACTTTTTATATGACTTAATATAGTGTTTTCATTATGGAAACAAAGTCATATACTACACCAGTAGTTCAGAGAATCAGTGCATGTACATATGATTGAGTTATGGTATGCACCCTATAAGATAAGTTGGTAAGAGTGTATTCATGCTTAGTCTATGAGTGCATGATCAGATATGCAAGTATGACGAAGTTACAGATAGTTGAAGTTACACAACCAGTGAATGCCAGAACATAATAGTGTATGCAATCAACTAATGGTAAATTGATTAGAAAATATAATATTGTTATGTAATGACTATGTGCTTATTTTAATTAGGTTGTAGAAA
The DNA here is from genome assembly GCA_027943335.1 of Chamaecyparis obtusa. Lineage (NCBI taxonomy): Eukaryota > Viridiplantae > Streptophyta > Pinopsida > Cupressales > Cupressaceae > Chamaecyparis > Chamaecyparis obtusa. The sequence continues at coordinate 1,923,018 of BSBK01001201.1, forward strand.
TATAATTATGTTTTTTTGTAAACACGCTTGATCCAATTGAATTGGAAGCATTGTATGTAATCGGTTAAAGGGATGACATAGTTAATTGTTTTGTATGCACATATAAATATTAGATGCATCATTGTAATTAAGCACAGATGTCAAGATAGAGTTGAGACAAGAAAAGAAGAGATATGCGACAAGTTTCTAAGATGTATTAGAGCTTTGTAAGAGGTCAAAGCATCAGTGCATCAAAGGAACTGATCAGACAAAGCAGTGTCACAGTGCTAGTTCATCCAGCAGATATAGTGTGTATCTAAGATCAGAAGGTTGTATCCTTCACAACCTTAGTAGTGAGCTCTAGGATAGTGTGTCCCCACCCCTAATAGGGTTATTATAAAAGACTCCTAATAGGGTCTGACCCTTGACAAGGTCACTGTACTAAATACATTGTAAAGCAACTATTGGAAACTATAATTGAAACAATTATTGTATTGTCATTGATGTCAAACCTTAATTGGTAAGACTGTTGCTACTTAGGAAAGTACTATATCTATTGTATTGTTGTGAAGGATTGGGGAAATGTTGGTAACAATAGAACCTAGGGAAAGGTTGAGTTATCTTGATACTACAAAGTGTACTTGACTATGTTGTACAATGATGAGATAATGTATTATTTATCCCAGTAAGAGTGAAGACTAAACTAGTAAGTTTAACCAAGAAAAAATGGAGAAATCATGTTTAAGCCAAGTAATGTTAGTGTCGAACGAGTCAGTGTATGCCAAGAAAAATTTTAGAGTTGACTGAACAATAGTTAATTGCTGAGGATGACAGTATAAGCTGAGGAAACATTTTTAGTAATGACCAAGCTTTCTACATGAAGACTGAGTAGTTGATCACAGTATTGACCAAGCATCAACATTTCTATATTTGAAGAGAATTTAGTTTTGGAGCCGACATTGTTGAATTCTTGGATTATGTAAAATGTGTTGACTTTATTTATTGATTGTTTGAAAGCATTAAATGCACTGTAAAAAACATTTTATTGTAAATCTTTAAGAGATTTGAGATGATTATAGAAAAGAAACCGAAGAACATGAAGCAGGTAGATTCAATGAATTTGACCTAACCCTAAGATCGACAAATGAGATTGAGTGGCATAAGATGACTTAGCCTAATTGAGGAAAGTATTAAGGTAACCTGAGCATTGGATATGTGTGTGCATGGGTGAAAAAAAAAAGAATTCTGAAAAATCAGTAAAGTTTTACTGACTGTATAAGTAGAAAACGCTGAAGGAGAATTGTGGTGGTTGCTTGAAGAAAAGTTCTGAGAAGATTAGAGATGGAGATGGAAAAGTTTCAAATTCATAAACTAGCATTAGTGTACGAAAATAGATCTGATATTTGCAAAGTGAGTTGTATGTTTTTCAGATCAATATTGTTGCTACTTTCTAACCATTGTAACAGTCAAAATCCTTTTAACAGAGGTTGAACTAACAGTCATATGTTAAATCCTTTGAACAAGGTTGCATTCTAATGGAGTGTATGTAAGTCCTATAACAAGGCTCACTTTTAACAAGGTGATTGAAATTCTTTAACCGGGTCACACCTAATAGTGTGTATTGTAACCTTTGACATGGTTAGCTTTTAATCAAGCTCACTTTAGAAGAGTGAAAATAATAGTAGCATGTAACAAAGTGGTTTTTTCGACATTGGGTTTCCACTATAAATCCTAGTGTTAATACTTGTTTGAATGTTTAGGTTTGAACATTTATGTGTTTTACAAGTTAAGTTACAGCTGGGTAGTGGATTACATTGTTATATGTTTCTATTATTGAATCAGTGATGACCGAGTTTGTTTTGGTTACTGGATCTAATTTAAGGAAAAAATTTTAAGTTTGTCTTATACATTAGGACCTAAGAACAAATAATTCACCCCCCCTCTCTATTTTTGTAAATCATATTAACAATTGGTATCAGAGCTTTGTTGCTTATTATTAGTGTTTATAGAAATCAAGTTTAAAGGGACTTGAAGAAAATGATCAGGATGTATAAGAAGGAGGTACCGAAGCTGAATAAGGAAAACTTCCCTGCATGGAAAAACTTGATGAAGTTGCATCTAGCCGGTATTGGTGACTCTGCAAAGTACCACATTGAGAATGGCTATGTCTCACTTGTCACACCTTTAAATGTCAAAGAAATGAGAGCTAAGCAAGAACATAGTCAGGTAATGCTAGAATTTGCATCTGCCCTAAGCTATCCAAAATTTGACAACATTAAGGATTGCACAACTGCTAAGGATATGTGGGACACTCTTGCAAGGATCTATGGTGGTGACTTAAATGTACTAAAAGAAAAGGCTGAGAGTCTTAGAGGTAAGTTTGATGAAATGAGAATGCAAGAAGGTGAAAACATTGCACAATATTGTGGTAGAATAAAAGAAGTTGTGAATTCTATTAGAGGAGAAAATGGGGTTATTGATGATGAAACTATAATTGGGAAAGTACTAAGAACCCTACGTCCTATATATGCTATTAAGATCTTAGCTATTCAGGAATCTAGATGCAACTCTACTAATGTGCTTACTTTGGAAACTTTGGTTGGTAAGCTGATTGCTTTTGAACTCTCTAACTATGATAATTTCACTGTTGGTAGAATTGGTAATGTTGAATCTTCTTTCAAGTCACAACTAGTTCTGTGCAAGCCAAAGAAAGAAAAAGAAAGATGCATCAGTGAAAGTGAAAGTGAAAGGGATAGTGACACTTCTGATGAAGAACTGGAAGATCTAGAAGCTCTTATGGCTAGAAGACTAAGAAGAGGAAAAGGAAAGTATAAAGGTAAACTCCCTATTATATATTTTGCATGTAATAAAGTTGGTCATATAGCTGCTAGATGTCCTGAGAGGAAGGATAAAGATGATGAAAGAAAAAGAAAACACAAAGACATAAGAGATGATAGAAGCTACCAAAGGAATAAAGACTACAAAGGAAAAGGTAAGAAATCTTGTTACATTGCTAAAGAAGAAACTAACACTAATAGTGATGATTTTGAAATTGAGGTAGTCTATGTTGCAATGAAAGATGAATCTGATGAGGATGAAAAAATTGAATTGATATCCTATGTGAACAAGAATGATAAATGGATTATTGATAGTGGTTGTTCACATCACATGATTGCTGACAAAAATAATTTTGAGACCTTACATCATTACAGAGGTAAAAGTGTAAAATTTGGAAATGATGCACCATGTCATGTTAGAGGAAAAGGTTTGACTAAACTGACTAATAAGATATCCTGTGAAAATGCATATTGGGTTGAAGATCTTAATTATAATTTGTTAAGTGTTTCTCAACTCAACAGAATTGGTTATCGAGTGGAATTTCATCACAAGAAAGCTAAAATATTTGATGCTACTGGAGAACTAATTGGAAGTGGAGATCAGACTAGAGGTAATTTGTTCTATCTTGACCTATCTAAAGAAACATGTATAATTGCACAACTTGATGATATTCAATTATGGAAAAAAAGGCTATGTCATGTTTGTTAATCTCTATTGAGCATTTAAGTTTGTCATTAGTATCAAAGGATAGTAAACAGGTCAGTCAGTTACTTATATTGAGATAGTCAGTAACTAGAAGTAAGACAGAGCAGTCAATAAAGCTTTTTACACCAAGCATCACATAGTTAACTAAGCACCAGTGACACTGACACCGATGATCAGTAAACACTGAGCATCATAGTATACACCAAGTAGATTATACAATGTTTATCAATGATCATAGAAAATGGCATAGTAATCAGAAATGGCACATTATTCTATGCAAATGGTTATAACAGATCGTAAAATGGTTTACCAATATCAAGGAGCATTTATTGTAAATAGATACTCATTAAATATAATGTTTATCTTATTGTAATAGTTGATCTAGGTTATTTTTCACCATAGATCTTAGGGTTGTGATTATTTTTGTAACCTAATTTTTGCTAAAGTAGCAAAACAGAACACTATATATTGTATATGTTTGCACCATTTTGTAAGGTTGTTGAACTGATATATATGAATCAAGGAGCACTTGAAGAGTTTGTCTATCTTCAAGACAATCAATTTATGAAGTAGAAGAGAGTACAGAGGATATCAGATTGAGCAGAATCAGAAAAGGCTACCGAACATAACAGAGAAGGAAAACATCACAGATAAGTACCTATCTCTCATAATTCCAGTAATTGGTATTAGAGCTTAGTTCTCTTGTTGAACATTCTAACCACTGAAGGGAAAAGATCTAAGTCATGGAGAGATACAACCTTGACAAGACTATTGAGAATCAGAAGATAGAAATGTAGATGTTTGTGGAATAGTATAAACAAGCCAAGGAAGAATTGAAGAAATTACTAGTTGAAAGAAAGAACCTTGCAATTCAGCTGAATGAAATTAATTATCATGAAGAACCTATTGATGAAATATTTTATCATATTGGATCAAGCTCTGGAAGCATCTCTGATGGATCTAAAAGCATAATCTCTGATTTATTTGAAAAGAATCAGCATCTATCTGAGAAAGTGAAAGCACTCCAAATCGGTCATGAATCTCAAATGGTGAGAATGGTGGAAATCATAAATAATGGTAGACAAGTTGAACAAGATCAGAATCTTTCTATTGAAGACCGAAGAATGATGACTAAACAACTTCAAGCAAAAGAAAATGAAATACAAAGACTCACTGATCATCACTTCCAAGTATCAAATCAGATGATGACAGTTAATCAAGAAATGAACTGAGTAAATGGAGAATTATCAAGAAGGATTGAAGATGTTGCAATACTCAGAGAAGATAATGAAAAACTAAGAAATGAAATAAAAACACAAAAGAAACACAATGAGATGATGAAGATAGCTGAGGATAGTTCTAAAAAGATTGATGATTTCCTGACTAATCAAAGGAGATTCAGAAGCAGAGCCGGTATAGGCTACACCAGTGAAGGAGAATCATCACAACAAGATGAAAAAGTCAACAACAATCAAACTTAGAAACATAAAGTGATGACATGTTACCACTATGGAAAAATAGGACATACATCTAATGTGTGTAGAAGCAAAGCACAAGGTAAACCTCCTATCACTCTAAAATTCAATGGATATTTTTATTATTGTGGTAAGTTTGGACATCTAGCTTATGAATGCAGAGCTAAGAAGAATGACATTGCTAATAATACTACTGAGGAGAAAATATGCTATACTTGCAATAAGCATGGTCACACTGCAAGGCAAAAATGAAACAAGTTTGGACACCTAAAGAGAAACTACAACGAAAGCCATATCAATCAAAGAGACAAGGTAACTCATATGTTTGGGATTATAATACATTGACTAATTGTACTGCATGTGGTTTGTATGGACATATTGCAACAAACTATTACAGAAAGAGTTAGATTGGACAATCAAGAAATTGGACGAATGTAGGAATGGCATTTATGCACTGTCACAAGGTTGGTCATGTAAGAAAGAAATGCAGAGACCAAGCACCTGATGAAAACCATATATTTGAGAGTGGATATAACATTGTAGATATTATGAAGTTAAGGAACACAATGTGGAAGAAGGCATCTACTGAGAATGTTGAGTCAAGTTACACTGTTGGTGAAACCTCATCCAATGGATTGGGTGACATCGATACCTCCAATTAAGATGACAAAGGTATGTATGGAACTGACATTTTAAATGATCACATTTTACATACAGTTCCTTATATATGATGTACAAATACCAAATCTGCATCAATGAAGATGCACTATGGTTGATGTGTTATAAGTTTGCAAATGTTATCTAGTCAGTAAAAGAAGAAACGTGAGTTGGTTACCTATCAGTAATCATTATACAAGGCTAACCAAAAATAGTACAAACTAATGAAGAAACATTATGTTAATCGAGAAAAATATATTGTAGACATTACTGAGCTGATAGCCATTTCATACCGAAAGTTAGGTCACACATTTAATGCATCAAATTTTGAGTGGGAATATTGAAAACCCTATAAATATGCAGAAATAGAGTTCATTGTTACATTGCAATTTTGAAGAAAGGAGATTTCACAGAGAAGAGTTTGAGCTGAATATTTTCAAAAGAGATTCAAAGCTACTATAGATCAAACTGATGACAATTCTTTGATGATAATGAGTAAGTTCATCTACCTACCAAACACTGGTTATTTATTTGCTTGCCAAAACCCTAGAAATAATTTATGGCATCGACATCGACCACAAGAAAATCATAGAACATTGAGGGGGAAGTGGAATTAATTGTTAGGGCACACTTTGCCGAAGAAAAATTCAAACCTCATCCCAAGGTCACAACACAAACAGATGATATGGGTACATTTTCTAGTATTCCAAATAAGGTTTTGTTAACATAAGATGTTAGGGCCTACATTCATTGCAAGATAGGTGAAGTATGTGATTTTGAGACCATTGCATCTTATCAACAAATATGTGGACTAGATGGAAAGATTAAATCTGAATACAAGAAGATTGAGGAGTTAGGGTTATGGTGATTCACATACTTCCCGCAATCCTTTCACAATGACTCGATAAGAATCATGCTAAGAAGATTTCATGATGGCAAATTTTGGTTGGATAAACCTGTTGAGGTCACTAAGAAGATTATTAGTAGGGTTACTGGGTACCCTACAACTGACAAAGCTAAAGCTTTTCAAAGTTCATCCCGTCCCGACGTAGAAAAGAACACTGGAGCTCAATGGGATGATAGGGCACTAAAAATTTCAACTATCAAAGATCCAATGGTAAAATTCACAGCTCATGTCATCGGATACAAAATATTCCAATCAAGTAGACCAAATAGTGTACCCTGCAACGCCGTGGACATGGCTTACAAAATTGTTAAGAAAGATCACCAAGTTGATCTTACCGAGCTACTGCTACACCAACTGCATGACAATACGAAGAAAATAAAAGAAAAGAAGTCCAATACATGTAAGTATGGATCACTTCTTGTCTGTACATTTCTCTTTCTACAAAAATATGTACCGAGTATCAGAAAAGTAAACTGGCAATCGAACAAACTGATAACTGCTCAAATCGGTGAAATGATGAAAAGTCTAGGAGACAATCTGAAGAAGGAATTCAATGCATATTTCAAGGAATTTCAAACAAAAATGCAACAAAGAAGTAGAATTCCAAAGGAATTAGTAAGTAAATTTGAAGATAACAAATGCTTTGTGGTAAGCACAGACCACTCAATGATAAAGCCAGTAGAACCGAGAACAAAATGGCTAGCACTGATGGGTTATGAAATGAATCATGATTTCACTTTGAAATCTATTAATGCATTGTTGGCATTACTGATAGACATCACTACCAATAGGTTTGGTGTATATGAGGAAGCTAAGTCTAGAATCTCAACAGATATAGAGATTGGTAAAATGTCTAGAAGGGAAAAGAAAATGAGAAAAGATCTCTCAGCAAAATATAGAACTACATCTGATTCACCTAAGGAGTCACTGGTTGATGAGACAACCAAAGGTTAGTTACAGTTGGCTGACAAGCCCTATGACAGTGAGGAGACCGAGTTAGATAAAGAAAAGGATCACACACTGGTTCCTCCCACCACTGATGAACAAGAAATTCAGCTACCAGAACCTGAAGGAATGAGGACACATTCGTCAACTACTACACAATCTACTGAGAAAAAAGAAGTAATAAAAGTAGCAAAAAGAAGAGAAGCTACACCAATGAAGAAATACATAAAGAGAAAGAATAAGAAGGTAGCTGAGCCACCCAAGAAAAAGAGGAAATACATAAGGAGTAAAGAAGATAAAGAGGAGATTGACACTAAAAATGACCCTGATCAATTCAAGCTAGTTCGTAACAGGGAAAGTACTATAGAAGAAATTATTGAAGATATAATTGAGAATTGAAATCTTATAGATCCAGGCATAGGCAAATTTAGCATAATGTCAATTGAGGACAAAACAAAGATAGAACATGCTATCATCCAAATGATGATAAAATTCAAGAGAGTACTGATGGAATTTGCATATCAATTGCCAAAAGAACTTGATGACAAAATAAGTGAAAGATGGGCTATTGCACTAGAAACAAAGAAAAGGAAAAGAGAATTGTCACTAGGCCATGTAGCCCCACACTTTAACTATGATGTGGTCAGTGAATACATGACAAAATATTAGGCTAGATTTCTAGTCAAGAACATAGCGTTGCAGATCATGGATGAGAATGTGGATGATATGGATGTCATATGTGACTCACTATGGACATCAATTTTGAAAGCAGAAGAGAAAGCTGAATAAGAAGCATTCCTGAAATTGTCTCAGAAGAGACATAGTTTAAAAGATAAAGGTATTTTCATTGATGATAACAAAGCTAATAAAATAGAAGACTCTGGTATATCAGTTACCAAGGTAATTGATATCATAGGACAAAAGGAAGAAATCAAAATTTCACAAGATGCATTGGATCAAGTTAAGATCCACTTGCAAAAGAAAACTAATGATGATGCACTCATTAAGGACATCACTAACGGTGATCCTAATGATGAGGATGATGAAGATGTGACAATTGCACCATATAAAGATGAAGCATTAGACACTGCTAGTGTGCTCACATCACTACCAAGTGAACTACCTATACTTGCAGAGGTAGTTGAAATAATTTCACAAGTACAACCCGATGTACCTCATCCTGAGCCACATAAAGATACTACTGAGATTCAAGTACCCGATCAACCTACAAATACAAATGAGCCTAACAAACCAGAGGCATAGTCTATAGAACCAAAGGAACCAGAAGAAACCAAGTCAATCGAGGTGAACCCACCTGACACTATTATCAAGACTCCCACACAATCTACCGAGGAGAAAAAGAAGGAAGATACAGTGTCAACTAGGAAGGATACTCCGAGAAGTGAAGAAAAAGCTATTGTCATAAGTGAGAAGAAGTCACCTCTTTCCCAGAAGAAGAAGAAGAAGAATAAAGTCAAAGGGTTGGTCACCATTGATGAAGTTATCATTATACCAGAATGTGACCTGAGAACCCTAAGCCCCAAGGAACTAAGTAGATATGGGGAGTTATGTTCAAGGAAAGCGGCACAAGAGAAGTTAAGGAAAGAAAAAAAACATAAAGAAGTGTTAAATGATGTATAGGATATTTTGCAACAAATAGTACCGGAAACAAATATTGATGAGAATACTCCCATCATAGATCAACTGGCCACCCTCACCGACAAAATCAATGCCCCTAATATAGATGCAGACAAAAGAATTAAAGAATGGGTAGAATCCAAGATTCAAAATAAATTGGCAGCAAGGATTAGCACAGAAGTGGCACTAAATAATGTCAAATTATCTGAGGTCATTACCGAGGTAAAATCCATCACCTAGATAATCTGTCAACTGCTAATCAAGATTTGTACTTCAGACACCTTCACTGTAGAAGTCAGTGAAAAGATAAAAGGTTTAGAAGAAGAGATCAAGTTGAGTACACAAGCAACTATCACAGAGCCAACTACTTTTTTAAAGGATATTAACTGAGTTTAGGAACTCTGATGGCTAATAGCAGACTTAAGGAAACAAGAAGCGCACATCACTGAGCAGGTTACAAAGTTATAGAAAGAACTCACTCCTTACCTGAAGATTTTTGAAACACACCTTGTCAAAGCTGAGAAACTTGTAGAAACACCAGAGATTTCAGTGTTGGATAATATCTTTGACATGCATGCACAAGTCGGTCTTGAGCATATTGCTCTTACCAACTTGAAAGAGGAATGGGACAACCTCTTGGAGTCTATAAAGAAAACCCATCCACACATTTTTGATAAGATGTAAGTATACATTATATATTTTTTTTGCATTTGGCATTATTATCAAAAAGGGGGAAAACATGTATATGCCAAATAGTATACTTTTATATGTATATTACTTACTACCGAGAGCATGCATCGAGGGGGAGTACTTTTGTACTTAGAAGTTTTTTTTGTGGATATGTATATGGCAGAGACTTAAGGAATATATAGAAACATTTTGAAGTTTTGATACTAATGCCAAAGGGGGAGATTGTTAATCTCTATTGAGAATTTAAGGTTGTCATTAGTATCAAAGGATAGTAAATAGGTCAGTTGGTTACTTATATTAAGACAGTCGGTAACTAGAAGTAAGATAGAGCAGTCGGTAAAGCTTTTTACACCGAGCATCACGCAGTTAACTAAGCACCAATGATACTGACACTAACGGTTAGTAAACATCAAGCATCATAGTATACACCGAGCAAATTATACAGTGTTTACCAATGATCACAGAAAATTGCATAGTAATTAGAAATGGCACATTATTCTATGCAAATGGTGATAATAGATCATAAAATGGTTTACCAAGATCGAGGAGCATTTATTGTGAATAGATACTCATTAAATATAATGTTTATCTTATTGTAATAGTTGATCTAGGTTATTTTTCATCATAGATCTTAGGGCTATGATTATTTTTGTAACCTAATTTTTGCTAAAGCGGCAAAATAGAACACTATATATTGTATATGTTTGCACCATTTTGTAAGGTTGTTGAACTGATATATATGAATCAAGGAGCACTTGAAGAGTTTGTCTATCTTCAAGACAATCAGTTTACCAAGCAGAACAAAGTACAGAGGATATCAGATTGAGCAGAATCAGAAAAGGCTACTGAGCAGAATAGAGAAGGAAACCATCACAGATAAGTACCTATCTCTCCTAATTCCAATAATGTTAACTTTGACAATTTGGTAGAGATAAGTAAGAAGAAAAAGGTAAGAGGTCTACCTAGATTGAAGAAACCTAAGAATGTGATGTGCAAGGAATGCTAGTTAGGAAAAATGACAAATTTAGGTTTTAAGAGAAAATCCTTTACTTCTAAAAACATTTTAGATTTGGTTCATACTGACCTTTGTGGACCTATGGGTGTACAAAGTTAATTTGGTGCTAGATATTTTATCCTATTTGTTGATGATCATACTAGGATGATGCATGTAATGTTTCTAAAAGAAAAATCTGAAGCTGACAGCAAAAGAGCTCTAGAAGATTATAGATCTTTTGTGTATATTGAGGAAGAAGAAGAGGCAAGTAATAGACTTGCACCTAATGCCAAGTCTCAGGTAAGCAATGCTGAGCGACAGACAGACACTGGTGAGCATCAGAAAAATAGTGCTGAAAGAGAACAAGAACATGTCAAGCTACAAGAAAATGTTGTTGAGTATCAGGAAGAGGTTGCCGAGCATTTAGAAGCTGAATCTGATAATCTTGTTGGGGAATCCGATGAAATAGAGGAGAGAAGAGCTAAACCTATTTTGGAAAAATATGTAAGAAGACATCACAAGCCTGGACAGATAATTGGAGACAAAAATACTAGAATTCAGACTAGAAGTACTAAGGATCCAACATGCCTACTGTGTGAATTTGAACCCAAGTCAACTGGAGAGGCATTGGAGAATGAAGACTGGATACAAGAAATGAATGAAGAGATTGACCAAATTGAGAAGAATAATACTTGGACTCTGGTGCCAAGACCTGAAAACAAAAATGTTATAGGAACAAAGTGGGTGTTTTGGAATAAGATGAATGAAAATGGTGAAATAACTAGGAACAAAGCTAGGCTAGTATGCAAAGGCTACGCATAAGAAGAAGGAATAGATTATGGGGAGACATTTTCCCCTGTAGCTAGATTAGAAGGAGTAAGAAATCTTCTTGCATATGCTGCTTATAAAGATCTCAAGGTATATCAAATGGATGTCAAGTCTGCATTTTTAAATGGTATACTAGAAGAAGAAGTTTACATAGAACAACTAGAAGGTTTTATTGATCCAAACAGAAGACACATGGTGTGCAAATTGAACAAAGCACTATATGGATTGAAACAAGCTCCCAAAGCATGGTATGAGAGATTGCACAACTACTTGATGCATATTGGATTTTCAAGAACAAATGACACAAGCAATCTGTACATGAAAGATGAAGAAGGTAAAGGTATCCTGTTGGCAAAAAAATTTGTGGATGACATTATTTTGGGTGGACAAGATGCATTGTGTAAAGGATTTTCAAATGAAATGCAAACTAAATTTGAAATGAGCATGTTTGGTGAGATCAAATTCTTTGTTGGTTTACAAGTATATCAGATGAAGAAAGGAATTTTCATTACACAGTCTAAGTATGTTAATGAAATACTAAAAACTTTTGGGATGGAAGATGCTAGACCAATGAATACTCCTATGGTTACTAGACAAAAGTTATCTAAGAATGATGATGCTGCAGAAGTGAATCAAACTTTGTACAGATCCATGATTGGAAAATTGTAGTATGATGTACATAGTAGACCAAATATTGCACTAGCTATTGGGATTGTGGCAAGATTCTCTGCCAATCCTAAGGAAACACACATGATGGCTGTGAAAAGAATTATGAGATACTTGAAAGGAAATACTGACTATGGTCTATATTATAAGAAGGATGACAAATTTGAACTCAAAGTTTATACATATGCTAATTGGGAAGGAAATGTAGATGACAGAAAGAGTACTAGTGGTGGAGATTTCTTTCTTGGATAGAGATTAGTCTCCTAGATGAGCAAGAAACAAAATTGCATTTCCCAATCTACTGTCGAGGCCGAGTATGTTGCTACTATAGTAAACTATTCAAATTTGGTATGGATAAAACAATTGTTGATAGGCATGAAAGAAGAAATCATTGAACCTATTGTTATTTTCTGTGACAACAAAAGTGCTATCAATATTTCTAAGAATCCACTGATGCACACTAAGACCAAGCACATAGAAATCAAGTATCACTACTTGAGAGAATTAGTACAAGATAAAGAAGTTTGAATGGAATATGTGAATACAAAAGAATAATTAGCAGACATATTCACTAAAGCTTTACCCAGAGAAGCTCATGAGTATTTGAGAAGTCAATTAGGGGTCCTTCCCCTAACTGAGGCTGCCTAGTCAAGCTAGGAGCACTGCATCAAATATGATATAATAGAATATTTGACAAATTGATGCAGAAGATTGTCACACTTTAGGGGTGGCCTAGAGTTTTGAAAAGGTGCAAGGACAAGGAATCAGTCATAAGCAAGATGAGAGAGGGAGAAACACTGAGCTGCATAGATATTATCTACATCTGATGGATGTATGTTTTAGTTGCTGCTTTGGCATTTTTGTCAAAGATGGAGATATGAACTGATATGATAATACATGACACTGAAAAGTAAGGGTGATGAACTGAAATGAAGGATCAGGATAGAGGGAGATCTAAATACTTCTGATGGTCACAAAAGTGAGGCTTATAGGATTTTGAATCAGAATGAATCTAAGGATATTATAAATAATTCTTTGATGAACAGATAAGTTTTTGGATTCGTTCATAATCCATTTTTTATTCAGGTGATATCATATGGTGTTTCCATCAATTCCAAAGAGGGAGATTGTTGGAAACTACAATTGAAACAATTGTTGTATTGTCATTGATGTCAAACCTTAATTTGTAAGACTGTTGCTACTTAGGAAAGTACTATATCTATTGTATTGTTGTGAAGGATTGGGGCAAGGTTGGTAACAATAGCACCTAGGGAAAGGTTGAGTTATCTTGATACTACAAAGTGTACTTGACTATGTTGTAGAATGATGAGACAATGTATTGTTTATCCTAGTAAGACTGAAGACTAAACTGGTAGGCTTAACCAAGAAAAAATGGAGAAATCATGTTTGAGCTGAGTAATGTTAGTGTCGACCGAACAATAGTTAATTACTGAGGATGACAGTATAAGCCAAGGAAACATTTTTAGTAATGATCGAGTTTTCTACATGAAGACCGAGTAGTTGATCACAATATTGACTAAGCATCAACATTTTTATATTTGAAGAGAATTTAGTTTTAGAGCTAATATTGTTGAATTCTTGGATTATGTAAAACATGTTGACTTTATTTATTGATTATTTGAAAGCATTAAATGCACTATAAATATTTTATTGTAAATCTTTAAGAGATTTGAGATGATTCTAGAAAAGAAGTCGAAGAACATGAAGTGAGTAGATTCAATGAATCTGACCTAACCCTAAGATCTACAAATGAGATTGAGTGGCATAAGATGACTTAACCTAATTGAGGAAAGTATTAAGGGAACTTGAGCATTGGATATGCATGTGCATGGGTGAAAAAAAAGGAATGCTGGAAGATCAGTAAAGTTTTACTGACTGTATAAGAAGAAAAGGCTGAAGGAGAATTATGGTGGTTGCTTGAAGAAAAGTTCTAAGTAGATCATAGATGGAGATGGAAAATTTTCAAAGTCAGTACACTAGCATTAGTGTATGGAAATAGATTTGATATTTGTAAAGTGAGTTGTATATTTTTCAGATCAACATTGTTGCTACTTTCTAACCATTGTAACAGTCAAAATCCTTTTAATAGAGGTTTACCTAACAGTCATATGTTAAATCCTTTGAACAAGGTTGCATTCTAATGGATTGTATGTAAGTCCTATAACAAGGCTCACTTTTAACAGGGTGATTAAAATCCTTTAATCGAGTCACACCTAACAGTGTGTATTGTAACCTTTGACAGGGTTGGCTTTTAACCGAGCTCACTTTAGAAGAGTGAAAATAATAGTAGCATGTTACTATTATGAATGTTTAGGTTTGAAAATTTTTGTGTTTTAAAAGTTAAGTTATAGCTGGGTAGTGGACTACATTGTTATATGTTTCTATTATTGAATCAGTGATGACCGAGTTTGTTTTGGTTATTGGATCTGATTTAAGGAAAAGTTTTTAAGTTTGTCTTATACATCAAGACCTGAGAAAAACTGATTCACCCCCTCTCTTTATTGTTGTAAATCATATTAACAGCAACTCGTAACAGGGTTAAGGATCTTCTAATAAGGATCATAAGACACTAGTATAGATTATTAGTGGGTGTCAATTCCCACCGGGGTTTTTACCTATTTGGGTTTCCCCATAACCATATTAGTGTTATGTGTTGTGTTCATCTATCTTGTTTATGTTAATATTCATTTCAATACTTAAGCATTCAAGTTAAGTTTAAAGAGTAAGAAAAAATATTTAATATAGTGAATGTTGATTCACCCCCCCCCCCCCCCTCTTAGTGTTCACATTCCTAACAATTGGTATTAGAGATCTGGTCCTTAGCAAAGAAGTTTAACCACTTGAGGAGATCATGGACAAGATAGAAATGAAACCTCTGAAAAGAAATCTTGAAGCTACTCTTGAAGACCTGAATAGATCTGAAAAGGAAATTGAAGAATTAAAAGAAAAGTCAGTGATGCTCAAATAGTCATCAAAAGACTCAGAAAATATTTAAAAGAATGTTCTACTAGTGATTTAGGGATCATGGTCAAAAAGATAAATAAAGAGAATACATCTCTGAAAGATTAGATTGAATAATTGGATGACAAGCTAACTAACAATTAGGAAGTCTATGATGAATAGATCAAAAAGAACCTTCAATTGAAAGAATAATTGAGGCAAGAAAACATGGAAATCTTGGAGCTAAGAAACAACAAAGAAAGCTTGGAATCTAAATTGAAAGAAGTTAAGAATCACATTTGTGAATTACACACAAAAAAGGATCTGATTGAATCTCAGTTATATGTCCGAAAGCTTCAAGAGATACTAGCAGCATTGGATTCAATGAAGCACAAAATCAGATTGACAACATGCAAGAAATAATGAAAGCACCAAAAGACACCATAGATGCTAAGGAGACTGTAAGTCAGACTAAACATCATGTTGAACCATCCAAGAATGAGCATAAGCCAGTAGATTGGACTTTTTATGCATGTAAAAAGCATAGACATATAGCAAAGAACTATACAAAGGTAAGACCTTTCAATGGTTATTGTTATTCATGCAATAAATTTAGTTATAGAGCTATGAATTGTAAGACAAGTCAAAAGAACAATAATTAGCATAATCAGATAAATCAAAATCAACCAAATGTAAGAACTTCTTAGAATGTTACATGTCAGATATGTAACTATAATGATCACTCTGCTAGACAGTGTAAAATGGTAACCCATTTCAATGTGCCGAGGAACATAAGGCCTCTAGTTATTTTTCACTCATGTAACAAGGTTGGACACATCTCAAAGTTCTATAGATCAAGAATGCAAAAACAAGAAAGCCCTAAAAAGCTAGAAGAATTAATACTGGATACCAAAGGAGATGTCAAGTTTTTTAAAGCTTCAAAAGATGCAAGCTTGATTTGGTCAGAAGAAAAGAAGGATAAGGTTGATGAGAATGTATTGGATGCATCCATAGTGGATGCACCCTCTACATCTAGATGAATGGCCCTCAAGGTCATAGGGGGAGCTAATTTATCTCTAAACCCTTGTGTAGATGGTATACTCACCCTCAAAGTATGTGCCTTTGGACTTAACCTTTTGGAGACTAGAAAAAACTATGTGCAAGAGCACACTAGTAGATTAATAACATAATCAAAATTGGAGATTTTCAATGAAAGTTTGGTTTACACAGAAAGCATTAATGGCATAATTTTTAGTTTAAAGTATACAAAATCTTGTAGATCACTCATTTCATTCAAGTTCAAATCGATTGAAGAGCACAAAAGCCCTAGTAGTTGATTGTGAAGGATTACAGATTGATTCACTAGTAAAGCAGTGTGTTTGATCGGTTACGGAAGCCCTAATCTATCGTGCCCATTTAGAACTTCTTGGAAACCATTAAGAAAGTGATGGCTACTCCTATTGTATTTTATGTTTCAGAGAAGAAAAGATATGTATTTAAGAGGCACCCATTCAAATCCACATTGGATGACCTAGAAGGTGCATTCTCCCACACTCATATGGGTGTTATGCATGTCCAAGACATTCATGCATACATATATTATAAGAAAGAGCCAGTAGGTCATGACAGAATTAGAGTGCACATTGAGACCATGATGAAACTAGAAAAAACCTTCCTTGATGGGTTCGTGCAGTTAGAGAATCATCCTATTATTGAGTTTTCTATGGCACATGAGTTTTAACAATCTAAATGGATCAAGATCCTGTTAAGAAGAATCCACGATGACCTATTTTGGATAGGTGTAGTTCTAGTAATAATTATAGGAGATCTCTTACATGAAATGAAAAGCCTCTCATGGACAAGCATCCTTCTCCCAATGGGCAAGGATGTTAGAAAACTTGTAGAGCACTCTTGCAAGTCAAGAAGTGATAGGCACAGAATGACCATTGAGCCTATAGAGGAGAAAGACATCAAGCTGATGTCTATGATATTAGGGTATAAGTTTCAGCACACCAACAAGGTGAATAGTGTGTCTGTGGCCACTATTCTTGTAGCAATAAGGATTGTCAAAGAAAATGGAGAGTTCAATTTGTGTGAGATATTGTGCACACAACTAATAGACAATATTAAGGCCATCAAACATGACAAGACCAAAATATTCAAGTTTGAGTCTTTTATCATTTACATGTACTTTCATATACTTGGAAAGGTTTCAGATTTATACCTAGACAAAGATATACCTACAATGCCTCAAATATCCTTTAAGGCATCTATTGATAGTTCATTGGAGGATTACATGGAGCTAGAATTGAAAACATTCAGGATAAAGATGCAGATAAGATATAGGATACCTGAGAAAATAGTTAAAAAATACAAGGACATCATTTGCTTTATGGTAGAGATTGATACAACATGTATGGAAGCAATTGAACCAAGGACAAAGTGGATTCATCCACTTGGATATGAGGTTGAGGAGACAATCCTAGAGGCATATGCTCAAGTACTATTATCAGCACCTAAGGACCTTAATGATCCAAGATGGGGGACTTATGAAGAGAAAACAAGAGAAGTTGATGTAGTCTTAAACAACATAGCAACTAAAAGAAAGGTAGCCAAGGTTACTTCTAAAATATTGAAGATTCATGGAGTAACTCAAGTAGACCTAGACAAAGCAAGACAAGAAAATATTGCTTTGGGAATTGAGAGTGCATCTGTAGTAGAGGCAGAATTTATTGAACCAAAATTGAAGAAGGTAAAAGTAGAGAAGTCTAATGATTTGAAGTGTAAAATAGTTGTTCCTCCTCCTACACCCATAGAAACAATTGACCTTACTACTCCTTAGTATACGGCAATACCTAAGAGGAAGAAATAGATTAGCACTAGTGATCCATTCTTGTGAGCAACAAGAAGCAGGAAAAATACTCAAGCACCTCTAGAAGTAAGTTTCAAACCTAGTCTTAGTGTGTTGAGTACAAGGATTATTGATGAAGGTGGGATAGATCAAGTAGGGAAGTTGTATGAGAAGTATAGTGAAATTGAAAAATCATAAATCCATGGAATGATTATCAAACACATGTTGAAGTTTAAAAGGATAGTCCTAGAATTAAAGACAATGATTCCTGACAATGTGGGGAATATCTTAGAATTCCTAAATAGACAGGCCGTTGAAGAGGATCAAAGGATAAGAGAAAAGACTCTAGATGAAAGTCTCCTAGTATGTTCTCTAGAGGAGAAAAATTGTTGTTAGATTTGGTGAAACCGCACCTCTAGACTAAGACAAGAACACTACACATCATGGACAAGAATTATGAGCTGGTTGCAAAGGAAACAGAGAAAGCCTTTGAGAAGGTATTCTTGAATAGACACATGTATCCACCCATTGTGCCCTCAACACAAGTGCCCCATAAGGAATTCAAAGTGAAAGAGCCCACTAATGTACCATTTAAAGGTCCTTAGGATTAAGTGCCCATAGTTGAAACTCTTGCAGAGGTAGAAAAGTCTATGCCCATGACAGAATCACTAAAGGACAACACTATTATTATTGATAATGTTGAGATAGAAATGGGGGCCATAGATAAGGACTTGGACAAGTTTGAAGAAGCCTTTGTAAGCACACAAGAGGCTGAAACACTATGTAGTGGTAACTCACCTGAGAAAAAAAAAAGAGATAGAAAAAGAAGGAAAAGAAACACAAAATAAAAAGAGAAAGAGACATAAAAAGGAGAAGAAGAGGTAAAAGGAAATGAACCAATAGATGAACCATCTATTGAAATGACAATTAGAGTAAAGCAAGAAGTAGTGGATAGCACTCCTATCACTCCTTATGTATCATTGTTGACAAGATTGACACCAGACACCACTAGTCTGGATTCTTGGGGAGAAGAAGACATGATCAAGATCAATTGTTAGCTTGTGGTGACTGATCAAGAAAGTACTATCCAGGAAAGTGTTGTACACTTTTCCTCCCAACCTCAAAGACACTGTACAATGTAGATATTTTTGGTAATTATTGGGGCCGACATGTTGTAACTCATTCTAACCCTAAAGGGGAAAAATATTGTATAATATGGCTTAGGGTTAGGGATTTCATAATGTATGATTTTAGTACTTGTGGTGGAATTGAGCTATAATGGATTATGGATTATAATTAGGTTGTAATCACTGGATAATAATAATATTGGACTCATTTTTTGTGGATGTAGCCTAGGGATTGGGTGAACCACATTAAATATTTGTGTATTGTGTTCTCTTCTGTGTGGTTTACTATTTTCTAATATTGTCTATATTTGCATGTAATTGTTATTTCTGCCTTGTTAATCCTAACATCAGTGCCTTAGCTATGGAGAAGGCCAAAAATAAATAGGTAATGAGGAACTCATTTTTTGTTGAATCAGTCAACATATTGAATAGTCTATTATCTTCAGACAAGAAAGTGTCTAAGGTCCATTCAGTTGATGATGTTAGCAACATCCTCACAATCTTCAAACCTAATTTTTCTACCTTGGAAGAGTCTACATCTCAAGTTGCAAAAGAAAAGTACAAGAAGAAGAGACTAAGTGAATTGGTTTGTAACTTTTCACTTGACCTAATTTCCTTAAAAATTGGTCAATCATCTTTGAAGGAGTTTGCAGCAAATGGCCAGAAGATCATTGAAGATTGTATGGACCAAGACAAGCTAACTAATGATCATTTCAAGAAGATACAAGAGGTAGAATAAATGATAGAACAAGTAAAGAAATCAGTAGAAGACCCCTCCACTAATGTAAATATGTGTAATAATGTATATCAAGGGAAGATTGACAAGTTTGAAAGAGCAAAGAAGATGATTGTTGGATATTGCTAATGCATGGGTGGTGATTGAGACATGTAATATTTTTAATCACTATGTTACTAAATGGGCACTCATACTATTTTCATTTGTGTTTTGTCACCGATGTCAACATATGCTTTTATGAAGGAACCAGACTGGTAATCACAATGTACGGTTAGTGTATAGATGTTTCAGATGCTACAAAGTTAGATGAGAGTTCAGGTGGATGTTTTGATCTTATATCTATGATCACATCATTAACTATTTCATATTAAGAGATTTATAGTTGTTTTGGTAAAGAATGGTCAATGGACTGTGACATTGAGAATTGACAGAGTTAGTCTCTGAGTTTTTGATATATATTTCAGAGGGACTAGATTCAAGGTATGTGAACTTGAAGGATGATGGAAGAGGTCCTAATGTATGTTCATTGGTCAGCACAAGGTACAAAGTGATTGGTGACATCACCTGTGACATGTGCTCTGGCGATGGCTTATTCTGAAGCTGACTTAGGGAATGAAGCATGTGTTTTCTTTGGCAAGCACAAATCAAGGATGTTAGTCCTTAATTGTTGTAATGTAATCATTGTAAATTTTTTATAGATACCTTGTGTATCTTAGCAAGGGTTTATGTAATTGTTTGTAATTAGGAAATCCTTATGGGCTGACTTGATCTTGGTAAATTGTAATAAGATATAAATGAAAGGTCTTTTCCTTGGAAAATATATGGATGGAATATGTGTGATATAAGGAGGTTGTGAAAGTTGCAAACTTGTGTCTGCTATATGTAGAGTAGAGGATTACTAGTGGAATTCATTGGAACTGATCAAGAAAAGACAAGTTGCTGGCAAATAGTTCAAAAGATTGTGTATTTCTTCATATACACTTGTTGCAAACTAGTGAGTTCTGAAGGTGGATTTAACCTTCTTTGGGCAGTGAGCCCTCTATTGTTCTTAACTCTTAATAGGGTCTATCCTCTAACAAGGACTATGTACTGTAATGTTTCAATAAGCTCCTAACAAGGCTATATTTTCTAACAAGGATTACTATACTCTTAGTACATCATTTTTGGGTGCTAATTCCCACCAGGGTTTTTACCTTTAATAGGGTTTCCCTAAAACCAAAATATTGTGTTTGCATTCATTGTGTTCATTGGATCTGATATTAATGAGCTTAAAGTTTAATATTCTATCATACAACTGATGCACCCCCCCTCTCAGTTGTATTATGGACTGTTATTCCTAACAATTAGTATCAGAGCTTATGGTCCTCAGAGAGAAAGCTTAACATCTTGAGGTGATCTTGGAAATGGAATTCTATAGGAAGGAAAGTCCTAAGTTTGATCCTAAAAAAATTGATAGTTGGAAAATAAGATGTGAACACATCTGCTATGTATGGGCATAGACTACTAGATGATTGTGAAAAAGAAGGAATCTCTGAAGGCTGAGAATGACTTGGAAATAGCCAATGATGATGAAAAGAAGTTATTTTTATGCAACATGGTTGCAAGAGAAGCATTAATCAGAACATTATTTGAGGGCGAGTTTACTGAAATTAAAGATCTAGATTTGGCACATGAAATTTGGAATAGACTAGAGGCACTCTATGAAGGAGACAAGTATACCAAACAAGAGAAATTGCAAAATTGGAAGACAAAGATGGAGAAGTTGCAAATGAATGAAGATGAAAGCATTAGAGCCTATGTTCAAAGGGTTATAGATGTTGTAGTTGGAATCATAAATTGTGGAGGTACTTATGATGAAGATGAAGTCATTGCAAAGATTCTCAGATCTCTAAATCCTTCTTACAAATTCAAGCCAATGTAAATTCAAGAAACTATACCCCTAACTCAAAACTTTAGAAAAGAGATGTTGATTTCAAAGTTAACTACTTTTGAAGCTGTGGAATTAGGAGAAGCTAGACCTAAAGTTGAACCTACATTTAGGGTATCCACACACAAGAAAGTATCTACACTTCTGAACAAAAACAAAGAAGACCTAAAAGAAGAGCTTGGTGAGTATGTTGAGGAATGGGAGAAGCTAATGGAAAAAGAAAAGAAGATGGAAGAACTTGTTGCACTACTTGCTAGAAGAGAGAAAAGAGGTAAGGGAAAATTTGAAGGCAAATTACCTTTGAAATGCTTTTCATGCAATAAGATGGGTCATTTTTCATCTAGATGTCCTACAAGAGTTCCTAAATACAAACTTGATTATGCAAAGATTAGAAGAGACAAAGAATGTTATTATGCTAGTGAAGGAATCTCTAATGATGATGTTTGGAATAGTCCCAAGAGATAATGAGAGGGGGGGGAGGGTGGGTTGAATCAGTTATCTACAAGTTTCAATTCTTTATCCAATTAAGTATACTTAAAGATAAAGCATAAACACAATGAAAGAACACTTGAACAAAACACCAATATTTTTGTTGTAGGGAAACCTAAATAGGTAAAAACCCAGGTGGGAATTGACACCCACACTAGTACATTTGACCTGGTTTTTCTACCAAAACTTTTGACCATGGTATAAAAAAGTTTTGGTTGGTCAATTATAGAAGGAAAACTTTCATTTTTTTTTAATCCATCCCTATGTTAGTCAAAATTTTGACCAATACTACATAAGTCAAACTTTCAATGAACACGGGGGCATAACTTTAAAAAAAATAAATTCATTCATTATTATTATTAGAGAATTTTTTCATTGCAGCGCGCGCACAAAACCTCATTGGCACTGTGTATTGGAACCTCACTTTCAAGGGCAGATTCGGGACTACGGATTCGGCACTGAGGTTTGAATTTGAAAAACCAATAAAAATGCAATCTTTTTCAAGTTCAAAATGGAACTATTCTATTTTATTATCTTTGTGGGGAGAACATTCTATTTTGAATCCATGATTTTGAAGTTTGTGTGCTAATTCTATAAATACTTTATTGTAGTTTTGGTACTGTGCCCACAAGACTCTAAATTCCTTGATGACTCAACTCAGAAACCCTATAGTTGGCCCTGCCATGGAAACTTCATCTTGACCTGCATTTCTTCTTTTGGGACTCAATGCTATTGGATGAGAAGCAGGAAGGACCATGTATTTTAATTGTTCAAACACTCAAACTGTGGAAGAAGTTACATTGCTTCTAGATTAATGCCCTAGGCTAGATATACTTCATGTATTTGGTCAAGAAGAGAGTGAATGTATTTGTAGTAGTTCCCTAAGAATAAACTGGGCTCAAGGACTTATGAATCATCAAAAACCCTCCGAACGGTTGCCTCCATCCTAGAGAAACCTCATTGGCACTATGTATTGGAAGCTCATCGGCACTATGTATTGGAACCTTACTTTCA
This sequence comes from Chamaecyparis obtusa, assembly GCA_027943335.1. NCBI lineage: Eukaryota > Viridiplantae > Streptophyta > Pinopsida > Cupressales > Cupressaceae > Chamaecyparis > Chamaecyparis obtusa. The sequence goes on from BSBK01001201.1 coordinate 1,946,445, forward strand.
AGGGTGGATTCGGCACTGTGGATTTGGCACTAAGGTTTGAATTTGAAAAACCAATAAAAATCTAATCTTTTTCAAGTTCAAAATGGAACTATTCTATTTTATTGTCTTTGTGGGGAGAACATTCTATTTTGAATCCATGATGTTGAAGTTTGTGTGCTAATTCTATAAATACTTTATTGTAGTTTTGGTACTATGCCCACAAGACTCTAAATTCCTTGACTGCTCGACTCAGAAACCCTATAGTCAGCCCTGCCATGGAAACTTCATCTTGACCTACATTTCTTCTTTTGGAAACTAGGATAGGTACCAATCTTACTATTATGAGATAATAAATAATATAAGCTCCTCAAGCATGACTTGGATGATGTGGATACATTAGTTCTTATATCTACATAATCCACATCATCCAACTCATGCTTTTGGACCAAGATTGAATGTAGATCATATTTACTATCTCATAATGACTTACTAGGATAGGTACCAATCTTACTATTATGAGATAGTAAATAATATAAGCTCCTCAAGCATGAGTTGGATGATGTGGATACATTAGTTCTTATATCTACATAATCCACATCATCCAACTCATGCTTGAGGAGCTTATATAATAATCAACTGATTAATGTTTTTTGTTTTGATGTAGTCCTCTCCAACTCATGCTCAAGGAGCTTATATAATAATCAACTAATTAATGATTTGAGGGACATTTTAATTGCCTATTCTAATCACTAATTTGAGGAATAGTGATAGTGACTATGAATAAAGACTGTATTCTTATTGTTTTGAAATTTTATGAGGGGTTTTATGTAATCTTAGGTCGGAATCAAATCCATTGTTTGATTATGGGAAGAAGCACTGTTGTAAACCAATAGAGAACTGCCAGGGACAGTGAACTCCACACTTGGAGACTTTGAATACCTACTAATCAGTGAATGTTGACATTACATATAATGTGAAAAACAATATAGTCAACCTTATTGAGAAACCTAAACCTATTGCAAAACCTAGGCTTGAACCTTGCATAACCTTTGATATCAAGGAAACTATTAAGGTTGTTGATGGACCCCTATACATTACTATGAAGATTAATTGAGAGCTCTCTTGAGGAGTAATTATTGATGCTATGTATGGTGACTGTTATTACCAAATAACATCTCTTTACCTAACAATTTCATCAAGAAACTTATGAAAAATCTGATGTCATGGTTAAGGTGCATGATTGTTTTACTTGTTCTACCATAAGTTTTATGACCCTTCCTATTGAATTTGGTAAGAAGTGCTTAGATTGTCACCTTTGTCACTATTCCTAAATCCAATCAATTCCAAGAAAGACTAGGTCATCCTTGGCTTACTTTAATGAGAGTTATACCTTCTACTATCCATGAATGTTTGAAGTTCCCTCATAATGGAGAAATTATCATGGTCAATCAAAAAGTCATGGAAAGTTCCTTATAGATATTTGAAGAAAGTCCTATTATTCATTACATTACTTGCAATATGTATGCTAATATTTCATTATCTCTATATATGCTAAGTGTTTATATAAGAGTGGGGATATGCTATGCAACTTTACTTAGTCATGGTCTTAATTATATAAGGATATATACTTAATTGTAGTATAAACTTGAATAAAAAATAGATAATTTTAAAATAGAAATATGAGGGCACTGGGATATTATAAAATAATGAGCATATCTTTGAGAATTATCCTAAGATTGTAGGGCTCAACTATTCATTGTGATTAATAAAAGTTTGTAAACATTGATTGATGTATTTTGAGGTTATATAATATGGAAATAACACAACACCTACATAAATCTTGATATCATCACAATATAACATATTTTGATTCTCTGCAAATTTGAACAAGTTTTCATTCACAATATAACATAAAATGTTTTAATTCTCTATAAATTTGAACAACTTTTCATTGTGGGAAGTGTAGAGATATACTAGAAGCCTATTTCCATTCATTGTGATGAATTAGAAGTTTACTGTCATTAATTATTGGCCTAAATATATTTTGTATATTCTATGTTAACTGTTTAGATGCCTGGGGTTACTTAACAGGCTATAAGTTTTGAGTTTCTTTCGCAATAGTCTAGGTTCTCACCAAGATATGGCCTTCCCATGAATTCCAAGGGCCTAGATTTCATGGGAAGCATTCATCTAACATGTATTATGATATTCTAACATCTTTTATGTAGGAACACTGCTAATCATCATTAACTGTAATGAAACAGTGAGGGTTTCTTTGATGAAGTTTATAGGTACAGTGCAATAGTAGCAGATCAGTCTGAAGGAGGAGCATATATTATGATTTGGATCATCATATAATGAAAATTTCATGGTATTAACTCATAGACTCATAGATGTGTTATAGTATTTTTTGATGTCACATCATGCTTACATTTCCAAACATTTCCCATTATACTCCACAATTTAATTATTGTATCAACTCACCAATCTGCAATAAATGTTGTATGTCCATGGTTCCTTCATGGAATTTGACTGTAACTCATCACCGTGTGGGTCTTATTGTATCACAGGATGCCTTTCTTCAATCCTAAATATCAAGAACAAAGTATAAGAAATTGACTATCGCGTAGGAATGATAGTCAATATTCTTTGGCTGCTCCAAACAATACTGCAATACACATTCTGGCAACACCTATCAAGAGACATGTCTCTAACTCAATGTATATATCTTAAATTAATTTAGCAACCTTCCCTTATCTGGATCCACAACCAATCTAAATATGGATATATCTCATTCCCTTAGCCAATAATATCTACCTGAAAATGAATGAAATAGTATGTCTTTGTCATGTCTTGATTATGCAAGGATAACTATACAATATTACCAAGTGAATGACAAATGAATCGGTCTAAATATTCACCAATGATGGAATCCTTATAATACATTGATCAATTGTAACATTATATTGGTTCCAAAGCATAAATATTGCTAGATGCTGGTATGGTATAAAGTATAATGTTTTGAGTGATATGATCTCTGATTTGGTCTTATATGTTAATTATATATAGTTCCAGATTTATTCCTTATGAAATAGTGATGAGATTTATTCTTTTATCTCTGTTAATGTAATTATGGGTCTATTATTCACATAATGTCTGAGATATAATAATTCTAGAACCCCTCATTTTTTGATCTAGTTATGTCTTAGTTTACTGTATAGCATTGGAGTTCTACATTATGTCTGTACCAAAGATATTCTTCCAACTTTGATGTTACTATTGATTGTTGAGTGTATGTTTAATCAGCTAGCTGGATTACTAAATTGGTCTTTTAACACATTCTCTCCTCTTTTTTGATGGCTTCCTCACTATTCCTTAGTATGATCTTCTCACAATTCCCCTTAATCTTCTCACAATTTTGACAAAACTAACAACATGCCTCATGTTATATGGAAAATTGGTAAACAAGGAGCCACTATAGTTCAATTCCCTTTTTCTAAGTCCTTCATGGAAGTTGAAGTATCACTCTTTAGGAAAATTATATCTTTGGTTCAAAGTTCCCATTAAAATCATTCAAATATTGGAAAACAATACCCAAATTCACTACAGTGGTAAAGTATTAACAAAGCATAGCCTCATAGTTCCATCAGTTTGACAATCAATGGTAAGAAATTCCTAATAATATTATATTAGAAGTGAAATGTTGATGCTAAGACAATTACTTTGTGACCATAATAATCCTACATATGTTTTTTTGCACAATAGATAAAGTCTGCTATTAATGTATATTCCATCAGTTCAAATCCCATACCTTTAATGTCACCCTATTGAGAAGCACTTAAAGCTATCACTAAACTAGTTAAGTTTGTAGGTAGGTACTACACCATTAGGTTTGTAGAGGATCTCTTTCATCAAAACTCACGAGGTAAGATTAGAAAATATTACACCAAGCTTAATTAACCAAGATGGGGGAAAAATTGACAAGACTTGAATTTAGGCCATCATCTCAAAGTTTGAAATCATTTCTCTTATAACGTGATGCAGCAGTGGTCAGTGAAAGCCTTTAAACAGTGAGCAAAAGGTAAGTTTCAATCCCTCAACACCCAAGGTGAAAGGGCCAAGTTCTAGATACCTATCTCAGGTATAGTAAAAGGAATTGGAGAAGGTTATCACAACCCAACTATGCAAGGTAACCTAATCACTAGGCTTACCAAAGTCCTAAGCACCAAAAACCAAGGATTCACTAAGAGGTCTCTTTAACAAAATGAGTACTCAAACCCCATGAAATGGATACTAATACTAGGGGTCACTCAAAATCATTTCTCTAGCCTATTTAGGTCATATTCTAATAGTTGCAATGGTTCTTTCACCAATGGGCAACTCATAATACCAAGTTACTTCACAAAACCAACTTTAGGCTTGTAGCCTTTTCAAACTAGTATTTTGAATCTAGCTCAAAATCCTTCCAAACAAAGTATGAGTTAGGTTGGGAATCCAAAAACCCTTTTGGGACTTATAAAACATGTTAACACACTAGGACTTGAAACCAAACGAAGGTCATTGATTTATCTAATTTTAGGACAGGGCTAATAGGCCTAATCAGGTCTAGTTTGCACTACAAGTGCTTCTTCCTCCAAGCCAATGCCAAGATAAATGATGGGATCCTTTGAGGGCATGTATAATGGCTCCAAATCTTGAATCTTGGATCTTGATGAATCCTCAACCAAGTTTTATCAGGACTGTTCTAAGTCACTGGTAGGTAAACATATGGGCCTGTACACCTAGGGCTTTGTGGAAAATACACCCCCCTACAGAACTCCACCTCTAACCTACATTTTCTGAAAGCACATAAATAAAGGTTGAATTCCACCAAGGGGCATTAGATTCCCATGGTGGAATTGGATCAAAAGTTCAAGCCCTATCAAAACCCTGCTGGAAACCCTCAATCTGGGTAAGCAGTCAAGAACCTTTCATAACTTTTGATCTAGGATGAATTAGATCATGAAACCTACTACAATTGAAAGAGGATTGGATAAAAAAACTTCCAAACTCAAAAAATCATGCACACCAACTTGTACCTATCCATACTAGGGCACTTTTCTCAAGGATTGTAGGGAAATGGTTGATATTTTATTGATTAATTGCCAAAATTACATCTTCATAGCCTACCACCCACCTATAAGGGCTTATGTAGGCACTCCCAATGGTTACATATCTTTTTTGAACCAAGTATCCATTTGGGAGTTTTGTTAAGCATGTTTGACAACTTTTAAGAAGTTGCTCGAAAGTTGCATGACAACCTTAGAGCAAGTTTTGCCTAATTTGCAAAATTGCAAATCTAAAGATGAAACTTGGTCCTAGTACTAAGCTAATGATCCAACATGGATCTAAAAACCTTAAAAACATGAAAAATCCTAAGATCCTATGATTTTTAGGCCCATTGACCATTTGGACCATAGTTAGGCAGGGGCTTATAATTGCGCCAATCCTAGAACTAGGCCTTACGACTTGGTCTAGGTGCCTGACTAACCTAAGTAGAGAGTTTAGGACTCTTAGGTGCATTTTTTGATGAGTTTAGAGTAGGTGCTCCTACACCATACTCCCCTTGATTTTTACAACTCAAGTACCTACTTAAGGGTAACAAATCCACCGAAGTCCCATGTTGTTTGATTTGGTCTTCGGTTAGCCAAGTTGCATCTATGTTGGAGAGGCCCTTCCATTTGATTAAGTACTACATGTACTACTTAGTCTTGGTCTACCTTAGTATCTTTGTGTCCAAGATTTCTTCTAACTTCACTGGTTTTCTTTGAGAAAGATTGGTAACATAGTTTTTATCCTCAATGTTTGTGTCCTCACCCTACTCATTCATTGTACCTAATGTAGCTTTATATGGTGTGAGAACTACCACATTGAATATAGGGGAGATCTACAAAGTTGGAGGAAGGGAGATTTCATAGGCGTTGTCACCTATTTTGTTGAGTATGTTGCAGGGGCCTAATTTCTTCATTTTTAATTAGGATTATCTACCCTTAGGTAGTCTCTCCTTTCTTAAGAAGGCCCAAACCCTGTCCTCTACTTTGAAATGGACCTCTCTCCTTCTCTTGTCAGCATTTTCTTTGTACTTCAAACTAGACCTTTGCAAAGTTTCTTTCACTTGTCATTGTACCTTTGATACGAGCTTTGCTAATTCTTGGCCTTGAGCACTGATTTTGAAATTAGAGGAGAGTTCCATCAGATCCAATGGTCCCTTGGGGTGCAAACCATACACTACTTGGAATGGAGTTGTACCGGTTGACCTATTTATAGAGTCATTGAAGGAAAACTCTACTTGGGGTAGGACTATATCCCAACTTTGTGAGTATTGCTTGGTTAGACATCTTAGGAGGTTGCCTAGGGACCTGTTTACTACCTCAGTTTTCCCATCTATTTGTGGGTGATAGGCAGAGCTATAGGTGAGATTTGTACCCAACTTCTTGAAGAGTGTCCTCCAAAAGTGCCCTTGGAACTTTACATCCCTATCTAATACAATTATCTGAGGTAAGCCATGAATTCTAACTACTTCTTTGAAGAAGAGATTGGCTATATGAGATGCATCATTTGTGCTCTTGCATGGCACAAAGTGGGCCATTTTGCTAAACATATCCACTATGACAAACACACTATCAAATCCTTGCTTGGTTTCAGGTAGTCGCATTACAAAATCCATTGATATGGACTCCCAGGATCTTGAAGGGATTGGTAAGGGTTGGTAGAGTGCTTGGTTTGTTGTCATTCCCTTAGCTTACTGGTAGATTGTGCAAGTTTCAATAAACTTCTTAAATTCATTGTTCAACTTGGGCCAAAATAAGCTCCTCTTCACCATGTTTTTTGTCTTATTAATGCCAAAGTGACCTCCTAGGCCACCATAATGTTTTTCCCTGATTATATTTTCTCTCATTGAACACTTTGGTATGCATAATTATGCTCCCTTGAATAGAAGCCCATTCTGAATCAGATATTTAGAAAAATCAATGTAATATCTGCCCTCCATTTTTTTGCAAATCTGATATACTTCTGCAAAATCAGGGTCATCTGGGTACAAGTGTTTGAGGGACTCAATTCCCACAATTTGTAGTTGAAATTCTTCAATGAGACCAATCCTCCTACTAAGGGCATCAAAAAATTTGTTTGCTACACCCTTTTTATACTTAATGTTGAAGGTATAGGCCTACAATTTCTCTACCCATTTGAGATATCTGGTTGAGAGCTTTTCTTGTGAATTGAGGAAGCTTAATGCATGATTATCAGTGTAGACTACAAATTCTTTTGGGATCAAATAGTGCCTCCATTTCTTGAGGGCTTGGACCATGGCATAGAGCTCTAGGTCATAAGTAGAGTACTTCCTTTTGACCTCATTCAATGTCTCAGAGAAGAAAGAAACTACCTTGCCTTCTTGGCTTAGGAAAACACCTATAGCCAAATTGCTTGCATCTATTTCCCCAATGAAGACTTTGTTAAAATTAGGGAGGACCAAGATAGGGTATTAGGAGACTCTATTCTTCAAGTATTGGAATGCATCATTGGCTTCCTTTGTCCATGCAAACTTAGTCTCCTTTCCACCTTTGATTGTTTCAAGCATTGGTGCACACACATGACTGAACTTTTTTATGAATTTCCTATAGAATGTTGCAAGCCCATGGAAAATCCTTACATCACCTTGATTCTTTGGTGGAGGCCAATTAATGATTGCATCTACCTTCTCAGGACCATCTTGAGGGTACCTTGTGAGATCACAAAACCTAGGAACATAACTACCTTCCTCATAAACATGCATTTTTCCAAGTTGATTACCAACTTGTGTTGATGGAGTCTTCTTAGTACCTGTTCCACATGATCAAGATGGTCTTCCTTTCTATGACTAAATATTAGTATGTCATCAAGGTAAACAACAACAAATTTTCCAATAAAATCTATGAATATCTCATTCATAAGCCTCATAAAAGTGCTAGGGGCATTGCTTAAACCAAAGGGCATTACTAACCATTCAAACAAACCTTTAGTAGTCTTGAATGTTGTTTTCCATTCATCTCCAGGCTTGATTCTGATTTGATGGTAACTAGACTTTAAGTCTATCTTGGTGAAGTAGCAAGTACCTCCTAGTTGATCCAATAGGTCCTCAATCCTTGGCATGGGAAATCTGTACCTTATTGTGATTTTGTTTAGGGCCTTGCTATCAATGCATAACCTCCATTTTCCATCTTTTTTAGGGGCCAAGATTGAGGATATAGCATAAGGACTGAGACTCTTTTGAATGAGCCCTCTTTCCAACAATTCAGTGACCTATTTAGCAATCTCTGCATGTTGCAATGGTGTCATTTTGCATGGTTCCTTATTAGGCATGGATGAGCCTCATATGAGGTCTATTTGATGACTAATGTCCCTAATGGGAGGGAGGCTAGTGGGCAGGTTACTAACAAGGACATCCTTATACTTTTGCTGCAGTTTTATGACTTCATTTGGTATGGGCTCTTTTTTATCAGACCTAATGCTATCTTTGGGCTTTGAGATTAAAAAAATGGTTCAGTATCAGATTCTTTCAAGGTTTTTAACATCTCCTTTTCTCCCATGATAATCACAGTGGGTTCTTTTTCAGTTTTACTATCCAGCAGGGGCTTCATAGTGAAGGTCTTCCCATCTTTGGTGATGGAGTAGGTGTCTTCCTACAATGGTGTATGGCATCAACATAAAATTTCTAGGGCCTGCCTAAGAGAATGTGTGAGGCATCCATCTCAACAACATCACAAAGGACCTTGTCCTTGAAGTCAAAAATAGAGAACTCTATCCAAGCTTGTTCTATTACTAGAGTTTGTTGGCCTTTGGTTAGCCATGAAACATGATAGGGGCAAGGGTGTGGCTTCTTAGGGAGGTTTAACTTCTGAACCATTTCACAAGATACAAGATTTTTAGTTGAACCAAAATCAATAAGAGGATTGCATACCTTTCCATGACATTTGATCTTTGTCCTGAAGAGATTCTTTCTTTGTGGAGGCTCTTGGGTTTGTGGTACTTGAAGGAAAACTTGCCTCATCATTAGACACACTCCTTCCTCTAGTTCCAAGTCTCTAGCATTAGAATTGTCTTCTTGTTTATCTTCTTGGACAAGTTGTGCTCTCCTCTCACCTTGGTTATTGTTATTTCTCTTCTCAGGGAATCTTCCTACATGATGTCCCATTTGGTTATAATAGAAACATTTCAATGGTCCATTACCTCTTCTTGAATTTTTCCTTCCTCTATTGAAAGGCCTTCTTCCTCTATAGTTTCCTCTTGAATTAGAGTCACTATTTTTTTTATCTCCTTGGTCAAGGGTCCTGCTACTGCTGCCACTACTTTGTCCCTTGTTCCAATAGTTTCTCTTGCCTCTAAAGTTCTTCCCACTATCATTACTCTTCCCTTTGCCAAAATCCTACTTCCTCTTCCATTTTTCCTCTACCTTAAGTGCCATTTGATAGAACCTATTGACTGTGGTAGGGCAGTGTAGACTTAGCTCTTCTTGAATGGATACCTTCAAGCCATTCATGTACCTTGCTAATTTTTCTTCCTAATCTTCAGCCATATTGGTCTTCATACACAATTTTAGGAACTCCTCAGTGTATGATCCTACATCCATGTCCTTTTGTTTTAGACTTTTCTTCCTCCTATGGAGTTGTACCCCATAGTCCTCAGGTATATCTCCATGAATTGATCATATTCTTTCCATTCTTCATTCTCTCTATTTGGATGAAGTTCCACCAAGTCAGGGCTGCTCCCTTTAACTTAGATCTTGCCACCTTTACCCTTTGCTTCTCAAGGATTTCTTCACACTCAAAGAACATTGTCAAAGCCTCTATCCAATCCAAGGCTAGATCAGCATTCATCTTGCCATTGAAGACCAGAAAATCTATCTTCTCCTCCATGGTTCTCCTTTCCATGGATTTCAAGGCATCTATGAAAGGTCATTGGTCTACAGGGACTTGTTGATCAGCATCATCCTCCTCTTCTTCACTCCCTTCTTCAGTTTCAGACCCATCTTTGTCCTTGTCATCAAGCTTCTTCTCAAGTTCTTGAAGCCTCTTGGTTAAGGCTTTATTTGCAGCCTTTTTGTCTCTCACCATATTTTCCAATTCACTATTTGTGACCCTTGCATGGATCTCCTCATTCTTAGGGTCAGACATAGTTCTGATACCACTTGATGTAGCAATGGTCATTGTAAGCCTTCAAACAGTGAGCAAATGGTAAGTTTCAATCCCTCAACACCCAAGGTGAAAGGGCCAAGTTCTAGATACCTATCTTAGGTATAGTAAAAGCACTTGGAGAAGGTTATCAAAACCCAACTATGCAAGGTAACCTAATCACTAGGCTTACCAAAGTCCTAAGCACCAAAAACCAAGGATTCACTAAGAGGTCTCTTTAACAAAATGAGTACTCAAACCCCATGAAATGGATACTAAGACTAGGGGTCACTCAAAATAATTTATCTAGCCTATTTAGGTCATATTCTGATAGTTCCAATGGTTCTTTCACCAATGGGCAACTCATAATACCAAGTTACTTCACAAAACCAACTTTAGGCTTGTAGCCTTTTCAAACTAGTATTTTGAATCTAGCTCAAAATACTTCCAAACAAAGTATGAATTAGGTTGGGAATCTAGACACCCTTTTGGGACTTATAAAACATATTAAGACACCAAGACTTGAAACCAAACAGAGGTCACTGATTTATCTAATTTTAGGACAGGGCTAATAGGCCTAATCAGGTCTGGTTTGCACTACAAGTGCTTCTTCCTCCAAGCCAATGCCAAGATCAATGATGGGATCCTTTTAGGGCATGTATAAGGGCTCCAAATATTTAATCTTGGGTCTTGATGAATCCCCACCCAAGTTTTATCAGGACTATTCTAAGTCACTGGTAGGTGCAAATATAGGCTTGTACACCTAGGGCTTTGTGGCAAACACACCCCCCTATAGAACTCCACCTCTAACCTACATTTTTTGAAAGCACATAAAAAAAGGTTGAATTCCACCAAGGGGCATCAAATTCCCATGGTGTAATTGGATCAAAAGGTCAAGCCCTATCGAAACCCTGCTGGAAACATTGAATCCAGGAAAGCAGTCAAGAAACTTTGATAACTTTTGATCTAGGATGAATTAGATCATGAAACCTACTGTATTTGAAAGAGGATTGGATACAAGAACTTCCAAACTCAAAAACTCATGCACACCACCCTGTACCTATCCATACTAGGGCACTGTGCTTGAGGATTGTAGGGAAATGGTTGATATTTTATTGATTAATTGCCAAAATTACATCTTCATAGCCTACCACCCACCTATAAGGGCTTATGCCAGCACTCCCAATGGTTACATAACTTTTTTGAACCAAGTAGCCATTTGGGAGTTGTGTTAAGCATGTTTGACAACTTTTAAGAAGTTTCTTGAGAGTTGCATGACAACCTTAGAGCAAGTTTTGCCTAATTTGCAAAATTGCAAATCTAAAGACCAAACTTGGTCCTAGCACTAAGCTAATGATCTGACATGGATCTAAAAACCTTAAAATAATTAAAAATCCTAAGATCCTATGATTTTTAGGCCCATTGACCATTTGGACCATAGTTAGGCAGTGGCTTATAATTGTGCCAATCCTGGAACTAGGCCTTACAACTTGGTCTAGGTGCCTGACTAACCTAAGTAGAGAGTTTAGGACTCTTAGATGCATTATTTGATGAGTTTAGAGTAGGTTCTCCTACACCATAATGTGTCAATACCATTCCAAGAGAAACTCACAATTTCAATTGTGACCACACTAGCCTCATTGCAACAAACTTGTTAGAAACATGAAAAGAAAACATGTTAGCAATTCCATCATTTGTCTATTGTTTGGGAAAGTCACCATAGAATTATTTGGACTATCTCTCCTCTTCCCTTGCAAGGTTAAAATGACCTTTTTTTCATCCCTCCTTGAATAGACCCTTATCGTCTTGCACTTGTGCAATGATAGGACACCAATGTTTCTAATTAAGGTTGGCAGGATTATTATGTCTATCCTAAAAAAAGACTATCAAATCATTATGCTTTCAAATAAATTACCTATCGATGTATCCCTTACAAGGGAGAGAAGCCAAACACATAAAGAACATGCACATAAACATGACAACTAAAAAACTTAAATGGAATACACCAAGAAGTACCAAATGATGAATGCTCAATTGTTGTAATGGCAAAGCAATATCAAAACTATCCATTTATAGTCCTAATGATTTTGAAAATTGTTGACAAAGAGTGTTTCTTTTTTCGATTATAGTATAAATGATTTTTCTATAGTCGTAATGATTTTTCTTATTTCTTGTCTTTTATCCCTTTTTTATTTCCTATGTCTGTGCTTTGTGACAGGATTTTGTCACCTTCTTTTGATGGTATATTTCATTCACTCTATGTGGAATACTATTTTGTTGACTATTTTATTTCAGCTTCATATTTCTTTCATTTTTCATATACACACAGACTACACATGCTGATAAAAAAATGAGCTATTTGATTTAGGTTTACTTTTCATTATTGTAAATGGTTAATATTTCTGATGGTACTCCTTGGTGTATTTCATATAAAAATAATAAATGTAGTAATGATGGTGTGGTGCATTATTGATATAGGTTCGATGACTCTTGTCAATGTGTCAAACTGTCAATGTGGTGGTGGGAAGTGTGTGTTGAAGACTTCACAGACATTGAACCACCCTAGATGACAATTTTGGTGCTGCCCTAATCAAAAAAAGGTTGGTAATGTGTATATATTTAAATTTTCTAATGTAAATACTATTCATTATAATATAAGAGGGTAAAAGCACAATAAGTTGCCACCCTTTTACAAAGGAAAAGGCTAACAAAATCAAACTTGTTCAACTTCAATAGTATAAAAAAGATATTTATGTTTGAAATTTGAAGATGATGTAAAATAATTAAATGTGATTAAATGGATGAAGTTTATGATTAATATTTTTAATAAATTATTGAATAAGAATTGATATATTTTTTTAATTTTTAAAGATGATTTTTCAGTTGCTGAAAAATGCTGAAAATTAGGGGTCTAGTTCCCACCAAAAAATTATATGTAGATAAAAAGAATTTCCCCTAGTTTCAAAATATGTCATAGATGACATATATAGCTAGTGCATGAAGAAATAAAAATTGTTTTGTGACCTATATTTTCTCTTTTATAACAATTCAAATTCCAACTCACTGAAATCAACAATTTTCATCTCGCAACATATTTTTCATAGCAAATATATCCCAATCAAAAAAAGAAATATATATTCTTGAAGTGGACTCTCTCCTCTAGTGCACCATATGTTTTTTAAATTTATTTAAAGTGGTTTACTATTTTTTTCTTTCTCTGAATCAACATCTCCTTGATTGTTGAAATACCTACTTGTAATATTTTATAATTACAATAAACCATGTCTAATTAAAACACTATAAAATCTATATGAGGATATTCTTGACTCTGATCTCTACAAAAGGGTATTTTTTTATTTTTAAAAAATATCATTAAAAATATTAGGAGTTATTGAAACGTCACTTTTTTGAAGTAATTTTATTTTTATGGTAATTGGACCCAAAGTGGTATAAAACATGCATTTAATAGATATTTCCAAATAGAAAGTTAAAGCACTTATCTAACTTAGCTAGAATGAATCTAGATAGACCAAATGTTGACAAAAATTAATTTTTAGTTAGAAATACTAAAATTTAGTTGTGCTGATAAGTTAGCCTAAAAGGTGACACCTGATTGTGCTTTTACCCAAGAACTAATGTAGACTGGGTATCATAGGGAAATAATGGTTGTGAATACTTTACTTGGGTCGATGACAACTCATCTACATCTATCCCCCCATCTCCACTTATCTGCGATGAAGGATTTGAGTGCAAAACGTGTCAGGCTAGGGTAAATTCTGAAATTATATTTTTACGATGCCTTCTCTGTATTGTAATCACATATCTTTGTTGTGACCATATGCAGAGATGAACTCAAGAATTAGTTAGTTTAGTATTTTCATATTGTAACTAATATTTTAATATTGATATGACATAACTTCGCTTTGCCTCAAGTGCACATATTTATGGTTTACATCTTTTTTTAGAATAAATCTTCATGTTTATGGCTCAAGTGAGCCCCAATCTGCTATCAATCACATGATTTAATGTATAGTGTTTTCTTGGCTGTTCTATTTGTTCCTTGACCTTGACTATGGATTGACTATCATTTTCAAGCTTGAGTGAGGCTTCATACCACACACCATCTGTAGATTTGTATGCAATGCTTATTTAGGCTGGAGGTAAACTACATGTGTCATGTAAACAACATGGTTGAATGCAATCTCTTTTGCATGTTTTTCAAGAGTTTTGCCACCAATACAAGCGTAAATAATGCATTGGACGTAATCTATAGATGTTACATGGGATGAAGTCTCCCTTTATTCTAGTGAGGGATTGGAATGAGTTCATTTTAGATGCAAAGGAGAATGGGGATACTCAAAGAGCAATTACACCAGCAAATGATAGAAGGTATAAACATGACAACTGAGAAACATAAATGCAGATTTCACAATAGTTGAGAAACATAATTGTAGGCATCACGGTCACATTTTTTTGGAGACAACGCAATTGAGTTGTATACCCAAGTGATGGAGTACAACTTCTGCACCTCTGATTCCAAGTTGACACTACGAGATACAAAGACCATAGATAAGGAATAAATTTAGAGAGTGGAGGAGGTCCATAATGACCAAAATAATACAGGATGAACCTCAAGTTAACTGAGGAAACTGCAAACATTTTAATAGATTTTTATTATTAAATAATGAAATTTACATATACTAGTGTTCTAAGCCCTCTCATTACATAATTTATTATTGTAAGCCCCCTCTAACTTACACATCTAGAAAATGAAACTACAACCTATTGGGATTGAGACAAATCTTATAGAACAACAACAGCTAGGAATGATCAGTTTCCAACATTTGTTGAATACATCTTTTGAATACATTTGTAGCTCATGAATACAAGGTCCTCCAATAGATGTATTCAACAGATGTTGGAAAGCGATCATTCCTAGTTGTTGTTGATCTATAAGGTTTGTCACAATCCCAATAGGTTGGAGTTTCATTTTCTAGATGTGTAAGTTAGAGGGGGCTTACAATAATAAATCATGTAATGAGGGGTCTTAGAACACTAGTATATGCAAATTTCATTATTTAATAGTAAAAATCTATTAAAATGTTTGCAGTTGCCTCATTTAACTTGAGGTTTGTCCTATATTATTTTTGTCATTATGGCCCTCCACTCTCTAAATTTATTCCTTATCTATGGTCTTTGAATCCAACAGTGTCAATTTGGAATCGGAGGTGCAGAAGTTGCACTCCATCACTTGGGTATACAACTCAATTACATTGTCTGCAAAAAGATGTGACCATGATGCCTACAATTATGTTTCTTAGTTGTTGTGTCCTAGGACTCCTTATGACCCTTTACGACCATTTAAAACCTCTAAGAATACATCTTAGAGGTCTTAAAATGTTGTAAAGGGTCATAAGACGCTCCTAGGAGGGGCCAGATGAGCTTCCACCTTCACGCGGTTAGCCCTTTTAAGTAGAGAATGTTAATTAAACTATTCTCAAAACATAATTGTAGGCATCATGGTCACATTTTTTTGGAGACAACATAATTGAGTTGTATACCTAGACGGAGTGCAACTTCTGCACCTCTGATTCCAAGTTGACACTGTGGGATGAGGAACAACTTGGAATCGGAGGTGCATAAGTTGCTCTCCATCATCTGGGTATACCACTCAATTACATTGTCTCCAAAAATATGTGACCATGATGCTTACAATTATGTTTCTCAGAGAATGTTAAACTATTCTCGAAACAAAGAGAAGCTCAATAATTTAAGGTCTCATTACAAGCACTAGAATTGAGTTTTTTGGCATGGGGTGGGAAATTTTTGAATATCAACATGCGATAGAGTTTGGACAAAAACTCTATCACATGTTGATATACAAAAATTTCCTAGCCATGCTAAAAAACTCAATTCTAGTGCTTGTACTACATGATTGGTGCCAAAATAGGGCTCTCCCAATCACTGATTGTGACCCACTAGCAACAACCAACAGAATAAGTGTGGACACCTAAAGATAAATATCAAATAGGGGAAAAGCACGTACAACAATAGAGGTAATAGCTATAGATACAGATGAGGATATCACAGAAATCCCTAATTTAGTGTTTTAGAGAACAAACGATAGACTATGAATTAGGGATTTTTGGGATATTGTCATCTAAATCTACATCTATTTTATTTACATTGGAATGCAACCTGCTGATATTTATACTGCACCGATCGAGCACGATGGAGGCATCAATTCTAATGTGAATTTTAGTACTCAAGGTATACATTTTCTATTCAAATTTTGATTAATGAATATTTAATACAAGAAAACATATTCAATTGTTTAAGGTGGATTAGTTGTGATGATGAGACATGCCATTTAGATGTTAACTATGACAGTCTCTTGGTTTCAGGCAATGTAGAAAGAGAAGCCTAGTTCAATATGCAATCTCAATTCATGTACATAGGATATCAGGTGCAAGACATAGTGGATGAGTAGTATCACTCGAGGAAAGAAGGTACATGATAATGTTAATAATGAAATTATTTACTATTTACTCTTTGTACTTATGTGATCTAACATACTTCAAACATCACATATGTTGCCTGACACAACAAAGGCAACAATAGCAAGAAAACAAAAGCATGGGCAACACAGGCTTGGCTCAAGTGGATATTCAAAACTTGTTGCACGAGTTGTAAGTATTAGTAAATGAAAAATCATATGCAAATATTTATAATTAAATTGCAGTCAATTTAGTTTTGATGAAATTCACTACAATAAAAATTCATGATACCAATAAAAAATGCAAGCCTTGGAGTTCAAAAAATTGATTACAGAAGAGGACAAAAAAATAGGCTACAAACAAGGCTATAAAGTCATGGCTAAATGATACTGAGAAATGAGTGCACAAGGTTCTTCTGCTAGATTTGTTGATCGGGTAAATAAGCCAATTGAATTTTATTTCAAGTTGAAAACTTTACCAATTACCATATTTTATGTTAAGTTCCAACTTAAAGTGAATATATTTGTTTTAAGTAAGGAAACACTGATTATATATTTGTTTAAAACTTTAAAGTGAATATATTTATATGTAGTAAACTGAATGATTAACATTTCTCAGTATTTGTCTTGTATTTATATGTATATATTGTTGATAGATGCACTAATTATTTACATTGGAATGTAGCCTATCGATATTGATATTGCACCGATTGAGCATGATGGAGGCATTGATTCTAATGTGAATTGTAGTACTCAAGGTATACATTTTCTATTCGAATTTTGATTAATGAATATTTAATACAAGAAAACATGTTAAATTAAATTTGGCATATTAATAAAAATTTAATTATAATGTGTTGGGATTAATAAAACATTTTGTATTGTAGTTGCAAGGGATGTAGAGGACATTGTTCCCGATGAGCGTGTTGAGGTTCAAGTCATCGGGCAAGATGATGTGGTTGGACAAGGTAAAGAGCATCACGTTTATGTTTTTTAATGTATTGAAATGCTTGTAACAATAATGAATATATTTTTAAATTAACCCCAATTATGATAATATATTTTTAAATGAAGCCTTTTATTTGCTCTCCATTGTCTGGGTATACCACTCAATTACATTGTCTCCCAATCACTGATTGTGACCTGCTGGCAACAACCAATAGAATGAGTGTGGACACCTAAAGATAAATATCAAATAGGGGGAAAGCACCTGCAACAATAGAGGAAATAGCTATAGATACAGATGAGGATATCACAAAAATCCCTAATTTAGTGTTTCAAAGAACAAACGATAGACTGTGAATTAGGGATTTTTGTGATAGCGTCATCTAAATCTACATCTATTTTATTTACATTGGAATGCAACCTGCCGATATTGATACTACACTAGCCGAACATGATGGAGGCATTGATTCTAATGTGAATTGTAGTACTCAAGGTATACATTTTCTATTCAAATTTTGATTAATGAATATTTAATACAAGAAAACATATTCAATTTTTTAAGGTGGATTAGTTGTGATGATGAGACATGCCATTTAGATGTTAACTATGACAATCTCTTGGTTTCAGGCAATGCAAAAAGAGATGCCTAGTTCAATATGCAATGTCAATTCATATACATAGGATATCAGGTGGAGTTGAAAAACACAATAGGGTTACATTTTTTATAGCGGTCTTTAATTGTGTATTTTAAGCTATAGACCATCATGAAAATGTAACCGTGTTGTGTTTTTTCAACTCCACCTGCTATTCGTGCATATTCTGCTTGTGTTGCATGCACATTCTCCATTTAGAGTGGGAAAAATTTTATTTTTGATGTGAGGGAGAGAAGCCAAACACAAAGAACATTCAAATAAAGATGATAGCTACAAAACATAAATGTAGGTATCACAAGAGCTGAGAAACATAAATGTAGGCATCATGGTCCCAATTGTTTGGAGACACAAGATAATTGAATGCTATACCCAGAAAATGCAATACAACCACTACTCCTGTAGTTCTAAGTTGACACTGTGGATACAAAAACCATATATAGATTCCTTATCTTTGGTTTTTGGATCCCACAGTGTCAACTTAGAACTACAGGAGTAGTGGTTGTGTTGCATCATCTGGGTATACCACTCAATTATGTTGTGTTTCCAAAACATTGTGACCATGATGCCTACATTTATGTTTCTCAGTTCTTGTTGTGTCCCAGGACCCCTTATGACCCTTTATGATCCCTAAGAATACATCTTAGAGGTCTTAAAGTGTCGTAAAGGGTCATAAGAGGATCCTAGGAGGGGCCAGATGAGCTTCAACCTTCACATGGTTGGCCCTATTAAGTAGAGAATGTTAAACTATTATCGAAACAAAGAGAAGCTCAATAATTTATATCTGAATACCAATTATGTTCTTATCAAACTATCAAAATATTTAAATAGCCTTTTAAACTGCTATTAAAAATAAAATATTTAATCAACATTTACTTATAGATTTGTGTGCTTGTCTGAGTTTGATACGTAAATCAAGTTGTATGACCTTACTTGAACAGGATCTATTATGAAGGTTGTACAACTTGATCTACGTATCAAACTCAGACAAGCACACAAATCTGTAGATAAACGAAGCTTTCTTAGTCAGTTTAAATTTTCTTGAGGCTATGAATATACACAATGAAAATGCTTTGTTCAATCACCATCACTTTTTTTTAAAACCAAAAATTAGTATTGGTCAATTTTTTGACCTTTAAATATCAGTAATTTCAATGAGAATGCTATGCATTCGACATCAATTTCATTGAATATTGGTTGACAATTTGGTCTCAATTTTGACATCAATGTCACCAAAGTTGGTCTCAATTCTACCAGCTTCAAGTTATTGGTTCGACTAATAGTCGGTTGATAAGTCGACTATTACACATCAAAATTTAGATAATGATTTTCTTGTAGAATAATCGACAAAAAAACATTAACCACAATTTTAGTCATCAGTTCGACCAATTGGTGTAGAAAATTCAACCAATTCTCATCGAAAAATAGGGTAAAATTTACTAGTGCCACTAATATTCTGCACTAGTGTATTATGATCCTTGTTAGAAGATCCTTAACCCTATTAAGAGTTTCTTTACAATATATTTAGTACAGTAGACCTGGTCAAGGGTTAGACCCTATTAGGATTCTTTTACAATTAACCCTATTAGGGGAGAGGATGCACTATCTGAGAGCACACTGCTCAAAGGGGTGAAGGCTACAACCTTCTGTTTAATAGATACACACTATATCTAGATCTTGGTGAACTACACTTTGACCTACTATCTAGATTAGTTCCAATGTATAGCACAAATACTTTACTTGGTCACATAAACCTTCTTCTAATGGCTCAACACTTCGTACACTCTGCTCTTCCCTTATTGTCAACCATGAACCACACCCAAGCAATCACAAATGAATGTCTATAAATATATTTTCTCTAAATGATATAATCAATTTGGCCTCTTAGAACCACCTTGAAATCATATTAGAGAAGTCATAAAAAACTCTAATAATAATTCAGTCGGCTCTACTAAGCACGCAACACATTCTAGGACCTATCCAATAAGGTAATTGTGGATGCATGCTACACACTGTCAGCTCTACCAAAACACCTGGATCTTTCTCCTCAAGCTAAATTACCTCATGCAATCTTAACTGAACCTTACTAACTCTTGTCCAAGCTATAATCCAAGGGTGCATATTGAAATTATAGGCACAACTCTAGAGCCAATATAATCATTGTCGGCTCTTCTGAACAAACATAGGAAACTGCTACTGGTGAATAGAGATTGCATAACTTCACTTCTATTGATCATAAGACTCTACATCCATGAATTTAATATCACTAACATGTCTTCATCACATATCAAAATGCATAAGGCTCCATTATAACTATATGGAAAACCATACATAGAACACTACATGTTACTCTATCAGGAACACTGTTGACACAAGCTACTATATAACTGTATGTACTAACAATTAACCTCTATGACCATGATATTATATTGATAACATGTCCATGCTACATATACTAAAATCTTACTACATAAGTATTCCATGCGTGCTACTTACCATATGTTGTCATCAATGACAAACATATAGTCAGCACTGGCTTGTTAGAAAATCTCCAACAATCTCCCCCTTTGGCATTGATGGAAACATATGGAATGAAAAAATCCACCAATCCAAATGATCATTTATTTTATAATATTCTCTATTTCCTCTTCAAAACTCCCCCAAGGATGAATCCTCCATCTACTGCAATATTCTTCAACATTCTCCATTTCCTCAACTGAACTGCTTCCATAACTGAATACAACTCCCCCTTAGTTTATTATTCCTTCATTTACTTCTATTTTTCATGACTATATATTACTCCCCCTTTGACATCAATGGAAAAGGGTGCCAAATAGTTCTAGCACTAGTACTACTCCTGAGGTAGATTAGTCAACCATCCATCAGTCCCTGAGGACTAATGCTCTTTCTTCTTTCTTCTAAGTAGAATCAGGGTAGGGAATTACTCCCAACTTCTCCCTGATATACTCAAAAGTATCCTTTTGCAAGGGCTTTGTGAATATGTCTGCCAACTAATCTTTTGTACTCTCATAGTCCAACTTGACTTATTTCTCTTCTACTTTCTCTCTTAGGAAGTGATACTTGATCTCAATGTTCTTTATCTTTGCATGCATCACAGGGTTCTTCGACATATTGATAGTGCTAGTGTTATCACAGTGAATAAAAATAGGATATGTTGGAAATATAGATGGAGTAACTGAGAGGGGGGGTGAATCAGTTAACCACAAAAAGATTACCATAGATCCCTTAGATGTCTTATTAATTCATTTATTGCTATCACTCGGTAATCATATAGAGATATGCTAAAACTCAGTTATTGCAGTGAGTATTAATTATAACTGTTCTTAAATATTCATCAATGATTAACATGCATGCATAAAGAAAATAACATGAACACAAGAGACACCAGATTTAACGTGGAAACCCAATATGGGAAAAACCACCAATGTAACTAGTTACTATTTTTCACTCTTTTGAAGTGAGCCCTGTTAGGAGCCAACCCAGTTAAAGGTTACAAAACACATTGTTAGGTGTGACCTTGTTAGAGGATTTAATCACCGTATTAGGAGTGGCCTTGTAAGAGGTCTTTGAAATAATTCAATAGAACTGTCACCTTGTTAGAGGATTTACAAAATGGCTGTTAAACCAACTCTATTAAGAGATTTTGAAATCACTGCTACAATGGTGAGAAAGTAACAATTAAATGACTTGAATAATGATGCAATTGATTTTCTGATTACAGATCTTTGTTCTTCTTTACTAGATCCTTCCTGATCAAATATATCTCCTCTACTCCTCAAGGATATCTAACCATCCTTCAAAATTCTCTCACACTTTCCTTCTTTTCCACTTGCACACTCTTAATTCACAACTTGACCTTCTATATATACCATTCATATTGTCCATTCAGATTGTCAAGTCAGCACTAATAATCATTAAAAACATTAACAATTATTACAACAGTCAGTTGAATAAACAAAAATTCTTTATTGGGCCGACCTTGCTCAGTAAACACTTATCCTAAAAAGATTTCCTTTGGTGACCGAGTGAACTCGGTTACCATTGCAAATTCTATAACATCATTTGAAGACCGAGAGATCTTGGTAAACACATAAAACCACCTCACTGACCGATTGAGCTCGGTAAACACTAAGAATCACTTAGCTGACCAACTGAGCTCGGTAATCACTGGGAATCACTTAGTTGACTGACTGAGCTTGGTAATCACTGGGAATTGCTTAGCTAACTGAGTGAGCTTGATAAGTGATATTCCATTTGTGTGACATCAAAGACAACACATAATTAATCCAACAATCTCCTTCAGACAATTGTATCCAACAATCTCCCTCTTTGGCATTGATGGCAACACAACATGTCATAGCACAATGAAATTTCATAGAAAACATAGAGTAAGGAACATATCCTTAGCTTCATTCTGATTCTCATCTATGAGAACTCACTCTGTCAGCAAACTTCTCTTTCTAATTGAAAAAACTCTCCTTAACTTCTCAAACTCTCCAAGAAAACTCTCCCACTTAGAAATCTTAAGAAATTTCTTGAAATATGACAGAAAACTCTCCATCTTTGACAACACATGCCAAAGACAACACATATCAGGTGAATAGAAATGTACCTTGAGTACTAATTCATATGCAATGATTCCTTGACTAAGCTGCATCAACTGACTGATCTTCAATATGCTCTGGTTGATGTATCACTAAAACTTTATTTAGTGAGCCTCAGATAGGGGAATGACCCCTAACTTACCTCTTAGATATAAGAATGTATCCTTAGGTAGTGGCTTGGTGAATATATCCCCAATCTATTCTTTTGTATGGATATATTCCAATTTGATTTCCTTGTCCTGCACCAATTCTCTGACAAACTAATATTTTATAGCAATGTGCTTGGTTTTGGAATGCATAACTGCATTCTTTGAAATATTTATTGCACTTGTATTATCACAAAATATAACAACTGGTTCTTTGATCTCAACCTTTATCCCTTCCAATAATTGTTTAAACCAAACAATATTAGAGTAGTTTACTACTGCAGCAACATATTATGCTTCTGCTGTGGATTGGGATGTGCAATTTTGCTCTTTACTGGTCCAAGATACCAACCTCTTGCCAAGAAAGAATGCTCCACCACTTGTACTCTTTTTGTCATCAATGTTTCTTGCCCAATCAACATCAGGAAACACTTTTAAGTTCAGATTGCCTCCAAATTTATACCACAAGCCATAATCTTCAGTTCCTTTCAAGTATCTCAAAATTCTTTTGATTACCATCATATGATTTTCTCTGGGTTTTGCTAAGAATCTTGCTACTATACCAACTGCTAAGGCAATATCAGACCTTGTATGAACTACATACTATAATTTTTCAATCATTGACCCGTATAAGGTTCGATCTACTTCTTTTGAATCATCATCTTTGGTAAGCTTTAGTCCAGTACACATGGGGGTGCCAACTGGTTTTGCATCTTCCATACCAAACTTCTTAAGTATTTCCTTGATGTATTTAGACTAAGTAATGTAGATACCATTCTTTCTCTATTGAATTTGAAGACCAACAAAGAACTTTCTTTGACCAAACATAGACATTTCAAATTCTTTGTTCATTTGATCTGAAAATTCTTTGCACTGATCATCATCACCTGTAAACACAGTATCATCCACAAATATTTTTGCCAAAACAATTTTGTTATCTGGTCCTTCCTTGATGTACAAACTACTATTATCATTAGCTCTTTTGAAACCAATCTGAATAAGATAGTTATGTAATCTTTCATACCATGCTCTAGGGGCTTGTTTCAGACCATACAATGCTTTGTGTAACTTGTAGACCATATTCCTTTTGCCTGGATCAACAAAACCTTTAGGTTGCTCAATGTAGACTTCTTCATCAAGAATACCATTGAGAAATGCAGATTTTACATCCATCTGATATACCTTAAATCCTTTATGTGCTGCATATGCAAGTAGATTTCTTACACCTTCTAATCTTGCAAGAGGAGAAAAATTCTCACCATAATCTATAGCTTCTTCTTGAGAATATCCTTTACACACCAATCTAGCTTTGTTTCTTGATACTTGACCATCTTCATTCAACTTATTCCTAAATACCCATTTTGTTCCAATTACATTTTTGTCTTTAGGCCTAGGTACAAGAGTCCATGTTTTGTTCTTCTCTATTTGTTTTATTTCTTCATTCATAGCCTCAATCCAACTTTCATTTTCCAATGCATCTTTGAAATTTCTAGGTTCAAAATCAGCAAGTAAACATGTACCTTTTAGTTTACTTCTTGTCATAGTACCATCTGATTTGTTTCCAATAATCTGATCTGTTGTATGATGCCTCCTGACATATTTGGCCAATATAGGTTCCTTGCCTCTTAAATGAGTTACATTTTCATCTTCTTGAACTTCATCTTCAGGTTCTGGTTGCTCAGGCTCGGTAGATATTGGCTTGGTAGCTTTAGACTAAGACTCGGGTCCTTGTGACTTAGTTTGAACTTCTTCTTGTGACTTAGTTTGATCTTCTTCCTGTGACTCGATTACTGTACTGGGCTTAGTAGATGTAGTCTCCTTATTGATAGATGTGTTTGGTAATGTATCAGGTTCAATGTAAACAAATCTCCTATAATCCTCTTGTTCCCTTTTGCTTTCTTCTTCAGTCTTTTATGCAAACTCATCAACTTTCACATGTGCACTTTCTATGATTTTGTGAGTAGACAAATTCAAACATCTATATGCCTTACTTTTGCAAGAATATCCCAAGAATATTCCTTCATCACTTTTTACATCAAATTTGCCTTTTCTAGATTCTTTTAAGATGTAACACTTACTACCAAATACTTTCAGGTAACTTACATTAGGTTTATAGCCATACCATAACTCATAAGGAGTTTTGAATGTGTCTTTCTTCAACTATACTCGGTTTAAGGTATGAACTGTAGTGTTGATAGCTTCCTTCCAGTATTTCATAGCAATGTTCTTTTCAATCATTAGAGTCCTTGCACAATCCATGATACATCTATTCCTCCTTTCAGCTATTCCATTCTACTCAGGAGTTCTTGGGGCTGATACCTATCTTTTGATTCCTCTTTCAATGCAAAAATTATTGAGTTCATGGGAGATGAATTCACCACCTCTATCTGATCTCAAGCACTTCATTCTTTTCCCTATTTCCTTTTCTACTCTTGCCAAATACCATTTGAATTTCTCAAATGCTTTTGACTTTTCTCTTAGATACATAACAGTCATCATTCTAGAGTAGTCATCAACAAAGAGAATAAAGAATTTTTCTCCAGTATAGCTCTCAATTCCAATAGGTCCACATAAATCAATATGCACAATTTCCAAAATATCTTCAGACTGATAGTTTTTACTTTTAAAGCTATTCATTCCCATTTTACCAATCTAACAATTCTTGCATAGACCAACATCAGGTTTCTTCAAAGTAGGAATGCCTCTTACTTTCTTGAATTTGCTTATTTTCATCATGTTATCAAAATTTACATGACATAACCTTTCGTGCCATAACCAAATTTCTTCAATTTGAGTAATAAAACATGAGCATTCACCAAGATCAAGATAAAACAAGTTACCTTTGGTTTGTTTGCCTGATCCAATCAATTTTCCCTTTTCATCTAGTAGTCTTGCTTTGCCATGCATGAATTCAACTTTGAATCCAATGTTGATTAGCTGTGCTACACTTAGAAGATTATGATTTAGTCCTTCAACCTAATATGCATTATCACATATAAGTTCTTTGGTTAATGAGATTC
Organism: Chamaecyparis obtusa; assembly: GCA_027943335.1. NCBI lineage: Eukaryota > Viridiplantae > Streptophyta > Pinopsida > Cupressales > Cupressaceae > Chamaecyparis > Chamaecyparis obtusa. The sequence goes on from BSBK01001201.1 coordinate 1,972,493, forward strand.
ATCCTCTTCCTTTTATGCAATAGGGTTCATTGTTTCCAAACCTTACATTACCACCATCATAGTCTTCAAGGTGTTCAAACTTTTTTCTGTCACCAGTCATATGATGTGAACATCCACTATCTATGATCCATGTATCATTTTTGCTTATATGAGAGATAAGTACCATCTCATCTTCATCATCATCAAATTCATCTTTTACAGCAATGAAGACAATTTCTTCTTCACTATCATCAGAATCCTTAGCCAAAAAATATGTTTTCTTACCTTTATCCTTGAATAATTTGAAATTGTTCCTGCCATTGTACTTGTGACCTTTCTTCTCATCCTTGCTTTGCTTTTTTGGGCACCTATTTACAATATGACCAATTTCTTCACATGAAAAATAGATTAAGCAAGTTTTACCTTTGTATTTACCTCTGCTTCTAGTATATTTCTTTGCAAGTAATGCTTCAATAACTTCAAGATCACTATCAGAACTTTCCTTTGATTCTTCTTCACTCTCTGACTGGGTGTCATTTATTTTCTTCCCCTTCTTAAGTGAAAGTTTGGCCTCAAATGCTGATTTAATATTTTTGGAAGTTGGAACATAGTTTTCATAGTTATCCAACTCAAAGGTTGTCAATCTTCCCACTAAAGCATCCAAAGTTATATTGTGATTTTCTTCACATCTTCTTTCTTGAATAGCAGACACTCTTATTGCATAGATAGGAAGTAATGTTCTAAGAACCTTACTTATAACAGTTTCATCATCAATTTTTCCTCTAGAAGCTCTGATTGCACTAACACTTGCCTTGATCCTTTCAACATATTTTACAATGTTTTCATCTGATCAAACTATCCTCTTACTCTCTTCACGTTGTCATCACCACCATAAATTTTCTTTAGCTTGGGCCACATTGCATAAGTAGTTGTGTAGTCTTTGATCTCATCAAATTATTCATAGCTAAGAGCTGATGCAATGTCTATCATCATGGTGTTCTGGTTCTTTTTCTCTACAATGTCTTCAACAGTTAATGTGCTAGTAGGAGCTGTATATTCTTCATCAATATATTTGCATCCTGAATCACCAATGGAAGTTAGATGAAGTCTCATGAGACCTTTCCATGCTGAAAAAGTTATCTCTGTTAAGCCTTGGAATTTCTCTCTTGTAAGACATCCTGATCTTTGGCTTAGGTCCTTGAAACCCTTGCTACAAGCACCAAAAGCTCTGATACCAATTGTTGGAAATATAGATGGAGTAACTGAGAGGAGGGGTGAATCAATTAACCACAAAAATATTACCATAGATCCCTTAGATGTCTTATTAAGTCATTTACTGCTGTCACTCGATAATCATAGAGAGAAATGTTGAAACTCGGTTATTGTAGTGAGTATTAATTATAACTATTCTTAAGTATTCATTAGTGATTAACATGCATGCATAAAGAAAATAACATGAACACAAGAGACACCAGATTTAACATGGAAACCCAATATTGGAAAAACCACCAATGTAACTAGTTACTATTTTTCTCTCTTGTAAGACATCCCGATCTTTAGCTTAGGTCCTTGAAACCATTCCTGCAAGCACCAAATGCTCTAATATCAATTGTTGGAAATATGGATGGAGTAACTAAGAGGGGGGGGTGAATAAGTTAACCAAAAAAATATTACCACAGATCCCTTAGATGTCTTATTAATTCATTTACTGTTGTCACTCGGTAAACACACAAAGAAATGTTGAAACTCAGTTATTGCAGTGAGTATAAATTATAACTATTCTTAAGCATTCATCAGTGATTAACATGCATGCATAAAGAAAATAACATGAACACAAGAGACACCAGATTTAAAGTGGAAACCCAATATGGGAAAAACCACCAATGTATCTAGTTACTATTTTTCACTCTTCTGAAGTGATGCCCTGTTAGGAGCCAACCCGGTAAAAGGTTACAAAACACACTGTTAGGTGTGACCTTGTTAGAGGATTTAATCACCCTATTAGGAGTGGCCTTGTAAGAGGTCTTTGAAACAATTCAATAGAGCTATCACCTTGTTAGAGGATTTACAAAATGGTTGTTAAACCAACTCTATTAAGAGATTTTGAAATCACTGCTACAATGGTAAGAAAGTAACAATAAAATGACCTGAATAATGATGCAACTGATTTTCTGATTACAGATCTCTATTCTACTTTACTAGATCCTTCCTGATCAAATATATCTTTGCTACTCCTCAAGGATATCTAACCATCCTTCAAAATTCGCTCACACATTCCTTCTTTTCCACTTGCACACTCTTAATTCACAACTTGACCTTCTATATATACCATTCAGATTGTCAAGTTGGCACTAATAATCATTACAAACATTAACACTTATTACAATAGTTGGCTGAATAAACAAAAATTATTTATTGGGCCGACCTTGCTCGGTAAACACTAATCCTAAAAAGATTCCCTTTGGTGACCGAGTGAACTCAGTTACCACTACAAATTCTGCAACATCCTTTGAAGACCGGGAGATCTTTGTCAACACAAAAAACTGCTTCGTTGATCGATTGAGCTTGTTAAACACTGAGAATTGCTTAGCTGATTAACTGAGCTTGGTAATCACTGGGAATCACTTAGCTGACTGACTGAGCTTAGTAATCACTAGGAATGGCTTAGCTGACCGACTAAGCTTGATAAGTGATATGACATTTGTGTGACATCAATGACAACACACAATTAATCCAACAAGGATAATCAATCTGAATTCCAAAATCCTTTATCATCTTCTTGATCCAAACAATTGTAGAATAATTCAAGGCTTCTACAACATATTCAGCTTCTTTTGTTGACTAAGAAATGCAATTTTGTTTCTTGACTATCCAAGTGACAAGTCTATCACCAAGAAACACTGCTCCACCTGATGTACTCTTTCTATCACCAACACATCCTACCCAATCTGCATAAGTATACACATGAAGCTCAACATTTTTTGAATTAAGATACTATAGACCTGTTAGAAAGTAAATTCCACCAAGATAATTGAGAGGGGGGGGGGTGAATCATTTATCAGATCACTATAAATTTTATCATCTTCAATGACATTAAACCATATATGCAATGTAATTACCAACTATAGAAAGATATTCATACACAAATGCACAATGACATAAGATATGTTGACTAGGGAACCTCATGATCAAAGAGTAAACCCCAGTGGGAATGATGCCCACAAAAGATGCACTAATATGACTATTCCTTGTGAAATGATGGACTCTATTAGGAGTCTTATGAAATAAATTTAGTACATATGAATCCCTATTAGGAGATTTTGAATCCCTGTTAAAAGATTCTAACCCTGTTAAGAGTTATGGAAGACAGAAGGACCCACTGCCCAAACAACTTCAGGGTAAGATCACTGAACACACTGTCCAAATAATCTTTGCATTACTCAATAGAATAATATGTTACCTCTTATTTGACTGTGCCAAACCACACTCGCTATTACATCAGATCTCAATTTCATATCTATGTACTTCACATGTCTTCCTTCACAAATTCACTTTCATACTTAGCTCTTTTCTTCACTTCATGCATACAGCATCACACACAACTACTACTTTCATATCACTACTACATTACAAGGAAATACATTCCTTCCTTTATACCACACTCAAATAATTACAAATGAGTCGGCATACAATTACAACATAAAAGTTTCCACACGCTACATCAAAGTTACACAAAACTGTCAGCTTTCAAATATAATAAATCTTCACTTGCATAACCTCAAAGTTTGTGCTATCATCCATGTCACTATCAATGTGTCTTCAACTTCCCTTTAAGTATGCAAAACCAGATTCCATCCCGATTAGGAGATATCATCCGATTTCAACAAACCACTACTCAGGAACACTGTCTAAATACTCCTTCCACCAAAATACTCATAACTTCCATGAATAAATGAATTACTATTTGCATTCTTAACTATAGACATAAAACATATCAAAGATTATATCCTCAACATCACATAGCTCCAACTATAATAACCCATGTGGACAAATTCAAACTCTGTCTCCTTCTCTGCAAGTCTTTTGTAAATCACTATGTTGACATCAATGACAATCATAGTCATGAATGCAACAAAAACTGCTACAGAATGGCTGCCAAGTATTTAGCATTCATTCCTAACAATCTCCCTCATTGGCATTGATGGAAACATAGATGAAAAACATCCAATGTTCCAAAAATACAATACTGCAACACTGTTGTTTCAAATCCTCTTCATCAATCAAATCTTGCTTCAGTATCCTATTCAATTCTCTCCAACAGATGTTTCAAATGGTTTTTCATGAATATTTCTCCCCCATTGACATCAATGACATAAATTTTATCCTTATGTCAACAACAACTCAATGTCAAAAGACACTATTCATAAAATACATTCACTAGAGTCCTCATGATGTAGCTCAGATACACATACTCCCCCATAGAGGAAGTACCAACATCTAGTCCAGAAGAAAGATAAGGATCATATACCACTGGACGGATGCAACCAACTACATCACTTTTCAAAAGTAGGCTGGGGCATAGCCCTAAGCATACCTCTCAGATACTCAAATGTATCCTTAGGCAAAGGCTTTGTGAATATATCTTTTATCTGCTCCTTTGTACTTATGTACTCAAGTTTGACTTTTTTCTTAGCAACTTTCTCTCTTACAACATGATACTTAATCTCTATATGCTTTGTCTTAGAATGTAATATAGGATTATTAGACATACTAACTGTGCTGGTGTTGTCACAATGTATGATAATAGGTTCAACAAACTTTATTCCAATATCCTTCAGCATTTGACTCATCCAAATTATCTAGTTACAATTGTTTGCTACTACTACATATTCTGCTTCTATTGTGCTTTCTGAGATACAATTCTGCTTCTTGCTTAGCCAAGAAACCAATCTTCCTCAAAGGAAAAATGATCCACCACTGGTGTTTTTCTTATCATCAACACTGCCTCCCCAATCAGCATTTGTATATGCACATAGGGTAAAATCATCAGATTTTTCATACCATAATTCATAGTCCATTGTGCCTCTTAAATATCGCAGTATCCTCTTTACTACTGCATAATGTGATTCTCTAGGTTCAACTTGAAATCCTACTACAATTACAACTGAATGTGCTATATTAGGTCTTGTGTGAGTCAAATACTACAATCCTCTAATCATAGGTCTGTATTTCTTCCGTTCCACTGCAAGAGTCTCATCTATGCTAGATAGCTTATGTTCAGTCACCATGGGTGTTACAACTTGTTTACAATTCTCCATTCCAAATCTTTTCAACAAGTCATTCAGGTACTTTGTCTAACTTATAAAGATACCATCATTGTTTTGTGTTATCTGTAATCCCAAAAAGTATTTCATTTCACCAATCATACTCATTTCAAATTCAGTTTTCATTTCATCAAAAAATTTGTCACTAGCTTCATCTTCTCCTCCAAAGATAATGTCATCAACAAAAATAACTATAATCAACAAACCATTTTCAATTTCTTTTTTGTACAGATTGTTATCAGCTATTCCTTTTGTAAATCCCAATTTTAACAAATACTTATCCAGTCTTTCATACCAAGTTCTAGGTGCTTGTTTAAGTCCATATAAAGCTTTCTTTAGTTTACATACCATGTCTCCTTCTTGAGTCAAAGGAAAACCTTTAGGCTACTCAATGTAGACTTCTTCCAATTCTCCATTTAGAAATGTTGACTTGACATCCATCTGATATACTTTGAATTTTTTGTAAGCTGCATAAGCCAAAAACATTCTTACTGCTTCAATTCTTGCAACAGGTACAAAGGTTTCTTCATAATCAATTCCTTCTTGCTATGAGTAACCCTTACACACCAATCTTTCTTTGTTTCTTACTACTTCTCCTTGTTCATTCATCTTGTTTCTGAATACCCATTTAGTTCCAATAACATTCTTGTCTTTAGGTCTAGGGACCAATTCCCATGTCTTGTTCTTTTCAATTTGATGTAGTTCTTCTTTCATAGCATTAGTCCAGCTTTCATCTTCACAAGCTTCACTAGTAGTCTTAGGTTCAATTTGAGAAATCAAACATAACTATTCTTGTACCTTATTTCAAGTTAGAACTCCTCTTTTGATGCTTCCAATAATTTGTTCAATAGGATGATTTCTTAACAAACTCTTGCTAGGTGTCACTATCTTAGATCTCACTTCAGGTGTAGGTTCTTCAATGACTTCACTGTGGCTTTCATTCAAAAAATCACTGTCAGACTCATAAAAAATTTAGTAGATCTAGTGTTAGGTTTAGGATGAGCTTCTTCATATGATTCATAATCAAGCATTCTTTCCTAAATTTTGAAATTTTCATCCACTTTAACATTTGCGCTTTCAACAATAGTCTTTGTTATTTTATTGTAACATCTATAGGCTTTCCTTTTCAAAGAATATCCAAGAAATATACCTTCATCACTTCTAGGATCAAACTTTCCAATATCATCATCTCTCTTTATATAACATTTGCTTTCAAAAATTTTGAAATACTTAACTAAGGTGGCATGTCCAAACCATAATTCATAAGGTGTCTTGTCTGTGTCTACTCTAATTTGTACTCTGTTCATTGTATACACTGATGTGTTCACTACTTCTCTCTAGAATATCTTTTCCAAATCATTCTCAAATAACATAGCTCTTGCTTCTTCAGTCACTGATATGTTTCTTCTTTTTGCAATGCCATTTTGTTCAGGTGTTCTAGGGGCTGAATATTGTCTCTTAATGCCATTTTCTTCACAAAAGGTGTTAAACTCTCTATAAGTAAATTCTCCACCTCTATCAAATCTCAAACATTTAATCTTCATTCCATATTCATTCTCAACTTTATTCTTAACAATCTTACACTTATCAAATGCTTCAGATTTTTCTTTAAGAAATGCAAATCCACATCATTCTTGTAAAATCATCAACAAGAATCATAAAATACCTTTCTCCATAGAATCCTCTAGTCCTAGTAGGACCGCTCAAATTTGTATGAACAATCTCCAACATCTCTGTAGATGTAAACTTCTTACTGGGAAAAGAACTTCTCTTCTGTTTAGCCATTACACATTCTTTGCAAATCATGTTAGTAGGCTTCATAATTTTAGGCAAATCTCTTACTGCAAGTGTAGTACTTACATTCACAATGTTATCAAAGTTTATATGACAGAACATTCTATGCCATAACCAACTTTCATCAATCTTAGTAATCAAACATGTCATCTCAGTAGTATTCAACTGAAATACATTACCTCTAGTTCTAGATCCAATTCCAATCAAATTTCCATCTTTATCCTTTATCACACAAGTTTTCTTAGTAAACCAAACTTGATATCCCTTATCAACTAACTGTCCAACACTCAAAATATTATGTTTCAATCCATCCAAAAAATAAACATCATCAGTATTAGTCTTTCCATCAAGAGTAATAGATCCTATACCTCTAAGAAAATAAGGTGCATTGTTACCAACTCTAACAACTCCTCCATCATATTCATTAAGCTTTATGAACTTTTTCATCTTTCCAGTCATATGATGTGAATAACCACTGTCTATAATCCAATCAACTTTCTTTTCAACTTGAGAAACTAAGGCTTTTTCTTCCTTAACATCAGTTTCAAGATTTTCTTCTTTAATTGCTACAAATCCTATGTCATCATTATTCTCAGTATCACTTTCACTTAAAGTTATTTCTATACTAGCTTCAAGATCTTCATCATTAGCATAATAAAATTCCTTAGATCTTCTAGGTTTGAAATTGTTTCTATAATTTTTAACTCTCTTAGGACACTTAGATGCAAAATGACCATATTCTTGACAAGTCCAACATTTAAATATTTTCTTACCACCTGGTTCTCTTTTCACAAGCAAGGCAATACCTTCTTCAATCTTCTCATCTTCTTCATTTCTAGATCTACTGCTGCCAGCATAATCTCTGCTCACACTTACGCTTCTTGACAAAGTAGGGTGAACACTAAGAGCACTGAATGCTATCTCCATTCTAGGTAAGTCTCCTAATAATCTTAGGTTCATTTATGTTGCTTCCAATCTTCCAAGAAGAGTCTCTCTTGTAAAGTTTGTAATAAAAGGTATAAATTGTTCAATCATTTGTGTTGTCTACTTAAATACAAGGATCTATGTCCTCAAAATTTTCCATATCACTTCATTCTCTATCTTTGTTCCTCCACAAGATTTTATACCTATAATAATTTTTGACATTCTACCAATATAGCTTCTAATAGATTCATCTTCCAACATTATTATATCTTCAAATGCACATATCCAATTATATAATCTAACTCTTTTTGCATGTTCATCACCTTCAAAAGTAGAGTGTAAAGCATTCCAAATTTCATGAGATTTTTCAAATATTTTACCTGACTATACTCATTCTCCAGAAGGGCTATTAAAAGTGCTTCTCTTGCAAGTATATTACACATGAATAGATCTCTCTCATTAGTAGTACATGTTTCAAGATTGTCCTCTTCAATGATAGTCTTATCATTCTTTGTAATCAACCAATAACCTGGTCCTAAACATAGTAGGTGTGTCTTCATCTTTTATTTCTAGCTGTCAAAATTTACTCCATCAAACTTAGGGTTTTATTTCCTAAAATTTTCCATGGATCTCCTTAAGCTGTTAAACTTCTTTTTCAAGGACCTACCGCTCTGATACCAATTGTTAGAAAGTAAAGTCCACAAAGATAACTGAGAGGGGGGAAGTTGATCAGGTATTAGATAACTAAAATTTTATCATCTAAAATAGCATTAAACCATATAAGATATGTAATTACCAACCATAGAAAGATATTCATACACAATAACACAATGACACAAGATATGTTGACTAGGGAATCTCTTGATCAAAGACTAAACCCCAGTGGGAATGATGCCCACAAAAGATGCACTAATATGAATATTCCATGTGAAAGGATGGACTCTGTTAGGAGTCTTATGAAATATATTCAGTACATATGAATCCCTGTTAGGAGATTTTGAATCCCTATTAAAAGATTCTAACCCTGTTAAGAGTTATGGAAGACAGAAGGACCCACTACCCAAATAGCTTCAGGGTAAGATCATTGAACACATTATCCAAATAATCTTTGCATTACTCAATAGAATAATATTTTATCTCTTCTCTCATTGTGCAAAACTACACTCACTGTTACATCAGATCTATTTACTTCGCATGTCTTCCTTCAAAAATTCACTTTCATACTTAGCTCTTTTCTTCACTTCATGCATACAACATCACACACAACTGCTACTTTCATATCACTACTACATTAAAACAAGGAAATACATTCATTCCTTTATACCACACTCAAATAATTACAAATGAGTTGGCATACAATTACAACATAAAATTTTCCAGATGCTACATCAAAGTTACAAAAAACTATCAGCTTTCAAATAGAATAAATCTTCACTCGTGTGACCTCAAAGTTTGCATTGTCATCCATGTCACTATCAATGTGTCTTCAACTTCCCTTTAATTGCAAAAAACTAGATTCCATCACAATTAGGAGATATCATCCCATTTCCATAAACTGCTACTCAAGAACACTATCTGAATACTACTTCCACCAAAATGCTCATAACTTCCATGAATAAATGAATTACTATCTGCATTCTTAACCATAGACATATAACATATCAAAGAGTATATCCTCAAAATCACATAGCTCCAACTATTATAATCCACATGCGCTAATCCAAACTTTCTCTACTTGTCTACAAGTCTTCGGTAAATCACTATGTTGACATCAATGACAATCATAGTCATGAATGCAACAACAACTACAATAGAATGGCTGCCAAGCATTTAACATTCATTCCTAACAAGAATATAGTCTATAGTTCCTTGAAATTATATGAATACCCTTTTTACTGCCATGAGGTGACTTTTTTAAGGCTCTGATGCAAATATTCCAACTATGCCAACTGTATTGGAAATATCAGGTCTAGTTTGAGTAAGATAAATGAGTTTTCCAATCATAGACTTATACAATGTTATATCTACTACTGGTGAGTCATCTTGTTTTTTAAGATTTCATATATTTATCATAGGTGTCCCTACTAGCTTGAAATCATTCATCTTGAATTTCTTCAATATCTCTTTCACATACTTCGACTGATTAATGAAAATACCTTTCTCTATCTGCTGCACATTCAATCCCATAAAGTAATTGATAGGTCTAATCATGCTCATCTCAAATTCACTCAGTATCTACTTAGCAAATTCAGCACTAAGTTTTTCATTACCTTCAAAAATAATATCATCAAAAAATATAGCTACAAGTAGTAGTCCTTTAGAGATCTCTCTTATGAATAGGTTACAATTTGCTGCTCCTTTCTTGAATCCAATCTTTGTTAGATATCCATCAAGTCTCTCATACTAGGATCTAGGGGCTTGCTTAAGTCCATAGATGACTTTCTTTAATCTACATACCATATCAGGTCTATTTGATAAGGTGAATCCTTCTGGCTACTCAATGTATACTTCTTTCAAATCTCCATTCAAGAATGCTGACTTGACATCCATCTGATAAAATTTGAATTTTTTGACTATTGCTTTCTCTTTGTGCATATCCCTTGCATACTAACCTTGCTTTATTTCTTACTACTATACCATCTTCATTTATCTTGTTTCTGAATATCCACTTTGTTCCAATCACATTCTTATCACTAAGTCTTGGGACCAGTTCCCAAGTGTCATTCTTAATAAGCTGATCAAGTCTTCTTTCATTGCATCATGCTAATCTGAATCATTACATGTATCTTCAACACTTAAAGGTTCAATCTAAGATAGTAAACATACCACCTCATTGCTAGTTGAGTTCTTTTCTTGTGATCTTATTAAGACTTTGCCGCTCTGATCTCCAATGATGTCTTTCTTGGAATGGTTTCTAGATGTAAACTTTGGAACTTTAGGTGATACTGTCTCATCTTCCTTAGGAGTTTCTTCTTCACTTGTCTTAGGGTCATTGAATAACACATCAATACTATCAAACATTTATTCAATAACTATCTCACTAGTGGACGGTTTGGGTTCTTCTTCAATCATGGGTGAGTAATCATGATATCTTTCTTGAACCATGAATTTTTCATCAATCTTAACATGAGAACTTTCAATGATATTTTTCAATCTTAAATTGAAACATCTAAAAGCTTTACTTTTAGTAGAGTAACCAAGGAAAATACCTTCATCGCTTCTTGCATGAAAATTGCCTACTGCTTCATCTCTCTTGATGTAGCACTTGCTTCCAAAGATTCAGAAGTATTTTAATGTGGGAACATTACCAAACCATAGCTCATATGGTGTTTTGTCTGTGTCGGGCCTCAATTGAATTCTATTGATGGTATAGACTATTTTATTGACTGCATCTCTCCAATAGGTGTGTGCAACTTTTCCTTCAATCATGATGGTGTGCATTGTGTCAAGGATGATCATATTCCTTCTCTCTGCAATTCCATTCTACTGAGGGGTTCTAGGTGCACTAAACTACCTTTTGATGCTATGTTCTTCACAATACTCATAGAATTTGTCAGACATGAATTATCCTCCTCTATCTGATCTCAAACATTTTATCTTTAGGCCATATTCATTCTCAACCATAGCTTTGAATATTTTGAACTTCTCAAATGCTTCTGACTTCTCTTTTAAGAATGCAACCCACATCATTCTAGTATAGTCATCAACAAACAAAACAAAATACCTTTACCCATAGTATGATCTTGTTTGAGTTGGACCACATAGGTCTGTATGAATCAAATCCAACTTGTTCTCTACTAAATTGTGCTTGCTCCTAAATGAGTTTCTCACATGATTTCCCATCACACATTCCCTACACATAGTATCAACTAGCTTTTCCATGCTAGGTAGATCTCTTACTACCTTTAAATTTCTTATCTTAATTATGTTATCAAAATTGATATGACATAGTCTTTTATGCCACAACCAACTATCATCTATTTTAGCAACAAACCAACTTGCTTCTAGATTAAGCAAAAAACATTACCTTTAGTCTTTGATTCTAATGCAATTATTTATCCTTTTTTGTTGTTGAATAGAGGTAAAATGGCATCACACCTATTCAAATTTGTATGATGTGTAAATGTATGGGGGGATATCAGATTCACTCCCAAATCCAAATTCCCAAAGGAGAAAACCAATTTGATCAACCAAAAAGGTTAATACACAATCGAATCAATATATGCAGAATATGGAAGAGAGAGAGAATAACCCTATGTTTCCCTATGGTTGAATTGAAGTCTTTAGGATTTTAAGTAATTGAAATACAAATACTAACCTCAAGTTAGGGTAGATCTAGAAAATGTCAAATTATGATGTTTGTGTATACTTTCAGGCAATTCTACAATCTTTTCTAGACTGGAAATGCCAAGATAGAGAAAACCCAAAAATCTTTCTCCAAGATGAGCTCAGGTCGACTTTGACCCTCATAAAAGGTCAAATACTAAATTCTTTATTTCAAGGCCAATTTTCACTCTGTTCATGGATCTCAAAAGTTAGCCAAAAAGGGTATCTAAATTTGCTCTCAGATCTGAAATCCTACACCTGTACCTGAAAGAAAATGGTGGTTTTTTTTTTTTTTTTTTAGGGATTTGCATTGGTCAAACCCCGGTTTGGAATCAACCTTAATATTTAAATTGAAATAGGAATGCTAGAAAGTAGTAGAAAAGGATCTAACAATGAAGCTACATAATTCAATAGATATGCAATTGTATTTTGAATGTGAACAAGTATATTGATATGAAAGCTTGAACAAAATAATAAATCAAACCTCCATGATTGTATGCTTGGAATCCACCTTGAGGGAAGAATGGCTATTGAAGATGAAAAAAATATCCTTAAGGAAGATCACACTATCATGATGGCTAGATCTAGGGTTTGAATGATAGATCTTGAATGTTTAAACCAAAACCCTCCAATGGCTTGAATGCTTGAATCCTTGATCTTCAATGGAGAACTTGGATGAAGAAGAGAACTTGAATTCTTGAATTAATGCTTTCTTGATCACCTTGAGAGCTTAAGATCAATTGCTTGAGGATGAGATGTGTATAATGGATGTCAATTTCTTGATTGTGGATGAGAAAATGAGAGAGGAAGGCCTCCTTTTATAGTGAACTAGGGCACAATCCTCTAGAGGGGCCACCTTGGAGAATTAAATCCAAATTAGGTCCTAACCTTTAGAAAATATACCTAGATTAAATGAAATTAGAGGATTTACCATCCTGAAACCCAAAATGGCCAACCCAGAGATAGGAAAACAAATATCCTGAAAGCCCAATGCTCAAAAATCAAGGAATTTGGAAACTTGAATGAGGGGGGAAAAATTGAGGTTGGGACTAACCTAGTTATGCACCACCTTGATCCTAACCTAGTCAGGTTCAAGCTTGATCCTTACCTAGTCAAGATCAACCTCAAATTTGACCCTGGGTCCAGATTCAGTCAGAATCAGGACAGGAGGTCCCGGGGATGCCCAGAGACCTAGAAATGATATCAGAACGGGTTATAGTGCCAAGGAGAGGCCCAAAATCCTATGATGAACATGATAAATTCTACGAGGACCTATTTCTAAGTCCTACCAAGAAATTAGAGCCATGAAAGAGAGAAATTTAGGAGAATCCTTAAGATCCTAACCCTAATTTCACCTAGAATGAAGAAATCAAGTGCAGGAAAGAAGTGGAAAAGAAGTGGAAAGTGGGGAGAAAGCCAAATCTAAGAAAAGATCAATTCAAGGCATTCAACATGACCCCAAACCACTTAATTAGAGGGATAAACTCTCTTAACATGGAAGTGCTTCCATTTTAAGATGATACATTAAGCCCCCACTTTAGCAAGAGTATGGACTCGATGCAAACTCTTGGTAAAGGAGAAGAAAGAGAAGATCCTAGTGGATTGACAATGAGATAAAATAACACTTAGTTAAGGACACAAGCCCCTAGACTAAGGATTCTAACTCGACATACATGCATGAAGGTGTCAAAAGAACAAGGGTTAGTACTAAACAACTCAAATCAATTAGCATATGAAACCTCGCTAAGAAATATTTCTCATACTAATATCATATTTGGAAAGCTATCATAAAAGCATAAATGTTTACATAAGAAAGCCAAGAAAAACACTATAAATAACATAGCTTCATGATCCCATCCTATTAGCATGAAAGAGAAAAGAGAGAAAGGAGAAAGAGTGATTACCTCACCTAGTAAGATGCCCACCTTACCATGAATCACCCTGGAGGGAGAGCCCAACAGGTTCACCCATAAACTATGCTTGCAATTGTAATGCTTCTTCTGAAAAATTTTGGAATATTCATAGATCCACCTTCTTGTATCACTATGAATATGAAATGCGTGTCTCCTTAGGATTTAGAAACTTATCTGCATTACCCTTGGAAGATTTAGCACATAGGTGTGTGTCTTTTCAAGATTTAGCAACTTATGTGTGTTACCTTCCAAGATTTAGCATATTTGAAATTGGAAATGGATGTTCCTTCAAGATTTAGCAACTTATGTGCATTACCTTCAGAGGATTTAGCATATTAAAAAAAAAAATTAAATGTGTCTCCTCAGGATTTAGCAACTTATGTGTGTTACCTTCGGAAGATTTAGCATATAAATGTGTGTGTTTTCAGGATTTAGCAACTTATGTGCGTTATCTTCCAAGATTTAGCATGTAAAAATAAAAAAAACTATAGTACAAGGGAGGCCCTATATATGCCCCCCTCCTTAATATGGAAAAAACATACTATTTTGACATGTTAAGGAAAGAAAAGAACAAGGATAAAGCCTTCTTCAGCATCAAGACAATATCCTCAATCAACACCCAGTCCAAGCCAAAAAGGTCACAGCTCCTATGAGGGCATGGAAGGGATGAATGTAAAGAGATATTATGCAAGAAGTGAAAAGAAGGTAACCCTTATGAGGGATAGCACACAATTTAGTTTCCAAGGTGAGAGATATATCAACCATTGAAACCCAATGTCAAACAACAAAAGAGGTTGTTATCAAGGACATAGGTCCTTAATGCAAACCAAAATTTTCATGTATGATTGGATGCCACATAATAGATAAATTTTTCTTAACCAAGGAAAGAGGTGAATCTTGGAAAGACAAAAAAGAAAGAGATGGCATCCTTGCCCCCCAAATGTAGGCCAAAGATGAAAGAGGATACCTACTTCCCAATGTAAGGAGATATCCTATTTAGAAACAATGTATACCATATTCTTAGTGATGGATATTGACCCCTACATCCAAGAGTATAGATAATCATGAAAAGGATATGTCACTCATGGAAAAGGATCCTCAAGAAAGAGATCTTATCAACAAGACCGCCACCAAAGAGGAGTTCTTTTTAGATAAAATATCAACTTTCAAAAATGAGGGAACAACGATTCAATCATCAAGCCCCCTGAAAAGAAGAGGAAGAGGAATCTTTGGAATGAGGGAAACAACTCTAACACCAAAGCAAGGGCGGGAGTTTATAAAGAGCATAATTTGAAAAATAGAGAAGAAGTGACGACTTAGGACAACAACTTCTCATGTAAAAAGGTTATCCATAGTCAAAAAATCTATCAATATGCTGAAATAATATTGCAATATAAATAAATACCACTAAGCTAAAGGAAAGTAGCTCCCTAGACAAAGAGAAAGAAAGAGGTACCTTGCCCCCCAGAGATAAGGAAAAGGGATACATTTGCAAAAAAAGTTTCTTAGAAAAGATATCTTGAAAGATTCTATGGATGATTAAAAACATAATGCAAAACCATAGAAAAATAGGAGAGAAAGAATACCAATTAAGCCCCAATAAAAGACCTAATGGATCCTAGGAGACTGGATGAAGATACACCTCTTGCCCCCTAGTCATGAGACAAGAGGGAATAACATTTACATTATATCTAAAGGAGGGGAATCCCCTATATCAAAATTATGAAGGAATTGTAAAACTGCACCAGAGTGAGATATAATTCCTAAAGCAATGCTTTCTCTAACATATAACTTGAAATGTTTACAATCAGTAAGTAAATGTTTGTATAAAGCATCGATCAACATAGGTCTAAATATTTCTTTCTTGGAATTCATTATCTCAACATATAATTTCTTATAAATTTCTTGATGAATAGTAGAGTTATCTAATATAGGTGTGGGGAGAAGAATGTGAAGAGGAGGATGATGTTTAGCATCACCGACCTTAACTTGAGACTTCGAACAACCAACACCATACATATCTGGTTTAGGGGGAATATGAATTGGAAACCTAATACCATGCTCATTAACTCCTAGCCCTAAACCTTTATAACCTTGTTTAGTCACCATATTATATCCAGTAGTGTACATATTATGTAAAGCTTCTATAGGAGGTGATTGTTTATCATGTTCATGAGTAAAGGTTGTATAAGGTGGGATAATAGGTTTTAAAGAGGTTTCTTTACCCTTTCCTTTAATGTCATCATGAATAGGAGGAGAAGGTAAATCAAAGAAATCTTGCACATCTGCATCCTAAACTATAGCTTGAATCCCATCATAAGTAAGGAAAGAGTGAGGATTAATAGATGGAGATTGGTAGGATTATGATTAAGATTAATAGGATTAGGATTAGGAAGATTAGGATATGATGTGTCATTTACCAAATTCTTCACATAATCTAAAAGATGAATAAGGATACCACATAAATCCGTAAGAAAATTTTTAAATGTAGGCAGACTAGTGTCGATCAACTTCACAAAAGCATAGGCAAGAGCAAAGTGAAGGGTCATCAACATAAGGAAGTGAATGATACTCTCACAAAAATCATAGGTAGTATAAAGAGATGCTAAAATAAGAATAATTATGAACATAACCATGCACCAAAACATCTTAACAATCTCCATAGTAAAAGAAAGAAATGCTTTTGTTTTTTTATTGAATATATAGATTTTTTTTTGTATTTTTGAATTTTGAAATGCAAGAGCATAAACTAGATCTAACAAGGGAATCCAACACCAAAAAGAAAGAGAGTAAGCTAGTCAGGCTCACCAAAATCAATAGAGGTAAAATGGCATCACACCTATTCAAATGTGTATGATGTGTAAATGTATGGGGGGATATCAGATTCACTCCTAAATCTAAATTCCCAAAGGAGAAATCTAATTTGATCAACCAAAAAGGTTAATACACAATTGAATCAATCTATGGAGAATATGGAAGAGAGAGAAAGAGAGAGAGAATAACCCTGTGTTTCCCTATGGTTGAAATGAAGTCTTTAGGATTTGAAGTAATTGAAATACAAATACTAACCTCAAATTAGGGCAAATCTAGAAAATGTCAAATTTTGATGTCTATGTATACTTTCAGGCAATTCTGCAACCCATTTTGGACTGGAAATGCTGAGACAGAGAAAACCCAAAAATCTTTATCCAAGATGAGCTCAAGTCGACTTTGACCCTCATAAAAGGTTAAATACTACATTCTTTATTTGAAGGGAGCTTTCGATTATGTTCACAGAACTCAGAAGTTCATCGAAAAGGGTATCCAAATTCACTCTCAGATCTGAAATCCCACACCTATACCTACAAGAAAATGGGGTTTTTTTTGTTTGTTTGAGGGGTTTGCCTTGGTCAAACCCTAGTTTGGAATCAACCTTAATATTGAAATTGAAATAGGAATGCTAGCAAGTAGTAGAAAATGATCTAACAATGAACCTATGCAATTGAATACATATGCAATTGTATTTTGAATGTAAACAAGTATATTGATATGAAATCTTGAACAAAACAATAAATCAAACCTCCATGATTTTATTCTTGGAATTCACCTTGAGGGAAGAATGACTATTGAAGATGAACAAAGGATCTTGAAGGAAGATCACACCATCATGATGGCTACATCTAGGGTTTGAATGATAGATCTTGAATGTTTAAACCAAATCCCTTCAATGGCTTAAATGCTTGCATCCTTGATCTTCAATGGAGAACTTGGATGAAGAAGAGAAATTGAATGCTTGAATGAATTCATTCTTGATCACCTTGAGAGCTTGAGAGCAATTTCTTGAGGATGAGATGTGTATAATGGATGTCAATTGCTTGATTGTGGATTAGAAAATGAGAGAGGAAGGCCTCCTTTTATAGTGAACTAGGGCACAATCCTCTAGAGGGGCCACCTTGGATAATTAAATCCCAATTAGGTCCTAACCTTTAGAAAATGTACCTAGATTAAATGAAATTAGAGGATTTACCATCCTGAAACCCAAAATGGCCAACCTAGAGGCAGGAAAACAAATATCCCGAAAGCTCGATGCCCAAAAATTAAGGAATTTGGAAACTTGAAAGAGGGGGGCAAAATCAAGGTCGGGACTAACCTAGTCAAGTACCACCTCAATCATAACCTAGTTAGGTTTGAGCTCGATCTTGACCTAGTCAGGATCAACCTCAAATTTGGCCCTGGGCCCAAATTCAGTAAGAACTAGGATAGGAGGTCCCAAGGATGCCCAGAGACCTAGAAATGATATCAGAATAGGGTATAGTGCCAGGGAGAGGAACAAAATCCTATGATGAACATGATGAAGTCTAGGAGGAATTATTTCTAAGTCCTACCTATAAAGTAGAGCCACAAAAGAGGGAAATTTAGGAGAATCCTTAAGATCCTAAACCTAATTTCACCTAGAATAAAGAAATCAAGTGCAGGAAAGAAGTGGAAAAGAAGTGGAAAGCAGGGAGAAATCCAAATACAAGAAAAGATCAATTCAAGGTGTTCAACATGACCCCAAACCACTTACTTGGAGGGCTTAATGCTCTTAACATGGAAGTTCTTCCATTTTAAGATGATACAGTTGTTAATGATGCACTTGTTTTCATTGAATTCCAATCTGTAATCTTTGTCAAGTAACTACCCAATACTTAGTAGATTATGTTTCAAACCATCAACATAAAGAAAATCATCAGTACTATTATTTCCATCAAAGGTGATGGCTCCTCTACCAATGATGGGTTTAGGAGTGTTATCTCCAAATCTAACCATGCCACCATTATATTTGTCCAGATGAACAATCTGTCTTTATCACCTGTCATGTGATGTGAACAACCACTATCTATAATCCAGTTTGTTGTAATACCAGCTTGTGAAATTAATGCTAGCTCTTGTTATTCTTTCTCATCTTCATGATCTATCTTATTGTTCATTCTCTCTATAATAGCAATAAATCCAATTTCTTCTTCAGCTGAATCATCATCTGAAACTCCATCTTCAGCATAGTAACATTCCTTAGAGTATTTAGGCTTGTAGTCATTTTTGAACTTTCTAGCTCTTGTAGGATACAGATGCAAAGTGACCAATCTTATTACATGAAAAGCATTTAAGTGGAAATTAACCTTCATATTTTATTTTTCCTTTCTTTTCAATTTTGGAAATCATAGCAATGAAATCATCTAGTGTTTTCTCTTCATCAACATCATCAAAATTACTAGAAGTGTTTGCAGATTTCTTACCATGGATTATTGCTTTGAAGGTTGTCTCACTTTTAGGTTTTGTCTTCAATGTTAAAATCTCAAAAGATGATATTTTGCTAATCAAGGTTTCTCTCTTAAAATTTGATGTAAGTTTCATGGTCTCATCAAGGATTTTGATCTTTTTTTCATATTCTGGAGTGAGAGTAGTCAGCAATTTGTCCATAATATCTTCCTCTAAGACCTCTCCACCATTGTTCCTGAGTCTAGTAACTACTTCAATGATCCTTTGATTGTAAGCTCTGATGTTTCCTTCAGGTAGCATCTCTAATGCATTGTATCTTTTCTTCCATGTTTTCCTGCATGCATCATTTTCTTGTTTGTCTCTTTCAAATATGTCTTCTAGGTACTTCCATAGTTTGTGGGTTGTATCTACTTTCTTTATTTTTGAAAACTCACTATCAGATAGGGGTTGATAAGGGCTTCTTTTTCTATTTCATTCTAATGAAACAATTCCTTTTTCTTTTCAATAGCATCATCCTTTGCAAGGTATTCTAAAGTAGGGATCTTGACTTCTTTTATAGTTACATCAAAAACTTCAAAAGAAATGCATTGCAAATGAGTCACCATCTTGTGCTTTCAATCAAGATAATTCTCTCCATCAAACTTAGGACTTTCTTTTTTGAATAATGCCATCTGATCAACCTCAAGTTGTTTAAATTTCTCTCCAAGGCACTTGGCTCTGATACCAATTGTTAGGAATAGTCCCAAGAGATAACTGAGGGGTGGGGGTGAATAAGTTATCTACAAGTTTCAATTTTTTATCCAATTAAGTATACTTAAACATAAAGCATAAACACAATGAAAGAACACTTGAACACAACACCAATATTTTGGTTACAGGGAAACCCAAATAGGTAAAAACCCTAGTGGGAATTGACGCCCACTAATATTCTCCACTAGTGTATTACGATCCTTGTTAGAAGATCCTTAACCCTGTTAGGAGTTTCTTTACAATATATTTAGTACAGTAGACCTACTCAAGTATTAGACCTAGTTAGAACCACCTTGAAATCATATTAGAGAAGTCATAAAAACCTCCAATAATAATTCATTCAGCTCTACTAAGCACGCAACACATTCTGGGACCTGTCCAATAAGATAATTGTAGACACACGCTACACACTATTAGCTCTACCAAAACAATTGGATCTTTCTCCTCAAGCTGAATTACCTCATGCACTCTTAACCAAACCTTACTAACTCTTTTCCAAGCTCTAATCCAAGGGATCATATCAAAATGATAGGTGCAACTCTAGAACCAATATAATCTATGTCAGCTCTTCTGAATAAACACATGAAATTGCTACTGGTGAATAGCGACTGTGTTGGTGCTTTTCCTTGCAGGACCAAACTTGAATAAAAATTTGGGCTTGATCTTCAGATTATGCACTCAAGTTTGACAAGAAAATAGTCCAATTGATGAGGATTGAAAGGAATCCTCCCTCTTCTTTGAGCTAAACATCACTCAGGTGGGTATTTCCTTATCTGCACACTCAAGACACCTCATGACAAATGATTAGCCTATAGATATATTATTGTGGAATAGTTTTCAGACCCCTATGGGTATCCAATACCCCAATGAAACCAAATCTTATGCAACAACCCTATTTGGATAGAATGAGTCTAAAGACTAGAAAGGACCTACTATTACTACTACCAACATGAAAGGGAAAGGTATTTGACTTGAATGATTAATGTTGGGTTGAATGGACCCATGAAATACCCTAAGTCTCTCATAGACCAGTGCCTTATCCAATGGGCATTAGAGTCAAATACATCATTGTAATAGAGCTATGAAACAAGGAGACAAAACATTCTAATATGTTGATGCCTTACATCAACATACACCATTGATCAGATCATACCTTATCAAACCACTTGTGTATCCAAATGTGCTATCACTCATTCAAAAGATTTTAACCCTCCCCTTAGAAGAGACCTATAAACAAGTAATACATTAATCAACATCCACTGAAAGACAAGCATGAAATACCCTTGATACCCCAACTCATATACATCTGAAAAATAGTCCTAGACCTAGTTGCTTCTATGAAAACAACTCTATTCCAGACACATAGGAAATGTAAATAAAAAGGCTGAAACACCCTTGATGCTTCAATCAATAAGTCTAAAACTCAAATGGGAAAAATCTGATAGCAGTACAAATATATTGCAAACTCATACATAAGACATATGTTACAACATGTATTCTATTCCCATAGATAGAAAGGAAAGAGGGAACCCTATATGTAGAGAAGAAGGAAATATTTACAATGCAGAACATTCATGGAACTAGCTCTGGAACCAGAAACTTAGGACCAAAAATTATGAACCCTTCTAAATGATCCTAAAAATCCTTTTCTAGGAACAAGGATTGCAATAAGAAAAGGATCAATTAGGGAAAAAATAGGTCTGTAACAACCAGTAAAACAAGAAATAAAGAATGTAGATAGACCTTGAAACCCTAGAAAATTAGATCAAATCTGATGTACAATTATTTGGTTTCACATTCAAGGCAAACTGTATATACAAATTCAACTAATTTCTTGTTGCAAGAAAAAAAATTAATGCCAGAGCCAACATTGGAAAATCTTGCGTGTACAGGTCATGGAAATCTCTGACAAATACCAAACCCTAGCCACCTGTAGTCAAATATCAGTCTTTTACATTTACTTGGCATGGCACCCTAGGATGGAAAAATCAAATCAAGACAGCCACCTATGTCCCCTACATCATTCTCCAACTACATATGTCCTGGTGCAATTAAATCTGAAACACCTCTTTGTATTATACGACTTACTGCTTCAAATCCTAGCAAAAAATTTGCAAAAGATTTGAATCTGAAAGAAAATGACTAACAGGCTCAGGTTTAAAATGCAACCGTTGATCTCTTTATTTCCCACCACATCAGGCAGTTCACATTAATCCCCATAATAGTCACAAACCCTTGAAAATTCCTTGGCCATGCTAGTAGTCAACAACCAATGAAAAGCAAGCACATCAGCATCGTGTAGTACACTAGATCCACTGAATATAAGCCTTTTAATTGGATGACTATCTTAAGATCACATGGCCCAGAAAGATTCCATCCAAACTTAAGAAAACCTTAGATCTTGAATCTGAAATCCTCCTAAAATATTTAGGAGCACTGACACATCCAAGTCACCTTCCCACTCAGCCAATCAAAATAAGAAAAATCAGCACACCTAGCAACATGGTCCCACTGCATCTTCATCTCTTTCGCCAATGAAAATGTGCACGTCGACTCAAACTATCAAAGGACCCACCCTTTGTCACCTGAGAAAAGGTAAAATTGACGGCTCGCATAAGATCTCATAGCTCTGACAAAAGCCATGAGAACTTATGCCAACCGTAGATCTTCTACGGATGTCAGGACCCTCAAGGACACCCTGGCAACTAGGTCCCACTGACACTTGCCAAATCATCAGTGCCTTGACTAATCAAGAAAGAGCATGGTGGCACTACATGGCATACTAGACCCACTTTTGTTTGGCCTTAATACACTGGAAGATTAGATGGCTATCACATGATCTCAAGGGGAAGGAATATTGTGTGAGATCATGTGCCCACCGTTAGATTGAAAAGGGACTGAGATGCCAGGCCCCGCTGACCATGTGAACAAATGACCAAAGAAAATGAAACCACCAGAAAAGTTGCAAAATGTTAAGGGTTAAACCACCAGGAACAGGAGACCATGCGACCACTGTAGTCGCTGAATCACTGAAAAGAAATGTTGACTGCCGAAGGACTATGTGAACTAGCAACAGACCAGGAAAGATAAAATGCATGTGCTTTTTTTAATCACTTAAGTGGCCCAAAAAGGTAATGAAGAAATATAACAGGGCTAGAATAAAAATGATTTTCCACCCTAACAGCTAGATTTATGAATTTTTGAACCTAGGGTTTGAGCTAAAAATATGGAAAAATTGCAAAGACTAAAGGGAAATTGACCAGAAGCCATGGAAATTATTTTAGGTGCTATCAGACTACATAACTTCACTTCTACTAATCATTAGACTCTACATCCATGACTATAACATCACTAACATTTCTTCATCACATATCCAAATGTGCAAGGCTCCATGATAACTATATAGACAACCATACACATAACACTACCTGTTACTCTGTCAGGAACACAACTGAAACAAGCTACTATATAACTATATGTACTAATAGTTAACCTCTACGTCCATGATATCATGTTGATAACATGTCCATGCCACATATACTAAAAGCTTACTACATAAGTCTTCCATGCATTCTACTTACCATATGTTGTCATCAATGAAAAACATACAGTCAGCATTGGCTTGCTGAAAAATCTCCAACAGATGATGATTTAGACAATGAAGAGATTTGATTTGTTTCTATTAAAGATGAACCAGTTCATGAAGAAAAAGCTTTAGAATCTCATGTTGAGAAGAAAACTAAATGGATAATTATAGTGGATGTTCTCATCACATGACTGGTGATAAGAATAATTTTTTTAAATTAGTAAATTATGATGTAGGTGTTGTAAGGTTTGGGGACAATCTCCCAAAGTCCATCATAGGAGTTGGATCCATCACTCTAGATGGAAAGACTAATATAGACAATGTATAACTAGTTGAAGGATTGAAGCATAACTTGTTGAGTTCTGGATAGCTAATGGATAAAAACTTTCAGTTAAGTTTTTTTAATGATAAATGCTTTATCAGAAGCAAGGAAGGAAAACTGATTGCTACCTGTTCAAGATCTAGAGGTAATGTATTTGAACTAAAGACATTTGGAGCCTGTTGTTTTGTTGTGAAGGTACATGATAGTTGGTTATGGCATAGAAGATTTTTTCATGTTAACTTTGATAACATTGTGAAGGGAAGTATGGCTAATGCAGTAAGAGATCTATAGAAGATTGTGAAACCTTCTAACACTGTATGCAGAGAATGTGTTATGGGAAAGAAAACTAAAACCAATCATAAAAGAAAAATATTTACATCAAAAGGAAAGTTTGATCTAGTACATACAGATCTATGTGGGCCTACAAGAACAAAGTCATACTATGGTGAAAGGTATTTTATACTCTTTGTTGATGACTTTTCTAGAATGATGTGGGTTACTTATTTGAGAAATAAATTAGAAGCATTTGACAAATTGAAGTTGTTTAAAGAAAAAGTAGAGAATGAATCAGCACTAAAAATAAAGTGTTTAAGATCAGATAGAGGTGGAGAGTTTACATCAGATTTATTTAATTCAAACTATGAAGAGCATGGGATAAAAAGGCAAACATCTGCTCCTAGGACTCCACAACACAATGGGATAGCAGAGTGAAGAAATAGAACTATACTTGATAATGCCAGGACAATGTTGATTGAAGGAAATGTATCTCATGTACATTGGAGAGAGGTTATTGGAACAACATTGTACACATTAAACAAAATTCAAATAAGAGATGGCACAAGTAAGACTCCCTATGAACTATGGTTTGAGCATACTCCTACTGTAAAATATTTTAGAATTTTTGGTAGAAAATGTTATATCAAGACAGATGACGAGATAGGGAAATTTGATGCTAGAAGTGATGAAGGTATCTTCATTGGTTACTCTATTAAAAGAAAGGCATACAAATGTTTCAATCTAAGATTAATAAAGATGGTTGAAAGTAAAAATGTAAGAATAGATGAGAAATTTTAGATAGAAGAAAGAATGTATGACAACAATTAGCTATCAGAAGTGAAAGAAACCACTACTGTTGCCGAAGAAGAACTTGTTGAGGAAGAAAGTGAAAAAGAGGCTTGTGATGATACAAGAAAGACTACTTAAACTCCTAAAACTCCAAGGTATGTAAAAAATAACCATCTTGAAAATCAAATTATTGGCAATACCAGTCAGGGAGTGCTAACTAGATCTAAAATTTAGAGAAGAAATTTGTTTGATTTCTCAAGTTGAGCCAAAAACTACAGATGAAGCCTTTAAAGATGAATCTTGGATAAATTCCATGAAAGAAGAATTGGATCAAATAAAGAAAAATAATAATTGGGAATTGGTTCCAAGAACTAAAAATAAAAATGTTATTGGAACAAAATAGGTCTTTAGAAACAAAATGGATGAAGAAGGAACAGTTGTAAGGAACAAAGCAAGACTAGTGTGTAAGGGATACTCAGAGCAAGAAGGCATAGACTTTGAAGAAACATTTTCTCTTGTTGCTAGAATAGAGGTAGTAAGATTATTTCTATCTTATGTTGTACAAAAAAACTTCAAAGTGTATTAGATGGATGTTAAATCTACATTTCTGAATGGAGATCTTGAAGTAGAAGTATACATAGAACAACCAAATGGATTTCCTCTATGCGAAGACAAAGACATGGTGTGCAAATTGAAGAAATCCCTATATGGGTTAAAGCAAGCTCCTAGGGCTTGGTATGCAAGGTTGGACAAGTATCTACTTGGACTTGGATTCAAAAAAGGTAATGTGGATAGTAATTTATGTTTAAGAACTATTGAAGATGGAATCCTGATAGTAGAAGTATTTGTGGATGACATTATCTTTGAAGGTAATGATGATCTATGTAAGAAGTTTGCTAAAGAAATGGAAAGTGAATTCAAGATGTCCATGATAGGTGAAATGAAATTCTTCCTTGGACTACAAATAACTCAGAATGAGAATGGTATTTTCATTTCTCAGACCAAGTATCTCAAAGAATTGCTTAAGAAATTTGGTATGGAAGATTGTAAACTAGTAGGTACACCTATGGTGACTGGAAAAAAGCTAACAATTGAGGATGAATCAAAATGTGTTTTTCAGACTTTGTATAGATCAATGGTTGGAGGGTTACAATATCTGACTCACACCAAACCAGATATTGCTAATGTTGTTGAAATTGTGGCTAGATATTAGGCAGAACCCAAAGAGACTCATCTAGCTTCTGTGAAAAGAATACTAAGGTATCTCAGAGGGACCATAGACTATGGTTTATGGTATGACAGGAATGATAGCTTTGGACTTCAATCTTATACTGACATTGATTGGGCAGGAAATATTGATGACAGAAAAAGTACCAATGGTGGTACATTTTTCCTTTGGGAAAAGTTGGTTTCTTGGCTAAGTAAGAAACAAGATTGTATAGCACAATCTACTGCTAAATCAGAATATGTTGCTACTGATTTAAATTGCACTCAGATTGTTGGGATGAAAAAAATGTTGAAATACATTGGAATAACTTTTAATGAGCCTATTGGGTGTTCCCTTTGATCTTCAACTTGTAGATTTATACTTTGATGGATAACTTTAATATAACTTTGACTCTATCACCACTCCAAGTTCTACAAGGAAGAGGGCCAATCAACAAGGATCAACAATGAGATCCTCCTACACTTTGAGCCTTAATGCTTAGGTAGGTGTACCCTTGACTCACTTCTCCAAAGGAGTCTCAAAAAAATATACAACTATGTCCTTTACTAACTGACTGAAAGATATTATCATTTAAATTTGGGTGTGTGTGGTTGATGACAATGAAATGCCTCCAGAGAATGGACCAGTGCCTTAACCTAGGGCAAAGAGTCACCCAATTACATACATCAGCTGAAGATCTTAAATCAAATAGTCTTGGGCTCAGGATAAGTGCTTTTCCTATTACCCCTCTCCCTCAAACACTAGGACATCAAATTCTTATTTGGTTGTAAACTCACTGAACTCACCTAGAAGACTTTAATCCTAACTTTGTTAGGAACTTAGAGATGACTTCACAATGCTCTTTGTTTACCGTATGCTAATACACTTTGTGATACTAACATATATGAGCTCATAACCAAAATAAGAAGACATACAAAAATGTAAGATTGGAACTCAATAGAATTCTCATTAACATATTCAGGATCAATATACAATCAAAGAAACACAAAGATAGGTAATAGACCCAAAATCTAGCTCCTCTTTCCTCAAATGTTCATACAATGACAACCACTAGAACTGACTAAAATTTAGAATAGAACCTCAAGACCAAACCCTTACTCTATCAAAAAACTAACTAATTATACCCCTAGTCACCTTGGAATCCTCAAAGGGGATTCATCAAGCTTTGGGTGACTAGGGTTAGGGTTTCAACTACCCAATCAACTAGAAACAGTCAAAAATTTAATATAGGGGAAGAAACCCAGGCAACCAAGAGAAAATAGGTCCTGGAGTGATCCTCAATCATGACAATTTCATTGAGAAGGTACTGAGAACCACAAAAATGCCAAATTTGTCAACCTGCAACACGCCTCAAGCACAAAGAACATAGTACAAACCCCTACAAACAATCATGGAACACCCTGGACCACACTGCAATAGTCAGCAAAACCAATTCTACCAGATCTGACCACTTAAATAATAAATTTTAGTCCTTCCTATCGCTGGAAACCCTCTAAAAATTTGAATTTGAATTTAAATGGCTAGTTTCATAGCGCCAGCAACAAATCAATGGTCAAAATTTAAATTTAGATCAACTTTATATCGGCACTATCAGATTTCTCCTTTTTGCATGATTTATGTTTTAACTCAATAGATATCCTTGGGTTAACACTCAATGAACACGCGACAAAGCAATTCCTATTCATGAAATGAAAAAATTAACTCCAACTTAACTCAGCGACTTAGCGAACAAAGGAAAGTAACCAACCCCAGTCCTTATTTAGCGAACTGGTGACTAAAGGCATTTGATCATTCATAGAATACCTTATGCTACCGCCAGTTAGTTTAGTGATTACATAAGATCATATGTCGACTATCAATCAATCTTTCTAACATTGGCCCCACTGACAAACTCCACATCATCCTTCCTCAACCAATCAATGACTACCAAATGAGTACACGTAGCAATGGACCCACCATACTTTACCACCTTTGAGAAAAGTAAAATTGACGGCTAGCGTAAGATCTCAAACCTCTGACACATCCCATGAGAACTTACGCCCATCGTTGATCTACTGCAGATGTCAAGACCCTCTGACAAGTCAAAAACTAGGTCCCACTAACACATCCAAGTTAGATTCAAAATCAATGGATGGCGCATGATCTCAAAGGGGAAGAATATTCCTTAAGATCAAGTGCCGACCATAGATTAAAAAGCCTTCACTACAGGCCCCGCAGACAGGATCCACATTAGCAATATGCCGACCAATGAGAAGCCACCAAATCAAGCTGACAGGGAAAACAAGGCCCACTAAGGAATGTCATACTGCTGGCCAATTAGACAGCTGGCACATGATCTCATGCCTCTAAAAAATTTTATGAGAAGATACACCAACCGCTCGATTAAACTATGACCAAGACCCGGGCCCAGGGAAATATTAAAGGCCGAAACTATAGAAAGATTTAAGCACTGGGACTTAGGAAAAAATAAAACCCACTGGGTAGTAGACTTAGGAAATATTTAAGCACGTGCATTTATAAGATTTTAAGTGGCCCAAAAAGTAACACAAAAATAGAACAGGGCCAGGGTAAGACAAAGGAATTTAAAACCCAATGGCTAGATTTTGAAATTTTTGAACTTATGTTTTAAGCCAAAGGCAAGGAAAAAGGGTGCAGAGACTAGGGGAAGACTGGTAAAGCCATGAAATTTTTATGAGTGCTAACAGTGGCTTTGTTTAGGGATGTGTGCCTCCTGCAAGCATAGCAAGTATCTAGAATCACTGGTTAAAGTAGACCCCCCCATGGAAAAACTGACAACAGAGAGCAACAGAACTAAAACCCTACAGACCAGGACAAAACAAGACAGGGGCAAGCAACTTTACAAAATTTATAGAATGTACAGACCTAACTACTGTTCATGGAAAGAAAATACCCTCAATTGAAGTATCTCTTCAAGAAATGTCCATGAACTGGAAATTCCTAAAGTTCGCCATTTAATCCCTTAACAATATATGAATCCTGGCCCCATTTCTCATGAATTAGATATGGCCCTTGCTAGAGTCGATAAAATTTACCATGTTTTCCTTTATCCTCCAATCTGGCATTCCAAATTAACATCAAATCACTAGGCTCAAACCTTCTTTCAATAGTTTTCTTGTCATACAAATTCTTAACCTGTAACTACAATTTGGCATTCTTTAAAGCTGATTCTCTCCTAGTTTCATCTAGTCTTATGATATCTTCAATTCTCAACTCCATTTCATCATCTATATCATCATCATATAACTGAACAAACTTATACATTTCCAACAGATTATTTTGAGGCATTCTTGCATGTATTCCATATACTAGATCAAATGGTGCACAACCAATTGCCCTCTTAACAGTTACCCTATCAGCCCATATAGCTTGGTACAGGAGCACCTACTCCTACTCTAGATTCAAAAGGCATTCTCATGAAGCCTAAGGTTTCACACTAAGGTCCTTGAGACCTCTAGTCATGCTTAGGATAGAAATTAGTATTCAGATCTCATTGTAAGGCCATAGTTCCAAGTTGGCATTTTATGAGCCCTTGGTCTAACTATTGGTCATTTATGATCCAATATCCTAGGCATAGTTATTTTTAATGTTTTCTATGTTTTTATCCATTAGGGATCATCAAATTAAGGATAAGACCAATTTTGGTCATTAGAATAACAAATTGTCAAAATTGCTCAAAGTTGTCAAGCAACTTTAGAGCAACTTTAAAAATTTGTTAAACACTTGTAAAAGACCCTCCCAAATGGATAAATGGTTTAAACCTCACTTTTAACCATTGGGAGCATCCTATAAAATCCCTCATAGGTGGGTGATAGGATATATAACTTGTAATTGGCATTTTTATCAATAAAAACCATCTATTCTCTGTAAATTTTGAGTTTCAGAGTGTTGTACAGACATGTACGAACATTGGGGTAGGTAAGAGTGATTCTAGAGGTTGATTATTTTAATCTTCCTTCTATTTTAGTTGGTCTCATGTGTTAATTCAAATCGGTTTGGAAGATATCAAAACTTTTGTGACAGTGCCTAGGATTAAGGCTTAAAATCAGGATTGGAGATAGGGCCTGATTGTTTAGGCACATTCCACCATGTGAAATTGATGCCCCTTGGTGGAATACAATTAATTTAAATGCATTTTCATATTATGTAGGATAGGAGAGTGTATTTGTAGGGAGTTGGTCTTGCCACCATAACCTAGGTGTACATCTCTATGTGTGCACCGGTTGGGAAACTAGGATAGTCCTCCTAGATTTTGGTTGAGGGTTCTTCAAGACCTATAAACTTGGATTCTCACTTTTTTTATACATATGCACATGCTTCCACATCTATTTTGTGCATTTTCATAGGGAGAAGAGTACCTATAGTGTATTTGGAGCCCTATTTAGACCTATTCGCCTAGTCCAACGTTGCAACAGCATCAACCTCCACTCATTTTCATTCCTTGGTGTTCAAGCATGTTTAGTAAAACCCCAAAGGGTGTCAGAATCCTCAACCTATGCATAGATTCATTTGGAAGTATTTTGTCTTATGCTCATATTTCCTTCTAGGAAGGGCTACAAGCAGGTTTCTAGGATTGTGCAGCAACATAGTCTTGTGTGTTGTTCAATGGTGAAAGAACCATTGGAACTAATGAAATAAGACCTAAATAGGACAAATAAATGTACATTAGCCACCCTTGGTCTTAGTATCTAGTTCATAGGGTTTGAATCCATATTTCCTTGAAGGAACCTCTTAGTAATTCATTGGTTTTGGTGCTTGGGACTTTGGAAAACCTAGTGATTAGGTTGTTTTGTCTTGTAGGGTTGTGATAACCTTCAACAAGTCCTATTTTGATACTTGTGATAAGTATATTGGCACTAGACCTTGCACCTTGGGTGTTAAGGAGTTCAACCTTCACCTAATTGCTCACTATTTGAAGGCTTCCACTAACCACCACTACATCAAGTGGTATCAGAGCTATGTCTAATCCTGAGAATGAGGATATCCCTGTAAGGGTTACAAAGAGTGAGTTGTCAAAGATGGTGAGAGAGAAAAAGGCTACAAACAAGGCCTTAACTAAGAGGCTTCAAGAACTTGAGAAGAAGCTTGATGACAAGGACAAAGATGAGTCTGAAAATGAAGAAGGGAGTGAAGAAGAGGAGGATGATCCTAATCAGCATATCCTTGTAGACCAAAGACCTTTCATTGATGCTTTGAAGTCCATGGGAAGAAGGACCATGGAGGAGAAGATAGATTTGCTAGTTTTCAATGGCAAGATGAATGTTGATCTAGCATTGGATTGGATAGAAGCATTAACAACATTCTTTGAATGTGAAGACATACCTAAAAAATAGAGAGTAAAAGTAGCAAGATCCAAGTTGAAGGGAGAAGCCCTAACTTGGTGGAACTTCATCCAAATAGAGAGGGTGAAGAATGGGAAGAACATGATCAATTCATGGAATAGAATGATTGCATTAATCAAAGAGACATATGTACCTGAGGATTATGGGGTACAACTCCATAGGAGGAAGCAAAGTCTGAAGCAAAAGGACATGGATGTAGGCTCATACACCGAGGAGTTCTTGAAACTATGCATGAAAACTAATATGGCTAAAGATGAAGAGGAGAAGCTAGCAAGGTACATGAATGGCTTGAAAGTATCCATTCAAGAAGATTTGAGTCTACACAACCCTACCATAGTCAATAGGTGCTATCAAATGGCACTTAAGGTAGAGGAAAAATGGAAGAGAAAGTAATATTTTGGCAAAGGAAAGAGCAATGATAGTGGGAAGAGTTTTAGAGGAAAAAAAAACTCTTGGAACAAGGGACAAAGTAGTGGTAGAAGTAGCAAGACCAATGACCAAGGAGACAAAGAAAATAGTGACTCTAATTCAAGAGGAAACTATAGAGGAAGAAGACCTTTCAATAGAGGAAGGACAAATTTAGGAAGAGGCAATGGACCATTGAAGTGTTTTTATTGCAACCAATTGGGACACCATGTAGGAAGATGCCTTGAGAAGAGAAATAATAACCAAGGTGATAGGAGAGCACAACTTGTCCAAGAAGATAAACAAGAGGACAATGTTGATGCTAGAGACTTGGAACCAGAAGAAGGATTGTGTCTAATGATGAGGTAGGTCATCCTTCAAGTACCACAAACCCAAGAGCCTCCACAAAGGAAGAATCTCTTCAGGATAGAGATCAAGTGTCATGGAAAGGTATGAAATCTTCTTATTGATTCTGGTTCAACTAAAAATCTTGTGTCTTGTGAAATGGTTCAAAAATTAAGCTTTCCTAAGAAACCACACCCTTACCCATATCATGTTTCATGGTTAACCAAAGGCCAACAAACTCTAGTCATAGAACAAGCTTGGATAGAGTTTTCTATTGTTGACTTCAAGGACAAGGTCCTTTGTGATGTTTTTGAGATGGATGCAGCCAACATCCTTCTAGGAAAGCCCTGGAAATTTGATGTTGATGCTACCCACCATTGTAGGAAGAACACCTACTCCATCACCAAAGATGGGAAGACCTTCACCATGAAGCCCTTACCAGATAGCAAAACTGAAAAGGAACCCACTATGATTATCATGGGGGAAGAGAAGATGTTGAAAACCTTGAAAGAATCTAATATTGAACCTTTTATCCTAATTTCTAAACCCAAGGATAACATCAGGTCTATTCAAGAAGAGCCCATGCCAAATGAAGTCAAAAATTTTCTGCAAAAGTATAAAGAAGTCACTATTAGTGACCTTCCCTCTACCCTCCCTCCCATTAGAGATATTAGCCATCAAATAGACCTAATCCCAAGCTCTTCCATACCTAATAAGGAACCATAAAAAATGACTCCATTGTAGCATGCAAAGATTGCAAAATAGGTCACTGAATTGTTGGAAAGAGGGCTCATTCAAAAGAGTCTCAGTCCTTGTGATGTACCCTCAGTCTTGGCTCCTAACAAGGATGGAAAATGGAGGTTATGCACTGATAGTAGGGCCCTAAATAAAATCAAAATAAGGTACAGATTTCCCATGCCAAGGATTGAAGACCTATTGGATCAACTAGGTGGTGCATGCTACTTCACCCAGATAGACTTAAAGTTTGGTTACCATAAAATCAAAATCAAGCCTGGAGATGAATGGAAAATAGCATTCAAGACTACTAAAGGTTTGTTTGAATGGTTAGTAATGCCCTTTGGTTTAAGGAATTCCACTAGCACTTTTATGAGGCTTATGAATGAGATATTCATAGATTTTATTGGCAAATTTGTTGTTGTTTACCTTGATGACATACTAATATTCAGTCATAGCAAGGAAGACCATCTTGATCATGTGGAACAGGTACTAAGAAGACTCCATCAGCACAAGTTGGTAATCAACTTGGAAAAATGCATGTTTATGAGAAAGGAACTAGTATTCCTAGGTTTTGTGATCTCACAGGGTACCCTCAAGATGGATCCTGAGAAGGTAGAAGAAATTATCAATTGGGCTCCACCAAAGAATCAAGGTGATGTAAGAAGCTTCCATGGGCTTGCAACATTTTATAGGAAGTTTATAAAAAATTTCAATCATGTATGTGCACCAATGCTAGAAACAATTAAAGGTGGAAAGAAAACTAAGTTTACATGGACAAAAGAAGCCAATGATGCATTTCAATACTTGAAGAAGAGAGTCTCTCAATACCCTATCTTGGTCCTCCCTAATTTCAACAAGGTCTTCACTATGGAGGTAGATGTAAGTAATTTGGCTATAGGTACAGTCCTAAGCCAAGAAGGCAAGGCAGTTGCTTTCTTTTATGAGACATTGAATGAGGCCAATAGGATGTATTCCACCTATGACCTAGAGCTTTATGCCATGGTCCAAGCCCTCAATAAATGGAGGCACTACTTGGTCCCAAAGGAGTTTGTAGTCTACACTGACAATCATACTCTAAGCTTCCTTAATTCACAAGAAAAACTTTCAGTCAAGCATCTTAAATGGGTAGAGAAATTGCAGGCCTATACCTTCAACATTAAGCATTAAAAGGGTGTAGCAAAGAAAGTTGTTGATGCACTTAGTAGGAGGATTGGTCTAGTTGAAGAAGTTCAACTCCAAAGTGTGGGAATTGAGTCCCTTAAACACCTATACTCAGATGACCCTAATTTTTCTAAGATATATCAGATTTGTACCAAGATGGAGGGTCGATATCACACTGATTTTTCTGAATATCTGATTCAGAATGGCCTTCTATTCAAGGGAGCATAGCTATGCATACCCAAGTGCTCAATGAGAGAAAAAATAATTAGAGAGAATCATTGTGGTGGCCTAGGAGGTCACTTTGGCATTAACAAGATAGTAGACATGGTAAAGAGGAGTTACTTTTGGCCCAAGTTGAACAATGAGGTCAAAAAGTTTGTTGAAACTTGCACAATCTGCCAACAAGCTAAGGGAATGAAAACAAATCAAGGGCTCTACCAACCCTTACCAATCCCTTCAAGGCCTTAGGAATCCATTTCAAAGGATTTTTTCATGGGACTACCTAAAACCAAGAAAGGATTTGATAGCGTGTTTGTCATAGTGGATAGATTTAGCAAAATGGCCCACTTTGTGCCATGCAAGAGCACAAATGATGCATCTCATATAGCCAATCTCTTCTTCAAGGAAGTAGTTAGAATTCATGTCTTACCTCAGACAATTGTATCAGATAGAGATGTAAAGTTTCAAGGGAACTTTTGGAGGACACTCTTCAAGAAATTGGGTACAAATCTCACTTATAGCTTTGCCTATCACCCTCAAATAGATGGGTAGACTGATGTAGTGAATAGGTCCCTAGGCAATCTTCTAAGATGACTCACCAAGCCATATTCATAGAGTTGGGATACCATTCTACCCCAAGTAGAGTTTTCCTTCAATGACTCAATCAATAGGTCAATTGGCAAGACTCCATTTCAAATAGTGTATGGTATGCACCCCAATGGACCACTAGATTTGATGGAACTCCCATCTGATTTCAAAATTAGTGCACAAGGCCAAGAATTGGTAGAACTTATCAACAAGGTATAGTAGCAAGTAAAGGAAACCCTACAAAATTCTAGTTTAAAATACAAAGAAAATGCCGATAAGAAGAGAAGAGAGGTTCATTTCAAAATAGGGGACAGAGTTTCAGCATTCCTAAGGAAGGAAAGACTACCTAAGGGTAGATACTCCAAGTTGAAAATGAAGAAGGTAGGCCCCTGTAGCATATTGAAAAAACTAGGTGACAATGCCTATGAGATCTCCCTTCCTCCAACATTGCAGATCTCTCCAATCTTCAACATTGTAGACCTCAAACCATATAAAGGTACAACAGGTTCAAGCAATGAGCAGGGTAAGGACACAAGCATGGAGGATGAAGACTATGTCATTAATCTTCCACAAAGAAATCCAATGGAGATTGAAGAAATTTTGGGCTCCAAACTACTCAAGCAGACTAGATCAAGGAAGTATATGTAGTACTTGGTAAAATGGAAGGGCTTACCAAAGATTAATGCTACATGGTTGACCGAGGATCAAATACAGCAGCATGGGACCTTGGTAGAGAAGCTATACTCAAGTAGGGACTTGAGTTTTAAAGTTCAAGGGGACTATGGTGTAGGAGCACCTACTTCTACTCCACATTCAATAGGAATTCTCATGAAGCCTAAGGTTTCACACTAAGGTCCTTGAGACCTCTAGTCATGCTTAGGATAGAAATTAGTATTGAGATCTCATTGTAAGGCCATAGTTCCAAGTTGGCATTTTATGAGCCCTTGGTCTAACTATTGGTCATTTATGATCCAATATCCTAGGCATAGGTATTTTTCATTTTTTCTATTTTTTTATCCATTAGGGGTCATCAAATTAGGGATAAGACCAATTTTGGTCATTAGAATAGCAAATTGTCAAAATTGCTCAAAAGTTGTCAAGCAACTTTAGAACAACTTTTAAAATTTGTTAAAAACTTGTAAAAGACCATCCAAAATGGGAAAATGGTTTAAAACTTACTTTTAACCATTGGGAGCATCCTATAAAATCCCTCAGAGGTGGGCGATAGGATATACAACTTGTAATTGGCATTTTTATCAATAAAAACCATCTATTCTCTACAAATTCTGAGTTTCAAAGCATTGTACAGACATGTACAGATGTTGGGGCATGTGAGAGTGATTCCAAAGGTTGATTCTTTGAATATTATTTCTATTTTAGTTGGTCTCATGTGCTAATTCAAATTGGTTTGGAAGATATCAAAACTTTTGTGATAGTGCCTAGGATTAAGGCTTAAAATCAGGATTGGAGATAGGGCCTGATTGTTTAGGCACATTACACCATGGGAAAATGATTCCCCTTGGTGGAATAAAATTAATTTCAATGTATTTTAATATTATGTAGGAAAAGAGAGTGGATTTTTAGGGATTTGGTCTTGCCACCATAACCTAGGTGTACATCTCTATGTGTGCACCAGTTGGGAAACTAGGACAGTCCTCCTAGATTTTGGTTGAGGGTTCTTCAGGACCTATAAACTTGGATTCTCACTTATTTTATACATATGAACATGCTCCCACATCTATTTTGTGAATTTTCATAGGGAAAAGAGTACCTATAGTGTATTTGGAGCCCTATTTAGACCTATTAGCCTGGTCCAACATTGCAACAGCAGCAACCTCCACTCATTTTCATTCCTTAGTGTTCATGCATGTTTAGTGAAACCCAAAAGGATGTCAAAATCCTCAACCCATGTATAGCTTCATTTGGAAGTATTTTTTCTTATGCTCAGATTTCCTTCTAGGAAGGGCTACAAGCAGGTTTCTAGGATTGTGCAGCAACATAGTCTTGTGTGTTGTTCAATGGTGAAAGAACCATTGGAACTAATGAAATAAGACATAAATACTCTAGAGAAATGTAAATTAGCCACCCTTGGTCTTAGTATTCAATTAATAGGGTTTGAATCCATATTTCCTTGAAGGAACCTCTTAGTAATTCATTGGTTTTGGTGCTTGGGACTTTGGCAAACCTAGTGATTAGGTTCTTTTGTCTTGTAGGGTTGTGATAACCTTCAAAAAGTCCTATTTTGATACTTTTGATAATTATATTGGCACTAGACCTTGCACCTTGGGTGTTCAGGAGCTCAACCTTCACCTAATTGCTCACTATTTGAAGGCTTCCATTGACCACTGCTGCATCACATCAAATGGCAGTTTTGAATTCCATGCCCTCTTATTCTTTCAAGAATCCTCTTGAGGATCTTAATCAAACTCTTATTAGTAGATTATTCTTGACCATTTCCTTGTGGATGATAAGGTGAGGAATAAGAAACCTAAATTCCTAAACCTTTGCAAAAATCCTTATATTTAGCAGACCTAAAGCACATGGCATTATCACTAACTATCCTCTCAGGGAAACCAAACCTTGTAACAATGTTGTTCAACAAGAAATCAGTTACCACATTCCTGGTTGCATTCCTTGTAGGTATAGCCTCTACCCACTTTGTAAAGTAATTAGTGGCAACTAAGATCCATGAGTGTGCTCCACTTGACTTGTTTGGTATCTCCCCTATGAAATCAATTCCCCATTGTTGGAAAGGAGCTTGCACCTCAACTGACCTCAAAGGCACATTGATTGAAAAGTTAAGCTTACCAGAGAACCTTTGACAAGCATCACACCTCCTCACCAAACTCTCTGCATCCTCAAAGATTGTGGGCCACCAGAATCCTACTCTCAAGATCTTTTGATAGTAGTCTTACCCATGTAATGTCCACCACAAACCCCCTCATGCATTTCTTTCAACAATACCTCAGCCTGATTTTCATCTACACATTTCAATAGTATGCAATCCAAATTCTATCTATACAATTTACATTTCACAATTACATACTTAATGGCCTGTAATTTCAATGTCCTCTTCTTATTGTCATCCATCTCATTTGGACACTTCATGTTTCTTAGATAATATATAATATCTTGATACCAAACACAATCATCCATATCACATGTGTAATCAACCTCAACTTGATTTATCTGATTTGCATCAAGATTGGATTAAGCCATCAGTTTTGCCAATCCTTGTCCTCTAACCCATTTGGTAATTTGGATATCAATGTTGAATTCTTGGATCATATTGATCCATCTACATCTTCTTCCAGACACCTCCTGCTGTGAGAAAATATCCTTCACAGCTGCACTTGGCACAAAAGAAATCACAACTGTCCCCATCAAGTAACACCTAAAAGCCTTGACTACCTTCACAAGTGCATATGTTTGTTTCTCATTTATGTCATACTTTAATTCAGCAGCCTGCAAATATTTACTGAAGAATGTAATAGGATGCTCAAAACCATCCTTATTATTTTGTAAAAAAATTGCAGCAATAGTGTGAAAAGATGAAAAGGAAAAGATGTGCATTGGGATACTATAATTAGGTGCCTTAAGCACTGGTGCATCTTTGATATCCTGCTTGATATTTTTGAAAGCTTCATTAGGCTCACCGTCCCATTTAATCTCAGATCCCTTCTTTAACATCTTGGATATAGGTCTAGTGACCTTAGCAAAGTTTGTTACAAATCTTCTCAAGAAGTTTACCTAACCAAAGAAGGACTGAATTCCTTTGACATTTTTTTCTCTTTGAATCTTGTCAATGGCTGCTACCCTTTCATGATCAATTCTCACTCCTTGCTTCCCAACTAAGTGGCCAAGAAACTTACCTTCAATGACACCAAATGCACATTTCCTTGGATTTAGTGAAATGCCATATTCCAAAGCCCTCAAAAATATTTTCTCTAAATGAGTACAATGGTCTTCATACTTCTTAGAATAGGTAGTTAAATCATCTTGATAGACAACAAGGAAATCATTTATGAAATATGAAAAGGCAACATCCATTGCCCTCTGAAGAGTTTCACCAACATTTGTGAGACCAAAAGGCATTCTCACATAAACATATGTTCCCCAAGGTGTAGTGAAAGATGTCATGAATTGTTATGATTCCTTAACAATCACCTGATTGTAACTAGAGAAACCATCCATCATAGAAATTAGTTAAGATCCGGTTACCCTTTGCAGCATAGCTTCCATGTTAGACAAACAATAGTTATCCTATAATGAGCTAATGTTCAAATTTCTAAAGTCTACACAAAGTCTGATATCACCATTTTTCTTTCTCACAGGAACAAGGTTTGAAACCCAAGAAGAGTGCCTTATAGGCTTGATAATTCCAGCATCTCTCAGCTTCATTAACTCTTCTTGCATCTTGGGTGCCAAAATAGGATTAATAGGCCTTTGTTTTTGTGGGAAAGGTTTAGCATCTTCTTTCAAAGGAATAACATGCTGAAATAGGTCTTCTCTGTAAACCTTTAGGTCATCATATGACCATGCAAAAACATGCTTGAATTTTCTCAATAATTCAATCAAAGATTTTCTCACATTGTGAGACAAGTCCCTACCAATGTATACCCTCTTAGATGCCTCATGTGTTCCAAGATTTATCTCCTCTGGATCATTGTGATCTTCTCTTTTGATATTCTTTTGAACTCTATCCTGGTTATCAAACATAGTCTCAAGAACAACAAGTCTCTTAGGAACTTTGTTAGTTTTGAGTTGAATGACTTCATTTCCAAGGACAATCTCTTTTCCTTCTATTGACTCAACCAAATTTGAGCAATCAAATTCTTGTCCATGATACTGATCTTCACAACTCATAGACTTCAAGATGTCATTATCATCATCACTATTAGCACTCAAAAAAATTTCATGGCTTTACCAGTCTTCCTCTAGTCTCTGCACCCTTTTTCCTTGCCTCTGGCTTAAACCCTAAGTTCAAAAATTTCAAAATCTAGTCGTTGGGTTTTAAATTCCTTTATTTTACCCTAGCCCTATTCTATTTTCATGTTACTTTTTGGGCCACTTAAAATTTTATAAACACTTGTACTTAAATATATCCTAAGTCTACTACCCGATGGGTTTTATTTTCTCCTAAGTTCCAGTGCTTAAATCTTTTGATAGTTTTAGCCTTTAATATTTCCCTGGGCCTAGGTCTTGGTCATTGTTCAATCGACTAGTTGGTGTATCTTCTCATAAAATTTGTCAGAGCCATGAGATCATGCACCAACCGTCTGATCAGCCAGTAGTATGACATTCCTCAGTGGGTCCTTGTTTTCCCTGTCAACCTAATTTGGCAGCTTCTCATTGGTCGGTGTATTTCTAATGTGGATCCTGTCAGTGAGGCCTATAGTGAAGGGTTTTTAATCTATGATCAGTGCATGATCTTAAGGAATATTCTTCCCCTTTGAGATCATACATCTTTTGATTTCAAATTTGACTTGGACGTGTCAGTGGGACCTAGTTTCTGACTTGTCAGAGGGTCCTGACATCTACAATAGATCAATGATGGGCATAAGTTCTCATGGTATGTGTCAGAGGTTTGAGATCTTACACTGGCCGTCGATTTTACTTTTCTCTAAGGTGATAAAGTATGGCGGGTCCACTGCTACATGTTCTCATTTGGTATTCTTTGATTGGTCGAGGAAGGATGATGTGGAGTTTGTCAGTGGGGCCGATGTTAGAAAGATTAATCGACGGTCAACGCATGATCTTATGGAATATTCTTCATCTTTCAGATAATGCACCAACTATCCATTTTGATGCCAAGGGTCAGTGGGTCTTGTGTTATAAGTGACTGGGTGGTAGGTAGTGAATGGTTTAGTGATAGGTGGCATAAAGTGGGCCTAGATGGGGGTCTAAGGTCTAGCAATCTGGATAAAAAGGTTATTGGCTCTAACAAAGTTTAAGGGGTTCGTTCATTCGTGAAGAAAAATAGTGATGTGCTAAAAGGTTTGGCGATTCAGTAAAGGAGTGTTCATACAATCACTAAACTAACTGGTGGTAGCATAAGGTATTCTACAAATGGCCCAATGCCTTCAGTCGGTAGTTCGCTAAATAAGGACCGAGGTTGGTTACTTTCCTTTGTTCGCTAAGTCACTGAGTTAAGCTGCAGTTAAGTTTTTCATTTCACGAATAGGAATTGCTTTGTCACATGTTTGCTAAGTGTTAACCCGAGGATATCCATTAGTTAAAACATAAATCCTATGAAAAGGAGGGATCTAACAATGTTGATATAAAGTTGATCTAAATTTAAATGTCAACTGCCGATTTGCTATTGGTGCTATGAAACTAGCTATTTAAATTCAAATTCAAATTTTTAGAAGGTTTCCAGCAATAGGAAGGACTAAAATTTATTGTTTAAGAGTCGGATCTAGTAGAATTGGTTTTGCCAACTATTGTAGTGTGGTCCAGGGTGTTCCATGATCATTTGTAGGGGTCTGTATTATGTTCTTTGTGTTTGAGGCATGTTGCAAGTGGCTGAACAGGTTGACAAATTTGACATTTTCATGGTTCTTAGCACCTTCTCAGTGAAATTGTCATGATTGAGGATCACTCCAGGATCTCTTTTCTCCTAGTCGCCTGGGTTTCTTCCCCTATATTAAATTTTTTACTGTTTCTAGTTGATTGGGTAGTTGAAACCCTAACCCTAGTCACCCGAAGCATGATGCATCCTCTTTGAGGATTCCAAGGTGACTAGGGGTATAAGTAGTTAGTTTTTTGATAGAGTAAGGGTTCGGTCTTGAGGTTTTGTTCTAAATTTTAGTTAGTTCTAGTGGTTGTGATTGTATGAACATTTGAGGAAAGAGGAGCTTGATTTTGGGTTTATTTCCTATCTTTGTGTTGCTTTGATTGTATATTGATCTTGAATACGTTAATGAGAATGTTGTTGAGTTCCAATCTTACATTTGTGTATGTCTTCTT
The DNA here is from genome assembly GCA_027943335.1 of Chamaecyparis obtusa. Classification (NCBI taxonomy): domain Eukaryota; kingdom Viridiplantae; phylum Streptophyta; class Pinopsida; order Cupressales; family Cupressaceae; genus Chamaecyparis; species Chamaecyparis obtusa. Next base: position 2,014,727 of record BSBK01001201.1, read on the forward strand.
GTTTTGGTTCTGAGCTCATATATGTTAGTATCATAAAGTGTATTAGCATATGGTAAACAAAGAGTATTGTGAAGTCATCTTTGAGTTCCTTACAAAGTTAGGATTAAAGTCTTCTAGGTGAGTTCGGTGAGTTTACAACCAAATAAGAATTTGATGTCCTAGTGTTTGAGGGAGAGGGGTAATAGGCAAAGTACTTATCCTAAGCCCAAGACTGTTTGATTTAAGATCTTCAGCTGATGTATGTAATTGGGTGACTCTTTGCCCTAGGTTAAGGCACTGGTCCATTCTCTAGAGGCATTTCATTGTCATCAACCACACACACCCAAATTTAAATGATAATATCTTTCAGTCAGTTAGTAAAGGACATAGTTGTATATTATTTTGAGACTCCTTTGGAGAAGTAAGTCAAGGGTACACCCACTTGAACATTAAGGCTCAAAGTATAGGAGAATCTCATTATTTTTCCTTGTTAATTGTCCCTCTTCCTTGTAGACTTTGGAGTGGTGATAGAGTCAAAGTTATATTAAATTTATCCATCAAAGCATAAATCTACAAGTTGAAGATCAAAGGGAACACCCAACAAAGCCTATGGTTATCCATTGTCATAACACCAGCATAGTAAACACATGTTCAAAGAATCTGGTGATGCACTCTAAAACTAAACACATTTCTGTCAAGTATCACTTCTTGAGAGACAAGGTTGTAGAAACATAAATCAAGCTAGAATATATCAGTACAAAAGAGTAGATTGTAGACATTTTTAAAAAGACACTACTGAAAGATACCTTTGAATATCTCAAAGGTATGCTCGGGGTTTAGGCCCCTCCTAGTCAAAACTAAATTATGCAGAGATGCATCAATCCAGAAGTGTTCAGAGCATCATCATTTTCTGGACTAGATGTAGGGATCAACTCCTCAGGGGGAGTGATCATGGAGGAAAGTTTATATGTGAAGGCAATTGAAGGCTCATGGAAACCTTTGCCATTTTTGTCAAATGGGGAGTGTTGCTATGAGAAAATCTCTATTGTTTAGGGAGATTGTTTAGTTGAAGGACTTTGGATTGATATAACTTTGGGATAAGATTTTTTGCATATGTTGACATCAATTCCAAAGGGGGATATTGCTGGATATTGCTACTACATGGGTGGTGATTGAGACATATAATATGTTTAATCACTATGTTACTGAATGGGCACTCATACTATTTTCATTTGTGTTTTGTCACTGATGTCAACATATGCTTTTATGAAGGAACCAGACTGGTAATCATAGTGTACGATTGGTGTACGGATGTTTCAGATGCTATGAAGTTAGATGAGAGTTCAGGTGGATGTTGTGATCTTATATCTATGATTGCATCATTAAGTATTTCATATTAAGATATTTAAAGTTGTTTTGGTAAAGACTAGTCACTGGACTGTGACAGTGAGAATTGACAGAGTTAGTCTCTAAGTTTTTGATATATCTTTCAGAGGGATTGGATTCAAGGTATGGAAACTTGAAGGATCATGGAAGAGGTACTGATGGATGTTCATTGGTTAGCACAAGGTACTAAATTATTAGTGACATCATCTGTGGTGTGTGCTCTAGTGATGGCTTATTCTGAAGCTGGCTCAGGGAATGAAGTGTGTGTTTTGTTTGGCAAGCACAAATTAAGGATGTCAGTCCTTAATTGTTGCAATGTAATCATTGTAAATTTTTTATAGATACCATGTGTATCTTAGAAAGGGTTTATGTAATTTTTTGTAATTAGGAAAGCCTTATGGGTCGACCTGATCTTGGTAAATTGTAATAAGGTGTAAATGAAAGGTCTTTTCCTTGGAAAAGATATGGATGGAATATGTATGATATAACGAGGTTGTGAAAGTTGCAAACTTTTATCTATTGTATGTAGAGTAGATGATTATTGGTGGACTTCATTGGAACTAATAAAGAAAAGACAAGTTGCTGGAAAATAGTTCAAAAGATTGTGTATTTATTCATATACACCTATTGTGAACTAGTGAGTTTTGAAGGTGGATTTAACCTTCTTTGGGAAGTGAGCCCTCTATTGTTCTCAACTCCTAACAGGGTATGTCCTCTAACAAGGAGTAAATGTTTCAATAAGTTCCTAACAGGGCTATATCTTCTAACAAGGATTACCATACCCTCAGTATATCATTTCTGGGTGCTAATTCCCACTGAGGTTTTTAGCTTTAATAGGGTTTCCCCGAAACCAAAATATTGTGTTATTGTGTTGCCATTCATTATGTTCATTAGATCTGATATTAATGAGCTTAAAGTTTAAAGTTTAATATTCTATCATACAACTAATTCACCCCCCCTCTTAGTTGTATTGTGGAATATTATTCCTAACAAAGATGTCCAAGATAAGGGAAAGGAAAACATAGCTCAGAAATGCTCTTGCACCCTCCCTAGATGTGCTCAATCAAAATATCAAGGAGATCGATGCCACCATGGTGACATATGATCAAGGTCCTAGCTTAGAATTTGAGAATGGAGAATCTAAATTATGAATTATGTGCCCATCTCCAAACAGTCAATGCACTCATTGCATTCTGAAAGCAAGAGATCCACATGTTACAAATAGCATATCCGGATATACTTTCCTTATAAGTACTTATAGATACAATTTTTGGAAAACCTTTTTCATTAATGTCAAACGGGGGGTATGTATAGAATATGGAGATATAAATATGTAAAGAAGATGTATAGTAAAGAATATTACGGAGATATAAGATAGAGTATGACAAAAGTTTTTGTATAAGGGAATAGTTAGTAACTATGCCATATTCCTTTGTTTCCATCAATGACAAAGGGGGAGATTGTTGGAAAGTTGACTATAATATTGTATATGACTTAATATAGTGTTTTCATTATGGCAAAAATGTCATATAGAGTTTTGGAATCAGCGCACATCCTCAGAAGATTAGAAATTGGATAAGTACAGAAGACTAGATAGATAGCAGTGCACCAGTAGTTCAAAGCATCAGTGTTAGAAATAAGAAATACTGAGAGGGGGGTGAATCAGTATTTCAAAAAATTTTAATTTTTCCCACTTATGGATATAACAGATTACTTTAATGCATACAAAGCATAAGAAACTAAATAGCATACATAACAGTAAATGTAAAGAACTCATAACACATGATATGTTCTTGAGGAAACCCTGGCCAAGGGAAAACCCTGGTGGGGATGGTACCCATAAAGATCCACTAATCAAAAGATACCCGGTTAAGGATGTTGACCCTATTAGCAGCCTGTTACAATCATATAGTGTATCAGTCCTGATTAAGGGACTATAGGCCTTGTTAGAAGCCTCAACCCTGTTAAGAGTTGTAGCTACAAAACCTAATTACCAGATGAGCTCACTTCCCAAACAAGTAATACAACTATTTACTGATTAAAATATGGTACTACTTACAACTTCACATCAACAACTTTCGCTGCTATCACAATTTACATATATTACATGTTACATTTCAAGTATGCTTGGTACATCTTTATTTATACAAGATACAAACATAATATCTTTCTCTTGTCAGCTTGCATATCTTTATCCAAGAGTAAACATCTAGGATGTCATCTCTTTATAATATTAAGTCATTATTTTGACAAGCAAAATAATCCCTTAATTCATTTACTAGTTCTGTCTTCAAAATTGAACTGTCAGCTGTACTCTGTCATTAGTAAAATAGTCATAACTTTGTCCGTACTGTCCATACTCTTTTGTGCACTAATATGGGGTATCTTTAGACACCATAGAGTCTATGTTCAATTGTGCAAACTTTGATCATTCTCCAATGAACATCACCAAAATAAACTGTATCGGGTGCTCTGTCAAAATCACTATTTCATACTTAGACAATTTTAGTCTGCAATCTTCCATACTTACTTTCTAGCTTATGTGCTCTTCATAGGGAACATATGTTTCCATAATGATAACATCTATGTACATACCTCAGCCAAATTGCCAAGAATCTCCCCCTTTGTCATTGGTGGCAACATATGAGAAAATTGGCTAAGTGTACAAGTCAAAATCTCAAAATTTGGACCAAAATTGTGGCCATAGAATAAAATAAGTATACCATCCTTATATCTCCTCAAAAATATATACAATAATCTATAACACTTCATAATAGTCCATAGAACTCCCCCTATGAGTATCCTTCCTTATCATATAGAAAATTTTCTAAGTATCTCTCCCCCTTTGACAACAATGACAAAATTAAGGGTGGAAAGGGATATACAAAAATTGTGTCAAAACTTTTACCTTACTGTCTTATTGCAAAGTTGGTAGGCTTGCAACACAATCTACAAAATCTATCTTCAAAGTCTCAAAATCTTTCTCCTATGCCTTCTTTATTGATTCTGCTACATTGAGTAAAGTACTGAATCCATATGCTGCAATCTGACAAGCTTGGAGGGACTCAAAATTGAATTTTTGAAATGTTGTCTTAGTAGTAAGACATTCATCTAGCTACTCTTCTATTATGGTCAACTTGATTGAGACATGCTCTCTCAAGATGTTTATTCTGATAGATTTCTTATTCTTCTCATCATTTAAAGTCCTTATTTCATCACATAATTTTTTGATCTTATTCTCAACTGTTCTGATCTTCATGTTTAAGTTGGCTAAAGAGTTTGTCTTTGCTGCAATCTCATCTTGCTTCTCTTTTATCTTCTTTTCTTCTTCAATTAAAATATTCTCAGATTTTGTACACTGAATGTACAAACACTTTCCAGTCTCAAGATGTTTCCTTAAGTCCTTAATGTGTCTATCAAGGCTGTCTAAGTCATTCTTGATATTCTGACTTATGTTCTACAACATCTCAGCTTCATAAGCTGCTTGAGCCTTAACCTTAGTAATATCAGTTAATTTAGTGAATTCAACATCAAAAGATTTAATTACCATCTTTTCTCTTTCAAGTGGATCTAAATCAAAGACCTTTGTAGATATGACACTTTGTAGCTTCTTAGTCAAGTCTTTCAGACTACCTTCCAAATTCTTAACTTTCTTGTTCTTTCCAATAATTTTTTTTAAAGAAGTCATCAACTCTATTTGATCATCATCATCAACTTCCTTGCTCAAGTCTTCAATCAATGTTTCTATTCCTTTCTCCTTTCCAGTCTTAGGAGTAAGACTCATGTCTTCTTGTGTTTCAGTAGGTGTAGGGGCCTCTGTTTCCATTTGCACTTCAATATGTGTAGTCTCTATTTCAATAGTCTTTTCTTGCTCTCCCAAATCCAAATTGTCAACAATGTTATCCAAACTATTGAGTACCGCATCATCTGAATCTAAAGTAACTTTAGTTCCTTCAATGTCCATAGATTATGTGCCAATGTTTATGGAAGAAGAGGGAATATCTTCAAATTCAACTACCTCTACTACTGCCTCTGCTTGTTCTGAACTCTTTTTCTCTACTGGTTCTGCAACTGCTTGATATTTGCTATCTTTTCCTGCTACCAAGTTTGCTAGCACTTGCACAACTGCCTGTTCAGTTTCAGTCTTTACTTACTCTTACTATCCTCCCATTATTTGTATAATTCTTCTTTCGATTCTCAATAGGGTCTCAAGTGGCTTGAGGATCTGTTCAAGATGGTCATCATCTCTTATCTCACAGAACTATCTAATCACATTCTCTCATTTTAGTATCTTCTTCTTGTGCTCTCATCTTTCTTCTCACAAGTCTATTGTACAAATATTCTAGTATCTTTCCATGAATAGTATCAAATTTCTTGTCTGACAAAATCATATGTGTAACCATTGCATTCTCAAGATTCAATCTGTTAGAGGATCCATATAAATCATAGTATTTATTCATTTTGGTAAAGTCTCCATGCTGCATTATATCTTCATTAACTCTTTCTATCCTTGGTTTCCATGGTTTCTTCTTTGTTGTCACTTCATCATCTTTTATTTCTGCAACTCTTCTAGGTATTGGTGGAACAATTGTTTTCTATCTTTTACCTGGTCCTAAAGCACTTTCTTTGATTCTTTTTCTTGGTGCTGAGGAAAAGGGTTTCTCTATCTAACTGATTCCTTGTTCATTCTCAAGTTCTTCAACCTTTACCTTTACTTGAATAGGTTCTTCACTCGATGCCAAAGGTGGGACTGATAATATCTCATTTTTCCCTATTGCTTTTGTAGTCTTCTTTGCAATATCAAATTCCTTCTCACTCATACCTAATTCTTTTAGAATTTTCTTTATTGTAGACTCCACTCTCTTCTTTGATTATTTCTCTTCCCTAAGTGACTTTTCTGAACCAAATTTTTCATCATATGTTCCAAATCTGTTACTATGAGCATCAACTTTACTTTTTAATAATCTACTAACATAACCTTCTATTTCAACTTCAGAGATATCATAACCAAGAGGGTCTATGAATTCATGTCTAGGTTCTACTACCTCAATGTAAGTGAAATCAGTATCAACCATAAAACATATATCATCTTTGTATTTCTCAACTAGGGATGGAGGAATCCTTGATCTATTTACCACAATGTTCTGAAAAGTTTTCAATACTAACTTTACACTATCATTAACCTTCTCAATAAGATGTTTCATATAGACTCTATTGATTCTTGACATAGTATTCTCACCATCATTCCATTCAATAGTGTAAGGAAATCTTCTTAACAAGTTGTTAGTACAAGTGAAAATTCCATGGTTGAATCATATTTTCTAGGCCTCTGCAGTTAGTTTTCCATTTTCCTGCCAAAACCCTAGGCAAAAATTCAAATTATAGCCATCTGGAGGAAAAACCCTAAGTGTGCCCTATGCTTTGTTCTATTTTTGTGTTACTTTTTGGGTCACTTAAAACTGATAAATGCATGTGCATTAAATTTTTCACTCGGCAATCTTTATTTTCCCTAAGTTTCCAAGCGCCAAGCTTTAATTTTTCCTAAATCCGTTGGTGTAGTTTTTCCTAAGTCTAGTGCTTTAATATTTTCTAAATGTTCTGGATTAAGTCTTTTCCTGGGCCTGACTCTGACAGCATCTTGATCTAACAGTTGGTGTATCTTCGCAAGCAATGTGTTAGAGGCTTGTGATCTTACGTTGGCCATTGATCTTTCCTAATGACATGGCATTTCAAAGACGTGAGACCATCTGACAGCTTTGCATGGTTGGTAGTCTGTGATTGGTCCACCTATTGGTGATTTGGCAAGGATAGTGGGTCCTATTTGTCAACATGTCAGATGGCTCTGACATTTGCAGAGATCAATGGTGGGCATATCTTCGCAAGTGATGTGTTAGATGCATGAGATTATAAGACAACCGTTGATTCTTTTTTGTGACGTAATCTTTTCTTTCAACGGGTCCACTACCAGGTGTGCACAGTTGTTAGTTTTTAATTGGTCCACATAATAATCAAGTGGAGCTTGTTAGTGGGGCCTGTGTCAGATATTTTTTATCGACGGTCAGCGTATGATCATTTGGAATATTCTTCCCCCATGTGATCTTATGCCCATAGTCCGATTGGATACCGAAGGGTTGTGGGTCCTGTGTCAGAGCTAACTTAGTGGAGACAACGAATGGTATGATGACATGTGGTGATTTACAGGTGTGCCCAAGGTTATGAAATTTCTTTGGCGGCACTGAAATTTTTTTTTAATGTTCATGCATTCTCAAAATAAAATGGTGAAGTTCTAAATCTTCATGTGAATGGGCAAATAGTCTATTCGCTGAATCTCAGATTTATTTAGCGGTGTTCTAAGTTTCTCAGTGAGTAAGTGAATGGCTTCAGTCACCAGTTCACTAAATAACCAAAGGGTTAAAAGGGTTAAGGGTTAGCTGAGTAGTGGGACCACATGGTGATTCATCATCAAGGTGTCATATTATGATTGGCTAAGTTGGAAAGGAATGTGGACATGTTAGTGGGCCTGAGAGATTCAAAGAGATGCTAGTGTGGAAGATCGGATGGACAGCATGTAATCTCATGAAGTCTATCAGGGCTATAAGATTATATGCCAACCGTTCAATCTTGAGCTTATGAAAAGTGGGTCCAATATGCTGATTCATCGCTGATGTGCTCTATTTTCATTGGTTGAGAGTTTTTGATGATGTGGAAAGCAATTTTTTAAAGAGTTTTGTTGACTATTGTGAGATTCTACAAGCTGCCCAATGTGGCAGGAATAAGATGCATCGACGGTCACATTTTAAAGTTGAGTTGGTTACCATTTTTATTCAAATTCAAATATCTTGCAGGTTTTTGCTGAGATTTTTGAACCAGCGAGTCATGTAAATGAAGTGGTGGCTAAGAATTTATTATTTTAGGATAGATTGCAGTTGGGAAAGGATACAAAAGACATAAGTTATTGCTAGAATCTGATTTTGTTTCCTATGATGCCAGGCCAATTGAATATTAGGGTTGATTTCTTGTAGAGGGGCATTTATTGCAATTTGACAGTGAGACAATAAAATCAAATTTGTGAGAAAGAGAAAATGATAGCATTGAAGACATAAAGCACGTCAACTCAATTGCAGATATCTCATCTATTTCACTGGGGTATTAATTGTAAACCTTTTGGGGTTTTTGTAAAGTTTTTTTAGGGTCCATTTTTGTAACCCTAGAATGATCGATTGCTTGTTGCATCTCTTAGTATAAATAGATTTTTCATGATCATTCTAAGGGATTGGAAGTTCAAGTGTTAAAAAGATAGAAATTTTTGAAACCCTAGCTTTTTAGTCAAGGGTTGTAAGTTTTGATATCATTTTATCAAACAATAGAGAAGAAATATAGGTTATCTTCATCTTGTAAGCTTGCTATTCTAGATACTGTATGCATATGGTGAAAGGTTATACTTAATACAAACCTCAGATCTTTGCTCTCCTTTGCTCTATTCTTTGAATCTTTAAATCTTTGCATAAGGTTTATATGAATGTATTGGTGCTTTAAGTTCAAACCTAGGGTTAGATTAAATATTGGTCAAAGTGGGATATGTGTTCTTAGAGTTTATTTGAAGGATTCTCATAAGTAGGAAAGATTTGAAGCCCTTTGTGTTTATGTCTAAAGACCAATTTTAGACACCATTTGTATCCATTATTTTCCTTGATATCATGCCCAATACATAAGGCACTAGCCTATATTCTCCTATATTTGTGTTGAGAAGAGTGATTCAAATCTTATAATCCCAAATCATTCAAATCACTACTAGCCTTTATATGTCTCCAACATGGAAACAAAGAGGAAACTCAAGACAACAAAATGTTGCTCCTCCTAGTCAGCAAGGAAATGCCTCAGAATATGAGGAGGTAGTTGATTTAGGCCTAAACCAATATGAAGACTATTCTTCCCCCATAGAAAGAGAGGGTGAAAGACCATCCCAAAATAGAAGCATTTCAGGAAAATTTAGTAGGTCTAGAAGCAAAAGCAGGGGTCGACAGGATTTTGTTCCCCCTTTAAATCTTGATTCATTAAAGCCCCAAGGCCTCCATGAATCTCAAGATCAACAAGAAGAGCTTCAAGCATGGGAGGCTGAATCTAAAACAACTTTGCCTAATTCTAAGGAAATATTTGAGGAAGTGTATGTATTGGAAAGAAGAATTCAAGAACAAGCAGCTATTAGGCAAAGGAGATAAAATGAGAAGGAAGAAAGGGTAGTTGTTAGATTTGGAGGCTATAAATCATGTTCCCATTCTTGAACGAACAAAAGAACTACCTATTGTCCATAAGACATTTGAAACAAGAGTTCCTAAAGATAAAGGGAAACACAAAGAAAAAGGCATTTCAATTAAAGAACCTGTAGCCCCTAAACTCCCTAAAGACCAGGCCTTAAGATTGGAAGTTGACCTTGAAAAGGCAAAAAGGGAATAGGAATTACTAGCTAAGGAACTTGAAAAAGTAGAATTAGAAGTTGGATCATTAGAAATGAAAAAGAAAATTGATTTTCTTAAAAGGTCTATAGGACCTACAAATTTTACTAATTCTAACATGACACAAGGAGAAGATGTTGCAAATACAACAAATCAGACAGGTGGTTTTCCCCCACCAGGAGGTTTCAATGGTTCTGCCACCACCAATAATGATGCATCGACATCCTAGGGTGCTGGTGTTTTTAATACAAGGATTATACATGAAAGATTTAAACAATTAGTTTTTACTGGTATCCCTGGTTATCCTAAACCCATCCCTAAAAAAATCAGAAAGAAGCTTCGTAAATTCATAGAAGCAATGTTGTAACTTATGAAGAACATTTAAAGAAATTTATTGATCTCATTGATGATTATAATATTGTGCCTGATGATGTTATCATGAATCTATTTGTGCAATCCTTAACAGAGGACTCAAGGGATTGGTTTAGAGCCTTACCACATGGTAGCATAGGTTCATGGAATCAGCTTAGGCATTGTTTTAAGGAACAATACAATGACAAAACTCATGAAGGTTTTATGCTGAATGAGTTCAATAACATAAAAAAGAATTTCAATGAAGATGTTATTGAATTTAATGTTAGATTTCAAAAGGCCATGCATAAATTGTTGCAGGTTATCAGATTGGATGATAGGGTATGCCTTGTCACATATTTAAATGCTTTTGATTCTAAGATGGGCTACCTATTGAGAGATAAGAATCCAAGGATCTCGGTCAAAGCTTACAAGCTAGCTGTGAACATAGAGAGAAATCGGAGAATCTCAGGAAAGTTAGGAAGGAAAGAAGATGACAGATCACCATTGTTAAATAGAAAGGATCTGGGAAAGCCTCAAGGTGTAAAACCTAAAGATGATGAAAGCCTAAAACAAATTTTGAAAGCAATCAGGGATCTGAAGCCTGGTGAAAATAGAGGTAATAAAGTTGCAGGAGGGGACAAGCCCCCCTTTAATAATTCCAACAAATTACCAAGAATGTAGAATTACCCTTACAATACTCAATGGAAAGATGGGAGCCCTTTTATTCCTAAGAAAAGAGATAGACCAAATGATAGGACCCTTGATCCATTGCAAAGAAATTCAATGAATGTGGTGGAGGAAGTCCCATGGTGTGTTTCCTGTCAGTCGCGACATGATCCTGATTATTGTGCCATCTCCCAAAGTGTCTCTCCTCAAGAGGAGCAGGAATGCAATGACGAACAGCCTTATGATGACCAGGGATGTGGGATTTTCTCTTCTCATGTTTTGAGTGAGGTGGACTCTACTGAAGAGGATGAAAATTAGGATGTTTCACATTCCCAAACTAGAAATGAATCCTATCATCAACAAGTTTTTTCAGATGATGAAGATAGTGAGCCTGACAATATCCAGTGTAATGTTCAAAAGAATGAAAAAAAACTACTTTGAGAAGACCTTCTGATGAGGAAATTGCTTTGATAACAGCCAATTTGGTTACTCAGGCAAAGGCAAATTATAACTTAAGGAATAGAGTTGTTGGTGATTCAAATCCTAAGCCAGCTGGTATTTTTATCAAGAAAATAGATAAGAATGTAAAAACTTCACAAGAAAAGACCAAGGATGCTAGTCCTATTGATAAAGTCAAGGTAAAGAAAATTGCTAAGCCTAATATTGTTTACAAGGTGAAAACTAATCCTACTGTTGAGGTTGTACCAGTTTTGCAAAAGAAAAACAAGGCCCAAACTAACAAACCTGCAGATACATCCACCCAAGAAGTTGATCAAGAGATCACAGATTCAAAACTAGATGTACCTGATTTAAAGTATGTTCCAATTGACATTAGTAAATTATTGTCTCAAATCATTGTCAAAGTTCCATTATTAGAGATGATGAGAATAGAATAACATAAGGAAAATGCCTTGAAATGGGTAAAAAGTGTAGTACATACTGATTCTCAAAGAATAGAAAAAATTGAGAAACAAGTAGCAATTGTGGATGAAGAAGATGAAAATTGCAGTGAGGAGATTGTTTCTAAAATCCCTCAAATTTATTTGGACACAAATTTTGTTAGTACTGCAATAGGATTGGTTGATCCTTTTTTCTTGACTTTGCAAATAAATGGAAGGTTGCTACAGAATTGCATGATTGATTCTAGAGCATCAAATACTGTTATGCCTACTAAGGTTATGAATTCATTAGGATTAAAAGTGGATACACCTCATGGTAGGTGTCAAGCTATGGATTCAAGATAAGTACCATTTGTTGGTACTATTAAGGCTTTCCCTTATAGATTGGCTGCATACCCCAACAAACAATTAACCATGAGTGTTTTGGTAATTGATATTCCTCCCCAGTATGGAATGTTACTGTCAAGAAAATGGAGTGCCTCTATGGGAGGCAGCATACAGTGTGACTTATCATTTGCCACTTTTAATTTTGAAGGAAAGAATATCAAAGTCACTAGGGAGTCTAGAACTCCACACATGATTGAGGAAGGAGAACAAGACAACATGAATTGTTTCCTTGATACTAATATTAATGCCTTTAAGGTCCAAGATGAGGAAGCAGAGGAAGGTGTTGAACCTCCCCACAAATTAGAAAGCCAAGAAGGATGGATTGACCTTGATAATCTCTAGAATATGTATTTTGATGGAGAAAATAGAAAAGAAGGATCTGGAGCTGGAATATTGCTCATATCTCCAAATCGTAAAAATTTCAAGTTCTCATTTACTTTATTGTTTTCATGCACAAATAATGTTGTAGATTATGAGGCTCTATTAATTGGTCTAAGATTAGCATCAAGGCATGGAATAAATGTTTGAAAGTTATAGGTGATTCTGAGTTAGTCATATCCCAAATTAGATCAAAGTATGCCTCAAAGAATCAGAAGTTGAAACAATATAGGAATGTAGTATGGGATGAGAACGAAAGCTTTAGTGCTTTTAATATTTGTTGCATGGAAAGAAGTCAAAATAGGATGGCATATTTGTTGGTTAATACAGCCCTTAGACCAGAAGATGCTACATTTGCAGATGTTCCCAATATAGAGATACAAGCCAAACCTACCATCCCTGAGAATCTAGATAATTGGCAAGTTTTTTTTTATGACCAAGATATATTAAGGTTTCTCCATCATGAATCTCATTTTGGTGATAAAGAAATGGATTTCAATGCTTATGTTAATACAGTGAATGGAAAAGATGTCATCTTTGGGAAAGAGGTTTTGCAATTAAAATCAAACAAGGTTCCTAAAGGACTAGTTTCTCTTGAAAGGGAATTTAACAACAAAGACAAGGCCTTCTTAGCTAGTACAGATAAAATCAATGAGCTTGAAGAGATAAACTTGGGCACAAGGATAGCTCCCAAGAAAGTTTATATAGGTAGGTCTCTCTCCCCAAGAATTAGAAAAAAATTGATTGACCTTCTCAGAAAATTTAGGCATGTTTTTGCCTGGTCTTATGAAGACCTTAAAGCTTATAGGAGACCTTTTCCAACATGAGGTTCCACTCAAAGAAGGCACAAAACCTTTTACACAAAATTTGAGACCCGTTAACCCTACCTTGGCACCCAAAATGCAGAGTGAACTCAAGAAGATGATGGGTGCTGGAATAATCAAGCCCATTAGGCATTCCACTTGGGTTTCAAATTTAGTGCCTGTCAGAAAAAAAGAATGGTGATATCAGATTATGTGTAGATTTTAGGAATCTTAACATAAATTCTTTGAAAGTTAACTATGGATTACCTAATATGGAGAACATGTTGCAAAAGGTCACTGGCTCAGAATTGATGTCCATGATGGATGGTTTTTCTAGTTACAATCAAGTGATGGTGAAACATACAAAACAGTTTAAAACTACATTTACAACTCCATGGGGAACATATGTTTATGTAAGAATGCCATTTGGGTTGACTAATGCAGGTGCCACTTTTTAGAGGGCTATGGATGTAGCCTTTGAAGATTTCATTGATAGATTTATGGTGGTATATCAAGATGAATTGACAACCTTTTCAGCAAAAGAAGAACAACATTGTCAACATCTTGAGAAAATTTTTATCAGAGCATTGTAATATGGGGTTTCATTGAACCCAAAAAAGTGTGCCTTTGGTGTGACAGAAGGAAAAATTTTGGGGCACATTGTTTCAAAGGATAGTGTTAGGATAGATCCTAAAAGAGTGGAAACTATTGAAAAATTATCCTTACCAAAGAACATCAAGGGAGTTCAGTCCTTTTTAGGATAGATCAACTTTTTAAGAAGGTTTATTACAAACTTTGCAGAAATCAGTATTCCCATATCAAGGATGTTGAAGAAAGGAGCAAAAATGGAATGGAATACTGAAGTAGTCCAAGCCTTCAATGACATTAAGAGGTCCATTAATCATGCCCCAATCTTGAAGACACCAAATTATAGCAAGCCAATGCAAATTTTCTCTTTTGCATCTGCTCATACTATTGCTGCAGTACTTTTACAAAAGAATGTTGAAGGTTTTAAACAACCTATTTCCTTTTTCAGAAAGACTTTACAAGTAGCAGAATTAAATCATGATATCATTGAGAAACAAGCTTATGCCTTGGTCAAGGACATTAAAACATTTAGATGTTATTTGGTGGGAGCCACAGTGATTGCCTATGCTCCGAGTGCTACAGTTAAGGACATTTTGGTCCAACAAGAGGTCTCAAGAAGAAGATGTAGATGGATTAACATAATTCAAGAATTTAACATTGATATCCACATTACAAAGTTGGTTAGAGTTTTAGGCCTAGCTAAACTGATGGCCCAAAGTAATCTAAATGCAAACTAGATAAATGCTTTAGAAGAGGATCAAAGACCGTACATGTGTAACATGGATTGTTGTGAATGGTATAAAGATATTTTCAAATATCTACAAAAGATGGTCTTACCCCCTGAATTGGATGAAAATAAGAGAATAACTATTAAACTCCACTCTTTGAGATATGCAATTATAAATGGTGAGCTTTGGTGGAGGAGTAATGAAGGTGTTTTGCTCAGGTGTGTAGACTATGATAAAGCCCAGCTCTTGATGCATGAAATGCATAGTGGAATTTGTGGAGGACACTACATGGCAAAGACTACAACCCACAAGATCAATAGGGTAGGTTTATGGCGGCCTTCACTTTTCAAGGATACCTATCAGTTTGTAAAGAAGTGTGATCCTTGCCAAAGATTTGCAGGAAAACTAAAATTTAGTGGGAATGTGCCCCTCAAACCTATTTCTGTTCAAGCCCCTTTCTAGAACTGGGGTATGGATTTCATTGGTGAAATCCCTAATAAATCCAGTGGTGGACATTCTTATATCTTAGTGGCAACTGATTATTTCACTAAGTGGGTTGAGGCAATCCCTACAAGAAGAGCAATTAGCAAAGTAGTAACAGATTTTGTGATGCAGAATATTTTGACAAGGTTTGGTTGCCCAAAAACTATGGTGGTTGATAATACGTTATGTTTTAGGTCAGAAGAGTTTGTTGACTTTTGCAGACATAATGGTATTAAAATTTCATATTCTTTTTCTTATCATCCACAAGGAAATGGCTAGGTAGAATCCAGCAATAAAAGTTTAATCAAGATTTTGAAAAGAGTCCTGGACAAAAATAAGAAGGCCTAGGATTCCAAGTTATTACAAGCCCTATGGGCTGATAGGGTGTGCCCCTTTTGACTTAGTGTACAGAATAAATGCAAGATTACCCCAAAATAATTTGTTGCAGATGTATCATTTCATTCAAAAATATGATGAAGATGTTGAAGAAGATATGACAGTTAGAATGAATGACCTGGTTCAACTCAATGAGGTAAGAAATGATGCACACATCAAAAATGATAATTTGCAGGCCCAGTGAAAAGTCTTGTATGATAGTAGGACTATTCAGAGCAATTTTGTAGAGGTAGACATGATACTAATGTGGAATGTAAGAATGCAAGACAAAGGAAAACATGGGAAATTTGATCCCATATGGTTAGGCCCATATATTATTGAAGAAAAATGGGGAGCAGGCTCTCACATTCTGAAGAATTTGATAGGAGAACTCCTAGTGTTGCCTATTCATAGCCAATTTTTGAAGTTCTACTTCTCCTAAAAAAATTTGACTCTCTGTGCAGTTGTGTTTTAAATTTTTTGTTTGCAGTTTCCTATTTTTGGTTTGAAGTTTTGGTTCTGGTCTGCTAAAACAAGAGATTCTAGCTTCTAATTGTATCTACAGGAGATACATGTCCCCGAGCATGAGCCACTATTAGTACAAGTGAAAATTCCATGGTTGAATCATATTTTCTAGGCCTCTACAATTAGTTTTCCATTTTCCTGCAAAAACCCTAGGCAAAAATTCAAATTCTAGCTGTTTGTAGGAAAAACCCTAAGTGTGCCCTATGCTTTGTTCTATTTTCATGTTACTTTTTGGGTCACATAAAAGTGATAAACACATGTGCGTTAAATTTTTCACTCAGTGGTCTTTATTTTCCCTAAGTTTCCAAGCACCTAGCTTTAATTTTTCCTAAATCCGTCGGTGTAATTTTTCCTAAGTCTAGTGCTTTAATATTTTCTAAATGTTCCGACCTAAGTCTTTTCTTAGGCCCGACTCTAATAGCATCTTGATCTAATGGTTGGCGTATCTTCGCAAGTGATGTATCAGAGGCTTGTGATCTTACATTGGTCATTGATCTTTCCTAATGATGTGACATTTCAAACACGTGGGACCATTTGACAGATTTGCACGGTTGGTAGTCTGTGATTGGTCCACCTATTGGTGATTTGGCAAGGGTAGTGGGTCTTGTTTCTCAGCATGTCAGAAGGCTCTGACATATGCAAAGAGCAATGGTGGGCATATCTTCACAAGCAATGTGTCAAATGCATGAGATTATAAGACAACCGTTGATTCTTTTTTGTGACGTAATCTTTTCTTTCAACGGGTCCACTGCCAGGTGTGCGCAGTTGGCAGTTTTTAATTGGTCCACATAATAATGAGGTGGAGCTTGTTAGTGGGGCCTGTGTCAAATATTTTTGATTAACGGTCAGCATATGATCATGTGGAATATTCTTCCCCCATACAATCTTACGCCTGTCGTCCGATTGGATGCCAAAGGGTAGTGGGTCCTATGTCAGAGCTGACTTAGCAGAGATAGTGAATGGTATGATGACATGTGGTGATTTGTAGGTGGGCCCAGGGTTATGAAAGTTCTTTGGTGGCACTGACAAATTTTTTTAATGTTCGCACATTCTCAAAATAAAATGAAATTCTAAATCTTCTCACAAATGGGTGAATAGTCTATTCACTAAATCTCAGATTTATTTAGCGGTGTTCTAAGTTTCTTGGTGAGTAAGTGCATGGCTTCAGTTGCTAGTTCACTGAATAACTAAAGGGTTAAGGGTTAGCCGAGTAGTGGGACCGCATGGTGATTCATCACTGAGGTGTCATATTATGATTGGCTGAGTTGGAAAGGAATGTGGACACATCAGTGGGCCCAAGAGATTCAAAGAGATGCCAGTGTGGAAGATCAAATGATTAGTGTGTGATCTCATGAAGTTTTTCAGGGCTATGAGATTATACGCCAACCATTTGATCTTGAGCTTATGAAAAGTGGGTCCAATATGTTGATTCATCACTGACATGTTCCGTTTTCATTGGTTGAGAGTTTTTGATGATGTGGAAAGCAATGTTTTAAAGAGTTTTGTTGATTATTGTGGGATTCTACAAGTTGCCTGATTTTTCATGAATAAGATGCATCGACGGTCATGTTTTAAAGTTGAGTCGGTTACCATTTTTATTCAAATTCAAATATCCTGCAGGGTTTTGCTAGGGTTTTTGAACCAGTGAGTCATGTAAATGAAGTGGTGGCCAAGAATTTATTGTTTCAGGATAGATTGCAGTTGGGAAAGGATACAAAAGACATAAGTTATTACTAGAATCTAATTTTGTTTCCTATGATGCTGAGCCAGTTGAATATCAGGGTTGATTTCTTACAGAGGGGCATTCATTACAGTTTGACAGTGAGATAATAAAATCAGATTGTGAGAAAGAGAAAATGATAGCATTGAAGACATAAAGCATGTCGACTCAATTGCAAATATCTCATCTGTTTCACTGGGGTATTAATTGTAAACCTTTTGGGGTTGTTGTAAAGTTTTTTTAGGGTTAATTTTTGTAACCTTAGAATGATCGATTTCTTGTTGCAGCTCTTAGTATAAAGAGATTTTTCATGATCATTCTAAGGGATTGGAAGTTCAAGTGTTAAAAAGATAGAAATTTTTGAAACCCTAGCTTTTCAATCAAGGGTTGTAATTTTTGATATCATTTTATCAAACAATAGAGAAGAAATACAGGTTATCTTCATCTTGTAAGCTTGCTATTCTGGATACTGTATGAATATGGTGAAAGGTTATAATTAATACAAACCTTAGATCTTTTCTCTCCTTTTCTCTATTCTTTGAATCTTTAAATCTTTGCATAAGGTTTATATGAATGTATTGGTGCTTTGAGTTCCAACCTAGGGTTAGATTAAATATTGGTCAAAGTGGGATATGTGTTCTTAGAGTTTATTTGAAGGATTCTCATAAGTAGGAAAGATTTGAAGCCCTTTGTGTTTATGTCTAAAGACCAATTTCAGACACCATTTGTATCCATTATTTTCCTTGATATCATGCCCAATAGATAAGGCACTAGCCTATATTCTCCTATCTTTGTGTTGAGAAGAGTGATTCAAATCTTATAATCCCAAATCATTCAAATCACCACCAGTCTTTACTTTTATTTACATGTATGTATTGTCTTACCCAGTGATGGAGAGTCAATGAACAATAGGTTCTTGTTTAATACTTTCTCACTATATCCATCTGTTGAAAGATCCAATAAAGAAATAAGGGGCAGAGTTAGAACTATCAGTCAGAGTTAATACTATTGGATCAGGTCCACCCACCTTGGTCTTGCAGAGCCAGAAGTAGAAGAGGGTATTCTTATCCCTATAGTTGGTCTAGTTGCTTATAGATTGCCCATATTTGGAGCTAACCATTCCTTAACATCCATCATAAGCATATTGGTATCTCATGCAGTGTAAAATCCTATCTAGGAACCAACACAAGTGAAAGAACATGTAAGTAACCAATGAGGAAAATCTAAAGTGAGTGTATTTAGCTTTCTTTATCTTCTCCAAATTTTCAAACAACTGTATTATCAGAATTTCACACATATCCATAGGCTTCTTCTCCACACACATTAGATAAGCAATGTTTACCATACCTGCTGGCATATCATCTTCTCTAGAGCTTCCACAGAACTTTTTTGTCAAAATGTTACACAAGTATTTTACATCATCTTGCTTAATTTTACTAATGACTATACCTCTACCAATGTATATTGAACCGGTGTTTTCAATCACAATCTTTCTCATGTTTTTCTTATTCAATGGGATTGCACCAACTTTTGATAATCCAGTCACATCATGAATTAGGTCTACAGTTATGTCTATAACTCTATCTTCTAACCAAAATTTTCCATTATATATCCTACTCAAAATGATCTTAGTACACTCCTTGTCATCAAATTCATATTTCATAGAGTACTCAATGATTTCATTGTTTTCTAGATGTTCATAACCTTGTTTCACTGACATATCTGAGTTGTACAATTTCTTATATTCACCATTAAAATCATACTCCCTTAGGGTTTCATACTTGCATCCAAGATAACCTTTAACATTCTTTAAATGAAGAACTCCGTCTGGTACGGCTAATAAGGCTAAACTAGCATCTCTTTCTGAGGGTTCAACTAGATCTTTCTTATTTCTAGGTATGTTCTTATCCTTAATGTTGTGAATCAATGACACATCCATGATTATATCTAATTTCTTAAGCTAATTCAAGATCGTAGTCGGATAAATACCTTAAATTCACAAAATTAGGGCTTTCGCTAGATCGGCGCTTCAAACTTCTGCAAATCACTTCCAAACTTCTTCCTTCACTTCCAAATATCTTCTAATCACTTGATAATCATAATAAATTCAATTTCAATATTTTAACACTTAGCATTTACTCGATCTGACATCACATTCAATAATTTTGCTGCCAAAATGCCAAAAAGTTGATTCTGTAAACCTACAACCATAAATCTTTTTGCGACCCAAAACATAATATTTCTTTTTGTGCACTTAACCATAGCATCAGTATAACATAAAAAACCTTCATTTAACTGTGCAAAACTTAACTCATTCAAAATCTAACTCTATGCTAATTCTAAGTTCCTAAACTACAGAAATTTACATAATTTAAGTGCTTAAAGAAGGGTTAGATAAAGACTCATTCTTACCTTCAGATACACTACCTTCCTAATTACCTTCAATGCTGAATATACCTCCTTGATCTGTGCCTTTAACAAATTTTACTTCATCTTCATTGCTACAGTAACCTTTCTCTTTGTTTCCTGCAATTCCATTCCTTCTTACATAGTTTCTAGGGTTAGGGTTATGTTGATAACCTCCATTGTTCATTCTACAAAATCTTGCTGTGTTTCCAATCTTGTTACATATCTGACAAGTGATTCCATTGGTTCCATATCTAGGTGTTTATTGATTGATTTGTGTCCTACAATTTCTAGCAATATGTCCAATTTTGTTGCATCTGAAACATACTATTCCATTTCCTCTTTTCATGTGTTCAGTTGATCTCTGATCTACATTGTTAGTATTTCTAGGCATTCTTCTATTTTAATTATTCTCAATAACTTTAGATCTTCTACATTCAATAGCTCTATGTCCAAAACCATGACAATTATAACAATAACTATTTAGAGGTTTGAATTGTTTACCTGTACAATCTCTCTTCATATGACCAATAGTATTACATGTAAAACATCTACCTTTGAATTCTCTTTGCATACCTTTGGATGATTCTTCTTGCTTCGGTGGCTCTTCTTTTTTTGATGCATCTTCTTGCTTCGGTGATTCTTCTTGTTTAGGTGATTCTTCTTGCTTAGGTGATTCTTCTGATTTTTTCTCATCTAACTTCTTTTCTTCACTGCTTTCACATTCATTCAGATCTGGTTTGTTGCTTTCACTAACTATCTTAAATATGTTAAATCCAAGACTAGTTTTTTCATAGAATGGTTTTCCATAAGATACTTGCTTATCAATCTTTTCACTATTTGAATATAGCCTCTCAAGTTGTTGTTTAGATTGAATCAATTCACCTTTCACAATTTTGTTGTATTTCTCATGTTCATCATACTACAATTTGACTTTATCAAATTCAGATGTTACCTTGCCAAATTTATATTTCAGATCTTCATTTTCATTATTTAAACTTTTATTCTCAGATCTTCATTTCCATCTTTCAAGCTAAGCTTCAAATTTGCTATCTTCAATTCATGTTTAAGGATCACATTTTCTTTTTCTAAGTCTTCACAATCTTCAACAAGAATTTCAGATTCTTTCTCAGATTTTAGATCTTCTATCTTACCTTTCAATTTGTCAATAAGATTCTTTGCATCATCATACTTCCTTTTCAAAGTGTTTCTTTCATCAGTAAGCATATCAATTTGCTCAAGAGCTTCTTCAGGATTCTTTTGTAATTGATCCATATCCATAGAGATCTTACTCAAGTTGCTAGGCTTTCCTTGAATGTTTCTTCTTCGAGTAACTGTGCTCTGATACCAATTGTTAGAAATAGGAAATACTGAGAGGGGGGGGGTGAATCAGTATTTCAAAAACTTTTACTTTTTCCCACTTATGGATATAACAGATTACTTTAATGCATACAAGGCATAAGAAACTAAATAGCATACATAACAGTAAATGTAAAGAACTCATAACACATGATATGTTCTCGAGGAAACCTTGGCCAGGTGAAAACCCCATTGGGGATGGTACCCACAAAGATCCACTAATCAAAAGATATCTGGTTAAGGATGTTGACCCTGTTAGGAGCCTGTTACAATCATATAGTGTATCAGTCTTGATTAAGGGACTATAGGCCTTGTTAGAAGCCTCAACCCTGTTAGGAGTTGTAGATACAAAACTTGATTACTAGATGAGATCACTACCCAAACAAGTAATACAAATGTTTACTAATTAAAATATGGTACTACTTACAACTTCACATCAACAACTTTTTCTGCTATCACAATTTACATATATTACATGTTACATTTCAAGTATGCTCGGTACATCTTTATTTATACAAGATACAAACATAATATCTTTCTCTTTTCGGCTTTCATATCTTTATCCAAGAGTAAACATCTAGGATGTTGTCTCTTTATAATATTAATTCATTATTTTGACAAGCAAAATAATCCCTTAATTCATTTACTAGTTCTATCTTCAAAACTGCACTGTCAACTGTACTCTGTCATCGGTAAAATAGTCATAACTTTGTCTGTATTATCTGTACTCTTTTGCACACTGAGATGGGGTATCTTTAGACACCATAGAGTCTATGTTCAACTGCACAAACTCTGATCATGCTCCAGTGAATGTTGCCAAAACAAACTATATCAGGTGCTCTATCAAAATCATTATTTCATACTTAGACAATTTTACTCTGCGATCTTCCATACTTACTTTCCAGCTTATGCGCTCTTCATAGGGAACATATGTTGCCATAATGACATCTATGTACATAGCCCAGCCAAATTTCCAACAATCAGTGCAAGTGCGTATGACTGAGTTATGTTATGCGCCCTAGAAGATAAGTTTGTAAGAGTGTATTCATGCTTATTATATGAATGCATGATCACATATGCAAGTATGATAAAGTTATAGATAGTTGAAGTTACATAGCTAGTGTATGCAGCTGATTGATGGTAAATTGATTAGTAACTATAATATTATTATGTAAGGGCTATGTACCTATTGTAATTAGGTTGTAGACATATAATTATGTGTGTTTGTAAACATGCTTGAGCCAATTGAATTGGAAGCATTGTATGTAATTAGTTAAAGGGATGACCTAGTTAATTTTGTTGTATGCGCATATAAATATTAGATGCACCATTGTAATTAAGCATGGATGTCAAGATAGATTTGAGATAAGAAGAGCAGAGATATGCGAAGATTTTTTAAGATGTATTAGAGCTTTTCAAGAGGTCAAAGCATCAACGCATCAAAGGAACTGATCAGACAAAGCAATATCATAGTGCCAGTTCATCGAGTAGATATAGTGTGTATCTGAGATCAGAAGGTTTTAGCCTTCAACACCTGAGCAGTAAGCTCTAGGATAGTGTGTCCCCACCCCTAACAGGGTTATTGTAAAAGACTCCTAACAGGGTCTAACCCTTGACAAGGTCACTGTACTAAATACATTGTAAAGAAACTCCTAATAGGGTTAAGGATCTTCTAACAAGGATCATAAGGCACTAGTACAGATTATCAGTGGGTGTCAATTCCCACTGGGGTTTTTACCTATTTGGGTTTCCCTATAACCATATTGGTTTTATGTGTTGTGTTCATCTATCTTGTTTATGTTAATGTTCATTTTAGTACCTAAGCATTCAAGTTAAGTTTAAATAGTAAGCAAAAATATTTAATATAGTGAACACTAATTCACCCCCCCTCTTAGTGTTACCATTCCTAACATTCATATCCTATGAGCGCAAGATTTACGATTGAATCGATAGCATGTGAAGTTGAGCTAATTATGTTAAGTGAATTTACTCACTTGGAGATTAATAAAAGACCTCCAAGAAACACACTTCTTCACCATTTTATGAGCAAAAACCAAGGAGAGAAGAGTTAAGAAGCATATCAAACCATCTGAGAGCTACATTATGTGATCGATGAAAGTGGAAGTTCCAAATTCAGCATATTCAAGGTATTTAGATCACTTACTCAAATATAAATCTATGGATGCACCTGTGATTTATGATGTTGTGGATAGACCTAAATATGATTTTAAAATACACCCCTTTAAGTCTTTTGATGATGACCTTGAAGAACCTTTTTCGCAAACACCATACAATGTCCTACACATAGAAGATATTAGGGCATACATCCATTGCAAGTATGAGACAATATGAGATGCAGATATATTCAAGGAAATTGATGACATGATTGAATCAAATGGTAAAATGAAGGATGATTTTAAAAACTTAGATGACCTATCCATCATGAAGTTAATCCACATGAATGAATTCAGCAAAACAAAATGGTTCAATATAATACTTAGAAGAATTCATGACCAGTTTATTTGGATAGGAGAGAAACCTATAAAGATTTGTAGTGAACTAATTCATGACATTACTGGATTAGATAATACTATCCTCTAGTATAAAAGGACATTGAGAAATAATTTGATACCCTAACTTATTCAAAATGGGACAAGCGAGCTATGATAGTTAATGACATATTCCAACAAGATGTGAGACTAGTTTCTATGTTACTTGGATACAAACTCTACTACACTACTAGACCTAATTTAGTCTCAGTAGGAGTCATAATGATGGCTTATAATATGGTGAAAGAAAACACCAAATACAACCTATGTGAGATTCTAGTACAATAGTTTTTGGAAAATGTGAAAATAATCAAGAAGGATAAATCAAAGGCTTTTAGATTTGGCTCACTTTTAATTTACATGTACATACATATTGAGCACAAGTTTCCCTAAATGTTCCCTAGAGTATGGAAGGATAGCTTACCCACTGGTATTCAAATATTAGAGAGCTACTGAAGACAAAATAGTACATGGGTAGATGGTGAATTATTTTCCATGATCAAAATTCTACAAAGACAAATGAAAGAAAGATACAGAATCCCTAAAGAGTTGGTTGAGAAGTACAAGAATACAATTTGTTTCATGCTTGAAACTGATTTTGTATGCTTTGAAGAAGTTGAACCTAGGAAGAAATGATGTTACCCCATGGGCTAAAAAGTCAGTTTTGAAGTTCTTGTGATGCAAATAGAACATGTCTGATCATCTTAAATTGACACATCTAAGGAGAGATGGGGAACATATGAAGAAAAATCAGCAAAAGTCAGAGAAGAGCATGACAGAGGGATAAGAAAAAGAAAGATAGAGAAAATGGTGTTAGGAATTAATTTTGAATATGTCCTATGGGGGATTATTAGGAGACATTCTATAGTAGTTGTATGTTGCATTCATGACTATGGTTGTCATTGATGTCAACATGGTGATCTACTAGAGATTAGTAGAGAAGCAGCCAATGTTTGAATTAGCGCACGTGGAGTATTGAAGATCAAGCTATGTAGAGTTGATGACTTAATCTACACTTTGTCCTAAGATTATGGTCAAGAGAATTTATAGAAATTTAATTATTCATGATAGTTATGTGTAATTTAGTGGAAGCAGTATTCAGGTAGTGTTCTTGAGAAGCAACTTGTGGTAACTAGATTATATCTCCTAATTGGGATAGAATCTAGGCATGCAAAGTTGTAGAGTTGATGAAGACATTATAATAGTGATGTGGAAGTGACAGCATGGTCATAGGAAACATGAGTGAAGATTTATTTTGTTTGGAAGCTGACAGTTTTTACGTAATTGTGAAATATTATGTAACGTGTGAAGGTTTATATTTTGTAATTGGTTAAGCTTTGTTGGCTGACTCATTTGTAATTATTTGAGTGTGGTATAAAGGAAGGATTTTTTACTTTATTGTATTATGTATGAATGTAAGGAATATAGATGAGAATTGTGTAATTGAGCAATATGTTGGCATTAAATAGAATTGCCACTAGTGACACCACTTATTTGCATTCTGAGTGCAAACCGAGCAGACAATGCAAACTGAGCAGACAGTGCAAACTGAGTAGATAGTGCAAACCGAGTAGACAGTGCAAACTGAGCAGACAGTGCAAACCAAGCAAACAGTACAAACCGAGCAGACAGTGCAAACTGAGCAGACAGTGCAAACCGAGCAAGACAATGCAAACCGAGCAAGTTAGTACAAACTGAGCAGGACAGTATAAACCGAGTAACATCATGTCTACCGAGTCACCAGTATTTACTGAGTTCAAAACCTACTGAGTGATCAGTATGAACCGTGCCTTCACTTCTACCGAGTGCATGACGATGCCGAGTAATGTAGTGGACGCCGAGTATCAGAAAGTCACTGAGTTAGTTTGCAGGAACCGTGTAACCATACTTGGGCCGACTTAGTAGCACTTATGTTTATTTGTCAAGCTGACTTTGTAATTGTAATTGTAATTAATTGTTTAAGACTTGTATATAAACAATGTTGTAAAAATGTCAAGAAGAATGTAAGAAGCATATGTGTGAAAAAAGAAAGAACAGCAGAGATAAGTGAATTACAAAGGGCTTCAGCAGTATAAGGAACAGCAAAGACAAATTCATCACAGAAGGTCATCAGTACATCAGTGAATCTCAATCAGCAATCCAGTTGCAAAGCAAGAGATCTACTGTTTCATCCTAACAGGTGAATCAGTACTAAATCCTTTAACCGGGTAGACTTAACAGTCTTTTGTAAAATCTCTTTACCGAGTGCATACTTCATTGTATGTTTGTAAATCCTTTAACAGGGTGGATTTAGCAATCCTTATTGCTCCTAACAGGGCAGATCATCAGAAGTGATCAAATTGTAAGCCTTAACCGGCCAACTTTATTCTACAGTATTAAAGCTTTGTGGGTTTCATCCCCACCCCATTTTTACTTTCTTTTTGGAAGGTTTCTGGGTAACCAAATCTATGTGTCATTATTGTGAATGCTCTTAAGTTTCATATGCAAAGGTTAAAGTAAATTACATGTTAATACATTTGTAATTGAAAGAAAATTTGGAGTTACTAATTCACCCCTCCCCTCTTAGTAACTCGGTTAATTCCTGAATATTTCCAACAATTGGTATCAGAGTAGCATTGGTTCTCAAGACAAAGCTTAACTAGCTTGAGCAAAGATCCAGGACAATGGAGGTATTCAAACTGAACAAGGTGATTGAAAATGAAAAGCTAGATCTGGAAATGGCCATAGCTCAACTCAAAGAAGCAAAAGAACATCTTTCCCAATCCCTAAGAAGAAGGAAGGAACTTGCAATTCAGATGAATGATCAGAATTACATTGAAGAAAAGATTGAAGATCTTTTTCCCTCAAATAACTCAGATGAAGCAAACAATGTTGTCAAAGAACTCCTAGAAAAGAATGGGTCTCTGCAGGAAGAAGTGAGAAAATTAAAAAGAGAACAAGAGCTACACTCTACAAGATTTTGTGAGATCTTGGAACAAAGAAACAAGTTGAAAGATGAATTAGATGGAAGGAACATTGAAGTCCAAAATAAAACCCTTCAGCTAGAAAACCTAATTGATCAGATCTCTCATACAAATGAGGAAATTCTGAATCTAAGATCAGAAATAGAAAACACAAGAGAAGAACTAAGATCTGAAAAGGAAATCAATCTAAGATTGGTGGATGACCTAAACGCTGAAAAAAAAATCAATGAAGGAATGCTGAAAAGTCAAGAAGACTTGAATCAGCTGTATGAGCGAAATCTTCATAGGCAAAAAGGAAAAGCAGGACTTGGATACAAAGGAGAAGGCGAATCCTCTAAGCAAGGTACTCAAAGAAATCAAAAACCTACTTGTAATCACTGTGGTAAAATAGGACATACTTCAAATAAATGTTGGAACAATGAAAAAGCAAAATTCAATGAAAAATTTTACAGCTGCAATCAACCTGGTCACAAAGCAAATGAATGCAGGGAAAAACCAAGATTCAGAGGTAATTGTCACAAATGCAACAAACAAGGTCACAAGGCATTCGAGTGGAGATCCAAAATATTCAATCCAACAGAAAAAATTATGAAAGCAATGTTTGGATGGGACTACAACACCTGGTGTAGATGTCATTACTATGGAGAATATGGACACATTGGCATGAATTGCATAAAACATCATCTAAGGAAAAGAGATACTATCGTAAGATGCTTCTAATGCACTAAACTCGGTCACATAGCCAGAAACTACATGAATGCTAGTGAAGTTGAAGATGGAAAGAAGAATGAAGCAACTAAGGTCAGGAAATAGGTGAGACAAAAATGGATTCCTAAATCTACCGAGCAATCCAGTCCAAGTAATGGAATGGATGGCTCTACTGACTCAAACTAAATTTCCAAGAAAGCACTGGAACTGTATTCTCATAGACCAATCTCAAGTAGTTCCAGAACTGAATTAAAAGAAAGATCTAAATCAGCATACAAGATGCAGTAAGATCACAGCGAGGTCGGTATCAGTCTTTACCAAGCAAGGTCGGTACCCGTCTTTACCGAGCAAGGTTGGAGCAATATGAATTCTCAAGTTCACCGAGTTGCGAAGTCTTTACCGAGAAATTAATTTTTAGTGGGTGACAGTCTGTCAGAATTCATACCCTAATTTGTACTGAGCATTAATGACAGAGTTATAAACCAAAAGCAAGTAATCGAACTCATTCTTCACCGCGAACCTTTAGCACTTTGAGAGCAGAAAATTTCAAGAGCAACCCAGTGATTCAACACTTTTGCGAAAGGAATTTTTTGTGAGCTACCATGGCATCATCCAGCACTTCAGTGAAGAAAGGATCTGATATGTTAGTCCAAGGGGAATGGAAAACACCAGATTTCAAGATCGTGCCCGCAATTGCAATAGCCCTAGATCCGAACGGAGCTCAATCTCAGATTCCTCCTAAGGTACTACTTATTAATGATATCTGCAATCATTTCAACTGTTCAATTCATGAAATGGGGAACCTAGAATTAGATATTGTGTGTGAAGAACTATGTGTGGACGGTATTCTGAAACCCGAGCACAAACATCTAGAAGATAAAGGTTTAGTTCACATTGCACATCTACCTCAAAACTTTTGAGAGAAATGGGTTAGATACATTCTCAGCCGTGTACATGATGGCAAGATTTGGCTTGAGAAACCCATAGAGATCACAAAGAAGATGATTCATCAAATCACCGGTCTTCCCATGTTGAACAAAGCAAAAACTACCAAAACCCTAGGTCAGACGAAACTAGAGAAGAAAACCCTAGCCGAGTGGGACGGTAGAGGCATGAAAGTTAGCAGCATTACCGATGCTGAACTGAAGTTTGGTAAACACATTATTGCCCATAAGATTTACAGTTCTAGTTGACAGAATAGTGTCTCCTATGAAGCTATTGACCTAGCATACAAAGTGGTCAAGAATAACTTAACATTTGACCTAGCAGACTTATTGTTAAAGCAGTTTAACAAAAACATGGAAAGCATTCAAACTTCCAAAAACAATCCATGTAAGTTTGGATCCTTATTGGTCTGTTTATTCTTCTATGTTCAGAAATTCTTCCCTTCTAAAGGAAAAGTTGTATGGAGAAAAGATGTGCCAGCCCTTTATGAAATAAATGAATACATCTCAGAAATGGGTGAAAATTTTGAAAGCATCATGGATAATTATTTTGAGTCTTTCAAAGAGAAAATGAATGATAGATTTCGGATTCCACAGAAGTTGGTGGAAGATTACAAGGATGACATTTGTTTTATGGTGGATTGTGATAATGTATATATTCAAGCAGCTAAACCGAGGACTGTATATGTAAAACCTCTTCCTTATGAGGTAAATATTGATGAAACCAAGAATATCATTGAAGCTCTTCTTAATCAGCCTGTCAATCCCAAAGCTCCATATTTTGGAACATATGATGAAGCTAAGGTAACAATTGAACTAAGCATAAAGCTTCCATAGGCGGTAAACAAAGGAAAGAAGAGGATAGCCAAAATGCAAATGATAACTGAGGACAAAGAAGAAAAAGATGAAGAAGAAGAGGAAAAGGATGAGAAAATAGAGGAACCAGAACCTGCAAAGAAGACAGGAAAGGTATTCATCACTAAGGCACCTAAGCCTCCCACTGCTGTATTTACAAGGAGAAATACAAGAGGCAAGGCAGACAAGGCAAACAAGGCAGATAAAGACATAGTATTCAAAAGGCCTCCTCTAAACTTTCAAGAAAAGATCAAACTCTTTAGAGAGGGATGAGGATCTGGAGTAAGTAACATAAAATCTTTTAAATATGAAACTAGATCGGAAATAGAATAGAAGGAAATAGAAGATGTTGTTATTGAAAAGATGGGACAGTGGAAATACTCTCCTGAAGAAATAGCCCCACAGGTTCCAGCAGTTCTATTAAATCCAATAAAAATGAGATGGAGCAATGCAAAGAAAACTGTGATAGACATATTTGATCAAACCCTAAGACAGTTAATGCCGAGCTTGAAAAATGATGAAGTAAAGAAGGCATTAAAAGAAAATGAAAGTAAGATGACATTAAAGTTCAATACTTGTTTGATTCTGATCAACAATATTGAATCGGTTGTGAAGGCTGCAAATGCTACATGGAAGAACATATACCACCTTCACCAACCGAGTATTGAAATAGTCATAATAAAAGACATTGAAGATGAAAGTGATGAACAAGAAGAAGCCACTCAGGTAGATGATACTGTGAGGATAGCAGTAGAAGTCATTGCATCCCTTCCTACCTCTCCAGTAAAAGTTTCTACATCCAGCCCGGAGACACCTTCAAGCATGGTTGTGACAACTTCCACATTTGTCCAATCATCTATAGCAACAACAGAAGCAACTACCATTTCTTCTACCGAGTTGTAGTCTCCCATTTCATCAAGTTTTCCAGCAGTAAGTTTTCCAGTTTTTGAATCTACAAGTGTAAATATTTTAAGCTCTCCAGTAGATAGTGTGCTAGTCTCTATAGCCAGCCCTACTATATCTATTGTCACTAGTACTAAAGCATTAAGTACAGATAAGCCTAAGGCTCTACCGAGTATAAATTTTTTGGGTAAGAATATAGTAGAGGATATAGACCTAGATGAAGAGATAGAGATTCCAACATTAGATTTTGCAAATCTATCAGCGGACCAAATGCAAAATATAGGTGAGATCCTCCAAAGGAAAGCAAAAAAAAAGATGCTTAAAGAGGAGAGAGACAAGGAATGTCAAATCATCAAGGATGCTAAGGACATTTTGTCTGATGCATTAGGTATTAAAGTAGACTCCTCCCAACATGTTTTGCTACAATTAGCAGAAGCAGTTAATAAATACAATGAGGATTCATCTGGGACAGAAAAGTTAGTTGAAAGAGCCGAGAAGAGATTCAACAATAAAGTGCTTGAGCACATTGCTCAGCACATAGCTATTAACCAAGTAGAATTCTCTTCAATTTTGTCAAACATTGAATCTATCTATTCGAATGCTACCTCTCTTTTGGCCAGATTGTGCAATATTGCCGAGTTCACAAAGGATGTTAAGGATAAAATGGATGAGGATATGAATATTAGCATACAGAAGCTGCAACTTGAACCAAGTTCAAGCCCTGCTCATCACATGAAAATCTCATACCTATCAAATATGCAGTCTGATCTACTGAAAGAAGACACAAGGATCCGGTCCACACTGCTAGACATCCAACACATGATCCTTCCCATCATGAATACAATGTATAAGCACATTGAACATTCCAAAACATTGATTCATGACAATCAGTTCTCTATAGCAGATCACATGATTGAACTCTCTACAGAAGTCCAAATTGCAATCCAAACATGTAAGATTCTGTAAGAAAGTTGGGACAGAACCCTGGCACTAATAATGAAGGTACATTCTAATTTTCTATCAAATTTTGGATTCTCTCTATAAATAACTTGTATATACACCTTTGGCATTATCGTCAAAAAGGGGGAGATATGTATAGAGGGAGATATATGTTTTGTATAAAAAAAAAGTTAGCACATTGAAAGGGGGAGACAATGTATAAAGCCCTATAACAAAGACAAATTTTGAAAAATCAAAATAAAACTCAGCATGATTCATGTATATAAGTTTTGGCTAATAAGTGTTTTTGTCACTAATGCCAAAGGGGGAGATTGTTGGCATTAAACAGAATTGCCACTAGTGACAACACTTATTTGCATTCTGAGTGCAAACCGAGCAGACAGTGCAAACCGAGCAGACAGTGCAAACTGAGTAGACAGTGCAAACCAAGCAGACAGTGCAAACTGAGCAGACAGTGCAAACCGAGCAAACAGTGCAAACCGAGCAGACAGTGCAAACTGAGCAGAGAGTGCAAACTGAGCAGACAGTGCAAACTGAGCAAGACAATGCAAATCGAGCAAGTTAGTACAAACCGAGTAGGACAGTATAAACCGAGTAACATCATGTCTACCGAGTCACTAGTATTTACCGAGTTCAAAACCTACCGAGTGATCAGTATGAACCGTGCCTTCACTTCTACCGAGTGCATGACGATGCCGAGTAATGCAGTGGATGCCGAGTATCAGAAAGTCACCGAGTTAGTTTGCAGGAACCGTGTAACCATACTTGGGCCGACTTAGTAGCACTTATGTTTATTTGTCAAGCCGACTTTGTAATTGTAATTGTAATTAATTGTTTAAGACTTGTATATAAACAATGTTGTAAAAATGTCAAGAAGAATGTAAGAAGCATATGTGTGAAAAAAGAAAGAAAGGCAGAGATAAGTGAATTACAAAGGGCTTCAGCAGTATAAGGAATAACAAAGACAAATTCATCATAGAAGGTGATCAGTACATCAGCGAATCTCAATCAGCAATCCAGTTGCAAAGCAAGAGATCTACTGTTTCATCCTAACAGGTGAATCAGTACTAAATCCTTTAACCGGGTAGACTTAACAGTCTTTTGTAAAATCTCTTTACCGAGTGCATACTTCATTGTATGTTTGTAAATCCTTTAACAGGGTGGATTTAGCAATCCTTATTGCTCCTAACAGGGCAGATCATCAGAAGTGATCAAATTGTAAGCCTTAACCGACCAACTTTATTCTACAGTATTAAAGCTTTGTGGGTTTCATCCCCACCCCAGTTTTACTTTCTTTTTGGAAGGTTTCTGGGTAACCAAATCTATGTGTCATTATTGTGAATGCTCTTAAGTTTCATATGCAAAGGTTAAAGTAAATTACATGTTAATACATTTGTAATTGAAAGAAAATTTGGAGTTACTGATTCACCCCTCCCCTCTTAGTAACTCGGTTAATTCCTGAATATTTCCAACACAATATATGTTGTAAGACCATATGTGAATTGCGGAGATCTGGTGAAGCATTTGGTGTGGTTTTGCACAAATAGAGGAGAAAAGATAAGTTGTTGAGATTAGTAATTATTGGTATTATTCTATTTGGATAATACAGAGATTAGTTGGATAGTGAATTTAGTGATCTTTCCCTTGAAGTTGTTTGGACAGTGGGTCCTTCTATCTTCCATAACTCCTAACCAAGTTAGAATCTTTTAACAGGGATTCAAATTCTCCCAACAGGGACTCTATTTTATTGAATATATTTCATAAGGCTCCTAACAGATTCTATCCTCTCACAAGGAATTTTTATATTGGTACATCTTTTGTGGGAATCATTCTCACCAGGGTTTACTCTCTGATCAAGAGGTTCCCTAATCAACATATCTTGTGTTATTGTGTTATTGTGTATGTTTATGTTTCTATGGTTGTTTCTTACATTAATTACATGGTTGAAATATATTTTTGAATAAGGTAAAAATAGGTTTTGAATGGAACCTAAAACCATTTACAATATAGCAGTAAGATAAAACATTTCAGCTTTTACAAAACATGGTTGAAATATGTTAATGGTGATAAAAGTTGTATTTATCTGATAACTGATTCACCCCACCCCCTCTAAGTTATCTTGGTGGACTTTACTTTCTAACAATTGGTATCAGGGCAGCAAGTCCTTGAAGGAAAAGTTTAACAACTTAAGGAGATCCATGGCAAGTAATTTCAAGAAAGAAAGCCCTAACTTTGATGGAGTAAACTATGACAGCTGGAAAGAAAAGATGAAGACACATTTTCTTTGTTTAGGACCAAGATATTGGTTAATCACAAAGAATACAAAGACTATCATTGAAGAAGACAAAATTGAAGAATGTACTAATGAGGAAAGAGATATGTTAATGTGTAACATACTTTCCAGAGAATCACTCTTGTTAGTGACGCAAGGGGAGATAGGGGAGAGGAGCCAAAGGCACACCCTAACTTGATCCACCTTGCAGAGATCACATGCAGAAGAAAAAACACACAAGTGAGAGAGAGAATGCAGATCAACTTCTTATATTCATTCAAATTGATTCATACATGATGGGCTATAACACCTTCCTGGTTAGGGCCACATATTACAATTCAAGTACAGAAGTCCTCCAACATACGAGGATCTGAAATTATCTTCAATCTTCATACTTCTATCTTCTACTACTAATGTCCTAATTGATATCTTAAACTACAACCAAAAGATTACAATATATACAAGAGGCTACCAAACAAGTTGGCCTTTAGATCCACTATCAATAGAAGGAATGACCAGATCTAGGTCCA
The DNA here is from genome assembly GCA_027943335.1 of Chamaecyparis obtusa. Lineage (NCBI taxonomy): Eukaryota > Viridiplantae > Streptophyta > Pinopsida > Cupressales > Cupressaceae > Chamaecyparis > Chamaecyparis obtusa. Next base: position 2,048,900 of record BSBK01001201.1, read on the forward strand.
CACACTTCCCAATGATATATTCCAATATTAAATCCATGACCATAATTAATTGCACAAGTTAGCCTCAATAGGAAACTAAAACAAACAACTTAGTAAGAAAGGATAAATGAGCACCAGAAAAGCATCACCAAGTGCCAGGGAATTAAAAGAGTGTCAGAGAGATAACTGACCAACTTGGTTAACAAAGAAAATCAAGCAACTATCAAGCCAACTCAATCAAAATAGGAACCGAGCAACACAGGAAAACACAAACACTTTTTTGGTGACACGGGATTGCCGAGGACCCAAGATGCTCCTGCATCAAACATTGGGGGTTATTTGAAATGATTCTCTAAATCATGAAGCATGTACAATTTCAATTGAATACAACTCAAATTGTGAAATCCAAGAACTTTCTTCAATCGATCTATTCTTCCACTTTACCAGATATTCTGACGCAAGGGAGGATGGGGAGAGGGGCCAAAGGCATACCCTAACTAGATCCACCTTGCAGAGATCACATGTGAAAGAAACAAATACAAAAGTGAGAGAGAGAATGCAGAAACTTTCATATATTATCTTCAATTTGATTCATACATGTCAGGTTGTAAAGCCTTCCCAGTTTAGGCTAGATATTATAATCAAGTACAAAAGCCCTCCAACGTGCGAGGATTTTCCAACAATCTATAATCTTTGATCCATAATGATTCCCTAAACTCTAACCAAACAACTACATTTATACAAGAGGCTATTGAATCAAGTCATCCTTCATATCCACCATCAACAGCAGGAATGACCAGATCTAGGTCCATATGCTTCCCAATGATAGATACCATCATTAAACCCGTGACCAAATATAAATGCAAGAGTCAGAGTCAATAGAGATCCAAAATAAACAACTCAGTAAGCAAGGATAACCGAGTGCCAGACAAGCATCACCAGAGAGATAACTGACCAACATAGGTGAACAAAGGAAACTAAGAAAAACTAAACCAACTCGGTCAAAGAAGGAACTGAGCACCAAAGAAAACTTCAAACATGTTTTTGGTGACACAGGATTGCCAAGGATCTGAGATTCTCCTGCATCAGACACCTGGGGTTATTTGAAAATTATTCTCCAAATCATGAAATAGATACGATCAAAGCTACATCCAACTCAGATTGTGAAATCAATGAATTGTCTTCAATTGGTCTATTCTTCCACTTTACTAGATATTCCATATACTATTTTCCTCTTGTAATTCTACCAATTCTTTGTTCCAAAATCTGCTCAACTTCTTATGTTTTCTTCTTAGGATAATCATTCGGTACTATCATTTCTTCATCTGACTCATGATACTCATACAAATTAGCAATGTTAACTATAGGTGATATATCCATGTCATCAGGTAACTCAATCTCATATGCATTTCCACCATCAAATTTCTTCAAAATCTTACAATGACCAAACTTCTTCATTTTCAGCTTCCCATATGTTCCAACAGGAAATCTTCCTTTCTTCAAATGAACCATTACTTCATCACTGACTACAAAGGTCTTATGTCTTCTTGATCTATTATCTCTATCTTTGTATTTCTGATTACTTTTCTCTAGCTTATGTTTCACATCTTTATGCAATGTCTTCATGTACTTAGCAAATTTTACTCCTTCAGCACTTCTCTTTCTTTCATTATCAATATCCCTCAAATCTGATATACCTATCAGTTGTATGCCATTTACAATCTCAAAAGGTTTGTTTCCAGTACTCCTAATCACTGAATTATTGTATGAAAACTTTTCTTGTGCCAACACTGAATCCTAATTACTCGGTGTGTCTCCAACTAAACATCTCAAAATATTTCCCAAACTTCTATTCACAACTTTTATTTGTCCATCGGTCTATGGGTGAGATGTAGAACTATATTTCAACTCAGTGCCAAACTTTCTCTAAATGGTCTTCCAAAAGTATCCAACAAATCTACTATCTCAGTCAGAGATAATACTCCTCGGTAATCCATGCAATCAGATAATTTTCTTAAAGAAAAAATCTTCTATATGTACTACATCTGATGTCTTTCTACAAGGTATAATATGTGCCATTTTTTAAAATCTATCCACAACAACAAATATAGAATCATTACCTCTCACTATGTTCGATAAGCCAAGAACGAAATCCATACTGATGTCAATCCAAGGTCTCTCAGGAACAAAAATCGGTGTATACAATCTAGTATTCTGACTTACTCCTTTTCCAACTTGACAAATTCCACAACTTTTCACAAATTTCTAAACATCTTTATACAATTGTGGCCAAAAGTATTTCTCCTTAAGAAAATTTAATGTTTTATCAACACCAAAATGTCCAGCCAAACCAGTACTATGTTTCTCTTTTATCAAATTAGTTCTCATTTCTCCTCTCAATATACACAAATGAATAACTTTAAACAACATACCTTCTTGGATAAAATATTCTTCCCATTTAGTACTCAATTGATCTTCAATAGGTGCTCTGCACTTTCTCCATGGCTTAGAAAAATAAGGATCAAATTCATAAGAATCTCTCATGTCATCAAAGCCAAGAACTTCAATTTTTCATCTTGGTCATCAAAGATCTTCTTCTACTCAATGCATCAGCAACTTGATTAATAACTCCACTCTTATGTTTTATCACAAATGTATAACTCTGCAAATACTCAACCCATTTCATATGTCTCTGATTCAACTTATTTTGACTACCCCAATACTGTAAAGCCTTATGATCAGTATACAACAAAAAATTACTTGGTATCAAATAATGTCTCCATTTCTTTAGTGCTTGAACAATAGCATAGAATTATTGATCATACACATAATATGTCCTTTTCGCATCATTTAACTTTTCACTAAAGAAAGAAACAGGTTTTCCTTCTTGACTCAATACAGCTCCTATTGTGCTTCCACTTGAAATACCTTATTGAAATCAGGAAATACCAAAATAGGCAATCCAGAAACCTTCTACTTAAGAGTCTCAAAACTTTTATCAGCTCCATGTGTCCACTTGAATTCTCTTTTATCTCCTCTCATAGTCTCAGTCATAGCATTACAAATTGAACTGAAATTCCTAATGAACTTTTGGTAAAAACTTGCCAAACCATGAAATGATCTTACCTCACTAGCATTCTCAAGTGTAGGCCAATTCAAAATAGCTTCAACCTTTTCAAGATCCATCTTCAAACCATCAGCTGAAATCACAAAAACCAAATACATAATCTCCTCTTTCATGAAGGAACAAATTTTCAGATTTATCAGCAACTTTTCTTCTTTCAACCTCTATAATACTTTTTTAACATGAAACAAATGTTCTTCTCTTGTCTTACTGAATATTAGAATATCATCAAGGTATACAATCACAAACTTACACAATAATTTCTTCAAAACTTCATTCATCAACCTCATAAAAGTACTCGGTGCATTAGTTAAACCAAAATGCATAACTAACCACTCATACAAACCTTCTTTTGTCTTAAAAGAATTCTTCCATTCATCACCTTCTCTAATTCTGATATGATGATACCCACTTATCAAATTAATTTTGGTAAAATACTTTGCTCTAGTCAAACTATCCATTATGTAATCCATTCTTGGTATAGGAAACCTATATTTCACTATTATCTTGTTGATTACTCTAGATTCAATACACATTTTCCCTTCTCCATTCTTCTTAGGTGCCAATACAACAAGTACTACACAAGGACTCAAACCTTTATGCAAAAATTCTTGAATCTGTCAGTTCAATTCCTTATTCTCAGTAGGTGTCAACCAATGTGGCACCTTATTTGATAAACTAGCTCTAGGGATTAGACCCATGCAGTGATCAATGCTTCTCTTTGGTGGAAAACCATTAGGTACATTATCAGAAATAATTTCACTATACTTGGTGAGTAACTTATCAATCTCCTCAAGGATACTATCCTTTTTTGTCTTACTCGGTTTGTTAGGAATCCTAGCAAAACATACATCATTCTTCTTCAAATCCTTAACAAAATTTCTTCCTTCCATCAAAAAAACTTCCAAACATGTACAAACATTACTAACAAGTTCTTCCATCAAAGGTAACAAAACTTGTCTTCTTCCATCAGCCCAAATAGTATATCTCTACAATCTCCCATCATATATAGCATGTCTATCATATTTCCAAGGTCTACCCAACAAAATATGACAGCAATCCATAGGCATGATATCACATAACACCTTATCATAGTACTTTCCAATTTTCAAATTCACATAACATTGTTCACTTACCAAGAGTGTATGCTCATCTTTGATCCATGAAATCTAATAGGGTTTCGGTTGTTCCAACCTTTTCAACTGTAACTTTGTAACCACTTCCTCAAATACCAAATTCTCCAAGCTACCCCTATCAATGATTACCTTCCAAACTTCATCAGTAACTCTACATCTGGTCTTGAAAAAACTTTTCCTTACCAGATCTTCCTTATTACTTTCACTCCAAACTTCTCTCCTTACCATCAAGTTATTTTCCTTCTCAAGCTCATTTGGTGACTCTTCTTTCACCAAAGCATTTCTACTATTACCGACCTTCTTACTTGCATGCATACACTCAAATAATCTATGTCCTTCTTCTCCATAATTGTAACAAGTTCCTCGGAAACCACCTCTATTATAACCACCTCGGTAGTTACTACCTCTACCTCTAGATGAACTTTCACCTTTCTACTCAATCTTGCCTTTATCCAGAGTTGTCTTTTTTAGGTGCAGATCTATTATTTTCACCATAAGATCTACCTCTTCCTCTAGGGAATCTACCACATCCACCTCTTTGTCTTTTCTCATGTCTCTTGTTCAATTTTTCCTTAGATTTCAATGCAAATTGATAAGCATCTTTAATGTTCTCCAATTTGACCAAACTGATTTCTTCTTGGATGGAAACTCTCAAACTATTCAGGTATCTAGAAATTCTTTCCACATCATCTTCATCATGTCTAGATCTGATATCTAATCTATAGAATTCCTCAGTATATTCTTTTACCAAGATATCTTTCTGCGTCAAACTTTAAATTTGCCTAACTAGGTTAATCTGATAATCACAAGGTAAGAACTTTCCCTTCAATTTATTCACCATTTTATTCCATACCTTAATTTTTTCTTTGCCTTTCCTTTTTTTGTCTAATTGTAGATGTTCCCACCACAAGGATTCATGACTTTTCAACCTTGCGCTTGCAATTTTCACCTTCTTTTCCTGAGGTACATTCTCATATCCAAAGTACTTTTCCATCTCAGTGATCCAGTCCACCAATTCATCAGAATCCAATTTCCCACTATACTCAGGAGGATTAAAGTGTGGTGTAGACTTTAGATTTATCAAAGCCTTCAACAATCTTTCCTCACCTTGATCCATCATTGGTGTAGGTTCTACATCACCTTGTTCTTCCTTAATTTCATCGTCACTAACATCTTCAAGATGTCTTCCTCTTCTCTAGGTTTGTTCAACAGCTTCTAATCTAGCAGCAAGTTGTCTCAACATTTCTACCAATCCTGGAACTACATCTCACATCCCATGAACCATCTTGAAACTCTCTACAATTGTAGGTCAGATTGCAATATTCTACCCCATAACAAATCAACTAGGGTTTGACAAGAAAAAACCCTCAAACCTAGATTTTCAAACCTTGATCCAGATCTCACCTCACTCTGATACCACCTAACGCAAGGGAGGATGGGGAGAGGGGCCAAAGGCACACCCTAACTAGATCCACCTTGCAGAGATCACACACAAAAGTAAAAAACACACAAGTGAGAGAGAGAATGCAAAAAATTTCATATATTATCTTCAATTTGACTCATACATGCCAGGATGTAAGGCCTTCTTGGTTTAGGCCAGTTATTACAATCAAGTACAGAAGTCCTCCAACATGTGAGGATCTGCCAACAATCTCTAATCTTCTATCTTCTATCTTCTATCCAAAATGACTCCCTAAACTCTAACCAAACAACTACATTTATACAAGAGGCTACCAAATCAAGTCAGTCTTCAAAACCACCATCAATGGAAGGAATGACTAGATCTAGGTCCAAATGCTTCCCAATGATATATACCATCACTAAATCTATGACCAAATATAAATGCAAGAGTCAGCCTCAACATAAATCCAAAATAAACAACTCGATAAGAAAGAATAATGGAGTGTCAGACAAGCATTACCGAGTGATAGGGAAATAACCGAGCACCAGAGAGATAACCAACCAACACCGGTGAACAAATGAAACCAAGAAACACTAAACCAACTTGGTCAAAGAAGGAACTGAGCAACACAGAAAACTTTGAACATGTTTTTGGTGACATAGGATTGCTAAGGACCCAAGATGCTGCTGCATCATATTCCATATACTATTTTCCTCTTGTACTTCTGACAACTCTTTGATCCAAAATCTACTTAACTGCTTCTATCTATTTCTTAGGATAATCATTTGGTATTGTCATTTCTTCATCTAGCTCATGGTACTCATACAAATCAGCAATGTTGAATATAGGTGATATATCCATGTCATCAGGTAACTCAATCTCATAACCATTTCCATTGTCATATTTCCTCAAAATTTGGCAAGGACCAAACTTCTTCATTTTTAGCTTCTGATATGTTCCAATAGGAAATCTTCATTTCTTCAAACAAGCCATCACTTCATCATCGACTACAAAAGTCTTATGTCTTCTAGATCTATCAACTTTATCTTTGTATTTCTGATTACTTTTATCCAACTTATGTTTCACATCTTCATGCAATGTCTTCATGTACTCAACAAATTTTACTCCTTCAACACTTCTCTTTTCTTCATCAGCAATATCCCTCAAATCTGATATACCTCTTGATTGTATGCCATTTAGAATCTCAAAAGGTGTTTTGCCAGTACCCCTATTCACTGAATTATTGTATGCAAACTTTACTTGTGCCAATGCAAAATCCCAATTACTCGATGTGTCTCCAACTAAACATCTCAAAATATTACCCAAGCTTCTATTCAACTTCTATTTGTCCATCAGTTTGTGGGTGAAATGTAGAACTATATTTCAACTTAATGCAAAACTTTCTCCAAAGAGTCTTCCAAATGTATATAATGAATTTACTATCTTGGTCAGAGAGATACTCCTTGGTAATCCATGCAATCTAACAATTTCCTTAAAGAAAAGATCTTCTATATGTAATGCATCTGATATCTTTCTACAAGGTATAAATTGTGCCATTTTAGAAAATCTATCCACAAAAACAAATATAGAATCATCACCTCTCACTTTCTTCGGTAAGCCAAGGAAAAAATCTATACTGATATCAATCCAAGGTTTCTTAGGAATGAAAATCGGTGTATACAATCCAATATTCTGACTTACTCCTTTTATAACTTGACAAATTCCACATTTTTTCACAAATTTCTGAACATCCTACTACAACTGCAGCCAAAAGTATTTTTCCTTAAGAAAATTCAATGTCTTGTCAACACAAAAGTGTCTAGCCAAACCACTACTATGTTTCTCCTTTATCAAATTAGTTCTCATTGATCCTCTCGGTATACACAACTAAATACCTTTAGGCAACATACCTCCTTGAATGAAATATTCTTCCCATTTAGTACTCTGTTGATCTTTAATAGGTGCTCTGCAATTTCTCCATGGCTTAGAAAAATTAGGATCAAATTCATATGAATCTCTCATGTCATCAAAACCCAAAACTTCAATTTTCATCTGATCATCAAAGATCTTCTTCTACTCTATGCATCAGCAACTTAGTTAGTGACTCCACTCTTATACTTCATCAAAAATGTATAACTCTGCAAATACTCGACCCATTTCATATGTCTCTGATTCAACTTATTCTGACTACACAAATACTAAAAAGCTTTATGATCGGTATACAACACAAATTCATTCAATATCAAATAATGTCTCAATTTGTTTAGGGCTTGAACAATACCATAGAATTCTTGATCATACACAAAATATTTCCTTTTTGCATTCATTCAAATTTTCACTAAAGAAAGCATCAATTTTACCTTCTTGACTCAACCCAATTCCTACTGAACTCCCACTTGCATCACATTCTACCTAAAATACCTTATTGAAATCAAGCAATTCAGAAACCTTCTACTTCAAAATCTCAAAACTTTTATCAGCTCCATGTGTCCACTTGACTTCTCTTTTATCTCCTCTCATAGTCTCAATCATAGCATTACAAATTGAACTGAAATTCCTAATGAACTTTTGGTAAAAACTTGCCAAACCATAAAATGATCTTACCTCACTAGCATTCTAAAGTGTAGGCCAATTCAAAATAGCTTCAACCTTTTCAGGATCCATCTTCAAACTATCAATTGAAATCACAAATCCCAAATACACAATCTCCTCTTTCATGAAACAATAGTTTTTTAGATTTATCAACAACTTTTCTTCCTTCAACCTCTGCAATACTTGTTTAACATGCAACAAATGTTTTTTCTAGTCTTTCTGAATATTAGAATATCATCTAGGTATACAATCACAAATTTACATAAGAATCTCTTCAAAACTTCATTCATCAATCTCAAGAAAGTACTTGATGCATTAGTTAAACCAAAAGGCATAACCAACCACTCATACAAACCTTCCTTTTTCTTAAATGTAGTCTTCCACTCATCACCTTCTCTAATTATGATCTAATGATACCCACTTTTCAAATCAATTTTTGTAAAATACTTTGCTCCAGTCAAACTGTCAATTATCTCATCCATTCTTGGTGTAGGAAACCTATATTTCATTGTTATCTTGTTGATTGCTCTAGAATCCATATACATTTTCCATTCTCAATTCATCTTAGGTGCCAATACAATAGGTACTACACAAGGACTCAAACTTACTCGGATCAAACCTTTCTACAACAATTCTTGACTCTATTCATTCAATTCCTAATTCTCAGTAGGTGTCAACCGATGTGGTGCCTTATTTGGTAAACTAGCTCCATGGATTAGATCCATGCAATGATCAATTCTTCTCTTCTATGGAAAACCATTATGTACATTATCAGAAATGATCTCACTATACTCGGTCAATAACTTATCAATCTCTTCAGGTATGTTATCCTCTATTTTTTTCCTCGGTTTATTAGGAATCACAACAAAACATACATCATTCTTCTTAAAATCCTTAACAAACTTTCTTCCTTCCATCAAGAAAACTTTCACAAATGTACAAACACTATTAATAGGTTCTTCAATCAAGCATAACAACATTTTTCTTCTCGCACAAGCCCAAATAGTATATTTATGCAATCTCCCATCATATATAGCATGTCTATCATATTGCCAAGGTCTACCCAACAAAATATGACAACAATCCATAGGCATAATATCACATAACACCTTATCATAGTACTTTCCAATTTTCAAATTCACATAACATTGTTCACTTACCAAGATTGTATGCTCATCCTTGATCCATGAAATCTGATAGGGCTTCAGGTGTTCTAACCTTTTCAACTACAACTTTGTAACCATTTCCTCAGATGCCAAGTTCTCTGAGCTTCCACTATCAATGGTTACCTTCCACACTTCATCATAAACTCTACATTTGGTCTTGAAAAAAAATTTCCTTATCAGATCTTTCTTATTACTTTCACTCCAAACTGCTCTCCTTACCATCAACTTCTTTTCCTTCTCAGGTTCATTCGGTGATTCTTCTTGCACCAAAGTATTTCTACTACTACCGACCTTCTTACTTGCATGTGTACACTCAAATGATCAATATCCTTCTTCTCCATAATTGTAAGAAGTTCCTTGGAAACCACCTCTATTATAACCACCTCAGTAGTTATTGCCTCTTCCTCTAGATAAACTTTCACCTTTCCACTCGGTCTTGCCTTTATCTAGATTTGTCTTTCTTCATTTAGATCTATTTTTTTCACCATAAGATCTACCTCTTCCTCTAGGGAATCTACCACCTTTACCTCTTTGTCTTTTCTCATGTGTTTTGTTTAATTTCTCCTCAGCTTTCAAGGCAAAATGATAAGCTTCTTCAATGTTCTCCAATTTATTCAAACTGATTTCTTCTTGGATGGAAACTCTCAATCCATTCAGGTACCTAGCAATTCTTTCCACATCATCTTCATCATGTCCAGATCTGATATCTAATATATATAATTCCTTAGTATACTCTTTTGCTAAGCTATCTTTCTATCTCAAACTTTGCATTTGCCTAACTAGGTTAATCTTATAATCACAAGGCAAAAACTTTCCTTTCAACTTATTCACCATCTTATTCCATACCTTAATTTTTTCTTTGCCTTTCCTCTTTCTATCCAAATATAGATGTTCCCACCACAAGGATGCATGACTTTTCAACTTTGTGCTTGCAATTTTCACCTTCTTTTCCTTAGAGACATTTTCATATTCAAATTACTTTTCCATCTTGGTGATCCAGTCCACCTATTCATCTAAATCCAATTTTCTACTAGAGGATTAAAATGTGGTGTAGATTTAAGATTTTTCAAAGCCCTCAATAATCTTTCCTCACCTTGATCCATCATCAGTGCAAGTTCTACATCACCTTGTTCTTCCTCAATTTCATCATCACTAACATCTTCAAGATGTCTTCCTCTTCGCTGGGTTGTTTCAATAGCTTCTAATCTAGCAGCAAGTTGTCTCGACATGTCTACAAATCCTAGATCCATATCTAACCTCCAATGAACCATATTGAAACCGTTTGCAATTGTAGGCAAGATCATAATTTGCTACCCAAAAACAAATCAACTAGGGTTTGAAAAGAAGGAACCGTCAAACCTAGATTCGCAAACCTAGATCTAGATCCCACCTCACTCTGATACCACTTGACATAAGGGGAGGAAGGGGAGAGGGGCCAAGTTGGCATTAAGCAGAATTGCCACTAGTGACAACACTTATTTGCATTCTGGATACAAACCGAGCAGATAGTGCAAACTGAGCAAACAGTGCAAACTGAGTAGACACTGCAAACCGAGCAGACAGTGCAAACTGAGCAGACAGTACAAACTGAGCAGACAGTGCAAACTGAGCAGACAGTGCAAACTGAGCAAATAGTGCAAACCGAGCAAACAGTGCAAACTGAGCAGACAGTGCAAACCGAGCAGACAGTGCAAACTGAGCAGACAGTGGAAATCGAGCAAACCGAACAGGACAGTGTAAACTGAGTAACATCATGTCTACCGAGTCACCAGTACTTACCGAGTTCAAAACCTACCGAGTGATCAGTATGAACCATGCCTTCACTTCTACCGAGTGCATGAAAATGCCGAGTAATGCAGTGGACGCCGAGTATCAGAAAGTCACCGAGTCAGTTTGCAGGAACCGTGTAACCATACTTGGGCCGACTTAGTAGCACTTATGTTTACTTGTCAAGCCGACTGTGTAATTATAATTGTAGTTAATTGTTTAAGACTTGTATATAAACAATGTTGTAAAAATAAAAAGATGTAATGATATATATGAATGAAAAAAAAAACATATGTGAAAGAGAAAGAAAGGCAGAGATAAGTGAATTACAGAAGGCTTCAGAAGTATAAGGTATAGCAAAGACAAATTCATCACAGAAGGTGATCAGTACATCAGCGAATCTCAAATCACCAATCCAGTTGCAAAGCAGAGATCTACTGTTTCATTCTAATAGGTGAATTAGTACTAAATCCTTTAACCGGGTAGACCTAAGAGTCTTTGTAAAATCTCTTTACCGAGTGCATACTTCATTGTATGTTTGTAAATCCTTTAACAGGGTGGATTTAGCAATCCTTATTGCTCTTAACAGGGCAGATCATCAGAAGTGATCAAATTGTAAGCCTTAACCGGCCAACTTTATTCTGCAGTATTAAAGCTTTGTGGGTTTCATCCCCACCCCAGTTTTACTTTCTTTTGGAAGGTTTCTGGGTAACCAAATCTATGTGTCATTATTGTAAATGTTTTTAAATTTCATGCTTTCTGTATGCAAAGGTTAAATAGTAAATTACATGTTAAAAAGTAAAAGAAAATTTGGAGTTACTGATTCACCCCTCCCCTCTTAGTAACTCGGTTACTTCCTCAATATTTCCAACAATTGGTATCAGAGCAGCATTGGTTCTCAAGACAAAGCTTAACTAGCTTGAGCAAAGATCCAGGACAATGGAGGTATTCAAACTGAACAAGGTGATTGAAAATGAAAAGCTAGATCTGGAAATGGCCATAGCTAAACTCAAAGAAGCAAAAGAACATCTTTCCCAATCCCTAAGAAGAAGGAAGGAACTTGCAAATCAGATGAATGATCAAAATTACATTGAAGAAAAGATTGAAGATCTTCTTCCCTCAAATAACTCAGATGAAGCAAACAATGCTGTCAAAGAACTCCTAGAAAAGAATGGGTCTCTGCAGGAAGAAGTGAGAAAATTGAAAAGAGAACAAGAGCTACACTCTACAAGATTCTGTGAGATCTTGGAACAGAGAAACAAGTTGAAAGATGAATTAGATGGAAGAAACATTGAAGTCCAAAACAAAACCCTTCAGCTAGAAAACCTAATTGATCAGATCTCTCATACAAATGAAGAAATTCTAAATCTAAGATTAGAAATAGAAAACACAAGAGAAGAACTAAGATCTGAAAAGGAAATCAATCTAATATTGGTGGATGACCTAAACGCTGAAAAACAAATCAATGAAGGAATGCTGAAAAGTCAAGAAGACTTGAATCAACTGTATGAGCGAAATCTTCATAGGCAAAAAGGAAAAGCAGGACTTGGATACAAAGAAGAAGGCGAATCCTCTAAGCAAGGTACTCAAAGAAATCAAAAACCTACTTGTAATCATTGTGGTAAAATAGGACATACTTCAAATAAATGTTGGAACAATGAAAAAGTAGAATTTAATGGAAAATGTTATAGCTGCAATCAACCTGGTCACAAAGCAAATGAATGCAGGGAAAAACCTAGATTCAGAGGTAATTGTCACAAGTGCAACAAACAAGGTCACAAGGCATCCGAGTGCAGATCCAAGACATTTAATCCAGCAGAACAAATTGTGAAAGCAATGTTTGGATGGGACTACAACACCTGGTGTAGATGTCATTACTGTGGAGAATATGGACACATTGGCATGAATTGCATAAAACATCATCTAAGGAAAAGAGATACTACCATAAGATGTTTCAAATGCACTAAACTCGGTCACATAGCCAGAAACTGCATGAATGCTAGTGGAATTGAAGAAGGAAAGAAGAATGAAGCAACTAAGGTCAGGAAATAGGTGAGACAAAAATGGATTCCTAAAGCTATCGAGCAATCCACTCCAAGTAATGGAATGGATGGCTCTACCGACTCAAACTAAATTTCCAAGGAAGCACTGGAACTGTATTCTCATAGATCAATCTCAAACAGTTCCAGAACCGAAATTAAAAGAAAGATCTAAATCAGCATGCAAGATGCAATGAGATCACAGGGAGCTCGGTATCAGTCTTCACCGAGCAAGGTCGGTACCTGTCTTTACCGAGCGAGGTCGGAGCATTATGAATTCTTGAGTTCACCAAGTTGCAAAGTCTTTTCCGAGCAATTAATTCTTAGTGGGTGATAGTCTGTCAGAACTCATACCCTAATTTGAAATGAGCATTAATGACAGAGTTGTAAACAAAAAGAAAGTAATCAAACTCATTCTTCACCGTGAATCTTTAGCACTTTGGGAGCAGAAAATTTCAAGAGCAACCCAGCGATTTAATACTTTTGTGAAAGGAATTTTCTGTGAGCTACCATGGCATCATCTAGCACTTCAACAAAGAAAGGATCTGATATGTTAGTCCAAGGGGAGTGGAAAGCACCAGATTTTAAGATCGTGCCCGCAATTGCAGCAGCCCTAGATCCGAACAGAGCTCAATCTCAGATTCCTCCTAAGGTACTGCTTATTAACGATATCCGCAATCATTTTAACTGTTCAATTCATGAAATAGGAAACCTAGAACTAGACATTGTGCGTGAGGAACTATGTGTGGATGGTATTATGAAACCCGAGCACAAACATCTGGAAGATAAAGGTTTAGTTCACATTGCACATCTACCTCGAAACTTTTGAGATAAATGGGTTAGATATATTCTTAGCCGTGTACATGATGGCAAGATTTGGCTTGAGCAACCTATTGAGATCACAAAGAAAATGATTCAACAAGTCACCGGTCTTCCCATGTTGAACAAAGCTAAAACTACCAAAACCCTAGGTCGGATGGAACTAGAGAAGAAAACCCTAGCCGAGTGGGACGGTAGAGGCATGAAAGTTAGCAGCATTACCGACGCTGAACTGAAGTTTGGTACACACATCATTGCCCATAAGATTTACAGTTCTAGTCGACAGAACAGTGTCTCCTGTGAAGCTATTGACCTAGCATACAAAGTGGTCAAGAATAACTTGACATTTGACCTAGCAGACTTATTGTTGAAATAGTTTAACAAAAACATGGAAAGCATTAAAACTTTCAAAAACAATCCATGTAAGTTTGGATCCTTGTTGGTCTGTTTATTCTTCTATGTTCAAAAATTCTTCCCTTCTAAAGGAAAAGTTGTATGGAGAAAAGATGTGCCAATCCTCTATGAAATAAATGAATACATTTCAGAAATGGGTGAAAACTTTGAAAGCATCATGGATAATTATTTCGAGTCTTTCAAAGAGAAAATGAATGACAGATTCTGGATTCCACAGAAGTTGGTGGAAGATTACAAAGATGACATCTGTTTTATGGTAGATTGTGATAATGTGTATATTCAAGCAGTTAAACCAAGAACTGTATATGTAAAACCTCTTCCTTATGAGGTAAATATTGATGAAACCAAGAATATCATTGAAGCTCTTCTAAATCAGCCTGTCAATCCCAAAGCTCCATATTTTGGAACATATGATGAAGCTAAGGTGAGAATTGAACTAAACATAAAGCTTCCACAGGCGGTAAACAAAGGAAAAAAGAGGATAGCCAAAATGCAAATGATAACCGAGGACAAAGAAGAAATAGATGAAAAAGAAGAGGAAAAGGATGAGAAAATAGAGGAACCAGAACCTGCAAAGAAGAAAGGAAAAGTTTTCATCACTAAGGCACCTGTGCCTCCCACTGCTTTGTTTACAAGGAGAAATACAAGAGGCAAGGCAGATAAGGCAGAAAAGGCAGATAAAGATATAGTATTTAAAAGGCCTCCTCTAAGCCTTCAAGAAAAGCTCAAACTCTTTAGAGATGGATCAGGATCTGGAGTAAGTAACATAAAATCCTTGAGATATGAAACCAGATCGGAAGTAGAACAGAAGGAAATAGAAGATGTTGTTGTTGAGAAGATGGGATAGTGGAAATACTCTCCTGAAGAAATTGCCCCACAGGTTCCAGCAGTTCTATTGAATCCAATAAAAATGAGATGGAGCAATGCAAGGCAAACTGTGATAGACATATTTGATCAAAACCTGAGACAGTTGATGTCGAGCTTGAACAATGATGAAGTAAAGAAGGCATTAAAAGAAAATGAAAATAAGATG
This sequence comes from Chamaecyparis obtusa, assembly GCA_027943335.1. Classification (NCBI taxonomy): domain Eukaryota; kingdom Viridiplantae; phylum Streptophyta; class Pinopsida; order Cupressales; family Cupressaceae; genus Chamaecyparis; species Chamaecyparis obtusa. The sequence continues at coordinate 2,064,371 of BSBK01001201.1, forward strand.
ACATTGAAATTCAATACTTGTTTGATTTTGATCAACAAAATCGAATCGGTTGTGAAGGCTGCAATTGCCACATGGAAGAACATATACCACCTTCACCAACCGAGCATTGAAACTGTAATAATAAAAGATATTGAAGATGACAGTGATGAACAAGAAGAAGACACTGAGGTAGATGATACTGTAAGGATAGCAGCAGAAGTCATTGCATCCCTTCCTACCTCTCCAGTGAAAGTCTCTACATCCAGCCCGGAGACACCTTCAAGCATGGTTGTGACAACTTCCACATTTGTCCAATCATCCCTAGCAACATCAGAAGCAGCTACCATTTCTTCTACCGGGCTGCAGTCTCCTGCACCATCAAGTTTTCCAGCAGTAAGTTTTCCAGCTTTTGAATCTTCAAGTGTAAATATTTTAAGTTCTCCAGTAGAAAGTATGCCAGTATCTATAGCCAGCCCTACTTTATCTACTGTCACTACTACCAAAGCATTAAGTACAGATAAGCCTAAGGCTCTACCGAGTATAAAATTTTTGGGTAAAAATATAGTAGAGGATATAGACCTAGATGAAGAAATAGAGATTCCTACATTAGACTTTGCAAATCTCTCAGTGGACCAAATGCAGAATATAGGTGAGATCCTCCAAAGGAAAGAAAAAAAAAAGAAGCTTAAAGAGGAGAGAGACAAGGAGTATCAAATCATCAAGGATGCTAAGGACATTTTGTCTGATGCATTAGGCATTAAACTAGACTCCTCCCAGCATGTTTTGTTACAATTAGCAGAAGCAGTTGAGAAATACAATGAGGACTCATCCGGGACAGAAAAGTTAGTTGAAAGAGCCGAGAAGAGATTCAACAATAAAGTGCTTGAGCACATTGCTCAGCACATAGCTATTAACCAAGTGGAATTGTCTTCAGTTTTGTCTAACATAGAATCTATCTATTCGAATGCTACCTCTCTTTTGGCCAGACTGTGCAATATTGCCGAGTTCACAAAGGATATTAAAGATAAAATGAATAAAATGGATGAGGATATGAAGATTAGCATACAGAAGCTACAACTTGAACCAAGTTCAAGCTCTGCTCATCACAATAAAATTTCACACCTATCTAATATGCATTCTGATCTACTGAAAGAAGATTCAAGGATCCGGTCCACACTGCTAGACATCCAACACATGATCCTTCCCATCATGAATACAATGTATAAGCACATTGAACATTCCAAAACATTGATTCATGACAATCAGTTCTCTATAGCAGATCACATGATTGAACTCTCTGCAGAAGGCCAAATTGCTATACAAACATTTAAGATTCTGCAAGAAAGTTGGGATAGAACCCTGGCACTAATAATGAAGGTCCATTCTGATTTCCTATCAAATTTTGGATTCTCTCTGTAAATAACTTGTATATGCACCTTTGGCATTATTGTCAAAAAGGGGGAGATATGTATAGAAGGAGAGATATGTATACTATATAGATTTGTATAAGAAACAATTAGCACATTGAAAGGGGGAGACAATGTATAAAGCCCTATAACAAAGACAAATTTTGAAAAATCAAAATAAAACTCAGCATGATTCGTGTATATAAATTTTGGCCAATAAGTGTTTTTGTCACTAATGCCAAAGGGGGAGATTGTTGGCATTAAGCAGAATTGCCACTAGTGACAACACTTATTTGCATTCTGGATACAAACTAAGCAGACAGTGCAAACCGAGCAAACAGTGCAAACCGAGCAGATAGTGCAAACCGAGTAGACAGTGCAAACCGAGCAGACAGTGCAAACTGAGCAGACAGTGCAAACCAAGCAGATAGTGCAAACTGAGAAAATAGTGCAAACCGAGCAGACAGTGCAAACCGAGCAGACAGTACAAACCGAGCAGACAGTGCAAACTGAGCAGACAGTGGAAACTGAGCAAACCGAACAGGATAGTGTAAACCGAGTAACATCATGTCTACCGAGTCACCAGTACTTACCGAGTTCAAAACCTACCGAGTGATCAGTATGAACCATGCCTTCTCTTCTACCGAGTGCATGACGATGCCGAGTAATGCAGTGGACGCCGAGTACCAGAAAGTCACCGAGTCAGTTTGCAGGAACCGTGTAACCATACTTGGGCCGACTTAGTAGCACTTATGTTTACTTGTCAAGCCGACTGTGTAATTATAATTGTAGTTAATTTCCAAGTTCCAAAAAAAAGCACACCCTAACAAGATCCACCTTGCAGAGATCACACATGGAAGAAAAAAACACACATGTGAGAGAGAGAATGTAGATCAGCCTCTTATATTCATTCAAATTGAATCATACATGTCGGGCTGTTAGGCCTTCCCAATTAGGACTAGATATTACAATTCAAGTACAAAATTCCTCCAACATGAGAGGATTTGAAATTATCTTCAATCTTCCTACTTCTATCTTCTACTACTAATGTCCTAATGGATGTCTTAAACTACAACCAAAAGATTACAATATATACAAGAGGCTTCCGAACAAGTCGGGCTTCAGATCCACAATCAATAGAAGGAACGACCAGATCTAGGTCCACATGCTTCCTAATGATAGATTCCAACATTAAATCTATGACCATAATTAATTGCACAAGTTGGCCTCAATGGGAAACTAAAACAAATAGCTCGGTAAGAAATGATAACCGAGTGCCAGAAAAGCATCATCAAGTGCTAGGGAATTAACTGAGCACCAAAGAGATAACTAACCAACTTGGTTAACAAAGGAAACTGAGAAACTACCAAGCCAACTTGGTCAATGAAGGAACCCATCAACACAAGAAAACACAAACATGTTTTTGGTGACACTAGATTGCCAAGGACCCATGATGCTCCTACATCAGTCAACCCTTCTAGAGAATGAATATATTCTGGTAAAATATCTAAGGACATCTCATGAAATTTGGTTAGCTTTACAATCTAATTTTGAAGGTGATGTACATGCAAAGAGAGTCAGATTACATAATTGGATATGTGCATTTGAAGATATCAGAATAAAGGAATATGAATATGTTATAAGTTATATTGGTATAATGTCAGAGATTATTGCAAGTATCAAATCTTGTGAAAGAAATAAGACTGAGAATGAAGGGATATGGAAGATTCTAAATACATTAACTCTTATATTTAATCATACAATGTAGATGATTGAACAAGTTATACCTTGTACTAAGAACTTTACGAGAGAAAATCTTCTTGGAAGATTGGAAGCAGTAGAAATAAGCTTGAGATAGTTGGGATATCTACCTATCATTGAGACAACATTCAACACACTTATTGTTCGCCCTACCTTTTCAAGAAGCATTAGTGTAAGTGGAGACTATGCTAGTCATAGTAGATCTAAGATCAAAGAAGATAGAAAGATTGAGGAAGGAATTTCCTTTCTTTGTGAAAAGACAACCTGAAGGTAAGAAAATCTTTAAATGTTGGACTTGTCAAGAATATGGTCATTTTGCATCTAAATGTCCTAAGATAGTAAAGAAATATAAGATTAACTTTAAACATAGAAGATCTAAAGAATGATACTATGCTAATGATGAAGAATTTGAGGCTAGTATTGAGAAATCCCTAAGTGATAGTGATAATGAGAATGATGATATAAGATTTGTAGCAATAAAAGAAGAAAACTCTGAAAATGAAGTTACAGAAGAAAAGGCATTAGTTTCCCAAGTAGAAAAGAGATCTAATTGGATTATAGATAGTGGTTGTTCACATCATATGACTAGAGACATGAAGAAGTTTATAAAGTTTAACAATTATGATGGAGGAATTGTTAGAGTTGGAAACAATGCACCTTGCTTGATAAAAGGAATATGATCTATTACTCTGGATGGAAAGACTAACACTAATGATGTTTACTTTGTGGATGGATTGAAACATAATCTTTTGAGTGTTGGATAGTTAGTTGATAACAGACATCAACTTTGGTTTACTAAGAAAACTTGTGTGATCAAGGATAAGGATGGTAATGTTAGGAATAGTCCCAAGAGATAACTGAGAGGGGGGGGGTGAATCAGTTATCTAAAAATTTCAATTATTTATCCAATTAAGTATACTTAAACATAAATCATAAACACAATGAAAGAACAATTGAACTCAACACAATATTTTGGTTACGGGGAAACCCAAATAGGTAAAAACCCTGGTGGGAATTGACACCCACTAATATTCTGCACTAGTGTATTATGATCCTTGTTAGAAGATCATTAACCCTGTTAGGAGTTTCTTTACAATATATTTAGTATAGTAGACCTACTCAAGAGTCAAACCCCATTAGGAGTGTTTTACAATAGTCCCTGTTAGGGGAGAGGACGCACTATCTGAGAGCTCACTGCTCAAAGGGGCGAAGGCTACAACCTTTTGAATAATAGATACACACTATATCTGGATCTTGGTGAACTACACTTTTACCTATTATCTAGATCAATTCCAATGAATAGCACAAACACTTTACTTGGTCACATAGACCTTCCTTTGATGGTTCAAAACTTCACACACTATGCTCTACTCTGCTTAATCAACCATGAACCACACTCAAGCAATCCCAAATGACTGCCTATAAATATCTTTCCTCTAAATGATATAATCAATTTTCCCTGTGAGAACCACCTTGAAATCATATTAGAGAAATCATATTATAGAAACCATAACAAACTCCAATAACAATTCAATCATCTCTACTAAGCATGCAACACATTCTGGGACCTGTCCAATAAGATAATTATAGATGCATAGTACACACTGACAGCTCTACCAAAACAAATGGATCTTTCTCCTCAAGCTGAATTACTTCATGCACTCTTACTCGAACATCACTAACTCTCCTCTAAGCTTAAATCAAAGGGCACATACCCAAATGATAGGTGCAACTCTAGAACCAATATAATCTATGTCAGCTCTTCTAAACAAACACAAGAAACTACTACTGGTGAATAGCGACTACATAACTTCACTTCTATTGATCATCAGACTCTACATCCATGAATGTAACATCACTAATATATCTTCAACATATATCCAAGTGTGCAAGGATCTATGATAACTATATGGAAAACCCTACAGAGAACACTACATGTTACTCTATTAGGAACACTGCTCACACAAGATGCTATATAACTATGTGTACTAATAGTTAACCTCTACACCCATGATATTATGCTGATATCATGTCCATGATATATATACTGAAAGCTTACTACATAAGACTTCTATGCATGTTACTTTCCATATGTTGTCATCAATAACAAACATACAGTCTGTACTGGCCTGCTGGTAAATCTCCAACAATCTCCCCCTTTGGCATTGATGGCAACATGTGGAATGAAAAACCACCACCAACCCAATGAGAAATAATTTTATAAAATTCTCCATTTCCTCATCAAAAACTCCCCGAAAGATGAATCCTCCTAATGCTACACTAATCTTCAATATTCTCCATTTCCTCAACTGAACTGCCTCCAAGACTGAATATTGCTCCCCCTTAGTATACTACTCCTTTTGTTTTTCATGACTCTATATATTACTCCCCCATTAACATCAATTGAAAAGGGTGCTATTCATTTTAAGCACCAGTACTACTCCTGAGGTAGAGTAGTCAACCTTCCATCAATCCCTGAGGACTGATGCCTTTGCTTCTTTCTTTTAAGTAGAATGAGGGAAGGGAATTACTCCCAACTTCTCCCTGAGATACTCAAAAGTATCCTTACGCAAGGGCTTTATGAATATATCTTCCAACTAATGCTTAGTACTTACATAGTCCATCTTGACTTCTTTCTCTACCACTTTCTCTCCTAGGAAGTGATACTTCATCTTAATGTGCTTTGTCTTTGCATGCATCATAGGGTTCTTAGACATATTGATAGTGCTAGTGTTATCATAGTGAATGACTATAGGATAATCAATCTGAATTCCAAAATCCTTTATCATCTACTTGATCCAAACAATTGTATAAAAATTTAGGGCTGCTACAACATACTCCACTTCTGCTGTTGACTGAGAAATACAATTATGTTTCTTGCTTGTCCAAGTGACAAGTCTATTACCAAGAAACATTGCTCCACCTGATGTACTCTTTCTATCATCTACACATCCTTACGAATCAGCATCAGTGTATACATGAAGCTCACAATTTTTTGAATTAGGATACCATAGACCATAGTTTGTAGTGCCCTGCAAGTATCTGAATATTCTCTTTACTACCATGAGGTGAATTTTCTTAGGTTCTACTACAAATCTTCCAACTATGCCAACTACATTGGAAATATCAAGTCTAGTCTGAGTAAGATATATGAGTTTACCAATCATAGACTTCTACAATGTTGTATCCACTGCTAGTGAGTCATCTTCTTTTGTAAGTTTGCATCCAGTGATCATAGGTTTTCCTACTAGCTTTCAATCATCCATCATGAATTTCTTCAGTATCTATTTCACATATTTGGACTAATTAATAAAAATTCCTTTTTATGGCTGTTGCACATTTAGTCCCAAAAAGTATTTTATAGGACCAATCATACTCATCTAATGATGTCTCTCTAATGAATAGATTATAATTTGTTGCTCCTTTCTTGAATCTAATCTTTGTTATATATCCATATAGTCTCTCATACCATGCTCTAGGGGCTTGCTTAAGTCCATAGAGGGCTTTCTTCAACCTTCATACCATATCAGGTCTGTTTGATCAGGTGAATCCTTATGGCTTCTCAATCTATACATCTTCTTTCAAATCTCCATTCAAGAATGTTGACTTGACATCTGTCTGATATACTTTGAAGTTTTTAACTGTAGCATAAGCTAGAAACAACTTGATAGCTTTGAATCTACTTACAGGTGCAAATGTGTCTAACTTGTCAATCTCTTCTCTTTGTGCATATCCCTTACATACTAACCTTGCTTTATTTCTTACTATTGTACCATCTTAATTCATCTTGTTTCTGAATATCCACTTTGTTCGAATCACATTCTTATCACTAGGTCTTGGGACCAATTCCCAAGTGTCATTTTTAACAATCAAATCAAGTTCTTCTTTCATAGCATCATGCCAATCTGAATCATTACAAGCATCTTCAACACTTAAAGGTTCAATCTGAGATAGTAAACATACCGCTTCACTACTAGCTGATTTCTTTGCTTGTGATCTTCTTAAGACTTTTTCACTCTGATCTCCAATGATGTCTTTCTTGGAATGGTTTCTCGATGTAAATTTTGGAGCTTTAAGTGATGCTGACTCATTAGCCTTAGGAGCATCTTATTCACTTGCCTTGGGGTCATTGAATAACACATCAATACTACCAAACATTTCTTCAATAACTATTTCACTAGTGGATGGTTTGGGTTCTTCTTCAATCATAGGTGAGTAATCATGATAGCTTTCTTGAACCATAAAATTTTCATCAATCTTAACATGAGTACTTTCAATGATCTTTTTCAATATTAAATTGAAACATCTATAAGCTTTACTTTTAGTAGAGTAACCAAGGAAAATAACTTCATCACTTCTTGCATCAAACTTTCCTATTGCTTCATCCCTCTTGATGTAGCACTTGCTTCCAAATATTTTGAAGTATTTTACTATGGGAACATTATCAAACCATAGCTCATATGGTGTTTTGTCAGTGCCTAGAATCAATTGAATTCTATTGATGGTGTAGACTATTGTATTGACCGTATCTCTCCAATAGGTGTGAGAAACTTTTCCTTCAATCATGATAGTGCACGTTGTATCAAGGATGATCCTATTCCTTCTCTCTACAATTCCATTCTTTTGAGGAGTTCTAGGTGCATGTAATTGTCTCTTTATGACATGTTCTTTGCAGTACTCATAGAATTTATCAAAGGTGAATTATCCTCCTCTATCCGATCTCAAACATTTTATCTTTAGTCCATATTCATTCTCAACCTTAGCTTTGAATATTTTGAACTTCTCAATTGCTTCTGACTTATCTTTCAAGAACACAACCCACATCATCCTAGTATAATCATCAACAAACAAAATGAAATACATTTCACCATAGTATGATCTTTTTTGAGTTGGACCACATAGGTTTGTATGAATTAGATCCAACTTGTTCTCTACTAAGTTTTTCTTAGTCCTCAATGAATTTCTCACATGCTTTCCCATCACACATTCCCTGCATATAGTATCAACTGGATTTTCTATGCTAAGTAGATATCTTACTACCTTTACATTTCTTATCTTTACTATGTTATCAAAATTGATATGACATAGTCTTTTATGCCACAACCAACTGTCATCAACTTTAGCAACAAAAAAACTTGCTTCTAAATAGAGTTGAAAAACATTACCTCTTGTCTTTGAGCCCGATGCAATCATAACACCATCCTTGTTGTTAATGATGCATTTGTCATCTTTGAACTCCTACCGATAACCTTTTCCAAGTAACTATCCAACACTAAGAAGGTTATGTTTCAAACCATCTACATAGAGAACATCATTAGTACTATTCTTTCCATCCAAGGTGATGGCTCCTCTACCAACTCTGGGTTTAGGAGTGTTATCTATGAATCTAACCATACCACCATTGTATTTGTCTAGATGAAAAAACCTACCTTTATCACCTGTCATGTGATGTGAACAACCACTATCTATAATCTAGTCTATCCTTATATTAGCTTGTGAAATTAATGCTAGCTCTTGATTCTCTTTCTTATCTTCATGATCTATCTTATTTATCATTTTCTCTATGATAATAATGAATCCAATTTCTTTTTCACCTGATTCATTATCAAAAACTCCATCTCCATCATAGTAACATTCCTTAGAGTACTTAGGCTTGTAATCCTTTTTGAATTTTCTAGCTCTAGTAGGACACTTAGATGCAAAGTGACCGATCTTATTACATGAAAAGCACTTAAATGGAAATTGAGCTTCATAGAAATGAAATCATCTATATTTTTCTCTTCATCATCATCATCAAAATTACCAGAAGTGTTTGCAGATTTCTTACCATGAACTATAGCTTTGAAGGTTGTCTCACTTTTAGGTTCCGTCTTCAATCTTGAAATCTCAAAGGATGAGATTTTGCTAATCAAGGTCTCTCTCTTGAAATTTGATGTAATTTGCATGGTCTCATCAAGGATGTTGATCTTGCTTTCATATTCTAGAGTGAGAGTGGTCATTAACTTGTCCATAATGTCCTCCTCTAAAATCTCTCCACCATTGTATCTGATTCTAGCAACTACTTTATCTATCCTTTGATTGCAAGCTCTGTTATTTTCTTCAGGCAGCATCTCTAATGCATTGTATCTTTTCTTCCATGTCTTTCTGCATGCACCCTTTTCTTTTTTTTCTCCTTCAAATATGTCTTCTAGGTGCTTCCATATTTTGTGGGCTGTATCTACCTTCTTTATCTTTAAAATTTCACTATCAGATAGGGCCCTAATAAGGGCTTCTTTAGCTATAGCATTCTGATGAAACAATTCTTTTTGTCTTTCAGTAGCATCATCCTTTTCAAGGTCTTCTAAGGTAGGAATCTTGGCTGCTTTGATAGTTACATCAAAAACTTCAAAAGCAATGCACTGCAAATGGGTCACCATCTTGTTCTTCCAATCAAGATAATTCTCTCCATCAAAATTAGGACTTTCTTTCCCGAAGTATGCCATCTGATCAACCTTAGGTTGTTAAAATTTCTCTTCAAGGCACTTGGCTCTGATACCAATTGTTAGGAATAGTCCCAAGAGATAACTGAGAGTGGGAGGGGGGGTGAATCAGTTGTCGACAAGTTTCAATTATTTATCCAATTAAGTATACTTAAACATAAAGTATAAACATAATGAAAGAACACTTTAACTCAACACAATATTTTGGTTATGTGGAAACCCAAATAGGTAAAAACCTCAGTGGGAATCGACTCCCACTAATATTCTGCACTAGTGTATTATGATCCTTGTTAGAAGATCCTTAACCATGTTAGGATTTTCTTTATAATATATTTAGTACAGTAGACTTGGTCAAGGGTTGGACCCTATTAGGAGTATTTTACAATTGTCCCTATTAGGGGAGAGGATGAACTATCTAAGAGCTCACTGCTCAAATGGGTGAAGGCTACAACCTTCTGAATAATAGATACACACTATATCTAGATCTTGGTGAACTGCGCTTAGACCTGCTATTTGGATCAATTCCAATAAATAGCACACATAATTTACTTGGTCATATAGACCTTCCTCTGATGGTTCAACACTCCACACACTCTGCTCTACTTAATCAACCATGAACCACACTCAAGCAATCACAAATGACTACCTATAAATATCTTTCCTCGAAATGATATAATCAAGTTGGCCTATGAGAACCACCTTAAAATCATATTAGAGAAACCATACCAAAATCCAATAATAATTCAGTCGGTTCTACTAAGCATGCAACACATTTTGGGTCCTGTCCAATAAGATAATTGTAGATGCACACTACACACTGTCGGCTCTACCAAAATAACTAGATCTTTCTCCTCAAGATGAATTACTTCATGCACTCTTAAGAAAACATCACTAACTCTCCTCTAAGCTTAAATCTAATAGCACATACCCAAATGATAGGTGCAACTCCAGAACCAATATAATCTCTATCGGCTCTTCTGAACAAACACAGGAAACTTCTACTGGTGAATAGCAACTGCATAACTTCACTTCTACTAATTATCAGACTCTGCGTCCATGAATTTAACATCACTAATATATCTTCAACATATATCCAAGCATGCAAGGCTCTATGATAACTATATGGACAACCATACATAGAACATTTCCTATTACTTTGTCATGAACATTGTTGACATAAGCTGCTATATAACTATGTATACTAACAGTTAACCTCTGCACCCATGATATCATGCAGATATCATGTCCATGCTACATATACTAAAATATTTCTACATAAGACTTCCACACATGATACTTTCCATATGTTGTCATCAATGACAAACATACAGACTGTACTAGCCTACTGGCAAATATCCAACAGGTAATTTGATTGGAACTAGATCAAGAACTAGAGGTAATGTATTTCAGTTGAACCCTATAGAGATGACATGTTTGATTACTAGAATTGATGATAGTTGGTTATGGCATAGAAGGTTTTGTCACATAAACTTTGATAACATTGTGAAAGTAAGTACTACACTTGCAGTAAGAGATTTTCCTAAGATTATGAAACCTACTAACATGATTTACAAAGAATGTGTGATGGCTAAGAAGAAAAAAAGTTCATTTCCTAGTAAGAAGTTCATATCAATAGTGAAGTTGGAAATTGTTCATAAAAATTTGAGCGGTACCACAAGGACTAGAGGATTCTATGGTGAAAGGTATTTTAATATTCTTGTTGATGATTTTACAAGAATGATGTGGATTGCATTTCTTAAAGAAAATTTTGAAACATTTGATAAGTTTAAGGTAATTAAGAACAAAGTTCAGAATGAATCTGGAATGAAGATTAATTGTTTAAAATCAGATAGAGGTGGAGAATTTACTTCAAATGAATTTAATACTTTTTGTGAAGTGAATGGTATTAAGAGACAATTTTCAGCTCCTAGAACACCTGAACAAAATGGTATTGTAGAAAGAACATATTAGTAACTAAAGTAGCAAGAGCTATGTTATTTGAGAATGATTTGGCGAAGACATTTTAGAGAGAAGTAGTGAATACAGTAGTATATACAATGAACAAAGTAAAAATCAGAGTAGAAACAAACAAGGCACCGTATGAATTATGGTTTGGATATGCACCATCAGTTAAGTATTTTAGAATTTTTGGAAGTAAGTGCTATATTAAAAGAGATGATGATATTGGTACGTTTGACCCTAGAAGTGATGAAGGTATATTTCTTGGTTACTCATTGAAAATCAAAGCCTATAGATATTTCAATAAAAGAACTAAAACTATTGTTGAGAGAAAATGTTAAAGTTGATGAAAAAATCAAAATTCAGGAAAGAATGCTTGATTATGAATTAGATGAAGGAATTCGTCCTAGAATTAATCAAGAAAATATTGAATTATTTTATGAAACTAACAGTGATTTGTAGAATGAGAGTCACATTGAGGAAATAAGAGAAGAACCTAGATTAGAACATGGAGTTGAAACAATAATTGAGACAATGACACCTAATAGGAATCTAGCAGGAAATCACCTTGTTGATCAGATTATTGGGAGCATAGAAAAAGGAGTTCTGACATGGAATAAGGTACAAGAAGAACTATGTTTGATTTCTCAAATTGAACGTAAATCTAATAATAAATATTTTAAAGATGAAAATTGGATTAAAGTAATGAAGGAAAAACTAGATCAAATTGAAAAGAACAAGACTTGGGAGTTGGTCCCTAGACCTAAAGATAAGAATGTAATAGGAAATAAATGGCTATATAGGAACAAAATGAATGAACAAGGAGAAGTTGTAAGAAGCAAAGAAATATTGGTATGTAAAGGATACTCACAGCAAGAAGGAATTGATTACGAAGACACTTTTGCACCTGTTGCAAGAATTGAAGTGGTAAGAATATTTTTGGCTTATGTAGCTTATAATAAATTCAAAGTATATTAGATGGATGTGAAGTCAGCATTTCTGAATGGAGAACTAGAAGAAGTCTACATTGAGAAGCCTGAATGTTTTCTCTTGACTCATGAAGAAGACATGGTATGTAAATTGAACAAAGCTTTATATGGACTGAAACAAGCACCTAGAACTTTGTGTGCAAGATGAGATAAGTATTTGATAAAATTAGGATTTGCTAAAGGCACATCAAGTAGTAATTCATATTTGAAAGAAATTGAGAATGTTTTATTGATTGTAGTTATCTTTGTTGATGATATTATCTTTGGAGGAGAATTTGAAGCTAGTGATAAATTTTTCGATGAAATGAAGACTAAATTTGAAATGAGCATGATTGGTGAGATGAAATATTTTTTAGCATTACAGATAACACAAAATAGTGATAGTATTTTCTTATGTCAAATAAAGTATCTGAATGACTTATTGAAGAGATTTGGAATGGAAAATTGTAAGCCAATTGGCACACCTATGGTAACTAGTCATAAGTTATTTAGCATAGATGAAACTCTTCCAGTTGAACAAAAGAAGTACATATCTATGATTGGAGGATTGCATTATTTAACTCATACAAGACTAGATATATCACATGCAATTCGAATTGTTGCAAGATTTCAAGTTGATCCTAAAGAATCACATTATGCAGTAGTAAAAAGAATACTGAGATATTTGAAAGACACAATTGACTATGGGTTATGGTATGAAAAATATGATAAATTTATCCTATGTGCATACACAGATGTAGATTGGGGAGGTAGTGTTGATGACAAAAAGAGTACAAGTGGTGGAGCATTTTTGCTTGGAGGAAGATTGGTTTCTTGGCTAAGCAAGAAAAAAAATTGCATTTAACAGAGCACAAAAAAAGAAGAATATGTAGCAGCAGAAAAAAAAATTGTAATTATATAATATTGATGCAAGGGAGGATGGGGAGAGGGGCTAAAGGCACACCCTAACTAGATCCACCTTGCAGAGATCACACACGAAAGCAAAAAACACACAAGTGAGAGAGAGAATGCATATATCTTTCATATGTTTATTCCAATTAATTCATACATGTAGGGCAGTAAGGCCTTCCTAGTTTAGGCTAGATATTACAATTCAAGTACATGTTGGAAAAATGGCTAGCACTCCCCTCAATATTTGAAAAATGGCTTAACCATCTCATGTGTCTTCTCTAAGTCTAGTGGTTGTATCGGGCATTAATAGGTCGATCTTTTGGTGCAATAGAAACCACTACTTGTAACAAGTGGTATCAGAGCTTGGTCACAAGTTTAAATCCCCTTGGGTAATGTTGAGGGGGAGATTGTTAGAACAATAGCCAGCGCTCCCCTCAGGATTTTTGACATGGCTTAACCGCCTCCTGTGTCTTCTATAAGTCTAGTGGTTGTATCGAGCATTAACAGGTTGATCTTTTTTTGCAATAGAAACCGCTAATTGTAACAGTACAGAAGTCCTCCAACATGCGAGGATCTAAAACAATATTCTTTCTCCTAGCTTCTATCTTGAGGTCCTAACTAATTTCTTTCCTAAAACTAAAAACAAGATTACATTATATACAAGAGGCTGCCGAATAATTTAGCCTTCAAATCCACCATCAATAGAAGGAATGAAAAGATCTAGGTCTACACACTTCCCAATGATAGATACCATCATTAAATCTATGACCATAATTAATTACAAGAGTTGGCCTCAACAAGAACTAAAATAGACAACTTGGTAAGAAAGGATAACTAAGTGCCAGATAAGCATCACCGAGCACCAGGGAAATTCACTGAGCACCAGAGAGATAACTGACCAACTCCGATAAATAAAAGAAATTGAGCACACCGAACCAACCCAATCAAAGAAGGAACTGAGCAACACAAGAAAGCACAAACATTTTTTTGGTGACATGGGATTGCAAGGGTCCCGAGATGCTTCTGCATCAAACACCTAGGGTTATTTGACATGATTCTTTGTATCATGAAGCAGGTACAATCCAAGTTAAATCCAACTCAAATTGTGAAATCCATGAACTATCTTCAATTGGTCTGTTCTTCCACATTACCAGATATTCCAGATACTATTTTCCTCTTGTACTTCTACCAATTCTTTGTTCCAAAATCTTCTCAACTTATTTTATTTGTTTCTTAGGATAATCATTTGATACTATCATTTCTTCATCCGACTCATGATACTCATATAAATCAACAATATTTAAAATAGGTGATATATCTCTGTCATCAAGTAAATCAATCTCATAAGCATTTCCACTATCAAATCTCTTCAAAATCTTGCAAGGACCAAACTTCTTCATTTTCATCTTCCCAAATGTTCCAATAGGAAATTTACCTCTCTTCAAATGAACCATTATTTCATCACCGACTACAAAAGTCTTATGTCTTCTAGATCTATCAACTCTATCTTTGTATTTCTGATTACTTTTCTCTAACTTATGTTTCACATCTTCATGTTGTGAGGTCCTAACTTGACTCATCTTAGCTTTACAATTGATTTGATACTTGGACTATCTAAATGATACTTTATTTTGTGATACTAGACCTATTTTGATTATGACTTCATAGCATTAGACACTATGTGATGATTTTACTTTATTATATTGATGATGATGTTAGACGTACCTCTAAATGCTTATGTTAGATTCATATTTGCTTTATGTTATGGAAAGACTAATGAATTCTGGATTCTGCATTTTGTTACGTTATCATATGGATTAGTAAAATGTGTTAGTGGCGATGTGAAATTCGTAAAGTAATGATTGTATAATTGATTAGGGTTACTTTTTTAAGTGAAAATTTAACTTACATTTCGATGCTTATAGAATTAGGGCACATTGTGGAATATGTTTATGTTGAAATCATGAAATGCAATTTCTCTATATATTTGTATTTGGATGTTACTATAGATCCTACTTCTCTTTCAATATGTTTATATATCCATTATTTTCATGAGATATTGATATCTGAATCGAGTGTGTAGGAATATGACCATGATATTAAATATGGGGAAACAAGGATGGATGTATGTGAAAACATTTTAAGGCCAAGATCAACTCTAGAAAGAGAATGAACTCGTTGTTATGTAATTTTATTTTTGTAAATATAACGCTTGAGTGATTGTTGTTGTAAAATGCTAATATGTGCATAATTTGATGTAAACTCAAATACGTAAATGTGAATGTAAATTATCCATCAGTAATGCCATGTGTGTAATTAAGTAATGTGATGTGTACTCCCTTTTATGAGGTGTCACTTGACACCAATGTAATATGTTGGCATGCCTAAGTATAAAGTGGACCCTACCTCACCCTTAGGTCATCTTGTGAGTCCCTAGGCATGGTTAGTGGTTTGGGAAGCCAAGGCAAGTGACATCACTTCCCATTTTCGTATGTAAACTTCACTAGGGTTTTTGGAGGGTTAAATTGAGCCCTAGGGTGTATTTAGGGTTAGTTTTAAGTACCCCAAGGAATGCGCATAGGTTTGGGGGTCAATTTTTACCCTTTTCTTCACCCAAGAATTCTAAAATGCCTCTCAAAGTGAGCCTTCTTTGAGAGTGACGGATTTGGACATGTATTCTGGGATAATCCCCTTCCTCATGTCTTAAATTACATTCTATTTCCAAGCTTAGGGCAAGTGGCTAGTGAGAAAGAACCAAGACACCTAACTTACCTTGGGATGAGGGTAGGAGAGAAGGAATGTTTTTGAGCTATTAGGAAAAGAGACTAGGAAAGAATTACACACTTTTCACATTATGCAATCTTTTTTTTTTGAGAGAGAATAGGCTTGAGAGGATCTAGAGGCTTGAGAAGGGAAGGAAAGCTAGGAAGGGGAGGAAAATCTCTTCAACAAAATTACCTTTGCCATAGCTTGAGAAAAGGTAGGTGCACCCATCTTGAAATTTTTGTTATGTATTGTATTGTTTAATTTGAAATGTTGTGAGACTATGTTATGTGTATTTTCATTTTTTCTTCATGGAGATCTCTCTTGTTTTTCCCCTTGTATGTTGTGAATATGTTAAGGGAGTGCAAGATTACTCTCATCCTTGGGAGGATTTGAGAGTGTCTTGGGGTGAAGGTCATAGTTGGGAAATCTTTATGTGTAGAGCTTGGATGTATGGGCATCCTTGAAGCCTACTTGAGTTGTAAATTGGGGGCCATAAGGGATGTGATTAGTGCTACATGAGATGAGCTAGTATGTTGGGAATGAGCCTTGTGAAGGCATGTAATATTGATTTTTAAGTACTTGATTTGTTTTTAGTATGGCATCTCCATAAGGATGATTCCAACTTCACCCATATTTGGATCAATTATGATCATATGTGCACACTTGGGATTGGGAGTAAAAATGTCTTGTTATTTTTTCTTGTTGTTGATTGTGTGATGAATATTTGTATCCCATCTATCATTATTTCCCCTAGCTCGGCGGTGGCCATATAATGGCCTTGGCTGGGAGGTGAGCCTCCATGATCATGGGAGAAAATTTTTACTTGCAGGTTTACTTAGGGGCTTAATTGAATAGTTTTCAAGATGAAATGTCTTTGAGGAAGCTTGAGGTCTTTGAAGGAAGGAAAATAAATTTATAAGATGTTGATTAATTACTTGTAAAATTCCAAATGAGTGGAATGTTTTCATTGTATTTTAATTGTAATTGAATCTTTTGGAAAATTTGTATATTTACATTTTATGTTTGAAGAAAGAATTGGGTTGAGGACTTAGGAAGGAGTATTTCAATTTTGTATTATTTTGAAAATTAGAATGTATCATAATTTAATTTTAATTTATTGGTGTGTAGAAAATCAAAGGAAATATTGATTATTAAAAACTTAGGAAAGTGTTTTCAATTATGTATTATTTTGAAAATATTAATTCATCTTGGAAGTGAAGTTATATAAATTTGAATCTTTAATTTATTTTCTGACTTATAGAAATTAAAGGAAATACTAATTAATTAACTCTCTGCAACTTCTAAGTCTATGGTATTTGGAATATACTAATTCTGTTCTTGTATATAAACAAAACTGTTACTAGATAATCTAGTTTAGATCTCGGTATTTTGTTTTCAAATTCAGTGGAATAAAGATTTTCTTTGGCATGCAGTGACTTGATATTTAAAAGAACATTTACCTACAGTTTTGCACAAGATTATCTCTGCATGTAATTGAGAAAACATCTTTTTTTCAGACCTTTTAATAATTACATATTTGGACTTCTCCATAAGATCTAGATAAATGCATTTTAAAACTGAAAAAAAGGGTCCTACTGAGTAATTAGCATAATCTCCATACTTATAATAGATTAATATATATATATAACAATATATATATTTATACTAATGCCCCATTTTCAAAACAATATAAATTGCAAAATTAGATAATAGGTATATTTTTTTCAATAAAAACAATCTTACACACACACACACACACACACACACACACACATATATGTATACATATATATGTATGTATATATATATATATATATATATATATATATATATATATATATATATATATATATATATATATATATATACACATATATGTATATATGTATATATACATATATGTATATATGTATATATACATATATGTATATATGTATATATACATATATGTATATATGTATATATACATATATGTATATATGTATATATACATATATGTATATACATATACATATATGTACATATATATGTATATGTATATACATATATGTATATATGTATATATACATATATGTATATACATATACATATATGTACATATATATGTATATGTATATACATATATGTATATATACATATATACATATATATATACATATATATATAATACATACATATATACATATATATATGTATATATATGTATATATATACATATATGTATATATATATGTATATATATAGATATATCTATATATATGTATATATGTATGTATATATATATGTGTGTGTGTGTGTATGTATATATATATATGTATATGTATATATATATATATATATGTATATGTATATATATATATATATATATATATATGTATGTATGTATGTATGTATGTGTGTGTGTGTGTGTATATGTATATGTATATGTATATGTATGTATATATATATATATATATATATGTAGTGTTTGTAGTAACATAAAACTTTGGATGCACTATTTTATTTGAGAAACAATATACACATATATTATATAATAATATATATAATAAATATTATATATATATATATATTTGAGCTACTTTTTTTAAAAAAAAAATTATCATAAAAAAAAGTAAACAAATATCAAAAAAAAGGAAAACATTAAAAATGTTTTGGAGGGGCTTGGTTGTGCCGAAACCCTCCCCCATTTCTACTGTTGGCTGCAGCAGTGGTCAACCACTATGGGTGGCCGAAGCCATGGTAATGGTCGTGACCACTGTTCATGGTTGAGACCATGGCAGTGGCCATTCCACTATTTGTGGCCAAGGCCGCGACAGCGGCCGAGCCACTGTGTGTGGCCCTTGCCACCAAAGGTCTGTGCGCAGGGGGGGTTTGAGTTGATCCATGGCCGTCGGCCCCCAGGTTAAAAAAAAATACATTTTATTTTTTATTGACAAAGAAAAAACAACATTTAAATTAAAATGAGACTGTTTGATTTTATTTTTTAAAAGAAAGAGGTTTAGCTAAATCTATAGCATATGTACATTTACATTAAAATAAAGAGCTAGACTATGCAGGAGCGACCGATCTTAAAACATAGGTCAAAAATCTTATGAGAGTAAATTTATCAAAAACTAGGGTTTTCATTGACAGAGAAAACCTAAATTTTTTTTTAGATCCCTTGGCCACTAGATCTTTAGAACTAATGCAAGAGCATCCTCGGTGTAAGGGAAATCTTGCATCACCCAAAAATATTTTTATTTTTGTATTCAATAAGGGTTATCTTGTGCAGAGCTGCTATTTATGGAAACTTGCTATTTTTTTAGTAAGTTGGCCTTATGATCTCAGAATGTTCTGATTTTACATGTGGAGGTTCATCTCAGTCATATCAGCCTGCCAACAAAGTTTCATGGCTAGATTAGATCTAGTTTTGAAGATATTGAAGATTTTCGATATTGGCAGCAGGGTACAAAAACTTTGAACTCAGTTTTGAAAGCTTTAGAGGCCCTAGATGAGGTCAAAAAATTAGGTGACAGGCACTTTGTGCTAGTCAAGCCTATAGAGTGCTTCGTGGTGTTTCTGAAATGGGGTTATAATAGTCAATCAGGTCAACTGGTGATGACTTATGGTCTCTGAAAGTCAGGCCACTTGAAATGGCAAAAAATAATTTTCCTTCAAAATTTTTGTTCAAGTTTCAAAAGTTATTTTGAGCTGACTTTGATGTAATAAATTGAAAAATAAAATAATTCTAAGTTGGGTCATCCCTTAGGGCTAAATTTTTGGAACCTTCTCAGGCAGTGGAAATTGTCTATATAAAGAAGGCCCGTAGTGTTGTCTAGGGCAGTTCTGGGTAGTAGATCTAGGTATTGATTCGAGGATTTTTTCCTACAAAATATTGTAAAGGAATGCCCATGTGGCTTTGCATATTGTAATTCTGAAAGTTTGTAATTCTACATTTGTGGAGATAATAAGAAGCCAATTTTTTGTTCTTGCATATTATTATTGTTGTTTCTCTATTTCTGTTATGTGTTTGTGGTACTAAGGGGAGCACCCTTCATCAAGTGGTATCAGAGCCAAGTTTCTTGAGTGTGTAAATAGATCACCGACTGTGAGGCAATTTGCACCAGGACCATGGTTAGGGTTTTAGCGCGCATCATGAAAATGCCTCCACGAAGAGAACATGGCAGAAGAGCTGGTGCTGTGACACCTAAGGTTAGAGAGCTGGAGAGACAAGTGTGAGCATTGCAAGAAGAGATTCACAAAGGAATAAATCTTAATTTCAGAGACGAAAGCAAGGATGAAGCTGAAGAAGAATATCAAGAAGGAGAAGCTGAAGTTGTGAATTAGGAGGAAGAAAGACTTTTTCAGGCGATTTCCAAGATTGGGAAAAGACCTAAAATTGAGGTTCCTACATTTTATAGAAATCTTAACCCAGAGGAATTGATCGACTAGATCAATGAATGTGAGGAATATTTTGAGTATGAAGATGTTGAGGATCCTAATAGGGTCAAATTTGTGAAGGCCAGACTGAAAGGTCATGCGAAGATCTAGTGGCAAGAGATTCAATTGGAGTGAAATAGAAGAGGGAAAGATAAAATCACAAGATGGGATCGGATGGTGGATAAATTGAAGTGACAGTTCATTCCTGTTGATTATGAGCTTGACCTACTAAAGAAAATGCAAAGTTTAAAGCAAGCAGGAAGATCTGTTCAGGAGTATACAGAGGAGTTCTATCGACTCCTCATTAGAATAGGTCATGCAGAAACTGATAAGGAGAAAGTTGCCTGATACCTTAATGGGTTAAGGCCAAGCATTCAGGAGGAGTTGAATCTGGTTTGAATGAACAATATTGAGGAGGCATACTAGTTTTCCCTAAAAGTAAAGGAAAAGTTGAACAAGAAGTTTGAGAGCAGACAAAATGGTAGAAGTCATGGTGGAAGATCTGGCAGATGGTCATATGGTGGCCAAAATGAAGATCCAAAAAAGAAGGATGAGGCCAATAGCAGCTAGAATCAGAGAGGAAAAAATTCCAATCATTTCCAAGATTAGAATAATAAAGATCAGAGAGGAAGAGGAAGAGGACAAGGATTTGGAAGAGGAGGCTTCCATGGAACATGTTTTCACTATGGAGGAGAAGGTCATAAGGCATTTGAATGTCCTCAGTGCCAAGGTAGAATAGACAAGAGAAATGAAGGCCAGGCCAGAGTTGCACATGTAGATGAAGATGTCAGATCATCAAATTCTGAAGATGCTAAAAGAGAAGAAATGCTAATTAACAAAAGAGTCCTACTGAGTGGTGAGAATGAACCAAAACAAAAGAGGAACTTGTTTCGCATTAGATGCAAGTGTGAAGGTAAATGTTGTGATGTGATTATCGATAGTGGAAGCACTAACAATTTGGTGTCAGAAGAGATGGTGACAAAGTTGAAGCTCAAGAGATAGAAACACCCACATCCATATCGGATTGCCTGGGTGCAGGATGACCACAAGATCATGGTCAGTGAAAAGTGCCTGGTAAATTTCAAGATCAGTGGGTACCAAGATGAGGTACTATGTGATATAATATCTATGGATGCATGTCATATGTTGTTGGATAGCCCATGGTAGTTTGACAGATGTGTTGTACATGATGGTCGTGCGAATACCTATTCCCTTACAAAGGATGGAGTGCGACATAAGCTAAAGCCATTGAAGGAGACTGAAGAAAAGGTATGTGGTAATGCAAGAATAACATTTGTTGATGGAAGAAAATTCCTAGATGGTATGAGGCATGAGCATGTGTGTTTTGCTTTAATTCCAAAAGTTGGTAAAGAAGAAGTAGAGGATGTACCTGTAGAGGTTGTAGATTTGTTGAATGAGTTTTAGGATATTGTATCTGATAATGTACCTGATGGATTACCACCGGTAAGGAAGATCAGTCATCAGATGGATTTGATTCCAGGAGCTAGTTTGCCAAACAAGGTAGCACACAGAATGACACTAGCAGAAAGTGAAGAGTTGAATAGACAAGTATACGAGTTAATGCAGAAGGGGTTGATTCGAAAGAGTCTAAGTCCCTGTGTTGTACCAATGGTATTAGCGCCAAAGAAGAATGGAGAATGGAAGATGTGTATAGATTTCAGAGCAATAAACAAGATCACAATCAACTATAGGTTTCAATTGCCATGAATGGATGATATTATGGACTGTTTGAGTGGAGCTGTGTATTTCTCAAAGATAGATCTGAAGAGTGGATATCACCAGATTTGGATTAGAGAAGAAGATGAATGGAAGACTACCTTCAAGACAAAGGAAGGACTATATGAGTGGTTAGTCATGCCTTTTGGGCTAACCAATGCACCAAGCACTTTCATGCGGCTCATGAACGAGGTTCTGAAGGAATTTTTGGGTAAGTTTGTCATTGTTTACCTGGATAATATTTTGATCTTTAGCAAGACATTGGAGTAGCATATGATGCATATTCGTATGGTGTTTGAGAAGTTAAGAGATGAGAAATTATTGATTAATTTGAAGAAGTGTAGTTTTGTGAAGAAAGAGTTAGTGTATTTGGAATTTGTAGTTTTAGTAGAAGGTCTAAAAATGGACTCAAAGAAGGTACAGGCTATCCTTGAATGGCCTACTCCAAGGAGTGCTACTGAGGTAAGATCTTTTCATGGTTTGGCTAGCTTTTACAGAAATTTTATCAAAAATTTTAGTAGTATTTGTGGTCCCTTGACTGAAACAATAAGAGCAGATAGAAAAGAGTTTAAGTGGACTAATGGGGCAGAAAAGAGTTTTCAATTGTTAAAACAAAAAGTTACAGAACAACCTATTTTAGCACTTCCAAAT
This sequence comes from Chamaecyparis obtusa, assembly GCA_027943335.1. NCBI lineage: Eukaryota > Viridiplantae > Streptophyta > Pinopsida > Cupressales > Cupressaceae > Chamaecyparis > Chamaecyparis obtusa. The sequence continues at coordinate 2,087,408 of BSBK01001201.1, forward strand.
TTTAGTAAGGTGTTTCAAGTAGATTGTGATGCTAGTGGTACCGCAATAGGAGCTGTTATGAGCCAATAAGGTAAACCTATTACTTATTTCAGTGAGAAGTTAAATGATGCCAAGATGAAGTATTCTATTTACGATCAAGAATTTTATGCTATAGTTCAGGCATTGAAGAAGTGGAGACACTATCTACTTCCTAAGGAGTTTGTTTTATATACTGATCATCAAGCTTTGCAATATTTGAATAGTCAAGGAAAGTTGAATCAGAGGCATTTGAAATGGGTTGAGTTTTTGCAGAGTTATACATTTGTTTTGAAACACAGAAGTGGAAATCTAACAGGGTTGCAGATGCTCTTAGCAGAAGGCAACTATTGCTGACAGAGATGCAGATTGAGGTGGTTGGGTTCAAAGAACTCAAGAATTTGTATCCAGAGGATCCTAATTTTGGAGGAGCTTGGAAAGCTTGTAAAGAACCTGTTACTCTAGATAGGATGAAATGGCTGGATTTTATCATCCAAGATGATATGCTATTTAGAGGGAGTCAGTTGTGCATTCCATGAAGTTCTGTGAGGGAGAATCTCATCAAAGAGAAGCATAGTGGAGGATTGGCTGGACATTTTGGTCATGATAAAACCCTTGCTTTGGTTGGTGAGAATTATTATTGGCCACAGTTGCAACAAGATGTGAAGAAGTTTGTATAGAGTTGCAGAGTATGTCAGATGGTGAAGGGAGTAAAGTAGAATACAGGGTTATATCACCCATTACCTATACCGAAGAAGCCTTGGGAGGATATCAGTATGGACTTTGTTCTTGGTTTACCGAGGACTCAGCGGGGACATGATTCAATTTTTGTAGTAGTTGATAGATTTTTGAAGATGGCACATTTCATTCCCTGCAAGAAGACTAATGATGATGTTCATGTAGCAGAATTGTTTTTCAGAGAAGTAGTGAGACTACATGGTTTGCCAAAGACCATAGTTCCAGATAGAGACACTAAGTTTGTTGGATATTTCTGGTGTGCATTGTGGAAAAATTTGAAGATAGATTTGAAGTTCAGTTCATCACATCATCCACAGCCTGATGGACAGATAGAGGTGGTGAATAGAAGTTTGGGAAATTTGCTAAGATGTTTGGTTGGAGATAAGCCAACAGGATGGGATTTGATTTTACCACAGGTAGAATTTGCATACAATAATTCTATCAACAGGAGCACTAATAAATCACCATTCCAGATTGTATATGGAAGTAGTCCAAGAAATGCATCTAAGTTGAGAAAGATAGATAAAGGAGAAATAAGTATTTCTGAAGCTGAGGATTTTGCAGAACACTTGAAGAACATCCATGAGGAGGTGAGGAAGCATATTACCAAGATGAATGCGTAGTATAAGACTAAGGCAGATGAGAAAATGAGGCATAAAGAATTTCAGGTTGGGGATGAAGTCATGGTTCATTTGCAGAAGGAGTGGTTTCCAGTTGGTACATATAACAAGCTGAAAATGAAGAAGTTTGGACCATGTAAGATACTAAAGAAGCATGATTCAGGAAATGCATATGAGGTAGAATTGCCTACTGAGCTGAATATTTCACCAGTGTTTAACATTTTAGATTTGATAGAGTATCATGAAGGAGGTGTTGAAGATGAGGTTGCAGCAGCATAATGGAGTATTCCAGCAACCAGTTCAGATATCAAGGAGATTGAAGACATACTAGACAGTCGTGTTGGCAGAAGCACAAGGAACAAGACATATGAAGAATATTTGGTCAAATGGAAAGGATGACCTGTAGAAGATTCATCGTGGCTAACAAAGGAGGAGGTTAACCATCTTGGTTTTCCTCTGCACACCTGAGTCGTGATAGGGTCACTTCTCAAATTACCCTGGGTGTCTAATGCAGGAGCATCCTGGGTGTAAGGGCAATCTTGCATCACCCAAAAATATTTTTGTTTATGCATTCAATAAGGGCTATCTTGTGCAAAGCTGCTATTTATGGAAACTTGCTATTTTTTTAGTAAGTTGGCCTTATGATCTCAGAATGTTCTGATTTTACATGTGGAGGTTCATCTCAGTCATATCAGCCTGCCAACAAAGTTTCATGGCTAGATTAGGTCTAGTTTTGAAGATATTGAAGATTTTCGGTATTGGCAGTAGGGTACAAAAACTTTGAACTCAATTTTGAAGGCTTTAGAGGCCCCGGAAGAGGTCAAAAAATTGGGTGACAGGTGCCCTACGCCAGTCAAGCCTATAGAGAGCTTTGTGGCATTTCCAAAATGGGGTTATAATAGTCAATCAGGTCAACTGGTGATGACCTATGGTCTCCGGAAGTCAGGCCACCTGAAATGGCAGAAAATAATTTTCCTTCAAAATTTTTGTTTGGGTTTCAAAAGTTATTTTGAGCCGCCTTTGATGTAATAAATTGAAAAATTAAATAATTCTAAGTTGGGTCGGCCCTTAAGGCTAAATTTCTGGAACCTTCTCGGGTGGTGGAAATTGTCTATATAAAGAGGGCCCATAGTGTTGTCTAGGGCAGTTCTGGGTAGTAGATCTGGGTATTGATTCAAGGATTTTTTCCTACAAAATATTGTAAGGGAATGCCCATGTGGCTTTGCATATTGTAATTCTGAAAGTTTGTAATTCCACATTTGTGGAGATAATAAGAAGCCAATTTTCTATTCTTGCATATTATTGTTGTTGTTTCTCTATTTTTGTTATGTGTTTGTGGTACTAAGGGGAGCACCCTTCATCAAGAACAAAAAAACATAATAGATCTTTGTGCAATCCCTCATGCTCACACAAGGTTATATTTGTCTGTATAAACACCTCTAGTGTGTATACATACATATGGACACTTGAGTGTGCACTCTTGTCTGTAAACCTCCTCCTTCCTTTCAAAAACCTGGACATAGAAATGAAGCAATATTAGGGTTTGGCTTATCTTTAAAGTGGGCCTAACCCTAATTTCAAATTAGGGTTAGGGATCCACTCTTGGGATATCTCATTCTTTTATTTCTTTTTTTTTTTTTTTAATAGGTGCCTTTAAATTGTAAATGCTTAGAGCTTTGTATTTTATTTTCCTAAAGAGATGAAAGTGACTTTTATTTTTCACTTTTATTTTTGACAAGTTTTAGGTAGGTTAATTTTAAATTTTCTTTTAGAGTATAAAATTTGGAAGTTAGTAATAATCTTAATTATTCATCGTTGTAACCTAAATGATGGAAATTTAATTAGAATTACTTCATCACCATTTTATTTGATTTTTGGCAAGTTAATATTTAGAATTTGAAGTGTACATAAATTTTTAAGTTAACTAGAGATTATCAACATTTTTTTAAACTTTTATAGTCAAGGAATGGTAATTTAATTTTCCTTTAAATTATGAGCTATATATCTTTGAAATTTTAACGCACCTTTTGTTATAAAGAGCACTATTAATTATAGACTAAATGTGTTGGGGAATTTCTAATTCTTATAGATTTAAGTTATTAAGTAATTTTGTATTTAAAGTGAATTTAAAGATTATGATATGATACAGGATTGGACTTAAAAGTTAATCAAGCAACATTTATTTAAATACTATTATTAAATAATTATCAACCTTAGTATTCCCTTTATTTAATTGGATATTGAGGAAGATTGGTTTACTCCTTAAGGAAATAAGCCTAGAATGTGACAGTAGGCTTAGTTGCCAAACCTAGTTAGGGTTTTTATGTAATCTAATGTCATTCGTCGATAGAGGGGTTGATGGCACGCCAGCGCATGCCATGAATTTTCCCTCATGAGAGGTCGGGTGACTAGCCTTTGTCTTGGATTCGCATTAAGCGAGTTGTTGTGTAACCATAATTGTCAATTAGTGTTCTTTCAAAAAAAAATTTGTTGTTGTGTTTTGTTCGTGTATTTTGGGCATTACACATGCAATGTCTTCATGTACTCAGCAAACTTTACTCCTTCCGTACTTCTCTTTTTTCATCAACAATATCCCTCAAATCTGATATACCTCTTAGTTGTAAGCCATTTACAATCTCAAAAAGTTTTTTTCCAGTACTCCTATTCATTTAATTTTTATATGAAAACTCTTCTTATGCCAACATAGAATCCCAATTACTCAGTGTGTCTCTAGCTAAACATCTCAAAAGATTACCAAAGCTTATATTCACAACTTATGTTTGTCCATCGATCTGTGGGTGAAATGTAGAACTATATTTCAACTCGGTGCCAAACTTTCTCCAAAGGGTCTTCCAAAAGTATCCAACAAGTTTACTATCTCGGTCAGAGATGATACTCCTCGATAATCCATGCAATCTTAAAATTTCTTTAAATAAAATATTTGCTATATGTACTGCATCATATGTCTTTCTACAAGGTATAAAATGTGTCATTTTAGAAAATCTATCCACAACCACAAATATATAATCATTACCTCTTACTGTCTTCGGTAAGCCAAGAACAAAATCCATACTGATATCAATCCAAAGTTTCTCAAGAATATAAATCAGTGTATACAATCCAGTATTCTGACTTACTCCTTTTGCAACTTGACAAACTCTACAACTTTTCACAAATTTCTAAACATCTTTATACAACTGTGGCCAAAAGTATTTCTCCTTAAACAAACTCAATGTCTTATCAACATCAAAATGTCCACCCAAACCACTACTATGTTTCTCTTTTATCAAATTAGTTCTAATTAATCCTCTCATTATACACAGCTAAATACCTTTAAACAACATACCTCCTTGAATGAAATATTATTCCCATTTAGTACTTGATTGATCTTGAATAGGTGATTGATCTCGAATAGGTGCTCTACACTTTCTCCATGGCTCAAAAAAATCAGGATCAAATTCATAAGAATCTCTCATGTCATCAAATCCAAGAACTTCAATTTTCATCTCGGTCATCAAAGATCTCCTTCTACACAATGCATCAGCAACTCGGTTAGTGACTCCACTCTTATGCTTTATCATAAATATATAACTCTTCAAATACTCAACCCATTACATATGTCTCTGATTCAACTTATTCTGACTACCCAGATATTTTAAAGCTTTACGATCGGTATACAACACAAATTCACTTGATATTAAATAATGTCTCCATTTCTTCATGGATTGAATAATAGCATAGAATTCTTGATCATACACAAAATATTTCCTTTTTGCATCATTCAACTTTTCACTAAAGAAAGAAATAGGTTTACCTTCTTGACTCAACAAAGCTCCTATTGCACTTCCACTTGAAATACCTTATTGAAATTAGGAAATGCCAATATAGGCAATTTAGCAACCTTCTGCTTTAGAGTCTCAAAACTTTTATCAGCTCCATGTGTCCACTTGAATTCTCTTTTATCTCCTCTCATAGTCTCAGTCATAGCATTACAAATTGAACTGAAATTCCTAATGAACTTTCGGTAAAAACTTGCTAAACCATGAAATGATCTTACCTCACTAGAATTCTTAGGTGTAGTCCAATTTAAAATAGCTTCAACCTTTTCAAGATCCATTTTCAAACCATCAGCTAAAATCACAAATCCCAAATAAACAATCTCCTCTTTCATGAATGAACACTTTTTTAGATTTATCAACAACTTTTATTCTTTCAACCTCTACAATACTTCTTTAGTATGCAACAAATGTTCTTCTCTGGTCTTAATGAATATCAAAATATCATCTAGGTATACAATCACAAATTTATCCAATAATTTCTTCAAAACTTCATTCATCAGCCTCATTAAAGTACTCAGTGCATTAGTTAAACGAAAAGGCATAACCAACCACAAATACAAACCTTCTTTTTTCTTAAAAGCAGTCTTTGATTCATCACCTTCTCTGATTCTGATCTGATGATACCCACTTTTCAAATCAATTTTGGTAAAATACTTTTCTCGAGTCAAACTATCCATTACATCATCCATTCTTGGTATAGGAAACCTATATTTCACTATTATCTTGTTGATTTCTCTGGAATCAGTACACATTCACCATTCTCCATTCTTCTTAGGTGCCAATACAAAAGGTACTGCACAAGGACTGAAAATTTCTTGGATTAAACCTTTCTACAATAATTCTTTAATCTATCTGTTCAATTCCTGATTCTCGGTAGGTGTCAACAAATGTGGTTCTTTATTCGGTAAAATAGCTCCAAGGATTAGATCCATGTAATGATCAATGCTTCTCTTTGGTGGAAAACCATTAGGTACATTATCAAAAATAATTTCACTGTACTTGGTGAGTAACTTATCAATCTCCTCTAAGATACTATCCTCTATTTTCTTACTCATTTTGTTAGGAATCACAACAAAACATACATCATTCTTCTTCAAATCTTTAGCAAAATTACTTCCTTCCATCAAGAAAAATTTCACAAATGTGCAAACATTACGAACAAGTTCTTCAATCAAAGGTAACAAGATTTGTCTTCTTCCATCAGCCCAAATAGTATATTTATGCAATCTCCCATCATATATAGCATGTCTATCATATTTCCAAGGTCTACCCAACAAAATATGACAACAATCCATAGGCATGATATCACATAACACCTTATCATAGTACTTTCCAATTTTCAAATTCACATAACATTGTTCACTTACCAAGAGTGTATGCTCATCTTTAATCCATGAAATCTGATACGGCTTCAGATGTTCTAACCTTTTCAACTGCAACTTTGTTACCATTTCCTCAAATTCCAAATTCTCCAAGCTACCACTGTCAATGATTACCTTCCAAACTTCATCAAAAACTCTACATCTGGTCTTGAACAAACTTTTCCTTATCAGATCTTCCTTATTACTTTCACTCCAAAGTGCTCTCCTTACCATCAAGTTCTTTTCCTTCTCATGTTCATTTGGTGACTCCTCTTACACCAAAGCATTTCTATTGTTACCAATCTTCTTACTTGCATGTGTACACTCAAATGATCTATGTCCTTCTCCATAATTGTAACAAGTTCCTCGAAAACCACCTGTATTATAACCACCTTGGTTGTTACTACTTCTTCCTCTAAATGAACTTTCACCTTTCAATTCAGTCTTCCCTTTATCTAGATTCAGCTTTTCAGGTTTAGATCTACTATTTGCACCATAAGATCTACCTCTTCCTCTAGGGAATCTACCACCTCTACCTCTCTGTCTTTGCTCATGTTAGCTTTCAATGCAATTTGATAAGCCTCTACAATATTCTCCAATTTAACCAAACTGATTTCTTCTTGGATGGAATCTCTCAATCCATTCAAGTACCTAGAAATTCTTTCCACATCATCTTCATCATTTCTAGATCTGATATCTAATCTGTGGAATTCCTCAGTATATTTTTTTACTGAGCTATCCTTCTATCTCAAACTTTGCATTCACCTAACTAGGTTAATATGATAATCACAAGGTAAGAATTTTCCTTTCAATTTTTTCACCATTTTATTCCATACCTTGATTTTGTCTTTTCCTTTCCTCTTTCAATCCAACTACAAATGGTCCCACCACAAGGATGCATGACTTTTCAACTTTGTGCTTGCAATTTTCACCTTTTTTTCCTCAAGTACATTTTCATATTCAAAGTAATTTTCCATCTCATTGATCTAGTCCACCAATTCATTAGAATCCAATTTTCCACTATACTTAGGAGGATTAAAGTGTGGTGTAAACTTCAGATTTATCAAAGCCTTCAACAATATTTCCTCACCTTAATCCATCACCAGTGCAGGTTCTACATCACCTTGTTCTTCCTCAATTTTATCATCACTAACATCTTCAAGTTGTCTTCCTCTTCTCTAGGTTGTTTCAATAGCTTCTAATCTAGCAGCAAGTTGTCTCAACATGTCTACCAATCCTAGATCCACATCTTGCCTACCATGAACCATCTTAAACCCTCTATAATTGCAAGCCAGATCACAATCTACTACCCCACAAAAAATCAACTAGGGTTTGAAAAGGAGGAACCCTCAAACCTAGATTCACAAACCTAGATCCAGATCTCACCTTGCTCTGATACCACGTGACATAAGGGAGGATGGGGAGAGGGGCCAAAGGCACACCCTAACCAAATCCACCTTACAAAAATCACACGCAGAAGCAAAAAACACACAACTGAGAGAGAGAATGCAGATACATTTCATATGTTTATTGCAATTGATTCATACATGTCAGGATGTAAGGCCTTACCAGTTTAGGAAAGATATTACAATTTAAGTACAGAAGTCCTCCAACATGTGAGGATTTGAAACAATATTCTTTCTCCTAGCTTCTATCTTGATGTCATAACTAATTTATTTTCTAAAACTACAAACAAGATTACATTATATACACGAGCCTATCAAACAAGTCAGCCTTCATATCCATCAACATAAGGAATGACCAAATCTAGGTCCACACACTTCCCAATGATAGATACCATCATTAATTCTATGACCATAATTAATTGAAAGAGTTGGCCTCAACAAGAACTAAAATAGATAACTCAGTAAGGATAACTAAGAACTAGACAAGCATCACTGATCGCTAGGGAAATTCTTTGAGCACCAAAGCGATAACTGACCAACCCTGGTAAACAAAGGAAACTGAGAAACACTGAACCAAATTGATCAAACAAGGAATTGAGCAACATAGGAAAAAACAAACATGTTTTTGGTGACACAAGATTGCCAAGGACCCAAGATGCTCCTACATCAAATATGGATGAAACAAATGTTAAAGAATATTGGAATTAAATTTGATGAGCCTATTGTATTACACTATGGTAACACCTGTATAGTAAGTATGTCTAAGAATCATGTATTTCATTCTAAGACAAAGCATATATAAATAAAGTATCATGTTGTAAGAGAAAAAGTTGCAAAGAAAGAAGTCAGACTTGAGTATATAAGTACAAAAGAGAATATTATAGATATATTCACAAAGCCCTTACCTAAAGATACATTTGAGTATTTGAGAGGTATACTTGGGGTTATGCCCTAGCCTACTTTTGAGAAGTGATGTATATTGTTACATCATTGCAATGTTATATGAGCTCTATCTTTTCTGGACTGGATGTTGGTACTTCCTCTATGGGGGAGTATGTGTTTTGAGTTGAGTCATGAAGGACTCTAGGGAATGTATTTTTTGAATAGTGTCTTTTTACATTGAGGTTTTAGATTGACATATTGATGCTTACTTCTTTCATTGATTTTTTATGGGGGAGAAGGATACATGAAAAATAATCTATTGGAAAGAACAAAAAAGTAAAAAAATTAAAAGTGGAATAAAAAGAGGGAGAAGGATACAAAAAGAAAGGGAATAAAAACATCTATTGGAGGATATGAAGCAATATAAAATGGAAAAACCTGAAAATATTTGATTGATGAAGAGGAAGTGAAAAGATTGATTGATTTGATTAATGCAAAGGTTTTGAAAATATTTTTGAGCAGTAGCGTTACAGTTTGGTATTTATGGAACTTGGATGTTTTTTCATCTATGTTGCCATCAATGCTAATGGGGGAAATTTTTAGGAATGAATCATGAATATATCCTATGGGGAGTATTCGGATTCATTTTGTAGTAGTTGTATGTTGTATTCATGATTGTGGTTGTCATTGATGTCAACATAGTGATCTACTAGAGATAAGCAGAGAAGAAAATAGTGTTTGAATTAGCACACGTGGACTATTAAAGATAAAGCTATTCAAAGTTGAGGACTTACTTTATACTGTGTCCTGAGATTGTGGTCAAGAGCATGTATAGAAATTCAATTATTCATGATAGTTACGTGTAATTCAGTGGAAGCAGCATTCAGGTAGTGTTCCTAAGAAGAGGCTTGTGGTAACTGGATTATATTTCCTAATCAGGATAGAATCTAGGCATGTGAAGTTCTATAGTTGATGAAGACATTTTTATAGTGACATGGACATGACAACATGGTCAGAGGTCGCACGAGTGAAGATTTATTTTGTTTGGAACCTGACAGTTTTTATGTAATTGTGAAACATTATGTAATGCATGAAGATTTATATTTTGTAATTGGTTAAGTCTTTTTGGCCAACTCATTTTTAGTTATTTGAGTGTTGTATAAAGGAAGGATTTTTTTCCTTTATTGTAGTATGTATGAATGTAATGAATATAGATAAGAATTGTAGAATTGAGCAAGATATGTTGTAAGAGGATATGCTAATTGCAGATATCTGATATTTGGATAATACAAAGATCAATTGGATAGTGTGTTCAGTGATCTTTCCCTTGAAGTTGTTTGGATAGTGGGTCCTTCTATCTTCCATAACTCCTAACCATGTTAAAATCTTTTAATAGGGATTCAAAGTCTCCTAATAGGGACTCATATGTACTAAATGTATTTCATAAGGCTCCTAATAGATTCCATCATCTCACAAGGAATTTTTATATTGGTGCATCTTTTGTGGGCATTATTCCCACCAGGGTTTACTCTCTGATCATGAGGTTCCCTAGTCAACATATCTTGTGTTATTGTGTTGTTATGTATGTTTATATTTCTATGGTTGTTTCTTATATTGATTACATGATTGAAATCTGTTAATTGTGATAAAAGTTGTATTTATCTTACAAATGATTCTACCCCCCCCCCCCCCCCACTCTTAGTTATCTTGGTGGACTTTACTTTCTAACAAATGGTTGGTGATATGGAAGAAAAGGCCAGGATAAAAAAGGAAGAACTGAAATAAGTAAGGACCAAGATGACTGAAGGAACCTCTAGATCGAAAAGTATGAGAATTGAAGCCCCTCCACTTTCAAAAGAAGAAAACATTGTAAATCCTATTTCCAATATCATTGATCTATCTATCACTCTAGAGAAGATATCACAAGAAGATACAACTGCAAGAACACCTAGGATATCAACTACAAAAACCAAACCCAATAGCCCTAAGACGGAAAAAGGTTGAAGTTGAAGCCAAGAAGAAAGTGTTGGAGATTTTCCAGTAGGCTAGTACTAACTGTATGTTTGTCATTGATGACAACATATGGAACGTAGCATGTGTGGAAGTCTTATGCAGTAAGATTTTAGTATATGTAGTATGGACATGATATCAGCATGATATCATGGGTGCAGAGGTTAACTATTAGTATAGACAGTTGTATAGTAGCTTGTGTCAGTAGTGTTCCTGACAGAGTAATAGGCAGTGTTCTGTGTATGGTTGTACGTATAGTTATTATGGAGCCTTGCATGCTTGGATATATTTTGAAGACATGTTAGTGATGTTTTAGCTATGGATGCATAGTCTGATATTTAGTAGAAGTGAAGTTATGCAATCGCTATTCACCAGCAGCAGTTTCCTATGTTTATTCAAAAGAGCTGACAGAGATTTTATTGGTTATAGAGTTGTACCTATCTTTTGGGTATGCTTCCTTGGAGTTAAGCTTAGAGAAGAGTTATTGATATTTGGTTTAGATTGCATGAAGTAATTCAGCTTGAGGAGAAAGATACAGTTGTTTTGGTAGAGCCAACAATGTGTAGCGTGTGTCTACAATTATCTTATTAGACAGGTCCTAGAATGTATTGCGTGCATAGTAGAGCTGACAGAATGTTTATTGGATTTTGTTATGGTTTCTCTAATATGATTTAAAGGTGGTTCTAATAGGATTACTTAATTATATCATTTAGAGGAAAGATATTTATAGGCAATCATTTGTGATTGCTTGAGTGTGGTTCATGGTTGATTAAGAAGAGCAGAGCAGAGTGTGCGAAGTGTTGAGCCATCAGAAGAAGGTCTATCTGACCAAGTAAAATATTTGTGCTATACATTGGAACTGATCTAGATAGAAGGTCAAAGCACAGTTCACCAAGATCCAGATATAGTGTGTATCTGTTATTCAGAAGGTTGTAGCCTTCGCCCCTTTGAGTAGTGAGCTCTCAAATAGTGTGTCATCTCCCCTAATAGGGACAATTGTAAAAGACTCCTAATAGGGTCCGACCCTTGACAAGGTCCACTATACTAAATATATTGTAAAGCAACTCCTAACAAGGTTAAGGATCTTCTAACAAGGATCATAATACACTAGTGTAGAATATTAGTGGGTATCAATTCCCACTAAGGTTTTTACCTATTTGGGTTTCCCCATAACCAAAATATTGTGTTATGTTCAAGTGTTCTTTCATTTTTTTTATGCTTTATGTTTAAGTATAATTAATTGGATAAAGAATTGAAACTTGTAGATAACTGATTCACCCACCCCCCTCTCAATTATCTCTTGGGACTATTCCTAACAATTGGTATTAGAGGCAAGTACCTCCAAGAGAAATTTTAATAGCTTGAGGTTGATCAGATGGCATACTTTAGGAAAGAAATTCCTAAGTTCAATGGAGATAATTATCTTGATTGGAAGAACAAGATGGTGACCCATTTGCAATGCATTGCTTTTGAAGTTTTTGATGTAACTATCAAAGAAGCCAAGGTTCCCACCTTAGAAGACCTTGCAAAGGATGATGCTACTGATAGGCAAAATGAATTGTTTCATCAGAATGCTATAGCTAAATAAGCTCTTATCAGTGCCCTATTTGATGGTGAGTTCATTAGGAATGAATGCTAAATTTTTGGCATCCATTCTATAGCAGTTGTTGTTGCATTCATGACTATGATTATCATTGATGTCAACACAGTGATTTACCGAAGACTTGCAGAGAAGCAAATAGAGTTTGGATTAGCACACATGGGTTATTGTAGTTGGAGCTATGTGATGTTGAGGTTATAATCTTTGATATGCTATATTTCTATGGTTAAGAGTGCATACAATAATTCATTTATTCATGGAAGTTATGATCATTTTGGTGGAAGTAGTATTCAGGCAATGTTCCTGAGTAGCGGTTTGTGGAAATCGGATGATATCTCCTAATTAGGATAGAATCTAGTTTTTCATAGTTAAAGGGAAGTTGGAGACACATTGATAGTGACATGGATGATAGTCCAGACTTTGAGGTCACATGAGTGAAGATTTATTGTATTTGGAAGCTGACAATTTTGTGTAATTTTGATGTAGCGCGTGGAAACTTTTATTTTGTAATTTTATGCCAACTCATTTGTAATTATTTGAGTGTGGTATAAAGGAAGGAATGTATTTCCTTGTTGAAGATAGTTTTGATGTAGTTTTAGTGATGATGTGTGATGCAGTATGTATGAAGTGAAGAAAATAGCTAAGTATGAAAGTGAATATGTGAAGGAAGACATACGAAGTACATAGATCTGAAATTGAGATCTGATGTAACTATGAGTGTGGTTTGGCACAGTCAAAGAAGAGGTAACATATTATTATGTTGAGTAATGCAAATATTATTTGGATAGTTTGGTCAGTGATCTTACCCTGAAGTTGCTTGGGCAGTGGGTCCTTCTTTCTTCCATAACTCTTAACAGGGTTAGAATCTTTTAACAGGGATTCAAAATCTCCTAATAGGGATTCACATGTACTGAATGTATTTCATAAGACTCCTAATAGAGTCCATCCTCTCACAAGGAATATTCATATTAGTGCATCTTTTATGGGCATCATTTCCACTGGGTTTTACTCTTTGATCAAGAGGTTCCCTAGTCAACATATCTTGTGTCATTGTGTTAGTGTGTATGAATATCTTTCTATGGTTGGTAATTATATTGCTTATATGGTTTAATGATGTTGAAGATGATAAAAGTTATAATTATTTGATAACTAATTCACCCCCCCCCCCCCCCCTCTTAGTTATCTTGGTGCACTTTAATTTCTAACAATTGGTATCAGAGTAGCAGGTCCTTGAAAAACAAGTTTAACAACTTAAGGAGATCCATGGTGAATTTTAGGAAAGAAAGCCCTAAGTTTGATGGAGTAAATTTTGACAGCTAGAAAGAAAAGATGAAGACACACCTATTATGTTTAGGACCAGGTTATTGGTTGATTACAAATAATGATAAGAATATCATTGAAGAGGACAATCTTGAAACATGTACTACTAATGAGAGAGATCTATTCATGTGTAACATACTTGCAATAGAAGCACTTTTGACAACACTTCCGAAGAATGAGTACAGTCAGGTAAAATGTTTGAAAAAGTCTCATGAAATTTGGAAACTTTTACACTCTACTTTTGAAGGTGATGAACATGCAAAAAGAGTTAGATTATATAATTGGATATGTGCATTTGAAGATATAAGAATGTTGGAAGATGAATCTATTAGAAGTTATATTAGTAGAATGTTAGAAATTATTACAGGTATAAAATCTTGTGGAGGAACAAAGATAGAGAATGAAGTGATATGGAAAATTCTAAGGACATTGACTCCTCCATTTAAGCAGACAACACAGATGATTGAACAAGTTATACCTTGTACAACAAACTTTACAAGAGAGACTCTTCTTGGAAAATTAGAAGTAGTAGAAATGAACCTGAGATTCTTAGGAGACTTACCTAGAATGGAGACATCATTTAGTGCTCTTAGTGTTCACCCTACATTGTCAAGAAGCATCAATGTGAATGGAGATTATGCTGGCAGCAGCAGATCTAGAAATGAAGAAGACAAGAAGATTGAAGAAGGCATTTCTTTACTTTTGAAAAGATAACCAGACGGTAAGAAAATATTTAAATGTTGGACTTGTCAAGAATATGGTCATTTTGCATCTAAGTGTCCTAAGACAGTTAAAAAGTATAGAAGCAATTTCAAACCTAGAAGATCTAAGGAATGTTATTATGCTAATGATGAAGATCTTGAAGCTAGTATTGAAATAACTTTGAGTGAAAGTAATACTGATCATAATGATGATAGGATTTGTAGCAATTAAAGAAGAAAACTCTAAAACTGATGTTAAGGAAGAAAAAGCTTTAGATTCTCAAGTTGAAAAGAAAGTTGATTGTATTATAGATAGTGGTTGTTCACATCATATGACTGGAGACATGAAAAAGTTCATAAAGTTTAATGAATATGATGGAGGAGTTGTTAGAGTTGGAAACAATGCACCTTGTTTGATTAAAGGTATAGGATCTATTACTCTTGATGGAAAGACTAATACTGATGATGTTTATTTTGTTGATGGATTGAAACATAATATTTTGAGTGTTGGACAGTTAGTTTATAAGGGATATAAAGTTTGGTTTACTGAGAAAACCTGTGTGATAAAGGATAAAGATGGAAATCTTGTTGGAACTGGATCTAGAACCAGAGGTAATGTATTTCAATTGAATCCTACTAAGATGACATGTTTGATTACTAAGATTGATGAAATTTGGTTATGGCATAGAATGTTTTGTCATATAAACTTTGATAACATTGTGAAAGTAAGTGCTACACTTGCAGTGAGAGATTTACCTAAGATTATGAAGCCTACTAACATGATTTGCAAAGAATGTGTAATGGCTAAACAGAAGAGAAGTTTCTTTCCTAGTAAGAAGTTTACATCTATAGAGAAGTTGGAGATTGTTCATACAGATTTGAGCGGTCCTACCAGGACTAGAGGATTCTATGGAGAAAGGTATTTTATAATTCTTGTTGATGATTTTACAAGAATGATGTGGATTGCATTTCTTAAAGAAAAATTTGAAGCATTTGATAAGTTTAAGATTGTTAAGAATAAAGTTGAGAATGAATCTAAAATGAAGATTAAATGTTTGAGATCTGATAGAGGTGGAGAATTTACTTCTAGAGATTTTAACACCTTTTGTGAAGAAAATGGCATTAAGAGATAGAATTTATCCCCTAGAACACCTGAACAAAATGGCATTGTAGAAAGAAGGAACAGATCAGTGACTGAAGCAACAAGAGCTATGTTATTTGAGAATGATTTGGTGAAGGTATTCTGGAGAGAAGCAGTGAACATAGCAGTGTATACAATGAATAGAGTACAAATCAGAGCAGACACAAACAAGACACCTTATGAATTATGGTTTGGACATGCACCCTGAGGCCACAGTGAAGTTACTAAAGAACCTACACCTGAATAGAGATTTGAGACAGTGACACCTAGCAAGAGTTTGTTAAGGAATCATCCTATTGAGAAGATTATTGGAAGCATCAAAAGAGGAGTTCTAACTTGGAATAAGGTACAAGAATAGTTATGTTTGATTTCTCAAATTGAACCTAAGACTACTAGTGAAGCTTGTGAAGATGAAATTTGTACTAATGCTATGAAAGAAGAACTAGAACAGATTGAAAAGAACAAGACATGGGAATTGGTCCCTAGACCTAAAGACAAGAATGTTTTTGGAACTAAATGGGTATTCAGAAACAAGATGAATGAACAAGGAGAAGTAGTAAGAAACAAAGGAAGATTGGTATGCAAGGGTTACTCACAACAAGAAGGAATTGACTATGAAGAAACCTTTGCCCCTATTACAAGAATTGAAAAAGTAAGAATGTTTTTGGCTTATGCAGCTTACAAGAAATTCAAGGTATATTAGATGGATGTGAAGTCAACATTTCTGAATGGAGAATTGGAAGAAGAAGTCTACATTGAGCAGCCTGAAGGTTTTCCTTTGACTCAAGAAGGACACATGGTATGTAAATTGAAGAAAGCTTTGTATGGACTTAAACACGCACCTAGAACTTGGTATGCAAGACTGGATAAGTATTTGCTAAAGTTGGAATTTATAAAAGGAACAGCTGATAGAAATCTGTACACAAAAGAAATTCAAAATGTTTTGTTAGTTATAGTTATTTTTTTTTATGAAATTATCTTCAGAGGAGAAGATGAAGCTAGTGACAAATTTGCTGATGAAATGAAGACTAAATTTGAAATGAGTGTGATTGGTGAAATGAAATACTTTTTAGGATTACAGATAACACAAAACAATGATAGTATCTTTGTAAGTCAGACAAAGTACCTGAATGACTTGCTAAAAAGATTTGGAATGGAGGATTGTAAACCAGTTGGAACACCCATGGTGACCAGACATAAGTTATCTAGCACATATGAGACTCCTATAGTAGAATAGAAGAAATACAGATCTATGATTGGAGGATTGGAGTATTTGACTCATACAAGACCTGATATAGCACATTCAATTGGAATTGTAGCAAGATTTCAAGCTGAACCTAGAGAATCACATTATGTAGCAGTAAAGAGGATACTAAGATATTTAAGAGGCATAATGGACTATGGATTATGGTATAAAAATATGATGTTTTTACCCTATGTGCATATACAGATGTTGATTGGGGAGGCAGTGTTGATGATAAGCAAAGCACCAGTGGTGGAGAATTTTTCCTTGGAGGAAGATTAGTTTCTTGGCTAAGTAAGAAGAAGAATTGTATCTCACAGAGCACAATAGAAGAAGAATATGTAACAACAGCAAACAATTGTAACCAGATAATTTCGATGAAGAAAATGCTAAAGGATATGGGAATAAAAAATTTGAGCCTATTGTTATACATTGTGACAACACCAACATAGTTAGTATGTCTAAGAATCTTGTATTACATTCTAAGACAAAGCATATAGAGATTAAGTATCATGTTGTAAGAGAGAAAGTTGTTGAGAAAGAAGTTAGACTTGAGTACATAAGTACAAAGGAGCAGATAGCAGATATATTCACAAAGCCTTTGCCTAAGAATACATTTGAGTATCTAAGAGGTATGCTTGGGGTTATGCCCCAGCCTACTTTTAAAAAGTGATGCATTTGGTTACATCTATCTAGTGGTATATGAGCCCTATCTTTCTTTTGGACTGGATGTTGGTACTTCCTCTATGGGGGAGTATGTGTATCTAAGTTGAGTCATGAGGACTCTAGTAAATATATTTTCTGAACAGTGTCTTTTGACATTGATTTGTTGTTGACATAGTGATGAAATTCATTTCATTTATGTCAATGGGGGAGAAGTATACATGAAAAACAATATAGAACATCTGTTGGAGAGAACTTAATAGGATAACGAAGCAAGATTTGATTGATGAAGAGGATTTGAAGAAGCAGTGTTGCAGTATTGGGATTTTGGAACATTGGATGTTTTTCATCTATGTTCCCATCAATGCCAATGGGGGAGATTGTTAGGAATGAATTATAAATGTTTGGCATCCATTCTATAGTAGTTTTTGTTGCATTCATGACTATGATTGTCATTATTGTCAACACAGTGATTTACCAAAGACTTGCAGAGAAGCAGATAGAATTTGGATTAGCACACATGGGTTATTGTAGTTGGAGATGTGTGATGTTGAGGTTATACTATTTGATATGTTATATGTCTATGGTTAAGAGCATAGATAGTAATTCATTTATTCATGGAAGTTATGATCATTTTGGTGGAAGTAGTATTCAGGCAGTGTTCCTAACTAGCGATTTGTGGAAATCAGATGATATCTCCTAATCAAGATGGAATCTAGTTTTTCACAGTTAAAGGAAAGTTGGAGACACATTTATAGTGACATGGATGACAACGTAGAATTTGAGGTCACACGAGTGAAGATTTATTGTATTTGGAAGCTGACAGTTTTGTGTAATTTTTATGTAGTGTGTGGAAACTTTTATTTTGTAATTGTATGCCGACTCATTTGTAATTATTTGAGTGTGGTATAAAGGAAGGGATGTATTTCCTTGTTGAAGATAATTTTGATGTAGTTTTAGTGATGATGTGTGATGTAGTATGCATGAAGTGAAGAAAAGAGCTAAGTATGAAAGTGAATATGTGAAGGAAGACATGCAAAGTACAGAGATCTGAAATTGAGATCTGATGTAACTGTGAGTGTTGTTTGGCATAGTCAAAGAAGATGTAACATATTATTCTATTGAGTAATGCAAAAATTATTTGGACATTGTGTTCAGTGATCTTACCCTGAAGGTATTTGGGCAGTGGGTTCTTCTATCTTCCATAACTCTTAACAGGGTTAGAATCTTTTAACAGGGATTCAAAATATCCTAACAGGGATTCACATGTACTAAATGTATTTCATAAGACTCCTAATACATTCCATCCTCTCACAAGGAATATTCATATTAGTGCATCTTTTGTGGGCATCATTCCCACCGAGGTTTACTCTTTGATCAAAAAGTTCCCTAGTCAACATATCTTGTGTCATTGTGTTATTGTGTATGAATATCTTTCTATGGTTGGTAATTATATTTCTTATATGGTTTAATGTTGTTGAAGATGATAAAATTTATAATTATTTGATAACTGATTCACCCCCCCCCCCCCCTCTTAGTTATCTTGGTGGAATTTACTTTCTAACAGAGTTTTCAAAAATAAAAAAGGTAGATACAACCCATAAAATATGGAAGCACCTAGAAGACATATTTGAAGGAGACAAACAAGCAAAGGATGCATGTATAAAGACATGGAAGAAAAGATACAATGCATTAGAGATTCTTCCTAAAGAAAATATCAGAGCTTACAATGAAAGGATCAGTGAAGCAGTTGCTAGAATTAGAAATAATGGTGGAGAGATTTCAGAGGAGGACATTATGGACAAGGTAATAACAATTCTCACCCCAGAATATGAAAGAAAGATCAACGTCCTTTATTACACCATGAAAATTACATCAAATTTTAAGAGAGAGACCTTGATCAGAAAAATCTCAACTTTTGAGATTTCAAGATTGAAAACAGAACCAAAGAGTGAGACAACCTTCAAACCAACAGTTCATGGTAAGAAATCTGCAAACACTTCTGGTAATTTTTATGATGATGATGAAGAGAAGACATTAGATGATTTTATTTCTATGATTTCTAAAACAAAAAAAGAAAGGAAAAGGAAAATATGAAGGTTAATTACCATTTAAGTGCTTTTCACGTAATAAGATCGGTCACTTTGCATCTAAGTGTCCTACTAGAGCTAGAAAGTTCAAAAAGGATTACAAGCCTAAGTACTCTAAGGAATGCTACTATGTTGGAGATGGAGTTTCAAATGATGAATCAGGTGAATAAGAAATTGGATTCATTTCTATTTTAGACAAAATGAATAATAAGACAGTTCATGAAGATAAGCAAGAAAATCAAGAGCTAGCATTGATTTCACAAGCTAACATAAGGACAAACTCGATTACAGATAGTGGTTGTTCACATCACATGACAGGTGATAAAGGTAGGTTTTTTCACCTAGACAAATATAACAGTTGTATGGTTAGATTTGGAGAGAACACTCCTAAACCAATAGTTGGTAGAGGAGCCATCACCTTGGATGGAAAGAACAGTACTGATGATGTTCTTTATGTTGATGGTTTGAAACATAACCTTCTCAATGTTGGATAGTTACTTGGAAAAGGCTATCAGTTGGAGTTCAAAGATGAAAAATTCATCATTAACAACAAGGATGGTGTTATGATTCCATCAGGCTCAAAGACAAGAGGTAATGTTTTTCAACTTAATTTAGAAGAAATTGTTTTTTTGCTAAAGTTTATGATAGTTGGTTGTGGCATAAAAGACTATGTCATATCAATTTTGATAACATAGTGAAGATAAGAAATGTAAAGGTAGTAAGAGATCTAGCTAGCATAGCAAAGCCAGTTGATACTATATGCAAGGAATGTGTGATGGGAAAACATGTGAGAAATTCATTCAGGAGCAAGCAAAATTCAGTAGAGAACAAGTTCGATTTGATTCATACAGACCAATGTGGTCCAACTCAAACAAAATCATACTGTGGTGAAAGGTATTTCATTTTGTTTGTTGATGATTATATGAGGATGATGTGGGTTGCATTCTTGAAAGATAAGTCAGAAGCTATTGAGAATTTCAAAACATTCAAAGCTAAGGTTGAGAATGAATCTAGACTAAAGATAAAATGTTTGAGATTGGATAGAGGAGGATAATTAACCTCTGACAAATTCTATGAGTACTGTGAATAACATGGCATAAAAAGATAGTTAAGTGCACCTAGCACCCCTCAGTGGAATGGAATTGCAGAGAGAAGGAATAGGATCATTCTTGATACAGCACGCACCATTATGATAAAAGGAAATGTTACACACACCTATTGGAGAGATACAATCAATATAGCAGTCTAGAACATCAATAAAATTCAATTGAGGCCAGGCACTGACAAAAAACCATATAAGCTATGGTTTGGTAATGTTCCCATAGTAAAATACTTCAGAATCTTTGGAAGCAAGTGCTACATCAAGAGGGATGAAGCAGTAGGCAATTTTGATGCAAGAAGTGATGAAGGCATTTTTATTGGTTACTCTACTAAAAGTAAAGCTTATAGATGTTTCAATTTAAGATTGAAAAAGATCATTGAAAGTGCTCATGTTACGATTGATGAAAATTTTATGGCTCAAGAAAGATATCATGATTACTATTGGAGATTTTCCATAAGGCCTGTACTGACTGTATGTTTGTCATTGATGACAACATATAGAAAGTAGCATTCATGGAAGTCTTATGTCGTAAGCTTTCAGTATATGTAGCATGGACATGATATCATGGGCATAGAGGTTAACTGTTAGTAAAGATAGTTATATAGCAGCTAATGTCAATAGTGTTCTTGACAGAGTAACAGACAGTGTTCTGTGTATGGTTGTCTGTATACTTATCATGGAGCCTTGCACACTTGGATATATGTTGAATACATGTTAGTGATGTTTTAGTTATGGAAACATAGTCTGTTGATGAGTAGAATTAAAGTTATACAGTTTTTATTCCCTAGCAGATGTTTCCTGTGTTTATTCAAAAGAGCCGACAGAGATTTTATTGGTTCTTGAGTTGTTCCTATCCTGTGGCTATGCACCCTTGTATTTAAGCTTAGAGGAGAGTTATTGATGTTTGTTAAGAGCGCATGAGTTAATTCAGCTTACAAAGAAAGATCTAGTTGTTTTGGTAGAGCCGACAGTGTGTAGCATGCGTCTATAATTATCTTATTGGATAGGTCCTAGAATGTGTTGCATGCATAGTAGAGCTAACAGAATGTTTATTTGAGTTTTTTTATGGTTTCTCTAATATGATTTCAAGGTAGTTCTAATAGGCTAACTTGATTATATCATTTAGAGGAAAGATATTTATAGGCAGTCATTTGTAATTGCTTCAGTGTGGTTCATAGTTGATTAAGAAGAGTAGAGAAGAGTATGTGATGTATTGAGCCATCAGAAGAAGGTATATGTGACTAAGTAAATTACTTGTGCTATTCATTGGAATTGATCCAGATAGTAGGTCAAAGTGTAGTTCACCAAGATCCAAATATAGTGTGTATTTGTTATTCAGAAAGTTGTAGCCTTCCCCCATTTGAGTAGTGAGCTCTTGGACAATGTGTCCTCTCCCCTAATAGGGACAATTGTAAAAGACTCCTAATAGGGTCTGACCCTTGACCAGGTCTACTATACTTAATATATTGTAAAGAAACTCCTAAAAAGGTTAAGGATCTTCTAACAAGGATCATTATACACTACTATAGAATATTAGTGGGTATCAAGTCCCACTAGGGTTTTTACCTATTTTGGTTTCCCCGTAACCAAAACATTAGTGTTGTTTTCATGTGTTCTTTCATTTTGTTCATGCTTTATGTTTAAGTATACTTAATTGGATAAAGAATTGAATCTTGTAGATAACTGATTCACCCCCCCCCCCTCTCAGTTGTCTCTTGGGACTATTCCTAACAATTGGTATCAGAGCCAAGTACCTCGAAGAGAAATTTTAATAGCTTGAGGTTGATTAGATGGCATAATTTAGGAAAGAAAGTCCTAAGTTTGATGGAGAGAATTATCTTGATTGGAAGAACAAGATGGTGACTCATTATTAGTGCATTGCTTTTGAAGTTTTTAATGTAACTATCAAAGCAGCCAAGATTCCTACTTTATAAGACCTTGCAAAAGATGATGCTAATAACAAACAAAAGGAATTGTTTCATCAGAATGCTATAGCTAAAGAAGCCCTTATTAGTTCCCTATCTGATGGTGAGTTCTTAGAAATAAAAATGGTAGATACAACCCATAGAATATGGAAGCACCTAGAAGACATATTTGAAGGAGACAAACAAGAAAAGGATGCATGCAGAAAGACATGGAAGAAAAGATACAATGCATTAGAGATACTACCTGAGGAAAATATTAGAGCTTACAATCAAAGGATAAATGAAGCAGTTGTTGGAATGAGGAACAATGGTGGAGAGATCTCAAAGCAAGATATTATAGACAAGTTGATGACTACTCTTACTCTAGAATATGAAATCAAGATCAACATCCTTGATGAGACCATGCATCTTACATAAAATTTCAAGAGAGAGACTTTGATTAGAAAAATCTCAACTTTTGAGATTTCAAGATTGAAGACAAAACCAAAGAGTGAGACAGCTTTCAAAGCAACCATTCATGGTAAGAAATCTGCAAACACTTCTAATAATTTTGATAATGATGATGAAGAAAAAACATTAGATGATTTCATTGCTATAAGTTCCTACATAGAAAAGAAAGCAAAATGAAAATATGAAGGTCAATTACCATTTAAGTGCTTTTCATGTAATAAAATCGGTTACTTTGCATCTAAGCGTCCCACTAGAGCTAGAAAGTTAAAAAAGGATTACAAGCCTAAATATTCTAAGGAATGCTACTATGCTAGAGATGGAGTTTCAGATGAAGAATCTGGTGTAGAATAAATTGGATTCATTTCTATTATAGATAAAATGAATTATAAGATAGTTCATGAAGATAAGAAAGAGAATCAAGAACTAGCATTGATTTCACAAGCTCACATAAGGACAGACTAGATTATAGATAGTGGTTGTTCACATCACATGATAGGTGATAAAGGAAGGTTTGTTCATTTGGACAAATACAATGGTGGCATGGTCAGATTTGGAGACAACACTCCTAAACTAATAGTTGGTAGAGGAGCCATCACTTTGGATGGAAAGAACAGTACTGATGATGTTCTTTATGTTGATGGTTTGAAACATAACCTTCTCAGTGTTGGATAGTTACTTGGAAAAGGCTATCAATTGGAGTTCAAAGATGACAAATACATCATTAACAACAAGGATGGTATTATGATTGCATCAAGCTTAAAGACTAGAGGTAATGTTTTACAACTCAATTCAGAAGCAAGTTATTTTGTTGCTAAAGTTGATGATAGTTGGTTGTGGCATAAAAGACTTAGAAGCTTTTGAGAAGTTCAAAATATTCAAAGCTAAGGTTGAGAATGAATCTAGACTAAAGATAAAATGTTTGAGATCAGATAGAGGAAAAGAATTCACATTTGATAGATTCTATGAGTACTATGAAGAACATGGCATAAAGAGACAGTTAAGTGCACCTAGAACCCCTCAGTAGAATGGAATTGTAGAGAGAAGGAATAGGATCATTCTTGATACACCGCGCACCATTATGATAGAAGGAAAAGTTGCACACACCTATTGGAGAGATGTGGTCAATATAGAAGTCTATACCATCAATAGAATTCAATTGAGGCCAGGTGCTGACAAAATAGCATATGAGCTATGGTTTGGTAATGTTCCCATAGTAAAATACTTCAGAATCTTTGGAAGCAAGTGCTACATCAAGAGGGATGAATCAGTAGGCAATTTTGATGCAAGAAGTGATGAAAGTTATTTTCTTGGTTACTCTACTAAAATTAAAGCATATAGATTATTCAATTTAAGATTAAAAAAGATCATTGAAAGTGCTCATGTAAAGATTGATGAAAAGTTTATGATTCAAGAAAGATGTCATGATTACTTACCCATGATTGAAGAAGAACCTAGACCATCCACTAGTGAGATAGTTGTTGAGGAAATGTTTGATAGTATTGATGTCTTATTCAATGACCCTAAGACAAGTGAAGAAAATAATCCTAAGGCTGATGAGTTGGCAACACCTAAAGATTCAAATTTTACATCAATAAATCATTCCAAGGCAAACATCATTGGAGACTAGAGTGGTAAAGTCTTAACAACTCACAAGCAAAGAACTCAGCTAGCAATGAAGCAGTATGTTTACTATCTTAGATTGAACCTTTAAGTGTTGTAGACACTTGTAATGATTCAGATTGGCATAATGCTATGAAAGAAGAACTTGATCAGATTATTAAGAATGAAACTTGGGAACTGGTCCCAAGACCTAAAGATAAAAATGTGGTTGGAACAAAGTGGATATTTAGAAACAAGATGAATGAAGATGGTATAGTAGTAAGAAATAAAGCAAGATTAGTATGTAAGGGATATGCACAAAGAGAAGGCATTGATTATTCAGACACATTTGCACCTGTGAGCAGATTGGAAGCTATTAAGTTATTTCTAGTTTATGCTATAGTCAAAAAATTCAAAGTATATCAGATGGATGTCAAGTCAACATTCCTAAATGGAGATTTGAAAGAACAAGTATACATTGAGCAGCCAGAAGGATTCACCTTATCAAACAGACCTGATATGGTATGCAGATTGAAGAAGGCCCTTTATGGACTTAAGCAAGCCCCTAGAGCATGGTATGAGAGACTAGATGGACACTTAACAAAGATTGGATTCACGAAAGGAGCAGCAGATTTTAATCTATTCATTAGAGAGACATCTGAAGGTTTACTACTTGTAGCTATATTTGTTGATGACATTATCTTTGGAGGTAATGACAAGCTCAGTGCTGAATTTGCCAAAGAAATGCAAAATGAGTTTGAGATGTGAAGAAGGGTGCTCCCCTTAATACCACAAACACAACAAAAATAGAGACACAACAACAATATGCAAGAACAAAAAATTGGCTTCTTATTGTATACACCTAAAAATGATCATCTAGTCTGTTAGCCCCTTTTGCTAAATCATCAATTGCTTATTCTTGATCAAATCCTAGTTCTATCTTTTATGGGCTAACCATTTTATCCTAAGTCTTTATTTATTTAAAAGGAATTCCCTCCCGTTTTAATAAATAAAAAGACCCCACTTTTCCTCTTATCCTAAGTTGCACAAATAAAGCATTATTCTTATTCTATAAAAAGGGAAAAAGCACTTTTTGTCTCATATGGACACAAAAGTCAACTCTTATTTTCTCATTGGAGGATATTTGTGCACATAGATTGCTCCTCTTTCAAGCTCCACCGTTGATTAAATCTTTTACATCTTAATCTCCATGGTCCATTCCTTTTCATTTCTTATAAAATGAGAGCTCTCTTTTTCATTCTAGATCTATCTCTTTTATGCTAATGTTATGCTGCAGGTTTTCTAGGTCACTTTGAAGCTTTTGAATATTTGGAGCATTCTTGGCTTTTTGCATCTACATGTTATCATAGTTTCATTTCTTGCATTTTCATGGCATTCTTAGCTTAGATTTCCTTTATGCTTTAGATTAATTCATCTAGCTTAACTAGGAGGCTTTGTAATACTTGCATCTTTCATTTTCATAGCTTAGCTTGCATTTCCATTTCTAGCATTGCATTGCATTGCATTTTCATTCTTGATTCTTGAGGATATTGGCATTCTTTCCCTTGTTTTCATTGAATCTCCCATTGCATGGTTTACTAGCAAGGTTATTGGCTTAATAGCTCTAGCTGAGAGCATTCTTAAAACCCTTGTACTCCATGCCTAGGGAGCTATGGATCAATTTTTGAGACCTCATTCTTGATTGTTCTTGAATGGAATGATTCATAGAAGAGTGACACATTTATATCACACATTTTTGGTGCCCACCGTGGGGTAGAGTAGCTTAACTTTGTCCTTTCATTTTTGCATTTCTGTCAATTTTTTGGATTAATTTCGGCTTAATTTTCAGTCTCTATTTTTCTGTCTTAGTGTATCATGCGATATAGTCCAGGTATATCACGTGATAGTTCACTCCATAGCGTGTGATACTTCACCTGATTTAAGTATCACTTGTCTATTGTAAGAATTATCACCTGGTCTCAGGTGAAGTATTGCCTGGTGTTGGGTGAGATATCGCGTAGACTAATATTATCACCCTAGTATACTGAGAAGTATCGCGTGATAATTCTAGTGTCTGTAACTATCACCTATACCTGGTAGTGAGCTATTTTTGAGTTATTTTATCCATCTTGCAAGTTTCAGGTTTTCTGCCCACTCTGGAAAATGGGTGTCCATTTTTGAGAAATTTTTGCAAATGGTATCGAAAGTTGAAGTGTGATATATCGTTGGAAAGGTCTTTCCAAGCCTAATCCAACCATGATGGTTTCATTTTCAGATTTTGTCATTTGATTATCTATTTCACTTGCATATTATCTAATTTTTCATTTGCTAACCTTGTGGGCCTAACAAGTTGTGGTTGTAGGTGCACTTGCTTGAGATATTTTTCCAAAAGAACGCATGTCAAAGAGGGCTACTAATGGTTTTTGCAGGGCTTCCCTAAGCATAAAAACCAAATCAAGTGCTTGTTTAATTACTTTATTTATTAAGTGTGGCATATACTAGTTGTTTCATTTCATAGGCACTTAATACCTTATTGTAAGAATTTTGAGGTGGTAGGAGAGTATGCTCTTCACCCTTGTGGTGAAATAGAAATCTTGACCCATCTTGGGATTTTGAAAGCAAAGGAGTAATTAAATCTTTGCTTGGTGTGTTTGGGTGAAGTTTTTGAGATAGGGGAGTATGCTCTTCACCCTTGTGGTGAACAAAAACCTTGAACCTCAAGAATTGATCCACTTTTTGTTTAGTTGTTATAATCCTTTAGCAGGCCTGCTCTTGAGCAATCAAGAGGAATGACCCGAGTGGGGACAAGCTAATACCGAGCTATTCCAACCCACTATAATCTCAAGGCTATCAAGGACACAAAACCTTGGTAGACATAATGCTTGTCTTCACTTGATGTGAGTAGCTCATGGGATTGCAACCATGGGGAAAGCATTGAGCAAGAATGCTTAAGGTACTCTTGAGGCTATGAGGTCCTAGTCCTTTATGAGGAGAAAGAGAGGTGTTATGAATGGAAGCCCTTACTATGAACCATTAGTTAGAAGCCACCTTATTTTAGCTGCTTAGCTTCTTGGTGCAAGGATTGATCCAAGTGGACTTACCCCAATCACCCCAAGACACTCATCATATGTGTTCCTTTGGTTGTGTTTTCGACATTTCCATGATAACACCAATATCTCTTGTGGGAAACCACTTGGTGTGAGGCAAGGGAGCATCAAGTTGTGGGCCAAGTTGCTAAGTAATGAGATTTGTCCTTCTAGGTAGTAATTGCTTGAATTGTCTTTGATTGTGCTATACCAGTGTAAACATTCTTAACATTCAAACAAATGGTAGCATTCATAAGATTTTCTATTTTGATATCACAAGTGCTTGTCTTGGCAAGGTTGCTTTTGCCCTTGTTCCAAGTGTTTTATGACATGTTTGATCACCTACTATTTGCAAAATTGTCTTTTACTTGTTGTTACTATCTATCAAACTGAGAAATTGCACTATCCAATCTTTGAAATCGATCAAAATGCTTTAAAACTGATATTTTTAGGTTCACTTGTCAAAAAATCACCCAAATCTGCAATAGTATCGCATGCCTTACTGAGAAATATCACGCGATAGTTTTCGCCTGCTGTCTATTGCTTGCTTTGCCTAAAGTCTATCGCTCTAGTATAGTAAGGTATGTTTCCTGGTATAAGGTGAATTATCACTCTGTCTTAGGAGTATCGCCCTATTTTCCTAAGAACTATCGCCTGGGTCATTTCTGTTGTCCTGTCATTGCTGCAATTCAGAGCTGCTAAACTTGCATTTTAACCTATCATAGAGTGTCCTTTTCTATTCTTATCTGAAACTGGTCTGTTATCTACATGCTTAGACTTGTTCTAGACTAAAAAAATGAGCTAAAAGTATTGGATTTGAGTTTAACGAATGCTACTCTTGATCACTTGTCACACCTTGGTTACTTCTCTAGCTACTTGCTACTTGAGCTTCTTGCTCGCTACTCAACTTTAGTCAATTGATTGTTGTAAGTGCTTGAGCACCTTTGATGAGCCATCTCTCTATTATTCTACTTTGACAAGTGATCTTTATTATCTTTGCTTATCTCAAATCTGAGAAACTTTCTCTCATTCTATTAGTCAACCAACATCTCTTTTCATGCTGATTACAACTCGGTCTCAATTTGAGTAGGAGATTCATCCTACATTCAATTATACATAGTTACCTTCTCCAACTAGATGCTCATGAGTGCCCATTAGCAACAACAGTTCTAGTTCTGACCAATCTGAGAATTCTAAGGCTACCCCATGGTACAAAGGAGGTTTCCTCTTTTCTGCATTCAAGACCCCCAAAAACACACACAGTGTCTCACTCACTTTGACTGAACAAGAAAAATTTCAAAGCTTGCAAGAACATTTTGAGCATAAAGATAACCAAGCATGTTTAGACAAAGAACACAATCAACAAAGGATGGATGCCACTAGATGCATGGCTTATAAAGGAATGTCTTATGAGCAACCCGAGACTAGTAACTATGAGCATAGACCTCTTTTTAATGGCAACAATGGTAACAAAATGCCACCAAGATCTCCTCCAAGACCCACTTTTGGTATGCCTCCTTCACCTCCTAGACCTCCTCCCTCTCAACATGAGGCAGAGGCTGATGGTGAGATTTCTAGTGAGGATCTTATGAGATTTGAACAAGATGTGGTCTCCCAACAAATCATGCATAAGCTTTTAGAGTGTAATGACGACAAATATTTTCAATATATGACTTCTAGAGGATACAAGCTTCCTCCTGGCTATGATGTCAAACAAATTGTCCAACAAAGAGTACCAACTAAATTAAAAGTCCTTCAGGAAGAACTGCGTCAGACAAATCAACGCCTTACCCAAATGGCAATAGAAAGAGAGCCTCCAAAGGTCTCTTTTGTAGAATCAATTTGTGCTCTTCCTTTTGATAAAATTCTATACCTGGTCCCATTTCCTAGGGATATTGAGGTTCCCAAATATGACAAGTATGATGGAAATGGTGATCCTCATGACCATGTGCGTCACTTTTATGCTCTTAGCATAGACTTCCTTCATGAAGACACATTTCTTCTATGACTGTTCCCTAGAAGTTTAAGAGGCCAAGCTTTGGAATGGTTTGCGAAATTGCCACCACCTCTTAAGACTTTTGATGAGTTGGCTCAGCAATTTACCCAGTATTATTCTTACAACATCCAACAACCTGTCACCATGATAGATCTCGGTAATCTAAGACAACATCAAGGTGAGCCATTTGCAACTTACTTACAATGTTGGAGGTCATTGTATTCTAGGTATCCTCGTCAGCTACCTGAAAGAGAAAAATTGACATTTTCATCAACACACTTGTGCCTGAGCTATTTTATGATCTAAGGAAGCAACTGTTCTCCTCCTTCCATGACATGGTTGAAAGTGCATATCAAATTGAGGATGTAGCTATAAGAAAAGGGGATATTGTTATTAATAAAGATGCTAAAGGTAATGGCAAAGACAAGAACAAACCTTGGAATAAGAACAAGTATGTTGTTACTGATGGGGTTGTTGATGCTCCTAAAGCTAAAGAGCCTACTTTCAATCTCTCCAATGCTATCTATGCAACAAAACAACAAGAAGCTACCAATGGTCATAGTGCTCCTAAACCTCAATATGCAGATAAGCCTAAGAAGTCATTTTGAAAGCGAGTCTATACCAAGTTGGCAGAACCTTATGATGTGATGCTTAAGACTTTGGTTGACAATGGATATCTTATGCTTCCTGATAAACCTGGTAACTGGGATCTGATAAATAGGCCTGATTGGTGGAGAGAGGATCATTACTGCCATTATCATAGAAATAAGGGACATCTACCAGATAATTGTTTTAAGCTTAAGGATGATATTCAAGACCTCATTGATAACAACACAATCTCCACTAATGGCTTAACTAAAAATTCTGATCACACAGCTTTCAAAGATCCTCTACCTAAGCATGATAAGGGGGAAACTTCTCAAGCACATAAGAAGAATCATGATGCTAAGATCAATTATACATATACTTCTGATACACCTATGATCAACATGGTAGAGCCCATTGAGAGTGTTCTAATGATGATGTCTCCAGATGATAATAAAGCCAATCATGGTAAGCCAAAGTTGGTCTTGCAAACATGTGGTAGTTCATCTTCCCAAAGTGAGACACTAAATGCTGTTACTAGGGGGCAAGCCAAGATTGTCCTTAAAACTATGCAAGATCCCAAGCAAGCTTTGCCTTCCAAACAAGTGTCTCCCTCAGCCACCCTAGCTATGATCTTGTCCAACATTTGCAAAAGACACGAGCACAAATATCTATCCTTGAGTTGCTTCAGTTATCCCCTTTGCATAGAGAGATTCTTGATGAGGCTCTACGTACAACATGTGTTCCCAATGACATTGATCTAGATTGATTTTAGGCTATGGTCAACCACATTTCATCTCCACTATCTCTCTCCTTTTCTGCAAAAGATGACATATCTATTGCTCACCCTCGTAATCTAGCTTTACACATCAAAGTTCTAGTCTACCACACCCGCGTTCACCGAGTCCTGATAAACAATGGTGCAAGGTTAAATATTATTTCTTTCAATGTCATACAACAATTGTGTTTTTCAGAATTCACTGTGGATTCTAAGAAGAAGATTATTATAAAAGCTTACGATGAAGTGGAAAGATCTTCCAAAGGTCTTGTCACACTACCTGTCTGAGTGGGCCTTGTCATGAAAGATATTAGCTTCCAAGTATTGGACATCCCACTCACATATAACATTCTTTTGGGTCATCCTTGGATCCATGACATGTAGGGTATTCCTTCCACTTATCATCAGTGCATCAAATTTCCATACAATGGCACTGAAGTTGTGATTCCTAGAGACCATACTATTGCTATCAATGCTCTTGCTGCTACTGAAAAATTTGTTCCTCACAATGAACCTTCTATTGATGCTAGTATGTCTCTAATTGCTGCTGAGAAAAAACTTAAAATGATGAGCCTTGGTATGGGTGAATATACCCTAGGTTCCTTTGCTTATATACCTATTTCTCCTAGATCATATGGGAAACCTTCTGATCAGATGAAGCCTTCCACTTCTGCTATGATGATCTTTGATACTTTTTTTCCTTCATCCATTCCTTTAGAAGTAGAAAGAGAAGAACAAGCTATCCAAGAGTGGATCTATAGAGAAGATGAGGGTAGTATGGAAAATGCCCTCCTTGATTATTCTAGAAATACTCCCATGCTCAGTAATTGAGACACAGATACAGATGAGTCACCACTACACACTATGGCTCAAATGGGAGATGATCTTCCTTCTACTTCACTTCTTTGGGGAGAAGAATGTATATCTAATGATGATATGGCTAAGGCCTCTATGTCTAGAACCTATGTGCCTAAAGAATCATTGCACTATGATAGACAACATTGCAACATTACACGACTACTACAAAGAGGTGTTCTCTCACATAATGACATGAGTATCTCTACTTCTCAGCATCTTAAGCCTCTTCTAGAAGATTCTTCCATGATAGATATGGATGCTGATGTAGTTCATACCTCTCATAACCCACCCGACGTAGTTGATGAGTCTCATGTAGGGCCTGATGAGTTTGTTCCCCGTATTACCTTAGTGGACTATGTTGGTCCTTCTATGACAAATCTAGATCTAGCTACTTTTGGAGCTTACCCTATAGGCTCAACTTCTCTTGTCACTAGAGATGACACCTCTCACATAAGTTCTATTGAACCAGTCACTTCATTTCATCTTGCATCAACACCTATTACTTCTTCCACCAGTGAACTAGCAACAAAAAATATTGAATCAGCAATCAAGTATCACACTCATCAAGTCAAAAGAAAAGAGCAATGGTCGAATGGCAAAAACCACATTGTGGTAGTATCCGCACCTAAGAAAAGTAAAAATAAAAATCTGCTCAAAAATAATGATTCTCAAATAAAAGATGACAAGTTGATTCTCTACAAAAAAATGGTGCACTGCTTCAAGCATGATCTCATATCTGTTATACTTCAACCCATTCCTAAAGCTGAGAAAAAAGTTGCTAATGCCTTGGTTACTTTGACATCCATCTTACGAATGAAAAGACATAAATCTCACTTCAAGTTCCTGGTGGATGAATTATGCTATCATGCTTACAAATCCTACAATCCTACCATTTTTTCATGTCTTCCACCTCATATTCTTCCTAACAATCCACCACGCCATTCTTTCTACCATCCCTTACACTTTGCCTTTGTCTCTGGTGACTTGTATAGGAAGGGTCTAGATGGAACTCTCCTTAAGTGTCTAGAAATAGAGGAGTCAAAAAAAGTGCTAGCTGAAATCCACGATGGCATATGTGGATCACATTCTAACGATCCTCCACTAGCTCAGACATTGCTTAGGGCTGGTTATTATTGGTCGAACTAGTTGAGACCTCCTATCATCATAGTTGTAGCATTTGGGCCTAGGGCCTATCAGTTCTCTACATCAGAGGAAGAAGATTCTTTATGCCCATTTCTATCTGGGGGCATCATTTGTACATATTTTATGATCCTGAAAAAATACAAAAAAAAAATAAAAAATTGAAAAAGTGCCTTGGTGAAAACCTGGAAATAGGCGCCTTGGTAGCAAAAATACAAAAAAATTATAAAAAGTCCTTAAAAAAAAAAATTGCAATAAATCTATCAAGTGGTGAAAACCTATAAATAGGCACTGCTTGAGACCCTCTGCACCTATGTCTATCAGTCTTGCGTGGTGCTCATTCACTCCACTTCTCGCTTTGCCTCTCTTGGCTTGGAATTGACTCTTGTCTTAGTCTAGAATGCATATGTTGTTTTAAGCTTATCTTGGGTTTCTTTGTGCATCTGGGTTTCTTAGGCACCTCACAAATGGTGTTTTTCAACACCACCCCAATGGTGTTTTTCAACACTACCCTAGTGTCGAGTGTTTCTTAACACTTATCAGATGTCCTACCCGCAGTCTACATGATGCAATATTTCTCACTGGTAGATGTGATACTCAAAGTTTGACTCTATGACCTACACACACACACTTGTTGAGATTTGTTGACTTTATTTCTTTGCGTGTTGTCTATGATGATTTCTTTGTTGAGTGTTCTCCCCCTATGATCATTTTCGATGATGCATAGCTAGAAGACTAAGGGAATGAGAACATGTTTTATTTCTTTTTCTACTTGTGCGTATATTTTGTTGGTCCTACTTGTCATTAGCATTTATGCTTGATCCACTTGACATTGGGATCTACAAGGTATTATCCTTGATTGTTTCACAAGTGCATGCTTAGAGTCATCTTGACTTTCTTGTGTCTCGATGTGAGCATAATCTTACTATATCAAACTTAGGTAATCTCACTGCACTAGTCATCTTGACCTACATGTCTTTCATGCCTAGGCAGGATTTCTACATTTCTATCTGATAAAGATCATATTCATATTCACATAGTTATGCTAGTGTGTATTGTATGATCTTGCGACCTGGCCAATAATGCTCAATGATGATAATTAGATGTCTATTGGCATTGTGACCTTGCAAGTAAACCACTTTTCATGTAGCTTGCATTCTTGAGTTCATGTTAATTAGTTTTGCATCTTGCATATGGAGAGAGCTCTCCTTTTCATCTTACGTTGACTTGTTAATCAACTGCGCTCACCTTTCACTTCTTCCTGATCATGTCTTTCACTTCTTGTCTTTCATATCCCATCATTTTCTATTCATTTCAGGATCGAAACTGAAATCTAAGTTAACCTTGATCACCCAAATCACATTTCTTGCTCTTCTGCGCAGTTGCTTGACCTTTTGAGGCTTGATCCTTCGATCTTCACTGGGGCATTCTTCACCTCTTCATCCCCATCTCTCTCAACTTCCAGTCTTTCATTCACTTTCAAATCCCAAGTTCAAATTCTTCCCCTCCGTGGTGTTTTCGGGTTGAGGGACCACTTGGTTCATGCCCCGAGTCCCATGTGTGGGGCATCTCTTCATTTCTTGATGGTTATTCTATTCTCTTTCTTCAATTATGATTTCTAGTGATTTGATCATGTCTCTCTTGCTTCTACTTTCCCTATACCTAGATTTCACTTTCGCTCCCAAGGGGGCAGACACATCATATCTTATTGGCTATCTCTTTCCTAAGTGTTCAGTACTATCGCTACTAGGCTAACCATGCAGGATTTGCTATCTCTCTACACTTCATTCTTTGGAGTCAGATCACTATCTGCTTGCCTTCTTGGCTATCTCTTGCCTTCTTGGTTGATCTATTCTTTGATGTAATGTGTTCCCAGATTGATCACACATTATTCAAAGAGGGGAAAATGTATACACCTAAAAATGGTCATCTAGACTATTAGCCCCTTTTTCTAAATCATCAATTACTTATTCTTGATCAAATCCTAGTTCTATCTTTTATGGGCTAACCATTTTATCCTAAGTCTTTATTTATTTAAAAGGAATTCCCTCCCCTTTTAATAAATAAAAATCCCCCACTTTTCCTCTTATGCTAAGTTGCACAAATAAAGCATTATTCTTATTCTATAAAAAGAGAAAAAGCACTTTTTGTCTCATATGGACACAAAATTCAACTCTTATTTTCTCATTGGAGGATATTTCTGCACATGGATTGCTCCTCTTTCAAGCTCCACCATTGATTAAATCTTTTACATCTTAATCTCCATGGTCCATTCCTTTTCATTTCTTATAAAAGGAGAGCTCTCTTCTTCATTCTAGATCTATCTCTTTTATGCTAATGTTATGCTATAGGTTTTCTAGGTCACTTTGAAGCTTTTGAATATTTGGAGCATTCTTGGCTTTTTGCATCTACATGTTATCATAGTTTCATTTCTTGCATTTTCATGGCATTCTTAGCTTAGATTTCCTTTATGCTTTAGATTAATTCATCTAGCTTAACTAGGAGGCTTTGTAATACTTGCATCTATCATTTTCATAGCTTAGATTGCATTTTCATTTCTAGCATAGCATTGCATTGCATTTTCATTCTTGATTCTTGAGGATATTGGTATTTTTGCCCTTGTCTTCATTGAATCTCCCATTGCATGGTTTACTAGCAAGGTTATTGGCTTAATAGCTCTAGCTGAGAGCATTCTTAAAACCCTTGCACTCCATGCCTAGGGAGCTATGGATCAATTTTTGAGACC
Source organism: Chamaecyparis obtusa (assembly GCA_027943335.1). NCBI lineage: Eukaryota > Viridiplantae > Streptophyta > Pinopsida > Cupressales > Cupressaceae > Chamaecyparis > Chamaecyparis obtusa. The sequence continues at coordinate 2,123,302 of BSBK01001201.1, forward strand.
TCATTCTTGAGTGTTCTTGAATGGAATGATTCATAGAAGTGTGACACAATTGATCAATTTTTGAGACCTCATTCTTGAGTGTTCTTGAATGGAATGATTCATAGAAGTGTGACACAATTATAGCACACACTTATTATCTCCACAAATGTAGAATTACAAACTTACAGAATTACAATATGCAAAGCCACATGTGCATTCCCTTACAATATTCTATAGGACAAAGCCTCGAATTATTATCTAGATCTACTACTAGAACTGCCCTAGACAACACTACGTGCCTTCTTTATATAGGCATTTTCCACAGCCCGAGAAGGTTCCAAAAATTTAGCCCTTAGGGCCAACCAAACTTAGAATTATTTTATTTTTCAATTTATTACATCAGAGTTGGCTCAAAATAACTTTTGAAACCCGAATAGAAATTTTGAAGGAAAATTATTTTTTGCCATTTCAGGTAACCTGACTTTCAGAGACCATAAGTCATCACCAGTTGACCCGATTGACTATTATAACCCCATTTCGGAAAGGCCACGATGCACTTTATAGGCTTGACTTGTGCAAGCACCCATCACCCAAATTTTTTATGTCATCTAGAGCCTCTAAAGCCTTCAAAATTGATTTCAAAGTTTTTGTACCCTACTGCCAATACCAAAAATCTTCAATATCTTCAAAACTAGACCTGATCTAGCCATGAAACTTTACTAGCAGGCTGATATGACTGAGATGAACTTCCACATGTAAAATCAAAACATTCTGAGATTTATGACAAACTTACTAAAACCAGCAAGTTTCCATAAATAGCAGCTCTACACAAGATAGGCCTTATTGAATACAAAAACATAAATATTTTTGGGTGATGCAAGATTTCTCTTACACCCAGGATGCTCCTGCATCAGACACCTAGGGTAATTTGAGAAGTGACCCTATCACAACTCAGGTGTACAAAGGAAAACCAAGACGGTTAACCTCCTTTGTTAGCCATGATGAATCTTCAATAGGTCATCCTTTCCATTTGATCAAATACTCTTCATATGTCTTGTTCCTTATGCTTCTGCCAACATGACTATCCAGTATGTCTTCAATCTCTTTGATATCTGAATTGGTTGCTGGAATACTCCATTGTGTTGTTGTAACCTCATCTTCAACACCTCATTCCTGATACTCTTTCAGATCTAAAACATTAAATACTAGTGAAATATTTAGCTTAGTATGCAACTCGACCTCATATGCATTTCCTAAATCATGCTTCTTGAGTATCTTACATGGCCCAAAATTCTTCATTTTTAGTTTGTTATATGTACCAATCAAAAATCTTTCCTTCCGCAAATGAACCATGACTTCATCTCCAACCTGAAATTCCTTATGCCTCCTTTTCTCATCTGCCATAGCCTTATACTACACATTCATCTTGGTAATATGCTTCCTCACCTCCTCATGGATGTTCTTTAAATGTTCTGCAAAATCCATAGCTTCAGCACTACTTATTTCTCCTTTATCTATCTTCCTCAACTGAAATGCATTTATGGGACTACTTCCATATACAATATGTGGATGATGTGATGAGCTAAACTTCAAATCTATCTTCAACTCTTTACTTTCTACTAGCATTATTTTGTGTGTTGCCTTATTTGGAAAACTGGTTCCTAGAATCAAGTCCATCTGATGACTGATCTTTCTTACTGGTGGTAATCCATCAGGAACATTATCAGATATAATATCCTGAAACTCATTCAATAATTTTGCAACTTCTACAGGTACATCTTCTACTTCCTCTTTCCCAACCTTTGGAATTAAGGTAAAACACATATGCTCATGCCTCATACCATCTGAGAAATTTCTTCTATCAAAAAAAGTTATTCTTGCATTACCACATACCTTTTCTTATGTTTCCTTCAATGGTTTTATCTTATGTCACACTCCATCCTTTGGCAGGGAATAGGTATTTGCACGACCATCATGTACAGCACATCTGTCAAATTACCAAGGTCTACCCAACAACATATGACATGCATCCATAGATATGATATCATATAGTACCTCATCTTGGTGCCCACCAATCTTGAACTTCACTAGGCATTGTTCACTGATCATGACCTTGTGGTCATCCTACACCTAGGCAACCCGATATGGATGTGGATGTTTCTACCTCTTGAGCTTCAACTTTGTCACCATCTCTTCTGACACCAAATTGTCAGTGCTTCCACTATCAATAATCACATCACAACATTTACCCTCACACTTGCATCTAGTGTGAAACAGACTCCTCCTTTGTTCAGGTTTATTCTCACTCAATAGGATGCTTTTGTTAATCAGCGTTTCTCCTCTTTCAGCATCTTCAAAATTTGATGATCTTGCATCTTCATCTACATGTGCAACTCTGGCCTAGCCTTCATTCCTCCTATCCATCCATCCTTGGTGTTGAGGACATTCAAATGCCCTATGACCTTCTTCTCCATAGTGAAAACATGTTCCATGGAAGCCTCCTCTTCCAAATTCTTGTCCTCTTCCTCTTCCTCTTTGATATCTATTATTCTGATCATGGAAATGATTATAATTATCCCCTCTCTGATTCTAACTATTACTAGCCTTATCCTACTTTTTTAGATCTTCATTTCCATCTCCATATGACTGTCCACCAGATCTTCCATCATGACCTCTTCCACTTTGTCTGCTCTCAAACTTCTTGTTCAACTTTTCCTCTACTTTTAGGGAAAACTAGTATGCCTCTTCAATACTGTTCATTCAAACCAAATTCAATTCTTCCTGAGTGCTTGGTCTTAACCCATTAAGCTAATGAGCAATTTTCTCCTTGTCAGCTTCTACATGGCCTATTCTGATGAGGATTCGATAGAACTCCTCTGTATACTCTTAAACAGATCTTCCTACTTGCTTCAAACTTTGCATTTTTCTCAGTAGGTCAAGCTCATAATCAACAGGGATGAACTGTCACTTCAATTTATCCACCATCCGATCCCATCTTGTGATTTTATCTTTCCCTATTCTATTTCACTCCAATTGAATCTCTTACCACCAGATCTTTGCATGACCTTTCAGTCTGGCCTTCGCAAACTTGACCTGATCAGGATCCTCAATATCTTTATACTCAAAATATTCCTCACATTCATTGATCCAGTCAATCAATTCTTCTGGGTTAAGATTCCCTGAAAATGTAGGAACCTTGATCTTAGGTCTTTTCCCAATCTTGGAAATGGCTTGGAAAAGCCTTTCTTCCTCTTGATTCAAAACTTTGACTTCTCCTTCTTATTCTTCTTCTTTGGCTTCTTCCTCACTTTCATCTCTGACATTAAGATTCATTCCTCTACAAATCTCCTCTTGCAATGCTCACACTTATCTCTGTAGTTCCCTAACCTCAGGTGTTACATCACTAGCTCTTCCACCACGTTCCTTTCATGGAGGCATTTTCACACTTCTCACTGAAACCCTAACCACGGTCCTAGTGCAAACTACCTCATAATCGGCGATCTGTTTACACATAAACCCTAACCCGCGGTCCTAGTGCAAACTACCTCACAATCGGCGATTTGTTTACACACTTAGGAAAACCTTGCTCTGATACCACTTGATGAAGGGTGCTCCCCTTAATACCACAAACAAAATATAGGTATAAAGAAACAACAACAATATGCAAGAATAGAAAATTGGCTTCTTATTATCTCCACAAATGTGGAATTACAAACTTTCAGAATTACAATATGCAAAGCCACATGGGCATTCTCTTACAATATTCTATAGGACAAAGCCTCGAATTATTATCTAGATCTACTACCAGAACTGCCCTAGACAACACTATGGGCCTTCTTTATATAGGCATTTTCCACCGTCCGAGAAGGTTCCAAAAATTTAGCCCTTAGGGCCGACCAAACTTAGAATTATTTTATTTTTCAATTTACTACATCAGAGTTGGCTCAAAATAACTTTTGAAACCCGAATAAAAATTTTGAAGGAAAATTATTCTCCACCATTTCAGGTGACCTGACTTCCGGACCATAAGTAATCACCAATTGACCCGATTGACTATTATAACCCCATTTTGAAAAGGCCACAAAGGGCTCTACAGGCTTAACTAGCACAAGTGCTCGTCACCCAAATTTTTGACCTCATCCGGAGCCTCTAAAGCCTTCAAAACTAAGTTCAAAGTTTTTGTACCCTACTACCAATATCAAAAATCTTCAATATCTTCAAAACTAGACCTGATCTAGCCACAAAACTTTACTGGCAGGCTGATATGACTGAGATGAACCTCCACATGTAAAATTAGAACATTCTAAGATTTATGACCGACTTACTAAAACCAGCAAGTTTCCATAAATAGCAGCTCTGCACAAGATAGCCCTTGTTGAATATACAAACATAAACATTTTTGGGTGACGCAAGATTGCTCTTACACCCAGGATGCTCCTGCATCAAGATGATTATGATTGGTCCTATCAAATACTTTTTGGGACTAAATATGTAGCAGATAGAGAAAGGTATTTTTATTAATTAGTCAAAATATGTGAAAGAGATACTAAAGAAATTTAAGATGGATGATTGCAAGCTAGTAGTAACCCCTATGATCACTGGATGCAAGCTTACAAAAGAAGATGACTCACCAGTAGTAGATATAACATTGTATAAGTCTATGATTGGTAAACTCATATATCTTACTCAGACTAGACCTGATATTTCCAATGTAGTTGGCATAGTTGGAAGATTTACAGCAGAACCTAAAGAAAGTCACCTCATGGTAGTAAAGAGAATATTCAGATACTTTTAGGGCACTATAGATTATGGTCTATGGTATCCTAATTCAGAAAATGTTGAGCTTCATGTGTACACTGATGCAGATTGGGTAGGATGTGTTGATGACAGAAAGAGTACATCAAGTGGAGCAGTGTTTCTTGGTGATAGACTTTTCACTTGGACAAACAAGAAACAAAATTGTATTTCTCAGTCAATAGCAGAAGTGGAGTATGTTGCAGCAAGATTAAAAATTTCTACAGTTGTTTGGATCAAGAAAATGATAAATGATTTTGGAATTTAGATTGATTATCCTATTTTTATTCACTATGATAACACTAGCATTATCAATATGTCAAAGAAACCTGTGATGCATGCAAAGACAAAGCACATTCAGATCAAGTATCACTTCTTAAGAGAGAAAGTGGTAGAGAAAGAAGTCAAGTTGAACTATGTGAGTACTAAAGATTAGTTGGAAGATATATTCACAAAGCCCTTTCCTAATGATACTTTTGAGTATCTCAGGGAGAAGTTGGGAGTAATTCCCTTCCCTGATTCTTCTTAGAAGAAAGAAGGAAAGGAATCAGTCCTCTAGGACTGATGGAAGGTTGACTACTCTAACTCAGGAGTAGTACCAATGCTTAAAATGAATGGCACCCTTTTCCATTGATGTCAAAGGGGGAGTAATATACAGAGTCATGAAAAATAGAAGTAAAAAGAGGAGTAAAATACTAAGGCGGAACAACATTCAGTTATGACAGTAGTACAATTGAGGAAATGGAGAATATTAGAAAATATTGCAACAGATGGAGGATTCATCTTTGGGGGAGTTTTTAAGAGGAAATGGATAATGTTATAAAAGAAATGTTCATTTGGGTTGGTGGTGGTTTTTCATTCCACATGTTGCCATCAATGCCAAAGGGGGAGATTGTTGGAGATTTTGCAATAGGCCAATACTGACTATATGTTTGTCATTGATGACAACATATGGAAAGTAGAATGCATGGAAGTCTTATGTAGTAACCTTTTAGTATATGTAGCATGGACATGATATCAGCATGATATCATGGGTGCAGAGGTTAACTGTTAGTACAGACAATTATATAAAAGCTGATGTCAACAGTGTTCCTGACAGAGTAACAGATAGTGTTCTATGTATTGTTTTCTGTAAATTTATCATGGAGCATTACATGCTTGGATATATGTTGAAGACATGTTCATGATGTTTCAGTTATAGATGCATAGTCTATTGATGAGTAGAAGTAAATTTATGCGGTCGTTATTTGCTAGTAGTAGTTTCCTGTGTTTATTCAAAAGAGCCTACAGGGATTTTATTGGTTCTTGATTTGTGCTTATCCTATGGGTATGTGCCCTTGGATTTAAGCTTAGAGTAGACTTATTGATGTTTGGTTAAGAGTGCATGAGTTAATTCAGCTTACAGAGAAAGATCCAGTTGTTTTGGTAGAGCCGACAATGTGTAGTGTGCATCTAAAATTATCTTATTGGACAGGTCTGAGAATGTGTTGCATCCATAGTGGAGCTGACAGAATATTTATTAGAGTTTGTTATGGTTTCTCTAATATGATATCAAGTTGGTTCTAATAGGCCAACTTGATTATATCATTTAGAGGAAAGATATTTATAGGTAGTCATTTTTTATTGCTTGAGTGTGGTTCATAGTTGATTAAGAAGAGCAAAGCAGAGTATGTGAAGTATTGAGCCATCAGAAGAAGGTCTATGTGACTAAGTAAAGAACTTCAGCTATTCATTGGAACTGATCTAGATAGTAGGTCAAACCATAGTTCACCAAGATCTAGATATAGTGTGTATCTATTATTCAGAAGGTTGTAGCCTTTGCCCATTTGAGTAGTGAGCTCTCAGATAGTGCATCCTCTCCCCTAACAAGGACAATTGTAAAAGACTCCTAAGAGGGGCTAACCCTTGACCAGGTCTACTATACTTAATATATTATAAAGAAACTCCTAACAGGGTTAAGGATCTTCTAACAAGGAACATTCTACACTAGTACAGAATATTAGTGGGTATCAAGTCCCACCGGGGTTTTTACCTATTTGGATTTCCCCGTAACCAAAACATTGGTGTTGTCTTTATGTGTTCTTTCATTGTGTTCATGCTTTATGTTTAAGTATACTTAATTGGATAAAGAATTGAATCTTGTAGATAACTAATTCACCCCCCCCCACCCCCCCTCTCAGTTATCTCTTGGGACTATTCCTAAATATTACTCACCCATGATTGAAAAAGAACCCAGACCCTCCACAAGTGAGATAGTTATTGAGGAAATGTCTAACAGTATTGATGTGTTATTCAATGATCTTGAGACAAGTGAAGAAGGTACTCCTAACATTGATGAATCAACATCACCTAAAGTTCCAAAGTTTACATCTAGAAATCATTCCGAGAGAGACATCATTGGAGATCAGAGCAGCAAAGGCTTGACAAGATCACAAGAAAAGAACTCAGCTAGTAGTGAAGCGGTATGTTTACTATCTCAAATTGAACCTTTAAATGTTGAAGATGCATGTAATGATTCAAATTGGCATGATTCTATGAAAGAAGAACTTGATCAGATTATTAAGAATGACACTTGGGAACTGGTCCCAAGAGCTAGTGATAAGAATGTGATTGGAACAAAGTGGATATTCAGAAACAAGATGAATGAAGATGGTACATTAGTAAGAAATGAAGAAAGGTTAGTATGTAAGGGATATGCACAAAGAGAAGGCATTGATTATTTAGACACATTTGCACCTATGAGAAGATTGGAAGCTATTAAGTTATTTCTAGTTTATGCTATAGTTAAAAACCTCAAAGTATGTCAGATGGATGTCAAGTTAGCATTCCTGAATGGAGATTTGAAAGAAGAAGTATACATTGAGCAACCAGAAGGATTCATCTTATCAAATAGACCTGATATGGTATGCAAATTGAAGAAGGCCCTCTATGGACTTAAGCAAGCCCCTAGAGAACTGTATGAGAGACTAGATGGATATCTAACAAAGATTGGATTCAAGAAAGGAGCAGCAAATTGTAATCTTTCATTAGAGACATCTGAAGGTCTACTACTTGTAGCTATATTTTTTGATGACATTATCTTTGGAGGTAATGACAAACAAGTGAAGAATTTGCCAAAGAAATGTAGAATGAGTTTGAGATGAGTATGATTGGTCCTATCAAATACTTTTTGGGACTAAATGTGCAATAGACAAAAAAATGAATTTTCATTAATCAGTCCAAATATGTGAAAGAGATACTGAAGAAATTCAAGATGGATGATTGCAAGCCAGTAGGAACCCCTATGATCACTGGATGCAATCTTACAAAATAACATGACTCACCAGTAGTGGATATAACATTGTACAAGTCTATGATTTTTAAACTCATATATCTTACTCAGACTGGACCTGATATTTCCAATGTCACTGGCATAGTTGGAAGATTTGTAGCAGAACTCAAGAAAAGTCACCTCATGGCACTAAAGAGAATATTCAAATACTTGCAAGGCACTATAGATTATGGTCTATGGTATCCTAATTTAGAAAATGTTGAGCTTCATGTGTACATTGATGTAGATTGGGCAGGATGTGTTAATGATAGAAAGAGTACATCAAGTGGAGCAATGTTTCTTGGTGATAGACTTGTCACTTGGACAAGTAGGAAACAAAATTGTATTTCTCAGTCAATAGTAGAAGTAGAGTATGTTGGAACAGCCTTGAATTGTTCTACAATTGTTTGGATCAAGCAGATGATAGAGGATTCTGGAATTCAGATTGATTATCCTATTGTTATTCACTATGATAACACTAGCACTATCAATATTTTGAAGAACCCTATGATGCATGCAAAGACAAAGCACATTGAGATCAAGTATCACTTCCTAAGAGAGAAAGTGACAGAGAAAGAAGTCAAGTTGGACTATGTGAGTACTAAAGATAATTTGGTAGATATATTCACAAAGCCCTTTCCTAAGGATACTTTTGAGTATCTCAAGGAGAAGTTGGGAGTAATTCCCTTTCTTGATTCTTCTTAAAAGGAAGAAGGAAAGTTATCAGTCCTCAGGGACTGATGGAAGGTTCACTACTCTACCTTAGGAGTAGTACCACTAGTGCTTAAAATGAATGGAACCCTTTTCCATTTATGTCAAAAGGGGAGTAATATATAGAGTCATGAAAAATAGAAGCAAAAGGAGGAGTAATATACTAAGGGGGAGTAGTATTCAGTTATGACAGCAGTACAATTGAGGAAATGGAGAATATTAGAAAATATTGCAGCGGATGGAGGATTCATCTTTTGGGGCATTTTGATGAGGAAATGGAGAATGTTATCAAAGAAATGTTCATTTGGGTTGGTGATGGTTTTTCATTCCACATGTTGTCATCAGTGCCAAAGGGGGAGATTGTTGAAGATTTGCCAGCAGGCCAGTACTGACTGTATGTTTTTCATTGATGAAAACATATGGAAAGTAGCATGCATGGAAGACTTATGTAGTAAGATTTTAGTATATGTAGCATGGACATGATATTAGCATGATATCATGGGCATAGAGGTTAACTATTAGTAGAGACAATTATATAGCAGCATGTGTTAGCAATGTTACCGACAGAGTAATAGGCAATGTTCTATGTATGGTTGTCCATACAGTTATCATGGGCCCTTGCACGCTTGGATATATTTTGAAGATATATTAGTAATTTTACATTCATGGGTGCAGAGTCTGATGATCAGTAGAAGTGAAGTTATGTAGTCTCTATTCACCAATAGTAGTTTTTTGTGTTTGTTCAGAAGAGCTAACAGAGATTATATTTGTTCTGGAGTTGCACCTATCATTTTGGTATGCACCCTTGGATTTGAGCTTAGAGAAGAGTTATTGATGTTTGGTTAAGAGTGCATGAAGTAACTCAACTTGAGGAGAAAGATCCAGTTGTTTTGGTAGAGCCGACAGTGTGTAGCATGCATCTACAATTATCTTATTGGACATGTCCCAGAATGTGTTGCCTGCTTAATAGAGCCGACTGAATTGTTATTGGATTTTATTATGGTTTCTCTAATATGATTTCAAGATGGTTCTAACAAGTTGACTTGATTATATTATTTATAGGAAAGATATTTATAGGTAGTCATTTGTGATTTCTTGAGTGTGGTTCATAGTTGATTAGGAAGTGCAGAGCAAAGTGTACGAAGTGTTGAGCCATCAGAAGAAGGTCTATGTGACCACGAAAAGTATTTGTGCTATACATTGGAACTGATCTAGATAGAAGGTCAAAGCATAGTTCACCAAGATCTAGATATAGTGTATATCTGTTAAACACAAGGTTGTAGCCTTCACCTCTTTAAGCAGTGTGCTCTTAGACAATACATCCTCTCCCCTAACAGGGACTATTGTAAAAGACTCCTAAAAAGGTCTGACCCTTGACAAGGTCTACTATACTAAATATATTGTAAAGAAACTCCTAACAGGGTTAAGGATCTTCTAACAAGGATCATAACACACTAGTGCAGAATATTAGTTGGTGTCAATTCCCACCGGGATTTTCACCTATTTGGGTTTCCCCGTAACCAAAATATTGGTGTTGCATTCAAGTGTTCTTTCATTGTGTTTATGCTTTTTGTTTAAGTATACTTAATTGGTTGAAGAATTGAAACTTGTAGATAACTGATTCAGCCCCCCCCCTCCCAGTTATCTCTTTGGACTATTCCTAACAATTGGTATCAGAGCCAAGTTCCTCGGAGAGAAAGTTTAACAGCTTGAGGTTGATCAGATGGCATTCTTCAGAAAAGAAAGTCTGAAATTTTATGGAGAGAATTATCTTGATTGGAAGAACAATATGGTGACTCATTTGTAGTGCATTTCTTTTGAAGTTTTTGATGTAACTATATGATGAAGGGTGCTCCCCTTAATACCACAAATACATAATAGAAATAGAGAAACAACAAGAATATGAAAGAACAAAAAATGGGCTTTTTATTATCTCCACAAATGTGGAATTACAAACTTTCAAAATTACAATATGCAAAGCCACAAGGGAATTCCCTTCCAATATTTTGTAGGACAAAGCCTCAAATCAATACCCAAATCTACTACCCAGAACTGTCCCTGAATTGCGTAAGACAACACTACAACCTTCCTTATATAGGCAATTTTCCACCGCCAGGGAAGGTTCCATAACTTTAGCCAACAAGGCTGACCAAACTTAGAATTATTTTATTTTTAAATTTATTACATCAAAGTTGCCTCAAAATATCTTTTGAAACCCAAACATAAATTTTGAAGGAAAATCATTTTCTGCTATTTCAGGTGACCCAACTTTCAAAGACCATAAGTCATCGCCAGTTGACCTGATTGACTATTATAACCCCATTCCAGAAAGGCCACGAAGTGCTCTATAGTCTTGAGTCATGCAAGTTCCTATCACCCAAATTTTTGACCTCATCCAGGGCCTCTAAAGCCTTCAAAACTGAGTTCAAATTTTCTATACCCTGTTGCCAATACCAAATATCTTCAATATCTACAAAGCTAGACTTGATATGTCAATGAAACTTTACTGGCAGGATGATATGACCAAAATGAACCTCCAGGGAAGAAATTGAAACATTCTGACATCGTATGACCAACTTACTAAAAATAGTAAGTTTCCATAAATAGCAGCTCTGCACAAGATAGCCCTTATTGAAAACAAAATCAGAAATATTTTTGGGTGATGCAAGATTGCTCTTACACCCAGGATGCTCCTGCATCACTATCAAAGCAGTCAAGATTCCTACTTTAGAAGACCTTGCAAAGGATGATGCTCCTGATAAGAAAAATCAATTATTTTATCAGAATGCAATAGCCAAAGAAGCCCTTATCAATGCCCTATCTGATAGTGAGTTTTCATAAATAAAGAAGGTAGATACAACCCACAAAATATGCAAGTACCTAGAAGACATATTTGGAGGAGACAAACAAGAAAAGGATGTACGCAGAAAGACATGGAAGAAAAGATACAATGCATTAGAGATGTTGCTTGAAGAAAACATCAGAGCTTACAATGAAAGTATCAATGAAGCAGTTGTTGGAATCAAGAACAATGGTGGAGAGATCTCACAAGAAGACATCATGGACAAATTGATGACTACTCTCACTCCTAAATATGAAAACAAGATCAACATCCTTGATGAGACCATGCAGCTTACATAAAATTTCAAGAGTGAGACCTTGCTCAGCAAAATCTCAGCCTTTGAAATTTCAAGATTGAAGACAGAACCTAAAAGTGAGACAGACTTCAAAGAAATAGTTCATGGTAAGAAATCTGCAAACACTTCTAGTAATTTTGATGATGATGATGAAGAGAAAACACTAGATGATTTCATTGATATGATTGCCAAAAGAGAAAAGAAAGGAAAAGAAAAATATGAAGGTTAATTTCCATTTAAATGCTTTTCATGTAATAAGATTGGTCACTTTGCATCTAAATGTCCCTTAAGAGCTAGAAAGTTAAAAAATTACTACAAGCCTAAATTCTCTAAGGAATGTTACTATGCTAGAGATGGAGTTTCATATGATGATTCAGCTAAAGAAGAAATCAGATTTATTGCTATCATAGAGAAAATGAACAATAAAATAGATCATGAAGATAAGAAAGAGAATCAAGAGCTAGCATTGATTTCACAAGCTGATATAAGGACAAATTGGATTATAGATAGTGGTTGTTCACATCACATGATAGGTGATAAAGGTAACTTTGTTCATCTAGATAAATACAATGGTGGCATGGTTAGATTTGGAGATAACACTCCTAAACCCATAGTTGGTAGAGGATACATCACCTTGGATGGAAAGAATAGTATTGATGATGTTCTCTATGTAGTTGGTTTGAAACATAACCTTCTTAGTGTTGTATAGTTACTTGGAAAAGGTTATCAATTGGAGTTCTTATGCAGGAGCATCCTAGGATTCTTGGCAATCCTATATCAACCAAAAAATATGTTTGTCTTTGAAGGTAGATTATTATTTTTGATCTTGGTTTGGTGGAGTTCTTGCTCAGTTTGGGAGAGTGGTTTCTCAGTTTATATGGTTATCGGGGCGCTCGATCTTTGAAGAAATCTTGGTAACGAAAGGTGTCAGTTCACTGGCACTTGATGATAATTGTGTTGCTCGATCATGCTTGGCATGGTCAGTTGAATGGTGCTCGGTTATTTCTTTTGTTGCTCGATGTTCTTTCTTACTGACTTGATTGTTTTGGATAGATCAGCTTGGCCAACTGGTGCATTTAATTTGGGTCATGCTCCTTGTGTTATGGATAGACCATTGGATGTGTGGGGACCTAGATCTGGTGTGTTGCATTCTTCTATGCGGATTTGGTGACCATTGGGGCCATCTTGAGAGTTTATTTATTTTCTAAGGCTATGTGAAAGACTACTGATGTTTTAGCATTTAATATTTGTTTGTAGGAGTTTATTGTTTCTTCAGCTAACTTGTCAGCTGACTTGTTTCTAATGCAAGAGCATCCTAGGATTCTTGGCAATCTTGTATCAACCAAAAAATATGTTTTTCTTTGAAGGTAGATTGTTAGTTTTGATCTTGGTTTGGTGGAGTTCTTACTCAATTTGGGAGACTGGTTTCTTAGTTTATATGGTTATCGGGGTGCTCGGTCTCTAAAGAACACTTGTTAACTAACGGCATCATTTCACTGGTGCTCAGAAATAACCACATTGCTCAATCATGCTTGGTGTGGTCAGTCGACTGGTGCTCGATTATTTCTTCTATTGCTCAGTGTTCTTGCTTACCAACTGGATTTTTTTGGATAGATTTGTTTGGAATGAATGCTAAATGTTTGGCATCCATTTTGTAGCAGTTGTTGTTTCATTCATGACTATGTTTGTCATTGATGTCAACACAGTGATCTACCAAAGACTTGCAGAGAAGTAGACAAAGTTTGGATTAGTGCACATGGGTTATTGAGTTGGAGCTATGTGATGTTGAGGTTATACTCTTTTTTATGTCATATATTGATGGTTAAGAGCATAGATAGTAATTCATTAATTCATGGAAGTTATGATCATTTTGGTACAAGCAGTGTTCAAGCAGTGTTCCTGAGTAGCGATTGTGGAAATTGGATGATATCTCCTAATCGGGATGGAATCTAGTTTTGCACAGTTAAAGGGAAGTTGAAGACACATTGATAGTGACATGGATGATAGTGTAGACTTCAAGGTTGCACGAGTGAAGGTTTATTGTATTTGGAAGCTGACAATTTTGTGTAATTTTGTTGTAGCATGTGGAAACTATTATTTTGTAATTGTATGTCGACTCATTTGTAATTATTTTAGTTTGTTATAAAGGAAGGAATTTATTTCCTTGTTGTATAGTAGTAGCATGATGTTGTGATGAAAAATTTTGTAATGATGATATGGTAGCAGTGGTTGTGATGCTGTATGCATGAAGTGAAGAATAGAGCTAAGTATGAAAGCTAATATCTAAAGGAAGACATGCAAAGTATAGAGATCTAAAATTGAGATTTGATGTAACAGTGAGTGTGGTTTAGCACAGTTAGAGAAGAGGTAACATATTATTCTATTGAGTAATACAAATATTATTTGGACAGTGTGTTCAATGATCTTACCCTGAAGATGTTTCAATAGTGGGTCCTTCTATCTTCCATAACTCTTAACAGCATTAGAATCTTTTAATAGGGATTCAAAATCTCCTAATAGGGATTCATATGTACTGAATGTATTTCATAAGACTCCTAACAGAGTCCATCCTTTTACAAGGAATATTCATATTAGTGCATCTTTTGTGGGCATCATTCCCAATGGGGCTTACTCTTTGATCAAGAGATTCCCTAGTCAACATATCTTGTGTCATTGTGTTATTTGTCTATGAATATCTTTCTATGGTTGGTAATTATATTGCTTATATGGTTTAATGTTGTTGAAGATGATAAAAGTTATAATTATCTGATAACTGATTCACCCCCCCCCCCCCTCTCAATTATATTGGTGGACTTTAATTTCTAACAATTGGTATCAGAGTAGCAAGTCCTTGAAAAACAAGTTCAACAACTTAAGGAGATCCATGGTGAATTTTAGGAAAGAAAGCCCTAAGTTTGATGGAGTAAATTTTGACAGCTGGAAAGAAAATATGAAGACACACCTATTATGTTTAGGACTAGGTTATTGGTTGATTACAAAGAATAATAAGACTATCATTGAAGAGGACAATCTTGAAACATTTACTGTAGAAGAGAGAGATCTATTCATGTGTAACATACTTGCAAGAGAAGCACTTTTGACAACACTTTTGGAGAATGAGTACAGTCAAGTAAAATATTTGAAAAAATCTCATGAAATTTGGAATGCTTTACACTATACTTTTGAAGGTGATGAACATGCAAAAAGAGTTAGATTACATAATTGGATATGTGCATTTGAAGATATAAGAATGTTGGAAGATGAATATGTTAAAAGTTATATTGGGAGAATGTCAGAGATCATTTCAGGTATAAAATTTTGTTGAGGAACAAAGATAGAAAATGAAGTGATATGGAAAATTTTGAGGACATTGACTCCTATATTTAAGCAGAAAACATAGATGATTGAACAAGTGATACCTGTATGCACCCTAAAATAGTCGCCTAGACTTTGGGCCCCATTTATTCAATTTGTCAAAATCAATTCCTGAATCAATGATTGCCATATATTCAAATCAATCTTTTTGATCAAATCATACTTATTTCAATTATTGTAATTTTGGGAAATGGTAGTTCTTGATGTTGGCTAAAAACTTCATTCTTTCCAGAAATTTTAATATTTTGATTTTATGGGTCAAATAAATCAATCTTTAAAGACTATCATGAAGAGAGAAATGTTAAATCAAACTCCTAACAATTGATTTTCATATCTAACCATCTTAGGGTTTTTTTTTGGATGTGTGCTAAATGTTGGATTGTAGATCTTTGGACCTAAGGTGAGTTCTTAAAATCTCTATAACACTTGGTTTGGGCATAAAATTAATCTCTCATGTGTTTGGCTTGAGTGTTACACGCTTTCATAGAAACATTTTTGATGCTCTTAATGGGAAATGAATGAACATAGATTTTCTTTTATACAAGTTTGTGTTTAAGTGAATGCTTGTGTTTAAACATTAAGTAATTCTTGTTTCCAATATCAAAAAAATCTCATTAAGTAATCTAGGGCATGGATTCATTCCTTATTTACATGAAGAGTTAAATGCACCACTTTGTGGACTCACTTCATGTTTACTTGGAAAGTTAAATATTCCATGATTCAAACCCTCTTGCACTTATGAGTAGTATTGATTAGCAGTCTTAGATTACTTTTGATTGATCTAGATTTCTATCTTGGGTTATTGGACTCGCTCATCTACCGGCCCCTCGTTCCACCTCATGGTTGCAAGGTTAGCACCACATTAAAGGGGAGGGGTCTACATAGAAAGAAGTGTTAATTGTTCCACCAAGAAACCCTTTTATGCTTTTTAGAACTCATTAGTTTTCTAGGTTGTGGACTCATTTCTAGCTTGTGTGAGGGGTTAATTGCTCCACCTTGTGGACTCACCTCATATTTTCTCTAAGCATTAAGTGTTCCACCTTTAGTGCTTTCCAATACTTTTGATAGTGAATTACTTACTTTTTCATTTTTTTAGGTCTTCTTGGGGATTTTATCACCTCAAGGGATGACCTTAACTCCCATATTTCGGTGGAGTATAAATATCAGGAGGTGAATCCAAACACACCTCTCTTGGGAATGAGTTAGATTTCACTCTTGGCTAAGCCTCATAGAAATTTATACCTTTGAGAAGTGAAGGAGGAGATTTGGGTTACCGTCTCCCCCCGGCTGTGTGATTTTTGATTCTTCTCATCTACGGATTTGTGCCTCATGTACCTTGCGTATATCAAGGATGCCCTTTAGAAAAGCCATGTATATGCTTGTAGACAGCTTGCTAGGATGTTGTTGTGTTCTACGTGCCTGCTAAAACATTTTCAAGAACATACACAAGTAGAATCTTTAAGGAGTAGCATACTAAGTCACTTGATTGTTCGTGTGCAAGGTTGCTTTTCCCCTTGTTCATTATTTGAAGACAACTGCTTTCTTGAACTCCTTGATTTTTGTATTATGTGCTTGATCAATGATAAAAATCTATTGATGTACTTGATCTTTTAAAACAAACACAAAAATTGAGCTCCTGAGTTGAAGCACCAACCTTTTTATAGCTTGCTTTATTTTCTATCCTATCATTAGAGACATGTCATTGTCCTCTAGGGATACCATCATTTGGTTTACAAAGTCACCTTGGAAATAATTGTCAAGTTAAAAGACTATTCTTGGTGAGAGTTTATCTCTAGAATTGTTAGCCACATTCTTGGAGAATTTTAGTAATCTTTTTGTCCAAACCATTTCCATCAAATTCAATTTCAATTATATTTTGGCCTAGTCCAACCTCCTGATTCAAAAGTACAAGGGTAGTCACCCTTTGATTTGAGGCACCTCTTTGACAGTGTTGGTAACACCTTTTGCAATTTCTATCTTACCATCTCCCTTTGGACATTAGAGAACTTTGATTATCCTAGTTTGGTGTTGACATTTTGTGAGGCCATCTTATCACCAAGCATCTTCAATTCTTAGTCTTCCTTGGTCAGTCTAGGTTAGATCCTAGGTGCTTTCATGTTGCTCAACATCCAAACAAACATTAATGGTATCAATTACACAAGATGACTCTTGGTCTTCTTCTTTCTTCTTCCCAAGTCCCCTGTTTTTCTTCTAAAGTATTCTCTTCACATGGGATATTGTTCTCATCTTCCTAATTCATTTCCTCTTATTATCTAGTCTATTTTCTTCTATTTCATCTCTTCTGTTGCTTCCATGCTTGATTCTTCTTCTTCCAGAACCATAAATTACAAATATCTTGCTATGGAACCTCTTTTAAAAATGGATGATCTTGAACTCATTGTTGAATTCAAAGAGTTTTTTTCCTCTAATAGTCCTTCTAGATATGGTAAAGGTGATAAACTTAAGATAAAAATAGAAAAAAGATTGAAGGAATCAGACACCTTTGCTAGAATTATCAACATGATCTTGTCATGACCTCCTTCTTCTAAAAGTCTTTCATCTTCTAAATCTTCCAATTCATACCATGATTCTTCTAAACATTCTTCATATTCTAAGTCTTCTCATCATTCTTCATCTCCCAAATCTTATCATGACTATTCTAAACATTATTCAAATTCCTCATTATCTAAGTCTTCTTCTTCCACTAGGTCTTCACCTTCCTCTTCTTCACGATATCGTTCCTCTTCTACTTCTCTCAAGAGTCTTACTTCTCTTCACGAGACATACCATAATGAGCAATGGGATAATACTTGTGATACCTCTTCCATGAAGAGTGCCACACCCACATATGATGACTATGATGACTATTATTATGGCTATGATGATGGACCTTATAGTCATACCTATGATGCTTCTATTCATAAGAGTCCTCCTAGCCATATGCTTGTGCTTACTGGAAATGGGTCATCCCATTGGATAGACTGGGATGGTGATCCATATGACTCTAATTTTGAGAGAAATTATGATATTTGTTGTGACCAATACGATACATTTACTTCTATTAAGGAAGAGAAATTTTTCCATGCTGATTATAAACATAGATACTATGAGCATGTCTCCTCTAAAAATTCTCCTGCTAAAAATAAAGATTTTTCTCTCAAGCAAGATCATGTTAATGCTAGACCTTTGTCTTGTGATGGTTCCATTCCATCCCCTACTTCTTCCAATAATCTGACATCTCCTAAATTCACCAATTCTTCCAAATCTTTCACAAATCCTGTATCTGACATAAATTCTAATGCTTTCCATGTAGTTCCCTATAGTTATCCTCAAGGGCCATCTCTTAAAGATACTCAAGCTAACCTTCACTTGGCTGCAAATACTTCTGATAATGCTAAATCTAAAGAGCCTAAGCCTTTATGTTCTATAATTCCTACTTCAGCTATTCCTTCACCACCTCTGCCAAAGTCTTCCATAAAACTCCAACTTGCTTCTTTGTCCTTAGAAGTGGCTTCATGTCAAGAGGACTCTAAAACTGATATAGAAAAGAATATAAAGAAAGATCAAGATCAAGAACCCTCCATGTCATCCACTCCTTTTCATGATGTTCTCTATCTGCATCATGGTTCTTTTGATCCTTTACGCCTTTCCTCATTTATTCCACCATGTCTTAAGTCTTCTCCGAAGCAAGATCAAGCTACTACCCACACTGTTGAGCTTATTGATAAGTAAAATAACGTTACCATGCTTGCACTTTCCAAAGATGATACTTCCATTAAGGTTATTAAAAATGGTGTTGTTACTTCTGATGTTAAGCCTATTCAAGAGACAAATTCTGCACTTGTGCTATCCAAAGATCCTTGTCAAGATCAAAGTCTTCCATCTTCTTGTTCTACCATTCCATGTTCACTTCCGCTTTCTACTCTTCCTAAGTCTTCGCAAGCTTTGAATGATCCTATCAAATAAAATGCTCTTATTCAAGATGTCTAGGATCCTATTGAAAATTCTAATGCTCACTCTGAAGATGCTGATATCCTTGGTTGTCATATAGATGCTGATGAACTTATTGATTATCCTTTTGCATCTTCCACTTCCATCCTTGGACCTCTTCCACCACTACTAAGGACTTCACATCTTCCTTCCATATTGGGTCCTTATGTCACTTCATTTTTCCCTCCTAACTCTCTTAATTTGTCATCTATCTTGGGTCCTTATGTCCCTCCATCTCCTATCTTTCCTCAAGATCAACATAGATGCATACCCTTGAATCCTTTTCATCCACCTACCCATTTAAACCAGTCATATACTCCTTCTTCCACAAGTCCCAAGTCTTTTGGAAGTAACTTGAATGTTCAATATAAGAAAAAGAAACAATACAAGAATCCATCAAAGAAAGAAGATCACCATGTCTCCTCTAATCGACATGGGGACATAAAGTCAAAAGAGATATCTAAGAAGAAAACTACAAGACAACTATGGGTTCCAAAATCCATCATTCAAGATATTCTCTCTAAGTCACCAAATGGAAATAAAAATCCTAAGGCTATATGGATTCCAAAGTCTCTCATAATAGAGTCTCATGTTGAACAAAAAGTGAAGTTGACATTCAAGCTTTCAAAGACTTCCACCTCATATTCTTCCAAAAACATTCTTCCATTTCATGCACCTGAACTGCAACCTCTACTAAACATTCACCATATTCCTTCATATATTCATTCATTCAAGTTTCCTCCATCCTCTCACCACCCTCCAAGGTGTGCGTCGATGTTGATCTTGCCTTCCTTTCCATCTACTCTTTCACAATCCTTCCATTCATTATTCTCTTGCCTTCTATCCTTCTTCCTCATTTTCCTATTCCTACTATCTTCCAGCCTCACTCACTTTACGTAAAACCTTATCCTCCATTTTATCCTCCATCTTCTTTTCCCTATCAACATCTTTGACCATATTATCTTGAATCTTTTGCATCCCCTAGTTTAGGAGCATTATCTAAAAAGCTTGCTTTCTTCCAAAAACAATTCAAAAAAATAGAAAAAAGAAAAAGAAATGAAAAAAAATTGAAAATGTGCCATGGTGAAAACTTGGAAATAGGCACCTTGGTAGAAAAAGTAAACAGAAATAAATTCATCCTATGGTGAAAACCACTCCCTTGTGGTGCCTTGGATAAGTACCATGATGAAAACCTAGCAATCAGGTATCATGCGTAGTTCTTCTATATATTTCATCAATCCTGTCTTCTCTCTTTGATCTTGACAAGGTTGACCTATACATGAAAATTTGGCTATCTTGTGAGCTATCTTACGATGATCTTGCTTTCATTCCATTCATGTTTAGTCATCATATTTATTTTCCTCCATTCATTCTATCCTTTCACCATCCTTTTCCCCTTTGGTCTTGATCTAAAACAAAAAGAAAAAAAAAGAGTAAAAAATGATGCTATGAAGTCTCTTGAATGTCTACTCCTTTGGACTACATCCTTTCCTTCTTTGGCATGACACTTTTGTGAGTTATCCTATGCTAGCCTTTCACTGCTTGTCCAAATATGCTTTACATGACAATTTTTCCCTAGCTTGGGTACTCTTGAGGAGTTTGTCTTTGAGGATTTCTTCCCTTCATTCTCCTTCATTCTTTTGTCTCCATCTCTTCCACCAGCTTGCTAATCCCTTTTGTCCTCCACCTTGCTAGACATTGGGACTACACAATGCGATCTTGCTTGGGAGTGTGATGCCCATTCTGTTTAGGGGCATCCTTTGTATATATTTATTGATCCTAAAAAAATACCAAAAAAATTCATATATGATGCTGAAAAATTCTAAAAATTAGAAAATGTCCTAAAAAAATGATCATCTTAGTGAAAACTTGGCAATAGGTGCTTTGATGTATCTCAAAAAAATTATATATTCCAAAAATACCAAAAAAATTAAAAATTCAAAAAATTCAAAAAAAAAAGAAAAACTGCCTTGGTGAAAACCTGGAAACAGGCGCCTTGGTAGCAAAAAATATTAAAAAATTATAAAAAGTCATGAAAAAATTCTTCCAAGTGGTGAAAACCTGGAAACGGGCACTACTTGAGGCCTTCACCCCCTATTTCTTAGCATGCATCCTTGACACTTAGCCTTTCTCCATCATGCCTTGTCCTTGTCGCCTTGGTTTGGAATTGGTCTTTGTCTTTGTCTAGGGGGCATCACTGTGTTAGCTTTGGTCTCTTGGATATGCTTGTCTTTAGGACACCTTGCAAATGGTGTTTTTCAACACCAGCCCAACTATGTTTTTCAACACAACCCCCGACATCGAATGTTTTTCAACACTTATTAGTTTGGTCATGTGATCTTACCTACTAGCAAGCATTCGATCCTTATCCTCGAAACTCAGTATCAATTTACACACTTAAAATTTTTAAATGCAAGACTTAATGCTTGAGATATGTCATGATTTCTTTTTTGTGCTGACTGTTATTGATTTTCATTGAATGTCCTTGTCTAATAAGTCTCTCCATGATGCATCGCTAGAAGACTTGGGGCATGGGGCATGTTTTTATTTGCTTTCTTCTTGTGGGTGTTTTCTTGAACCTCTTTAGTGTCTCTTGTTGTCTCCTTGACACACTTAGGAGATTTAAGGCATCATCCTTGACTATTTTTGCACAACCATTCTCATGGTCATCCTAGCATTTATTCCTTGACACGAGCGTGGTTTTGCTACATTAAATTGGGTAAGCTAACATTGCAATCATCTTGACCTTTATGTCTTTGATGCTCATGTTAGAAGCTTTCCACATTCCAATCTAATATAAATCACATTCATATCTTCATAGTTGCATTTTTTTACTAGTGATGATTGTGTGATCATCCGATATCCGGTAATAATGCCCCTATGATGAAAATAAGTTCTTTTATATTCTCTAATGAATGATGAACAAAAAAATCCTATGTTACCCTATTGCAAGTACACCTTTGCATTTTCATGTAGCTTGCATTATTTAGACTTCATGTTAAAATTGCACTTTTAGGATGCATTATGTGTTTGAGAGGGTTTCCTTCATCTTTCTTGTGGACTTTTAGTCAACTGTGGTCACGTTTTGATCTGCATTTCCTTATCTTCTTTCATGATCTCAATCGAAATTCCCTATCTTAAACAGTTGATTGATTTTGGGACATTTTTTTTCTTGAGGCAAATTCTCTTTCTTCTCTCCATTTCTTTCCATTTCTTCCAAACTTCTATCTTCCATTCGCTTTCACCCCACTTCTTTTCTTCTAATTCAACCTTGGGGCATAATCTTTCTTGGTAAGCTACCTTAGTTCTGTGATTCTTATATCTTTCATCTTACATCAAGAACCTTATCTTTAGTTTGATTTGATCAAATTTATCAATTTACTATTTCTCCTCTATCTCATTTTGATTTCGATCATGAGGGGGCAGTACCTACCAAACTTCATTGCTTCATTCAGCTTTATCAAATTTATTGATTGCTTCTCTTGGGGCAACCTTGCTTGAGATTCTTATCTCTTATTTGAGACTTGACAATTACCTATTCACAGGTGTTGGCCTTGTCTTTTTCAATTTGCTTATCTATGTCCTGATGTGTTCCCATCTGTCAAACACACATCTGGGTTATTTTGTGATCCCAAATTGATCTCACACTTTAATTCCATTCATTGACTGCATGTGATCCCAAGTCAACCTCACATTAGTCAAAGAGGGGCAAATGTATGCACCCTAAAATGGTCGCCTAGACTTTGGGCCCCATTTATTCAATTTGTCAAAATCAATTCCTGAATCAATGATTGCCATATATTCAAATCAATCTTTTTGATCAAATCATAATTATTTCAATTATTTCAATTCTCCCTAAGGTTTGAATATTTCATTAAATTTTATTTAATTAAAAGAAATAAATCCCTTTTTAAATAAATAAAATAATGTTAGTAATTGAAATTAATATTCCTTAAATGAAATAATGTTATTTAATTAAAATCCATTTTTAATTAAATGATTTTATTTTATTTAATTAATATTCATCTTTAAATTATATAATCTTATTTTATTTTATTACAAGAGATATTATTCTTTTAAAATAAATAAAATCCTCTCAAAAGATCTTTTGTGATGAAAAAGGAAATAAGTGAAATAAAAATAAATAAAATAAAGAGATTTCCTTTTCTCTCCATACTTTCTAAAAATCAGATTTCTTTCCTCTTTTTACATTAATCCCACATTGATCTTGGAGATGCAATATCTTCCACAATTTCTTATATAAGGAGCCCTCTCCTTCTCAATTAAAAATCTAGAATTTTCATATTATCATTATGCTGAAGATTTTCTTGACAACATTCGAGCTTTAGAAATCATCATTTTAGATTGCACATTTAGTTTAATTTTCATATAGATTAATTAGTGAAGTAGTTTATTTCTTATATTGCATATAGATTAATTTCAATAAAATAGTTTATTTCTTGCAATCATATAGTTTAATCTTCATTTCAATAAATTACTTTATTTTCTTCCATTTGCAATCATATAGATTAGTTTCATTTGCATGCAAGAACTCTATTAAATGGAGATTAGCATTCTTGCTTCTCCTCCTTGAATCTCTCATTCTATGGTGTACTTGCATGGGTTCAATCTGAGGGCCTCATAGAAAGTCATGCACTCCACAGATAGAGAGCTGTGAATCAATATCTGAGAGCTCATTATTAGGTATTCTTGAATGCAAGGATTCACAGAAGTGTGACCATTTTCTATCACACAATACCATGTACAAAAAACTTTACAAGAAAGACTCTTATTGGAAGATTGGAAACAGCAAAAATTAACCTGAGATTATCAAGTGACTTACCTAGAATGGAGACAACATTTAGTGCTCTTAGTGTTCGCCCTCCTTTTTCAAGAAGCATCAGTGTGAGTGGAGATTATGCTGGCAGCAGCAGATCTAGAAATGAAGAAGACAAGAAGATTGAAGAAGGCATTGCTTTACTTGAGAAAAGAGAACTAGACGGTAAGAAAAATTTTTAATGTTGGACTTGTCAAGAATATGGTCATTTTGCATCTAAATGTCCTAAGAGAGTTAAAAAGAATAGAAGCAATTTCAAACTTAGAAGATCTAAAGAATTTTATTATGCTAATGATGAAGATCTTGAAGCTAGTATAGAAAGAACTTTAAGTGAAAGTGATACTGAAAATAATGATGACATAGGATTTGTAGCAATTAAAGAAGAAAATCCCAAATCTGATCTTAAGGAAGAAAAAGCCTTAGTTTCTCAAGTTGAAAAGAAAGCTAATTGGATTATAGATAGTGGTTGTTCACATCATATGACTGGAGACATGAAAAAGTTCATAAAGTTTAATGAATATGATGGAGGAGTTGTTAGAGTTGGAAACAATGCACCTTGTTTGATTAAAGGTTTAGGATCTTTTACTCTTGATGAAAAGACTAATACTGATGATGTTTATTTTTTTGATGGATTGAAACATAATCTTTTGAGTGTTGGATAGTTAGTTGATAAGGGATATCAAGTTTGGTTTACTGAGAAAACTTGTGTGATAAAGGATAAAGATGGAAATCTGATTGGAACTGGATCTAGAACCAGAGGTAATATATTTCAGTTGAATCCTACTAAGATGACATGTTTGATTACAAATATTGATGACAGTTGGTTATGGCATAGAAGGTTTTGTCATATAAACTTTGATAACATTGTGAAAGTAAGCACTACACTTGCAGTGAGAGATTTACCTAAGATTATGAAGCCTACTAACATGATTTGCAAAGAATGTGTAATGGCTAAATAGAAGAGTTCTTTTCCTAGTAAGAAGTTTACATCTACAAAGAAGCTGGAGATTGTTCATACAGATTTGAGTGGTCCTACCAAGACTAGAGGATTCTATGGAGAAAGGTATTTTATGATTCTTGTTGATGATTTTACAAGAATGATGTGGATTGCATTTCTTAAAGAAAAATTTGAAGCATTTGATAAGTTTAAGATTGCTAAGAATAAAGTTGAGAATGAATATGGAATGAAGATTAAATATTTAAGATCTGATAGAGGTGGAGAATTTACTTCTAGAGAGTTTAACAACTTTTGTGAAGAAAATGGCATTAAAAGACAGTATTCAACCCCTAGAACACTTGAACAAAATGGCATTGCAGAAAGAAGGAATAGATCAGTGACTGAAGTAGCAAGAGCGATGTTGTTTGAGAATTATTTGGCGAAGGTATTCTAAAGAGAAGTAGTGAACACAACAGTGTATATAATTAACAGAGTACAAATCAGAGCAAACATAGACAAGACACCTTATGAATTATGGTTTGGACATGCACCCTTAGTTAAGTATTTTAGAATTTTTGGAAGCAAATGTTATATAAAGAGAGATGATGATATAGGAAATTTTAATCCTAGAAGTGATGAAGGTATATTTCTTGGATATTCTTTGAAAAGAAAAGCATATAAATGTTTCAATAAAATAACTAAGACTATTGTTGAAAGCGCAAATGTTAAAGTTGATGAAAAGTTCAAAATTTAGGAAAGAATGCTTGATTATGAATCTAATGAAGAAGCTCATCCTAAACCTAATACTGGAACTACTGAATTATTTTATGAAACTGAGAGCGATTTGTTGAATGAAAGTCACAACAAAGTTATTGAAGAACCTACATCTGAAGAGAGATATGAGACAGTGACACCTAGCAAGAGTTTGTTAAGGAATCATCCTTTTGAACAGATTATTGGGAGCATCAAAAGAGGATTTCTAACTCGGAATAAGGTACAAGAACAGTTATGTTTAATTTCTCAAATTGAGCCTAAGACTACTAATGAAGCTTGTGAAAATGAAAGTTAGATTAATGCTATGAAAGAAGAACTAGATCAGATTGAAAAGGACAAGACATGGGAATTGGTCCCTAGACCTAAAGACAAGAATTTTATTGGAACTAAATGGGTATTTAGAAACAAGATGAATGAACAAGGATAAGTAGTAAAAAACAAAGCAAGATTAGTATGTAAGGGTTAATCACAACAAGAAGGAATTGACTATGAAGAGACTTTTGCGCTTGTTGCAAGAATTGAAGCAGTAAGAATGTTTTTGGCATATGCAGCCTACAAGAAATTCAAAGTATATCAGATGGATGTGAAGTCAGCATTTCTGAATGGAGAATTGGAAGAAGAAGTCTACATTGAGCAGCCTAAAGGTTTTTCTTTGACTCAAGAAGGAGACATGGTATGTAAATTGAAGAAAGCTTTATATGGACTTAAACAAGCACCTAGAACTTGGTATGCAAGACTAGATAAGTATTTGTTAAAGTTGGGATTTATGAAAGGTACAGCTGATAGAAATCTATACACAAAAGAAATTGAAAATGGTTTGTTAGTTATAGTTATTTTTTTTTATGACATTATCTTTGGAGGAGAAGATGAAGCTAGTGACAAATTTGCTGATGAAATGAAGATTGAATTTGAAATGAGTATGATTGGTGAAATGAAATACTTTTTGGGATTACAGATAAAAAAAATAATCATGGTATCTTTGTAAGTCAGAAAAAGTACTTAAATGATTTGTTGAAAAGATTTGGAATGGAGGATTGTAAACTAGTTGGAACACCTATGGTAACCAGACATAAGTTATCTAGCACAGATGAGACACCTGTAGTGGAATAGAAGAAATACAGATCTATGATTGGAGGATTATAGTATTTGACTCATACAAGACTTGATATAGCACATTCAGTTGGAATTGTAAGAAGATTTCAAGCTAAACCTAGAGAATCACAATATGAAGTAGTAAAGAGGATACTGAGATATTTAAGAGGCACACTGGACTATGGATTATGGTATGAAAAATCTGATGATTTTACCCTATGTGCATATACAAATGCTGATTGGGGAGGTAGTGTTGATGATAAGAAAAGCACCAGTGGAGGAGCATTTTTTCTTGGAGGAAGATTAGTTTCTTGGCTAAGAAAGAACAAGAATTGTATCTCACAAAGCATGGCAGAAGCAGAATATGTAGCAGCAGCAAACAATTGTAACCAGATAATTTGGATGAAGCAAATGTTGAAGGATATTGGTATAAAATTTGTTGAACCTATTGTTATACATTGTGATAACACCAGTATAGTTAGTATTTCTAAGAATCCTATATTACATTCTAAGACAAAGCATATAGAGATTAAGTATCATGTTGTAAGAGAGAAAGTTGCTAAAAAAGAAGTCAGACTTGAGTACATAAGTACAAAGGAATAGATAGTAGATATATTCACAAAGACTTTTTCCTAATGATACATTTGAGTATCTGAGAGGTATGCTTGGGGTTATTCCCCAGCCTACTTTTGAGAACTGATGCATTTGGTTGCATCAGTCCAGTAGTATATGAGCCTTATCTTTCTTTTGGACTTGATGTTGGTACTTCCTCTATGGGGGAGTATGTGTATCTGAGTTGAGTCATGAGGACTCTAGTAAATGTATTTTCTAAAAAGTGTCTTTTTTCATTGAGTTGTTGTTGACTTAGTGATGGGATTTCTGTCATTAATGTCAATGGGGGACAAGTATGCATGAAAAACAATATGAGAGAACTGAATAGGATAACAAAGCAAGATTTGATTGATGAAGAGGATTTGAAGAAGCAGTGTTGCAGTATTCAATTTTTGGAACATGTAGATCTCTATAATTTTGTTGACTATTAGTGTCTTACACTTAGTCATATATCTAGGCAAGGATGGTTGGTCATCACTATGACCGAGTCATTCTATAAAGGCCGAGTTTGTATTGTATACTTACTGAGTAGTAGTACTGCCAAGTAAAGTCACAGTCACAATATGTTTGTAATATGCCGAGTATAGTTATTGCTGAGCTACATATATCAATAATTACCGAGTGATAGAGAATTTCAACAGATGCCAAAGATAGTTGATGCCGAGTGCCAGGGATAACTTTTGTCGAGTTAGCTAGAATTGACATACAAGTCTGGAATGACACAATGATCGAGGTAAACCATTTTTGAGGATAATTATATTTTGTATGTTGTCTATTGAGGTAATCACAGAGGTGGTTATGCATACATATTGCTATCATTGTTCCCTATGTATAACCTTTAGCCAATCAAAAAATTGTATAGTATAGGTGGCAATAGGAATATATCTGGACTGTAGATCTTGTAACGGTAAAACATTTTTGTTACTATATAAAGGAAAGATCTAGAATAGAGATATGTGTTTGAATTAGAGTGAGAAATAGAGACATTGAGATCAAATGAATACTATGAGTATGTGAGTATGAGGAAATCATAAGGAGAAGTATTCAGATCGATTTCAATGTCTGAGCAGAGCAGTGAAAGGGCAGAATCAAGAAAGATCAGATAGAAGAGATCACAATCATACAGTAAAGAGAAGACCTATAATCAGCATATCAATGTAAACCGAAGGATCATATACTGAGACATTTTAACCAGTGTATCAGGGTAAATCTCTTAACTGAGTAGTCTTAGCAGACTTTTGTAAATATCTTTACCAAGTGCTTGCTTTATTGTAAGTTTACAAATCCTTTAACAAGGTAGACTGAATAAGTCTCTTCGCTTTTAAAAGAGCAGACCTTTCATAGGGTAGATCATGATATGATCAAATTTTGTAAACCCTAATAGGCAAACTTATTATCTGCAATAGTGAAGATTTATGGGTGTCATCCCCACCCCACTTTTACCTTTCAAGGGTTTCTGGGTTACCAAATCTATTGTGTTATGTGTGATTTCATGTATGCTAGTTGACATCATATATTAATTAGATTGTTCATGTTTTGTTTACATGATGCATAAAGTTCTAACAGTTTAAAAGGATAGAAGTTAGTAAATTTTGATTCACCCCCCCTCTCAGTACTACTTTCCCATTTGTAATTCAAATAGAACATTGGATGTTTTTCATCTATGTTTCCATCAATGCCAATGGGGGAGATTGTTAGGAATGAATGCTAAATGTTTAGCAGCCATTTTGTAGCAGTTGTTGTTGCATTCATGACTATGATTGTCATTGATGTCAACACAATGATTTACCAAAGACTTGAAGAGAAGCAAATAGATTTTGGATTAGCGCATGTGGGTTATTACAGTTGGAGCTATGCAATGTTGAGGTTATACTCTTTGTTATGTCATATTTCTATGGTTAAGAGCACAGATAGTAATTCATTGATTTATGGATGTTATGATCATTTTGGTAGAAGCAGTGTTCAAGTACTGTTCCTGAGTAGCGGTTTGTGGAAATTGGATGATATCTCCTAATTGGGATGGAATCTAGCTTTGCCTAGTTACAGGGAAGTTGGAGACATATTGATAGTGATGTGGGTGATAGCACAGACTTTGAGGTTTCATGAGTGAAGATTTATTGTATTTGGAAGTTGACATTTTTGTGTAATTTTGGTGTAGCGTGTGGAAACTTTTATTTTATAATTGTATGCCGACTCATTTGTAATTATTTGTGTGTGGTATAAAGGAAGGAATGTATTTCCTTATTTTATAGTAGTAGCATGATGTTGTGATGTGAAAGTGTGTAATGATGATATGGTAGCAGCGGTTGTGATGCTATATGCATGAAGTGAAGAATAGAGCTAAGTATGAAAGCTAATATGTGAAGGAAGACATGCGAAGTACAAAGATCTAAAATTGAGATCTGATGTAATAGTGAGTGTAGTTTGGCATAGTTAGAGAAGAGGTAACATATTATTATGTTGAGTAATGCAAAGATTATTTGGACAGTGTGTTCAGTGATCTTACCTTGAAGCTGTTTGGGCAGTGGGTACTTCTATCTTCCATAACTCTTGACAGGGTTAGAATCTTTTAACAGGGATTCAAAATCTCCTAACAAGGATTCATATGTATTGAATGTATTTCATAAGACTCCTAACAGATTCCATCCTCTCATAAGGAATATTCATATTAGTGCATCTTTTATGGGCATCATTCCCATCGGGGTTTACTCTTGGATCAAGAGGTTCCCTAGTCAACATATCTTGTGTTATTTTGTTATTGTGTATGAATATCTTTCTATGGTTGGTAATTATATTGCTTATATGGTTTAATATTATTGAAGATGATAAAATTTATAATTATCTGATAACTAATTCACCCCCCCCCTCTGACCTATCTTGGTGGACTTTACTTTCTAACAAGATCAGCTTGGCCAACTGGTGCATTTAATTTGGGTCACACTCCTCATGTTATGGATTGACCATTGGACATGTGGGGACCTAGATCTGTCATGTTGCATTCTTCTTATGTGGATTTGGTGACCATTGGGGCCATCTTGAGAGTTTATTTATTTTGTAAGACGATGTGAAAGATGACTAATGTTTTAGCATTTAATATTTGTTTGTAGGAGTTTATTGTTTCTTCAACCAACTTGTGGCTAGGAATCAGTATTTATAGGATGCTTGGGTAGTTGTTTAGGGCATCAAATTTTGGGAAAGGAAAGTTAGTATCCTATGAGCTTAGGAACCAGAAAATTTCTTGGAAGTTGGAGTACAAGTTTAGATCTTTCTTGGGTGCCTACCAGTGTCCTGCCTGTTGCAGACCTCGACTAGCTAGATGCTGATGTTCGGGAAAAGATTTGGATCTTGCAAGATCTTGTAGGCTATTAATTGCATTGTAATTGGTCATAACCAAGAAGGCCTTATAGCCTGGCACATTGCATGTAATCAGTGTTTTCATGAATAAAGACTTATGTTTCATTATAGATCTGTTGTGTTTATTGTGTATTTCTGCTACATATTGGTTTGGCTACAAGGTCAGTTAGTCCTTAATTGGATCCACCCACCTTGATTGCATTAGGTGGTATCAGAGAGAATTTTTTTCCTATTTGAGCGAAGTTTGTTCCTGTTTGAGTGAAGTTTTTTCCTGTTTGAGTGAGGTTTGTTCCTATTTGAGCAAAGTTTATTCCTATTGGTTCCGAGTGGATCTTGTGTATCTAGATCTCTATTTGAAGATACCCTCAAGGAGAAATTGTGAGATCCTTGAGGAAGAAGCTACTGGTGAATTTTGTTTTGATGATTTTAGGGCTTTGCAGAAACAAGTGCAAGACCTACAAGAGGAATTGAGAAAGAAGAAGCCTACCTGGAAGGAGGATAGTGACAATGAATCTGAGGAAGATCATTTTGAAGAAGCTATCGAAAA
The DNA here is from genome assembly GCA_027943335.1 of Chamaecyparis obtusa. Taxonomy (NCBI): domain Eukaryota; kingdom Viridiplantae; phylum Streptophyta; class Pinopsida; order Cupressales; family Cupressaceae; genus Chamaecyparis; species Chamaecyparis obtusa. Next base: position 2,154,751 of record BSBK01001201.1, read on the forward strand.
AGCTAGAGATTCTAAGGAGAATCAAATTCTAAAAGCTATGTCTAAGATTGGGAAGAGACCTAAGATTGAAGTTTTTGCATTTGCAGGAAGCCTTAGGCTAGAAGAATTGATTTATTGGATCAATGAGATTGATGAATACTTTGAGTATGAAGAAATAGAAGATCTTGATAGAGTTATATTTGCAAAGAATAAGTTGAAAGGTCATGCAAATATCTGGTGTAGAGAAGTTCAGTTGGAATGAGGTAGAAGAGGAAAAGAAAAGATCACTAAGTGGAACCAAATGGTTGATAACTTGAAGAAACAATTCATTTCAGTGAATTATGAATTGGATATGTTTAAGAAGATGCAAGCTTTGAAGAAGACTAACAAATCAGTAGAGGAGTATACCAAGGAGTTTTATAGAATCTTGATTAGGACTAGTCATTCTGAACCTGATAAAGAGAAGGTGTCTAGGTATGTCTATGGTTTGAGACCTAGTATTTAGGAAGAGTTACTGACTGTGTGGATGACAACAATCAGTGATGCTTATTAGATGGCTTTGAAGATTGAAGAGAAGATGAATAGGAAGTATGAAGGAAAATAGAATAGTAGGAACTGAGGTGGTAAAATTGGTGAGATAGTTGCTAAGAGTAATGTGATAGAGAACCCTAAGACTGATGTGGGATCTGGCAGTGGTCAAGTTACTAAGAATGATGGACAGAGAGGAAGGTGGAAGAATGAGTTCACTGGCACTTGTTATAACTATGGTGAAGTTGGTCATAGAAGTTGGTAGTGTCCTAAGAAAAGAGTTGCATTAGCTGATGAAGAAGACATTGATAATGTTCCAGAGAAAGGTGAATGTCATGTCACTAGGATATTAGCTCCATGTGTTCCTGAATCGGTGCAGAGAAGGAATTTGTTTAGAACCATATGTAAGTGCAAGAATAAGGTATGTAATGTCATATTGATGGTGGCAGTTATGAAAATTTTGTTTCAGATGAAATGGTTAGTAAATTGAATTTGGAAAGAAGGAAACATCCTAATCCTTATCATATTATTTGGATACAAGATGTTTCTAAGGTTAGAGTTGAAGAAAAATGCTTGGTTAAGTTTCAGATTGGATCTTACCATGATGAGATATTGTGTGATATATTGCCCATGGATGCTTTTCATCTATTGCTTGATAGACCCTAGTATTTTGACAGAAATGTTTTGTTTGATGGTCATGCTAACACCTATGTGGTTAGGCATGAAGGAGCTCAGCATAAGCTGATACCTTTACAGGAGATAGGGGTTAAAGGATGTGGATTTATTAGGTGTTTTCCTTATGACAAACCTTAGGAGAAGAAGGTTAATGAACCTATTCCTATTAAGCCTAGTTTGAAGGAGAAGGAGAATGATATCTCTAAAGAGTTTGTTGAGATCAAGAGACAGATGGTGTTTTTGGCAGAGATGGTTCAGCAGATGGTGACATTTATGAATCAGAGAGATGCAGATGATACTAAGTTGATTGAGGAGTCTGAAGAAGATGAACCTTACTGAGGCACTGATGTGATCGGTAGTGGTCATAGTTGGTTGCTATCAATTGTTGACTGCAAGGGTAAACAAAGTGGAAGACAGAAGGACTTTCCACATGAGACAGTGAATGAAGTGAAGACTACTTGGGATGAAGGACAAGAAGAGATATGGGTGAAGAATATATTTGGCGTACCTATTCTAATTCCCTTGAGGCATTCATGATTTCCTTATGAGAAAATCTTTTTGTTAGCAATGGGAACACTGAGAGGGGGGGTAAATCAATGTTCACTATATTTTAACTTTTCACTTTAATCTTTATTCTGAAATTAAATTCTTAAGTACTGAAATAGACATTCACATAAACATGAAACAATAAATCAACACATGACACCAATATGATTACGGGGAAACCCAAATAGGTAAAAACCCTAATGGGAATTGACACCCACTAATATTTTGTACTAGTGTATTGTGATCCTTGCTACAAGATCAATTACCCTATTAGGAGTAGTTTTAACATACTTTAAGTACAATAGACATTGTCAAGGGTCAGACCCTATTAGGAGTCTTTTACAATCATCCCTATTAGGGGAGAGGACACACTGTCCAAGAGCTCACTACTCAAGTGGTGAAGGCTACAACCTTCTGATCTCATATACACACTATATCTACAGGATGAACTATCACTGTGACACTACTTGTCAGATCAATTCCTTTGATGCACTGATGCTTTGACCTCTAGCAAAGATCCAATACATCTTCTAGTGTCTTTGCACACTTCTACTCTATTTATTATAACTCTATCTCAACTTCCATACCGAATACAGTGGGTGCACCTTATATTTATGTGCTCATACAAAATACACAACTAGGTCAGCCCTATAACTAATTACAAACAACGCTTCCAAAGGAATTGGCTTAAGCGTGCTTAAAATTATACATATAAACATGTCATAAACTTAAATACAATGGGCACATAGCCTTTACAATATTACATTACAATCGCAAACCAAACTACTAACTATCAGCTCCATGCTTTGTTCACTGCTGGCACACACTGGCTATGCAACTTCAACTGACTGTAACTTTCTCATCCTTTCATATCTGATCATGCACTCATAGAAAAAGAAATAATATAGTCTAACCAACTTAACTTCTAGGGTGCATACCATAATTTTTTTTACGCACGTGCGCTGATGCTCTGAGCTGCAGGAACTCTATACATAGTCTAGTCTTCAACACTTAACCAAATCCTGATCTTTACATCAATTGTGCTGACTCCAAATTACTATATGACTTTGTTTCCATAATGAAAACACTATATCTAGTCATATACTTCACCATAGACAACTTTCCAACAATCTCCCCCTTTGTCATTAATCACAACAAAGGAATATGGCCAAGTTTCTAACTGTCCCTTAACACAAAAAACTTTTGTCTTCTATACAGTTTTTATACATAATCTTATATCTCCCTATACATATTATACTCCATATTCTATACATAACTCCCCCTTTGACATTAATGACAAAGGTGTACCAAAAATTGTATCTACACATACTTACTTAGGGAAAACATCCAGATATACTATCTGGAGGTTCTGGATCTCCTTCCAAAAAGTTATCAAATAGTTAACTATTTGGAGATAGGTGCATAAAACATATTGAAGCTTCTCCATCTTTTTCAAATTTTTTCTCAGACCTTGATCATAGGTTACCATTGTGTAATCAATCTCCTTTATGTTCTGATTGAGAATTTCTAGTGAGGGCGCAAGAGCATTCCTCAACTGATTCTATCTAGATCTTATCTTTGTCATCTCTTTTTTTGCTTTCTCAATATTGTCCAACTAACCTTGATAGACATTATTGCACATGTTCACATTAGTGGATGTGTCTTTCACTGAACTCTTCACCTACTCAATCATAGCTTTTGCTTCTTGTATTGTCTTAAGATGGGCATCAGTAAGGTCATCCTAATTCATGCATTCTGCATAGAATTTCCTTCCTTGATCAGAAAATTCTTTTAAGGATGCTTGTCTTGTCTTGAGTGAATTTAGATCTAGTGAAAAGTTTATCATCAACTCATTCAATCTATTCTTTAGGTACTTCTCTTCTAGAATTTTGGATGCAAATTCTTCAAGGCTTGAAAAATTACTTTTGAACTATGAGATAACTATACTCACATCATCAACTGAGTGTAGCTTACTCACTTTCATGTCTGTAGGCAATAAATTGTTCAGTATGCTCATTGATTCCACAAGGAGAGGATTTCTCATCACTTGTTTCTCCTTTTCCTTCTCCATAGCTAAGACGCTGAACTTAATCAGGTCTTCTTCTCTCCATGAGTCCAAACTAGATGTGTCAGGTGTCAAACTTGACAAAAATGCTAAGGAGGGAGTGATGGGAGTGTTATCCATCACTTCTAGTTTTACCTTGGGTAGTTCCATAGAAGTTTCATCTTTATCTTGTTCTTTTTCTTCTTCCTTTTCCATTTTCTCTTCTTCTTTCTCATCTATTATATTTTCAATTAATACCTCTTCTTGATGAGTGGGAGGTGTGCTGCTACATAAGATCTCAGCTTCTTGTGTTCTCACAAAATCTTCTTCAAACTTGTCTAATTCTATGTCAGTGGCTGCCATGGCTATCTCCACATTATCAATGATAATGGTGCTATCCTTGAGTGATTCTGATATGGATGCAGACTTATCCAACTCTATTTTTACTTCCACTACAAGCACTGAATCTTGAGGACCTGTAGACTATACCTTGATAATCTCTGCTACTTTGTCTTGCTTACTAGGAACTTGAGAGATGGGCGTAAACATAGGTTTCATGCGCTATTCTAAGAATACCTTCTCAAAGGCCTTCTCTATTTCCTTAGAGATTAGCTCATAGTATTTTTTCATGAGGTGTAGTGTTATCATCTTTGACCTTATGTGTGGCTTCACCAAATTCAAAAATAGTGACATTTCTTCAATAGAACATACTGGAAGAGTGGAATCAAGAATTTGTTCCCTTATTTTGAAGTCTTATTCAATGGCTTGTCTTTTCAAGGTATCCATTATCTCCCATTATTTATCTGGAATTTCTATTTTCAATTCAAGTACTATCTTCTTGAACTTTATCATATGTTTAACAAGCATAACATGTATTTTTGATTTGTCAATCTCACTGTATGATTTATAGAACTTCTCTACTTGATCAATTCTACCTACATCAACAATTCTTGTGCTCAATACTTTAAGGCTTGGTCTGAATCCTACCTTAGGAGGTGCTTGAATTTTTTTCTTTCTCCTTGTAGCTTGTGAGGATGGATGACTAGTGTTGGTTTCTTTCTTTCTTTTAATTATTGGCGTATACTCCGGAGGAGCATTAGAATCACTAGTTTCTTTGGGCACAGAAGGAGTGTCATTAGTTATATCTTTCTGACTGTCAAATTTTTCAATTTTTATCATCTTAGGATCTTCTTGTTCTTCTTCTACTACTGGGATTTTAATTTCCAAAGAAATCTTTTCTTCCCTTGCGTTGTCAAGGTCTTCTTGAGATACATGATGTATTCTCAAGATCTCTGATGTGACTTTAGCAACCTTTCTTTTTGTTACTGCGTTGTTTAGCTTTGCATCTACTTCTTTGGTTTTCTCCTCATATGTTCCCCACCTAGGTTCATTAGGATCTTTGGGGGCTAAAAGTAGTACCTGTGCATATGCTTCAAGGACCTGTTCTTCTACCTCATAACCAAGTAGATGAATCCACTTAGTTCTTGGATCAATAGCTTCCATACAAGTTGTATCAGTTTCAACCATAAAGCATATTGTATACTTATACTTTTCCACAATGCTCTTTGGAATCCTATATCTCATTTGCATCTTGACCTTGAAGGTCTTCAATTCCAATGTCACATAATCCCTTAAAGTGATTTCAATGGATGCTTTGTTGCATATCTGAGGCATGGTAGAAATGGACTTGTCCAAATACAAATATGATATCTTCCATCCAATATGAAGGTACATGTAGATGATTAGTGACCCAAACTTGAATATCTCTATCTTGTCATGCTTGATGGCCTTGATGTTATCAATCAACTATGTGCACAATATCTCACATAAGTTGAATTCCCCATCTTCCTTCACAAGTTTGATGGCAGCTAGAATAGTTCCTGCAGACACACTATTCACCTTGCTGGTGTGATGAAACCTATATCTCAGTATCATTGACATCAATTTAATGTCATCTTGCTCAATAGGCTCTATTTTCATGCTGCACCTATCGCTCCTTGACTTACATGTTTTCTCAACCATCTTTCTGACATCCTTGCCCATAGGAAGGACGGTGCCTATCCTAGAAAGTCCTTTCATCTCATGAATCAAGTCATTGGTGATTCTAACTGGTACATCACCAATCCAAAATAAATCATCATGAATTCTACTCAATAAAATCTTTATCCATTCTATCTCATAGAATTCATATTCTATAGCATACTCAACAATAGGGTGATCATTCCATTTAGCATATTCATCCAAGAATGTTTTGTCTGCCTTCAACATGGTGTCCATGTGCACTCTTAGCCTATCCAACCCAACTAGTTCCTTCTTACAGTAGATATATGCCCTAATATCTTCCACATGCATGATGCCCATAGGCATGCAGGAGAAAGCTCCCTCTAAATCATCTAAGGTTGATTTAAATGGATGTTTCTTGAAACCATATCTCTTCTTCTTAGCGACATCATATACAATGGGAGTGGCCATGACTTACTTGTGAATACTTTCCAACTAAATTTCAAGATAATCTGAAGGCTTTTGAATCGGTGCAATGAGCTTAGGGTTTCTGCAACCGACCAAATGCACTGATAATTACTACAAATCTCTGATAGATCAATCTCCAAGACTTCACAACAACTTCCAAGGCTCTTTCTTCTCTCAATCACTCTGAATTTGAATGCAATGAGCAATCAAATAAATTCTGTGAACTTTAAAGTGAAAATTTTTCCATTAATGCAAGTTGTGTAAACTAGGCTATCATTTCAAAATTTCAAACTTGAGTTCTATTCAAAATCAGCATGTGCGCTCTTACACATAGGTACCTTTATACTCTAAAATATTAAGTCCAAAGGAGCATACTCTGAGGATGAGTATACCAGCCACGTAGGGGTATAAAGCTAAATTAGCTCCCCCTATGAACTTCAGGGCCATTCATCCAGATGTAGAGGATGCATCCACTGCGGATGCATCCAATATATTCTCATCACTCTTGTCCTTCTTTTTCTTTAACCAAATCATGCTCACATCATCAGAGGCTTTGACAAAATTCACTTCTCCTACGGGATCCAAAATTGGTTCTTCATCCTTTTTAGGGCTTCCCTGAACTCGCATCCTTCATCTACAAAATGTTGACATATGTGAAGCCTTGTTAAAAGAGTGACAAATGACTGGAGGTCTTATATTCCTCGACACATTGACATGAGTGACCATTCTACATTGTTTTGTTGTGTGACCATTATAGTTACATATCTGGCATGTAACATTCTAAGAACTTCTTACATTTGTCTTATTCTAATTTCTGGTCGAATCATGTTCTTCATGCTAGTCTTGCAATTCTTAGCTCTATGACCAAACTTGTTGCATGAATAATAGTAGTCATTAAAAGGTCTTACCTCTATATAGTTCCTCACAATGTGTCCATGCTTGTTACATACAAAACAAGTGTGTTCTCCTTTATTCTTCTCATTCTTAGGTGGTCCACCATTATCTTTGGTTTGATCTTTAGTCTTTTCAGCATTAGTAGAGTCCTTTTGTGAATCCTTTCTTGCTCACATATTCTCAATCTAATTTTGTGCTTCATTGTATCCAATAAAACTGGTGTCTCCTTTGGCTCTTCTTGCATACAACTGAGATTCTAGCAAATCAAAACTGGTGTCTAGCTTTTCAATATAGTTCTTTGCTGCTTTCAATTTAGACTCCAAGATTTCTTTGCTATTCCTTAGCTCCAAGATTTCCATGTTTTCTTGCCTTAGTTCTTCATTTAGCTGAAGGTTCTCTTTGATCTGTTCATCATAGACTTTCTAATTATTAGTTAGCTTATCATCAAACTCTTCAAGTTGTTCTTTTAAGGATTTGTTTTCTTCATTCGGCTTCTTAACCATTGTCCCTAGATCACTGGTAGAGAATTCTTTCAAATCTTTCCTTAGCTTTTCGATGACTAATTGAGCATCACTAAGTTTATCCTTTAGTTCCTCAAATTCTCTTTCTTTCTTTTTCAGATCTTCAAGAGCAACTTCAAGATTTCTTTTCAAATGTTTTATTTCTACTTTGTCCGTGATCTCCTCAAGTGGTTAAACTTCTATGCTGAGGACCAGATCTCTGCTACCAATTGTTAGGAATGGGAACACTGAGAGGGGGGGGGTGAATCAGTGTTCACTATATTTTAACTCTTCACTTCAATCTTTATCCTAAACTTAAATGCTTAAGTACTGAAATAGAAATTCATATAAACATGAAATAATAAATCAACACATGACACCAATATGATTACGGGGAAACCCAAATAGGTAAAAACCTCAACAGGAATTAACACCCACTAATATTCTGCACTATTTTTTTGTGATCCTTGCTAGAAGATCCTTTACCCTATTAGCAGTAGCTTTATAATTCTTTAAGTACATTAGACCTTGTTAAGGGTCAAACCCTATTAGGAGTCTTTTACAATCATCCGTGTTAGGGGAGAGAATGCACTGTCCAAGAGCTCACTGCTCAAGTGGTGAAGGCTACAACCTTCTGATCTCAGATACACACTATATCTACAGGATGAACTATCACTATGACACTACTTGTTAGATCAGTTCCTTTGATGCATTGATGCTTTTACCTCTAGCAAAGCTCTAATACATCTTCTAGTGTCTTCGCACACTTTTTCTCTATTTATTATAACTCTATCTCAACTTCCATACCAAATACAATGGGCGCACCTCATATTTATGTGCTCATACAAAATACATAATTAGGTTAGCCCTATAACTAATTACAAATAACACTTCCAAATGAATTAGCTTAAGCATGCTTACAATTATACATATAAATATGTCAGCAACCTAAATACAATGGGTGCATAGCCTTTACAATATTACATTACAATCGCAAACCAAAATGCTAACTATCAGCTCCATGCTCTATTCACTGCTAGCACACACTGGCTACGCAACTTCAACTGACTGTAACTTTCTCATCCTTGCACATTTGATGTACTCATAGACTAAGAAATAATATATTCTAACCAACTTAACTTCTAGGGCACATACCATAATTCATTTGTATGCATGTGCGCTAATGCTCTGAGCTACAGGAACTCTGTACACTATCCAGTCTTCAACACTTAACTGAATTATGATTTTTACATCAATTGCGCTGACTCCAAATTGCTATATGACTTTGTTGCCATAATGACAACACTATATCTAGTCATATACTTTAGTATAGATAACTTTCCAACACTTTCTTAACTAGGGTGTCTGATGTAGGAGCATCCTAGGATTCTTGGCAATCCTATATCAACCAGAAAATAGTTTTGTCTTTGAAGGTAGACTGTTAGCATTGATCTTGGTTTGGTGGAGTTCTTGCTCAATTTGGGAGACTAGTTGCTTGGTTTATATGGTTACCATGGTGCTCGGTCACAAAAGAACGCTCAGTAACTGAAGGCGTCGGTTCACTGGCACTCAAAAATAACTACATTTCTCGGTCATGCTTGGTGTGGTTGGTTGACTAGTGCTCAGTTATTTCTTTTGTTGCTCAGTGTTATTGCTTACCGACTGGATTGATTTGGATAGATCAGCTTGGCCGACTGGTGCATTTAGTTTGGGTCGCACTTCTCATTTTATGGATTGACCATTGGACATGTGGGGACCTAGATCTGGTGTGTTGCATTCTCCTATGCGGATTTGGTGACCGTTGGTGCCATCTTGAGAGTTTATTTATTTTGTAAGGCTATGTGAAAGTTGACTGATGTTTTAGCATCTAATATTTATTTGTAGGAGTTTATTGTTTCTTCAGCCAAATTGTGGCTAGGAATCAGTATTTATAGGATGCTTGGGTAGTTTTTTAGGGCATCGGATATTGGGAGAGAAAATTTAGTAGCCTGTGAGCTTAGGAATAGGAAGATTGCTTGGAAGTTGGAGTACAAGTTTAGATCTTTCCTGGGTGTCTACCGGTGTGCTGCCTGTTGCAAACCTGGACTAGTTGGATGCTGATGTTGGGGAAAAGATTTGGATCCTATGAGATCTTGTAGACTATTACTTGCATTTTAATTGGCCGTAACCAAGAAGGCCTTACATCCCGGCACATTGCATGTATCAATTTTTTCATGAATAAATAATTATGTTTCATTGCAGATCTAATGTGGTTATTGTGTATTTCTGCTACATATTGGTTTGGCTACAAGGTCAGTCAATCCTTAATTGGATCCACCCACCTTGACTGCATTAAGTTCAAAGATGACAAATGCATCATTAACAAAAAGGATGGTGTTATGATTGCATCAGGCTCAAAGACTAAAGGTAATGTTTTCCACCTCAATTCAGAAGTAAGTTGTTTTGTTGCTAAAATTGATGACAGTTAGTTGTGGCATAAAAGACTATGTCATATCAATTTTGATAACATAGTAAAGATAATCAATGTAAAGGTAGTAAGAGATCTACCTAGCATAGAAAAATGAGTTGATACGATATGCAAGGAATGTGTGATGGGAAAGCATGTGAGAAACTCATTCAGGAGAAAGCACAATTCAGTAGAGAACATTTTGCATCTGGTTCATACAGATCTATGTGGTCCAACTCAAACAAGATCATACTATGGTGAAAGGTATTTCATTTTGTTTGTGTATGATTATTCTAGGATGATGTGGGTTGTGTTCTTGAAAGATAAGTCAGAAGCATTTGAGAAGTTCAAAATATTCAAAGCTAAGGTTGAAAATGAATATGGACTAAAGATAAAATGTTTGAGATCAGATAGAGGAGGAGAATTCACCTCTGACAGATTCTATGAGTACTGCAAAGAACATGGCATAAAGAGACAGTTGAGTGCACCTAGAATGCCTCAGTGGAATGGAATTGCAGAAAGAAGGAATAGGATCATCCTTGATATAGCGCACACCATCATGATTGAAGGAAAATTTGCACACACCTATTGGAGAGATGCGGTCAATACAATAGTCTACACCATCAATAGAATTCAACTGAGGCCTGGCACTGACAAAAAACCATATGAGCTATGGTTTGGTAATGTTCCCATAGTAAAATACTTTAGAATCTTTGGAAGCAAGTGCTACATCAAGAGGGATGAATCAGTAGGCAAGTTTGATGCAAGAAGTGATGAAGTCATTTTCCTTGGTTACTCTACTAAAAGTAAAGCTTATAGATGTTTCAATTTAATAGTGAAAAAGATCATTGAAAGTGCTCATGTTAAGATTCATGAAAAGTTTATGATTCAAGAAAGATATCATGATTACTCACCCATGATTGAAGAAGAACCTAGACCCTCCACTAGTGAGATAGTTATTGAAGAAATGTTTGACAATATTGATGTGTTATTCAATGACCCTGAGACAAGTGAAGAAGAAACTCCTAAGGATGATGAGTCAACATAACCTAAGGTTCCAAAGTTTACATCTAGAAACCATTCCAAGAAGGACATCATTGGTGATCAGAGTGGAAAAGTCTTAACAAGATCACAAGCAAAGAACTCAGCCAATAGTGAAGTGGTATGTTTACTATCTCAGATTGAACCTTTAAGTGTTGAAGATGCTTGTAATGATTTAGATTGGCATGACTCTATGAAAGAAGAACTTGATCAGATTATTAAGAATGACACTTGGGAACTGGTCCCAAGACCTAATGATAAGAATGTGATTGGAACAAAGTGGATATTCAAGAACAAGATCAATGAAGATGGTATAGTAGTAAGAAATCAAGCAAGGTTAGTATGTACGGGATATGCACAAAGAGAAGGCCTTTATTATTCAAACACATTTGAACCTGTGAGCATATTAGAATCTATTAAGTTGTTTCTAGCTTATGCTACAGTCAAAAACTTTAAATTTTATCAGATGGATGTCAAGTCAGCATTCTTGAATGGAGATTTGAAAGAAGAAGTATACATTGAGCAGCCAGAAGGATTCACCTTATCAGATAGACCTAATATGGTATGCAGATTGAAGAAGGCCCTCTATGGACTTAAGCAAGCCCCTAGAGCATGGTATGAGAGACTAGATGGATATCAAACAAAGATTGGATTCAAGAAAGGAGCAGAAGATTGTAATCTATTCATAAGAGAGACATCTGAAGGTTTACTACTTGTAGCTATATTTGTATATGACATTATCTTTGGAGGTAATGAAAAACTTAGTGCTGAATTTGCTAAGGAGATGCAAAATGAATTTGAGATGAGTATGATTGGACATATCAAATACTTATTGGGATTGAATGTATAATAGATAGAGAAAAGTATTTTCATTAATGAATCCATGTATGTGAAAGAAATATTAAAGAAATTCAAGATGGGTGATTGTAAACCAGTAGGGACACCTATGATAACAAGTTGCAAACTTACAAAAGAAGTTGACTCACCAGTAGTACATATAACATTGTACAAGTCTATGATTGGCAAAATTATTTATCTTACTCAGACCATACCTAATATTTCCAATGCAGTTGGGATAGTTGGAAGATTTGCAGCAAAGCCTAAACAAAGCCACCTCATGGTAGTAGAAAGGATATTTAGATACTTGCAAGGCACTATAGACTATGGTCTATGATATCCTAATTCATAAAATGTTGAGCTTCATGTCTACACTGATGCAAATTGGGTAGGATATGTTGATGACAAAAAGAGTACATCAGGTGGAGAAGTATTTTTTGGTGATAGACTTGTCACTTGGAAAAGAAAGAAATAGAATTGTATTTCTTAGTCAATAGCAGAAGCGGAGTATGTTGTAGTAGCCTTGAATTGTTCTACAATTGTTTGGATCAAGTAGATGATAAAGGATTTTGGAATTTAGATTGATTATCCTATTGTTATTCACTATGATAACACTAGCACTATCAATATGTCAAAGAACCTTGTGATGCATGCAAAGACAAAGCACATTGAGATCAAGTATCACTTCCTAAGAGAGAAAGTGGTAGAGAAAGAAGTCAAGCTGGACTATGTGAGTACTAAAGATTAGTTGGAAAACATATTCAAAAAGCCCTTACCAAAGGATACTTTTGAGTATCTCAGGGAGAAGTTGGGAGTAATTCCCTTCCCTGATTATATTTAGAAGAAAGGAGGAAAAGTATCAGTCCCTAGGGACTGATGGATGGTTGACTACTCTACTTCTAGAGTAGTACCGATGCTTAAACTAATTGGAGCCCTTTTCCATTGATGTCAAAGAGGGAGTAATATATAGTTATGAAAAATAGAAGTAAAAAGGAGGAGTAATATACTAAGGGGGAGTAGTATTCATTTATGACAAAAGTTCAGTTAAGGAAATAGAGAATGTTGAAAAATATTGCAACAGATGGAGGACTCATGTTTGGGGGAGTTTTGAAGAGGAAATGGAGAATGTTATAAAAGAAATGATCATTTGGATTGGTGGAGGTTTTCATTCCATATGTTGCCATCAATGTCAAAGGGGGAGATTGTTGGAGATTTGCTAGCAGGCTAGTACTGATTGTATGTTTGTCATTGATGACAACATATGGAAAGTAGCATGCATGGAAGAGTTATGTAGTAACCTTTTAGTATATGTAGCATGGACATGATATCAGCATGATATGATGGGTGTAGAGGTTAACTATTAGTACAGAGAGTTATATAGCAGCATGTGTCAGTAGTGTTCCTGATAGAGTAACAGGCAGTGTTCTATGTATGGTTGTTCATACAGTTATCATGGAGCCTTGCACACTTGGATATATGTTGAATACATATTAGTGATGTTACATTCATGGATGCGGAGTTTGATGATTAGTAGAAGTGAATTTATGCAGTCGCTATTCAGCAGTAGTAGTTTTTTGTGTTTTTTCAGAAGAGTCGATAGAGATTATATTGGTTTTGGAGTTGCGCCTATCATTTCAATATGAGCCCTTGGATTTGAGCTTAGAGAAGAGTTAGCTATGTTTGGTTAAGAGCACATGAAGTAACTTAGCTTGAGGATAAAGATCTAGTTGTTTTGGTAGAGCCGACAATGTGTAGCGTGAGTCTACAATTATCTTATTGGACAGGTCACAGAATGTGTTGCGTGCTTAGTAAATCCAATTGAATTGTTATTGGAGTTTATTATGGTTTCTCTAATATGATTTCAAGATGGTTCTAAGAAGTTGACTTGATTATATCATTTAGACAAAAGATATTTATAGGAAGTCATTTGTGATTACTCAAGTGTGGTTCATAGTTGATTAAGAAGTGCAGAGCAGAGTGTGTGAAGTGTTGAGCCATAAGAAGAAGGTATATGTGACCAAGTAAAGTATTAGTGCTATATATTGGAACTGATCCAGATAGCAGATCAAAGCATAGTTCACCAAAATCTAGATATAGTGTGTATCTGTTAAATAGAAGGTTGTAGCCTTCACCCCTTTGAGCAGTGTGCTCTCAGACAGTGCATCCTCTCGCCTAACAGGGACTATTGTAAAAGACTCCTAATAGGGTTTGACCCTTGACTAGGTCTACTATACTAAATATATTGTAAAGAAACTCCTAACATGGTTAAGGATCTTCTAACAAGGATCATAATACACTAGTGCAGAATATTAGCGGGTGTCAATTCCCACCGGGGGTTTTACCTATTTGGGTTTCCCTGTAACCAAAATATTGGTGTTGTGTTCAAGTGTTCTTTCATTTTTTTTATACTTTATGTTTAAGTATACTTAATTGGATAAATTATTGAAACTTGTAGATAATTTATTCACCCCCCCCCCCCTCTCAGTTATCTCTTAGGACTTTTCCTAACACTTTTGTCTTAAAAGAAGTCTTCCACTCATCACCTTCTCTGATTCTAATATGATGATACCCACTTTTCAAATCAATTTTGGTAAAATACTTTTCTCCAGTCAAACTATCTATTATGTCATCCATTCTTGGTATATTAAACCTATATTTCACTATTATCCTGTTGATTTCTTTGGAATCTATACACATTCACCATTCTCCATTATTCTTAGGTGCCAATATAGTTGGTACTGCATAAGGACTCAAACTTTCTCAAATCAAACCTTTCTACAAAAATTCTTGAATCTGTCGATTCAATTCCTGATTCTTGGTAGGTGTCAACCGATGTGGTGCCTTATTTGATAAACGATCTCCAGGGATAAGATCCATGTAATGATCAATTCTTATCTTAAGTGGAAAACCATTAGGTATATTATCATAAATGATCTCTCTATACTCATTGAGTAACTTATCAATCTCTTCAGGGACACTATCCTCTCTTTTCTTCCTCAGTTTGTTAGGAATCACAGCAAAACATACATCATTCTTTTTCAAATCCTTAACAAACTTTCTTCCTTCCATCAAGAAAACTTTCACAGATATACAAACACTACTAACAGGTTCTTCAATCAAAGGTAACAAGATTTTTCTTCTCCCATTAGCCCAAATAGTATATTTAGGCAATCTCCCATCATATATAGCATGTCTATCATATTGCCAAGGTCTAGACCCAAAAAAATATGACAACAATCCATAGGCACGATATCACATAACACCTTATCATAGTAATTTCCAATTTTTAAATTAACATAACATTGTTCACTTACCAAGAGTGTATGGTCATCCTTGATCCATGAAATTTTTATAGGGCTTCAGGTGTTCCAACCTTTTCAAATGCAACTTTGTAACCATTTCCTCAGATGCCAAGTTCTCTGAGCTTCTACTATCAATGATTAGCTTCCACACTTCATTAGAAACTCTACATCTAGTCTTGAACAAAATTTTCCTTACCGAATCTTCCTTATTACTTTCACTCCAAAGTGCTCTCCTAACCATCAAGTTCTTTTCCTTCTCAAGTTCATTTGGTGAATCTTCTTGCACCAAAGGATTTATATTGCCACTGACCTTCTTACTTGCATGTGTACTTTCAAATGATCTATGTCCTTCTTCTCCATAATTGTAACAATTTTCTCGCAAACCACCTCTGTTATAACCACCTCGGTAGTTATTGCCTCTTCCTCTAGATGAACTTTCACCTTTCCACTCAGTCTTGCCTTTATCCAGATTTTTCTTTTCTAGTTCAGATATATTGTTTTCACCATAAGATCTATTGTAAATTTGGCTATACTAATTTATATGACTTTATATAGTGTTTTCATTATGGAAACAAAGTCATATAGCAGTTTGGAGTCAATGCACTTGATGAGAAGATCAGAAATTGGTTAAATGTTGAAGACTGGACAATGTACAGAGTTCCTATAGCTCAGAGCATTAGCGCATGTGTGTATGGAAGAATTAGGGTATGTGCCTTGGAAGTTAAGTTTGTTATACTATATTCTCTCTTATTCTATGAGCACATGATCAGATGTGCAAGTATGATAAAGTTACACTTAGTTGAAGTTGCATAGCTAGTGTGTGCCAATAAAGAATAGAGCATGAAGCTGACAGTTAGTATTTTGGTTTGTGGTTATAATGTAATTTTGTAAAGGCTATGTCCCTATTGTATTTAGGTTTCCAACATGTATACTTGTTTGTTTGTAAGCACGCTTAAGCCAATTCATTTGGAAGCATTGTATGTAAGGCTTAAGGGTCGACCTAGTTGTTTATTTTGTATGAGCATATAAATATAAGGTGCACCCATTGTATTCGGTATGGAAGTTGAAAAAGAGTTGTGAGAAGCAAAGTAGAAGTGTGCAAAGACACTATAAGATGCATTAGATATTTTCTAGAGGTCAAAGCATCAGTGCATCAAAGGAACAGATCTAACAAGCAGTGTCATAGTGACAGTTCATCCTACAAATATAGTGTGTATCTAAGATCAGAAGGTTGTAGCCTTCACCACTTGAGCAGTGAGCTCTTGGACAATGTATCCTCTCCCCTAATAGGGACTATTGTAAAAGACTCCCAATAGGGTTTGACCCTTAACAAGGTCTACTATACTTAAAGCATTATAATGCAAATCCTAACAGGGTTAAGGATCTTCTAACAAGGATCACAAAACACTAGTGTAGATTAGTAGTGGGTGTCAATTCCCACCAGGGTTTTTACCTATTTGGGTTTCCCTGTAACCATATTAGTGTCATGTGTTGATTTCATGTTTCATGTTTATGTGAATTTTTAATTCATTACTTAAGCATTTAAGTTTAGTATAAAGATTAAAGTGAAAATTTAAAATATAGTGAAGATTGATTCACCCCCCCTCTCAGTGTTCCCATTCCTAACAATTGGTATCAGAGATCTGGTCCTCAACATAGAAGTTTAACCACTTGAGGAGATCATGGAAAAAGCAGAAATGAAACATCTGAAAATAAATCTTGAAGCTGCTCTTGAAGACTTGGACAAATCAGAAAGAGAAATTGAAGAACTAAAGGAAAAAGTCAGTGATTCACAATTGGTTATCAAAAGGCTAAGAAAGGATTTGAAAGAATACTCTAACAGTGATCTAGGAGCAAAGGTCAAGAAGTTGAATGAAGAAAATGAATCTATGAAAGAAGTACTTGAAGAATTTGATGATAAGCTGATCAACAATCAGGAAGTCTACGATAAACAAATCAAAGAGAATCTTCAACTCAATGAAGAACTAAGGAAAGAAACATGGAAATCTTGGAACTAAGGAATAGAAAAAAAATCTTGGAGTCTGAATTGAAAGAAGCAAAGAATCATATTGAAAAATTACACACCAGTTTTGATTTGATAGAATCTCAGTTGTATGCAAGGAGAGCCAAAGGAGACAATAGTTGTATTGGATATAATGAAGCACAAAACCAGATTGACAACATGTGAGCAAGAAAGGATTCACAAAAGGACTCTACTGATGTTGAAAAGACTGAAGATCAAACCAAAGATAATGGTGGACCACCTAAGAATGAGTGCAAGCAAGTATAACACACTTGTTTTGCATGTAACAAGCATGGACACATTGCAAGGAACTATACAAAGGTAAGAACTTTTAACGGTTATTATTTTTCATGCAATAAATTTGGTCATAGAGCTATGAATTGAAAGACTAGTAAGAAGAACAAAATTTAGCATGATAAGAGAAATCAGAATCAGACAAATACAAGAAGTTCTCAGAATGTAACATGTCAGATATGTAACAATAATGGTCACTCAGCGAGACAATGAAGAATGATGACTCATGTCAATGCACCGAGGAATATAAGACTTCCAGTCATTTGTCACTCTTGTAACAAAGCTGGACATATCTCAAGGTTCTATAGATCAAGGATGCAAGGTTAGGAAATCCCTAAAAGGACTGAAGAACCAGTTTTGGATCCCAAAGGAGAAGTCAAGTTTCTAATAGCCTCAGAGGATGCGAGCTTGATTTGGACAGAAGGAAAGAAGGACAAAGTTGATGAGAATGTATTGGATGCATCTACAGTGGATGCACCCTCTACATCTAGATTAATGGCCCTCAGGGTCATAGTGCGAGCTAATTTAGCTCTAGACCCCTGCATGGCTAGTATACTCACTCTCAGAGTATGTGCCTTTGGACTTAATTTCTTGGAGTATAAAGGAACCTTTGTGCAAGAGCGCACATACTGATTGTTAACAGAACAAAAATTTGAAATGTTTAAGTGACAGCCTGGTTTATGCGGCAAGCATTAATGGAAGAATTCTTACTTTAAGTACACAAAAATTTGTTTGATTACTCATTGCATTCAAATTCAGAGTGATAGGTGAGTAGAAAGAGCTTTAGAAGTTATTGTGAAGACAAGAGAAGTAGATGCAAAACTAAACAGCGCAGCAACTAACAGGAAAGCCTCTAAGATTACATCTGAGATACTTAGAATTCATGGAGTAACACAAGCAGACCTAGACAAGGCAAGGGAAGAAAAGATTGCTTTGGAAATTGAGAGTGCATCCATAGTTGAAGCTAAGTCTGATGATCATAAGAATAAAAAAGGTAAAGATTGAGAAAATTCATGTTCCAAAGGATAAACAGAGTAAAATTGATTATATCAGTCCTCTGCCCACTACTACAGTTGATATTGAGTCCACAAATGCATCTCCTAAGATGCCCAAGAGGAGAAAAAAAACCACCACAAATCACCCTTCAGCTATAAGTGCAGCCACAAGAAGCAAATTGAAAAATGTGCAGTCACCTCCAGAAGTAGGATTCATACCTACTCTCAAAGTGTTAAGGACTAGAGTTGTAGAAGAAGGAAGGCTAGATCAGATAGCCAAGTTTTATGACAAATATCATGAAATTGAAGTCAAAGATTCATGAGATGTTGATCAAACACATGATAAAGTTCAAGAAGATAGTTGTTTAATTGAAGACGGCAATCCTAGATAAGGTATGGTAGATTATGGATACCTTGAAGAGAAAAGCCACTGAAGAAGACTTTAGAATCAGAGAACAAACACTTGATTCCACTCTTCTAGTATTTTTTGTTGAAGAAAAGTTATTGTTATTGAATTTGGTGAAGCCGCACTTAATGAAAAAGATGAGAACACTACACCTCGTGAACAAAGATTATGAGCTGATATATAAGGAAACAAAGAAGGCCTTTGAGAAGGTATTCTTAGAGCAGCACATGAAACCTAAGTCTGTGCCCATCACTCAAGTACCTAGTGAGCAAGATAAAGTAGCAGAGACCATCAGCATACAATCTATAGGTCCTCAGGATTTAGTACCTATAGTGGACACACAAACAAAGATAGATAAGTCTGCACCCATAATAGAATCACTCAAGGATAGCACCATTATCATTGATAATGTTGAGATTGCAATGGTGGCCATAGAAAATGACTTGGATAAGTTTGAAGAAGCTTTTGCTAGCACACAAGAAGCTAAAATGTTATGCAACAATACACCACCCACTCATCAAGAAGTATTGATTGGTGATGAGGAAGAAGAAGAAAAGAAACAACAAGAAAAAGAAATAGAAAAAGAGGAAGAAAAGAAAGAAGAAGAAAAGATAAAAGAAAGTGAGAAAAAGGATGAAATGTCAATAAAGCAAGAAGTGGTGGATAGCACTCCCATTACTCCCTCTATAGAATTTTTGTCAAGTTTGACACCTGACACATCCAGTTTGGACTCATGGAAAGAAGAAGACCTAATTAAGTTCAGCATCTTAGCTATGGAGAAAGCCAAAGAAAAGCAAGTAATGAGGAATCCCCTCCTGGTAGAATCAGTAAACATTTTGAACAATCTATTGCTAGAAGATAAGAAAATGTCAAAGATACACTGGGTTGATGATGTGAGTACAGTCATCTCACACTTCAAAAGAAATTTCTCAAGCCTTGAAGAATTTGCATCCCTAGTTGCAAAAGAAAATGTTAGGAATGGGAACACTAAGAGGGGGCGGGGGGGGGGGGGGGGGGGGGGGTGAATCAGTGTTCACTGTATTTTAACTTTTCACTTTAATCTTTATATTGAACTTAAATGCTTAAGTACTAAAATAAATATTCACATAAACATGAAACATGAAATCAACACATGACACCAATATGATTATGGGGAAACCCAAATAGGTAAAAACCCTAGTGGGAATTGACACCCACTAATATTATACACTAGTATTTTGTGATCCTTGTTAGAAGATCCTTTATCCTGTTAGGAGTAGCTTTACAATGCTTTAAGTATAGTAGACCTTGTTAAGGGTTGGACCCTGTTAGGAGTCTTTTACAATAATCCTTGTTAGGGGAGGAGACTCACTATCCTAGAGCTCACTACTTAAATGGTGAAGGCTACAACCTTCTGATCTTAGATACACACTATATCTGTAGGATGAACTATCACTATGACACTACTTGTCAAATCAGTTCCTTTGATGCACTGATGCTTTGACCTCTAGAAAATATCTAATACATCTTCTAGTGTCTTCACATACTTCTACTCTGCTTAATACAACTCTCTATCAACATCCATATTGAATACAATGAGTGCATCTTATATTTATATTCTTATACAAAATACACAATTAGGTCGGCCCTATAACTAATTACAAAAAATGCTTCCAAATGAATTGGCTTAAGTGTGCTTACAATTATACATATAAACATGTCATAAACCTAAATGTAATGGGCACATAGCCTTTACAATATTACATTACAACCGCAAACCAAAATACTAACTATCAACTCCATGCTCTGTTCTTTGTTGGCAGACACTGGCTATGCAACTTCAACTAACTATAACTTTCTCATCCTTGCACATCTACTTATGCACTCATAGACTAAGCATGAGTCTAGTCTAAAAAACTTAACTTCTAGGGTGCATACCATAATCCATCTATACGCACGTGCACTGATGTTCTGAGCTACAGGAACTCTGTACACTGTCCAGTCTTCAACACTTAACCAAATTCTGATCTTTACATCAAGTGCGCTGACTCCAAACTACCTTATGACTTTGTTTCCATAATGAAAACACTATATCTAGTCATATACCTCAGTATAGACAACTTTCCAACAATCTCCCCCTTTGTCATTGATGGCAACAAAGGAATATGGCCAAGTTGCTAACTATCCCTTAACACAAAAAACTTTTGTCTTCTATACATATACTTATATCTCCCTATACATATTATACTCCATATTCTATACACAACTCCCCCTTTGACATTAATGACAAAGGTGTACCAAAAAATTGTATCTACACATACTTACTTAGGGAAAACATAAGGATATTCTATCTTGAGGTTCTGGATCTCCTTCTTCCAAAACATTATCAAAGAGTTAACTATCTGGAGATGGGTGCATAAAGCATGTTGAAGCTTCTGCATCTTCTTCAAATCTATGCTCAGACCTTAATCATAGGTTATCATGGTGGTATCAATCTCCTTTATGTTCTGATTGAGAATGTCTAGTGAGGGCGCAAGAGCATTCCTCAACACAGTTCATCTAGACCTTATCTTTGCCATATCTTTCTCTACCTTCTCAATTTTTTGAACCTGACCTTGGTAGACATTGTTGTACATGTTCACATCAGTGGATGTGTCTTTCACTAAACTCTTCACATGCTCAATCATAGCTTCTACCTCTTTTATTTTCTTAAGATGGGCATTACTAAGCTTATCCTGATCCATGCAGTCTGCAATGAATTTCCTTCCTTGATCAGAAAATTCTTTTAAAGATGCTTGACCAGTCTTGAGTGAATTTAGATCTAGTGCAAAGTTTCTCATCAACTCATTCAATCTCTTCTTCAGGTACTTCTCTTCTGCAAACTTTGGATGCAGATTCTTCAAGGCTTGAAAAATTACTTTTGAACTGGGAAATGATTTTACTTACATCATCAAACAAGTGTACCTTATACACTTTCTTGTCTTCTGGCAATAAACTATTCAGTATGCTCACAGATTCCACAAGAGGATTTCTCGTGACTTGTTTCTCCTTTGCCTTCTCCATAGCTAGGAAGCTAAATTTAATCAGGTATTCTTCTCTCCAATAGTCCAAACTGGATGTGTCAGGTGTCAAACTTGACAACAATGCTGAGGATGGAGTGATGGGAGTGTTATCCATCACTTTTAGTTTTAGTTTGGCTAGTTCAACAGAAGTTGCATCTTTCTCTTGTTCTTTTTCTTCTTCTTCTTCTTTCTTTTCTTCCTCTTCCATTTTCTCTTCTTCTTTCTCATCTGATATATTTTCAATCAATACCTCTTCTTGATGAGTGGGAGGTGTGCTACTGTATAAAATCTTAACTTCTTGTGTGGTCACAAAAGCTTCCTGAAACTTGTCCAATTCTATGTCAGTGGCCGCCATGGCTATCTCCACATTATCAATGATAATGGTGCTATCCTTGAGTGATTCTGACATGGGCACAGACTTGTCTACCTCTGATTGTACTACCACTACAAGCGTTGAATCCTAAGGACCTGTAGAATGTACTTTGATGGTATCTAATCCTTTGGTGACAATTTTGGATACATTAGCTGTAGGCATAGTAGGCAGATACATGTTTCTATTTAATAATACCTTCTCAAAGGCTTTTTCTGTCTCTTTTGCAATTAACTCATAATTCTTATCCATTATGTTTAGAGTCCTTGTCTTAGTTCTAAGGTGAGGCTTCACTAGATCTAACAACAATTTCTTCTCTTCTAGCTCACATACAGGAAGAGTATCATCAAGAATCTTCTCCCTTATCCGCATATCTTCCTCAATAGCTTGTCTCTTTTGAAATTCAAAGATATTTCATACATTGTCAAGAATCATTGTTTTAAGTTCCAAGACTATTTTCTTGAACTTTAGCATGTGCTTGACCAACATACCATGAATCTCAGATTTGTCTATTTCATTGTACTTGTCATAGAATTTCCCTACTTGTTCAATTCTTCCCTCATCAATTATTCTGGCACTTAGCACACTGAGACAGGGTTTGAAGCTTACTTCAGGAGGTGCTTGGGTGTTTCTTCTATTTCTTGTGACTCTCGAGGATGGATGACCGGTGCCAACCTCTTTCTTCCTCTTTGGCATTGCCTTATACTTGGGAGGAGCAGTAAGGTTAATGGTTTCCTTGCGCGCAGAAGAAGTATCATCTTCTTTACCCTTCTAACTATCATCTTTTTCAATTTTTATCTTCTTCATCTTGGGGTCATGTGATTCTGCCTTAGCTACATTTGCGCTCTTCAATTCCAAAGCAATCTTTTCATCCCTTGCTTTATCAAGATCTACTTGAGATACACCATGAATCCTTAAGATCTCTGATGTGACTTTAGCAACCTTTCTTTTTGTTGCTATGCTATTAAGTTTACCATCTACTTCTCTGGTTTTCTCCTCATATGTTCCCCACCTAGGTTCATTGGGATCTTTGGGGGCTAATAGTAGTACCTGTGCATATTGATGCAAGGTAGGGATGCAAGAGGGGCCAAAGGATGGAGCACCCTAATGATCCAAGCATGAAACACACATGCAAAAGCAAAAAACAACAAAAGTGAGAGAGAGAATGCCAGATCTTTCATATATTTTCATCAATAGGAATCATACATGCTAGGTTGTGAGCCCTTCCCACTAGGGCCTGATATTACAATGAATTATAGAAGTCCTCATGTTGGTGCTCAAAAATGTTGATCATTTTGAGGCCAACTAACAGGCACAATAGATGACTCTGCAATTCTAGTTTGATTAAACCAAGGCTGGTAGGCCTAAATCGGATATACTACCTAACTGCACAAACTACGTGCATAAATAACAAAAAACTTCCAAAGGGGTTACTAATCCTTGGAAGAAAAGAAACCTAATATCCTATATGTCAAATGGCTAAAAATTTAGGCTAAAGCTATGAATTAATGCTAACCCTAATTTAATGTTTTGTAAATAAAATAGCAGATTAGAAATATATTCCACAAAAATAAATAAATGACAATTTCAAAAGAACAGATACACCAATGCCTAACACAATATTGAAAATAGAGTTAGATACATTCAATACTATAAGTAACTGGAGATGGTTTTAAGATAACTCATTTCTACAGAATGAGACCATCACCCTATAAGCTTCTATTTAAACAAAACTTTACAATAATTCATACAATAGGTCCTATGGTTTTTAACTCATCTTAAGAGCCTGAAAGGAAACAACAACAGGTTCCTAGACCATGATATCATTATTCAAATTGTACAAACTGATCATAAATAAATGCATAAAATAGAAAACATAATAGGACACCCTGGTTAGAGAGTAATCCACTAAACCGACTGAACATAAAAAAACTATATAATC
Organism: Chamaecyparis obtusa; assembly: GCA_027943335.1. NCBI lineage: Eukaryota > Viridiplantae > Streptophyta > Pinopsida > Cupressales > Cupressaceae > Chamaecyparis > Chamaecyparis obtusa. The sequence goes on from BSBK01001201.1 coordinate 2,179,083, forward strand.
AATAGGGTATAAGCACTAATCAGATATCAGTGCCTGAGATCTTGAGACATTAAGTTTCAATCCGTGAGAAGGTATATATTTTTTGCGGTGATGAAAAATTGTGTTCCCTTGCTTACATTTGAATAATTATAAATATGAATCCGAAAGGTTTCCTATGAAAGGACATGCCCTTTCATAGGACCTAATAATACAACTAACCCTAAAATGTACATAACAAACCATGACAATGGTTGTTAGGGAAAAATCTCCCCTATAATTAATTTAATTCTAGTGTCCCGTGCATAATAGTTTATCTTTTAGTTTCCTGCACACACAAAAACACTCCTCATTAGTGCATCTTAAACCTAAAAATAAAAATCATAATGTATGTAATGTATTGATCTTATAAAAACTATTTATTATTTATCAATAATTAATTGAAAATAAATAAGTATCATAAATAAAAATGAAAATGAAAATGTAATTATACTTAAGTCACAACAATTATTAAAATATGAAAGATTTATATAATGAGACAAATAAAAACATTACGTTTATAATTATCTTTTTATTTCAAAATAAAACATAATGTATTTATTTAAGAATATAATCCACTTAATGAAAAATGAATTTAACCCTAAAAAAGAAATCAATCCACTTTAGGGCTAACACATTAAGTTTGGAAAACTATTACCCAAATGATATAAATCTTTCTAATACAAAATAATATTATAATTATGAAACAATACATATGATTAGGGAACCCAAAAATTTAACTTTCTAACAATCACCATAAAACATACATATAAAAGAATTAACTAATTCATAAAAGTTAGTAAAATAAAAATATTAACACCCTAAAAATTAAAGTAAATAAATAAAGAAAGGTTACCTTTTTAGGGATTTGCAATAAATGGAAAACCCTAAAAAAAAAATTACATCTCTTTAAAATTTAATAATAACGTTAAAAAACTTTTCACCTAACTTGGTGAAATATATTAATGTTAAAAATTATTAGGTTAAAATGCCAAATGGGAAAGAAAAAGAGTTAACATTAAAAATATACCAAAACCCTAATAAATCAATATATATCAATTTTAACCTTTCATTCCATCTTTTATTTTTTACTTCTAGGGTTTTGGGGATAAATCAAAATTAAAATAAAATAATTATTAATAACTTTGACACATGAAATTACTATCTCAAAAACCCAATTCATTTTAACATTTAATTCAAAAGAGATAATGCTTTCATTCTCAAAGAATAATGTAGAGCAGTTGGTAGGGGTAGGGTCGGGTAGTTAGGTAGGAAAAGGAATGGGTCAAGAGGTCGAGTGTTCAACTCCCTCTCCCCGTTCTTTTTCCTAAAATTAGAAAAATAGGTAAATACATAAATAAAATCATATTATTTAAATTACAAAAGATGATTAGGGAAGAGATAACTCCCTGTGTAAGAGGTTGTTTTTACTTCTCACCTGCACATAAAAATGAAGATAAATAAGTATTTTCTCATAACCCTCTCGAAGAAAACAAGTAGACTAACTGGTTAGGGGGTAGGAGGGTAGATAGGTAGGAAAAAGGTCGGCTTGAGAGGTTGAGTGTTCAACTCCCTCTCACCGCCATTTGTTCAACCTATTTTATTTTTATAATAATTATTTATTTTCAAAATTAAATATGCATTTATGGAATTAGAATAGGATAATTAACAACCTACTAAATGAAAACATATTCACTCCTTTATCATTTTAATTTTTTTAACATAAGAAAATGATATAAAACTGAAATCTAACATCACACCTCCCTGACATCCTGTCTATTTGGAACTTGAAAATATCAGTGTTAGTAGTGGCTCCAATTGGGGATGTGCATTCATGCTTGGATGCAGCGAGATCCTAGTTATCTCTAGAGAAGCACACCATAGTGAGAAAAGAAACATGATGCTTAAATGAAATAAAAATAGTAATATACAAGTTTAAAGAATACTTCCTGTTTTAAGAGAAAAATGGCTTCAAATATTGACCGTGAGTAGGGAATTCCTGAATGACTTCATCAGTATCCTATAGATAATATGAATTCTCGCCTGCTTTGGAGACTACCATGTAAGGTCCTAGCCATAATGCCTCGAACTTACCATGTTTTCCTTTGTCTTGGTCTTTTGCATTCCATTTCAATACCCAATCACCTTCTCTGAAAGGTCTATTTGACGCTCTTTTATCATGCAAGGTCTTAATCTATTTTTGTTGATGAAGATTCCTTTCTTGTGCCATTCTTCTTGTCTCATCTAACTCTGATAATTGGCTCAAACGGTCTTCCATAAAGTTTACATCCTCAAGTTCTTCTTCTTGAATGAATTTGTATACTGGTAGGAGATTATTCAACGGTGACCTCGCTTGTTTCCCATAAACCAATTCATAAGGAGAAAAACCTATCAATCTTTTCACTGTTACTCTGTTTGCCCATAAAGCTAGATTTAGCTTTGAGTCCCAGGCTTTTTTTATTGTAACTCAACATTCTTTTTATAATCTTTAGTATGTTCTTATTGCTTGATTCTGCTTGACCATTCCCTTGCAGATGATATGGAGATGAGTATGATAGGTTGATGCCATATTTTTCACAAAATTTTAAAAATTCCTTAGACCTAAAACACATGCCATTGTCACAAAGAATCTTATAAGGTACTCCAAATCTGGTAAGTATATTATTCGTCAAAAACTTGATGACCACCTTGCTTGTAGCTTGCCTTGTGGGTATACCTTCAACCCACTTTGTGAAATAGTCTATCACAACCAATATCCATCTGTGACCTCCACTTGAAGCATCTGCAATTTCCCCAATAAAGTCTATTCCCCACATTTTGAAAGGTTCTTCAGTCTGTAACAGAATAAGGGGTAAAGCACCATTGTATTTCAGTTTCCTAGAGAATTTTTGATAGGACTCACACTTTCTAACATAATCAAAACAATCCCTAAAAACATGAGGCCAGTAATACCCAGCTTTCAATATCTTGTGAGCTATTATCTTAGCCGAAAAATGACCGCCGCATACCCCATCATGTAAATCTTTAATAATTGACTTGGCCTGATAGGTGTCTAGACAAAATAGGAGGATACCATCGTTATTTTTCCAATATAGGTCTCCTTGAATCAGCACATATCTAGATGCTTGTAACCTTATAGTTCTTTTCTGATTATCATTTAGACCTTCTTGACACTTCATATGTTTTAAGAAGTATACTATGTCTGTGTACCATGGACAATGCTCGATACTCATTTCTGCCCTTTCTAAATCTACTTGGTTTACTTGTGCTGCATCCAAATTTGTTTATGCCATAAGCTTAGCCAATCCTTGTCCTCTGATTGACATAGTGATCTAAATTTCAATGTCAAACTCTTGAATCTGATTTATCCATTGACATCTTTTTCCTATAACCTCTGATTGCCTTAAGATATCCTTAGTTGTTGCATTCGGTACATATGCCACAATCTTGGCCCCAACCAGATAAGGTCTGAATGATTTCACTAATTTAACCAATGCATAAGCTTTCTTTTCATGTATGTCATAACTCAGCTCAGAAAGTTGTAGAGTTTTACTGAAGAATGCTATTGGTTGCTCATATCCTTCATCATTTTTCTGTAACAAGACTGCTACTATGGTGTGGAAAGAAGCAATGGAGAACAACTGAAATGGTCTAGAAAAATCAGGAGACTTCAAAAACTGGCACTTCCTTGATTGCTTTCTTGATATTGGCAAATGCTTCTAAAGCCTCATCTATCCAATTTATAACTGCACCCTTTTTTAACATCTTCACAATAGGTTTTATGATTTCTGAAAAATTTGGGACAAATGATCTTACAAAGTTGATTTTCCCAAGGAAAGATTGAATTCCCTTAACATTTTTAGGGATTGGAACCCTATCAATTGCTTCAATTCTTTCAAGATCTATTCTGACTCCTTCCTTGGAAACAATATGACCAAGGAGTTTACCCTCGGTTACCCCAAAATGACATTTCTTTGGGTTTAACGATACTCCATATTCAAGGGCTCTTTTGAAGATTTTCTCCAAATGCTTGCAATGATCTTATTCTTTCTTGGAATAAGCTATGATGTTGTCCTAATATATTACCATGATGATATCAATGAAATCCTCAAAAGGCACATCCATGGCCCTCTGAAAAGTAGCTCCTGCATTCGTAAGCCCAAATGGCATTCTTGCATAAACATATGTACCCCATAGCATAGTGAATGTTGTTTTGTACTGTTCTTCTTCTTTAACTTTAACTTGATTGTACCTAGAGAACCCATCCATCATGGATAATAATTCATTTCCTATAACCTTCTGTAATAATGCTTCCATGTTTGGTAGTGCATAATTGTCTTTTAACGAAGATATGTTCAGATTTCTGAAGTCCACACATAGCCTAATATCTTTGTTCTTCTTCCTAACAAGTACCAAATTTGAAACCCAAGTAGAGTGTCTAATTGGCTTTATAATACCAGCATCCCTCATCTTACTGAGTTCCTCTTTCATCTTAGGAGCCAAAGTTGGATTGATTGGTCTTTGCCTTTGTCTAAAAGGCTTTGCATCAGGTTTTAAGGGTATTTCATGTTGGAACAAGTCTTCTCTATAAGCCTTAAGATCATCATAGGACCAAGAAAACACATGTCTATACTTTCTTAACAAACTAACTATATCAGATCTAATTTTAGGAGTTAACTTTTTACCAATTAAAATTTCTCTAGGAGTGTGTTCATTTCCTAAATTTATTTTTTCCACTTCCTCTATATTAGTATTTTCCATTTTAACCTTATCACTAGAATCTTTACTCTCAAACATATTTTCTAGTGTAACAAGGCCCTTAGGAATTTTATTAGTCTTAAGCTGAATTACATCTTTTCCAAATAAAGTATCATTTTCCTCTATTGTTTCAACATAAGCATTTAAATCAATGAGTTGATCCTCGTACCTTTCCTCACATGCAAGAAACTTTATGATGTCTCTATCATTATCAAAGACTTGCCAATTATGAACGTTATCAGGTATTGATGGCCTTAGTTTGATCTCTACCTATGCAATATCTTCACATGGAATATCGTTATGCTTAACTGCTAGGTTAGCCATGAAATCAGAAAGAATATTCTCATATCTATCTATCCATGTTATTGAAAAAGCATCAAAAACTTCTATGGAATCCCACACTTCATTCTTGTACCTCTTTAGGGTATGATTCTTAGTAATAAACTTATCCCTAATCTGAGATACAATTAATTCAGAGTCACCATAAACAAAAAGAATTTTGATACCATGCTTACTTGCTATTTTGAGACCTAGTAGGAGCGCTTCGTATTCTACAGTGTTGTTAGTACATTCAAATGCTAACAAAAAAGAATATTTAAAAGATTTCTCATTTGGCGATATAAATAGTACACCTGATCCATTACCATTTTTACTACATGATCCATCAAAAAACATTTTCCAAATGAGATCATTATTTTCCTTAGCACATATTTCAATAGGACTAGTATTTTCAATGAGATTTTTATGAATTCTTACCTTAAAATTGTCCATGTCGGTGTGGCAGAAGTGTGTAACTTGGCTTGGATCAACACCCTCAATGATGTAAGTAGATCTTGGTTCTCTGTCTATCCTTACAACCCTATCATTCACTGGGATAGAAGCATAAGATAGATCTAGTTGAATATTTCCACCTACTAAATTAGACCATTGTCTAGATAATAGCATTCCATAACTAGGTGGTACTTCTACAATAGTAATGTCTATTTTATAAGATTTTTCAGGACATGAAGGGAACTTAAACTCAACATTTTTCATTATTCCAATAATTGGAACTGACCTATTGTCCATAGCATAACACTTTCCATAAGTAGTATCCACATTCATTCCTAACTCTTTCATTACCCCATGAGGCATAATATTAACTACTGCCCCAGAGTCTAACATACAATTTTTAACCAATTTATTGTTTATCAATAAAGTTAGAAAGAAAGGATCTACTTTAGTAGCATCTTCATTAATAGAAGTTCCTAGGCAAATAACTGGTAATTCTTCATTATCTTTTTGTTCCTTTGCATCTTTTTTAACAACATCATTTATTAACTTGATCGTTTCATTCCTGCAATCAGTTAATTTAACTATTTCCGTTAGAGGGATAGAAAGTTTCACCTGAGATAATGCTTGAGACATAAATGAAGTACAGTTTGAAATTTCCTTACCATTGCTCTATTTGTCCATGGGTTTTCTTATCTTTGATGTTTGATCAACCTACCTTTTAGGGGCATCTGTCTTTTCTTTCTTTATCTTAGAATTCTTGTTCAAAATTTTGTACATCCCTACTAGTTCATTTCCTGAGTTCACATTCCTATTCCTCAAGTGATATTTGCTAAGCACTTGTTCCATCGCTGCTACAGTGTAATGTTCTCTTTAGATTCTTTTGTTGTCCTCCTAATAACCAAACTCTTGTCATCATCTGAGAAGACTTGCTGCTCCTATTGGTATCCCAAACTCCTGTAGCTTTTGTCTAGCATGTATTCCCCATTTGAATCATCACTATCTCCTGACCAAAAGGGTGTGGATGTAAGAGCATTTATCATAGGCCTCTCTTCATATCCCTGGTTTTCTTCCTCCAAAATCTTTTGTGCTATAAGGCATTGATCCTGAGGGTGAGGCATTTTACAAATTTCACACCACAACTCATCCCCTATGAAATGATTATTTTTCTTGAGAGGATCTGGAGTGTTTGTCTAATTTTTAAGAGGCCTTCCATCTTTCCATTCTATATGATAAGGCATGTCCTGTAACCTATACCTATCATTTCTGTTGAAATTTTTGTCCTATCTTCCTACTTGAAAATGGCTTTTGTTTGGTTGCAAATTCTTCGTTAAACTTACCAATTCATCCATTTTATCACTTTCACTGTTCCTTTTAGGGACTGTAGGATCGAATAGCTTAGGATCACTTCTTTTATCAATTCTTCTGGTAGCTATTCTATTGTTTTCGATATTCAATGCTATTTTGAAAGCCTGTTGTAAAGTTGATGGGTTATGAGACCTTATCTCATAATTTAGATCTTGACATCAAAAGCTTTCAAATAAAAGGTAATTAGAAAAGAGTCAACAGGACGGATATCTTTTGGAATCTTTTTCAACACCTTGTTAAATTTCTTATTAAATTCCCTTACTATTTCATTCATATTTTTCCTCATAGTGGTTAATTCATGAGTTGCAAAGGATGGATCCCTATGATCCCCAAATTCTTCAATAAACTGGTCAACAAAGGGTTGCTAACTAGTAATTGATCTATCTGGAAAATTTCTATACCACTCATCTGCACTATCCTTGAGTGAAAGAACTAACATTTTCATACGCACATCTTCATGAGTAATGTCAAATTCATAAACAATATTTTTGACATTAATGACATGTTGTTCAGCTAATTGAGATCCATCACCAGTAAACTTGGGAATAGCAGTCTTTAATTTATTTGGTGTAGGATTGGGACAACACATTGCATTTGAAAAATCTAATGGTTTATACCTTTCATTAACTTCATGAAATATGGCATCAAAAGGATTCCTATTATTATTATTCTAAAAATATTGATTTTGAGGAATAGGGTTACCTCTCTGCCATTGATTTTCCATATTACCATTTTGACCACTGTGAGGATGCTGAGCCACATTCATTTGATTTAGCATCCCTCCTTGATACTGTTGATGTTGTTGTTGTGTAAGGTTTCCAAGTTGCTGATTTGTATCTATAGTATAGCCATCTGGATGTATTGAATTATGTGTTTGTTGTGCATGAAATTGTTCTGTCTGAGCTCTTCCATGCTGCAGATTACCATAATAATTTTGTCCTTGTCCCTATGTGTAATCTCTACTTATATTATTAACATGAGGATTAAAAATTTGTGCCCCACCATGACTCTATGCACGGTTTCTTGGATATGCATATTTTCTAGTATTTTGGCCATGATTATATTCATTTTCAATATATTGATTATGCACTTCATTTCTTTCGGCATTAATATTTCCAAAATAATTACTTCATTGTGGAAAAACATCTTCATTCACATTTCCAAAATTATCATGAATATTATTATCACCAAAATCATTTTTACTATGCCCAAACTTGTAAAAATTACCTAGCATATGTTTATCTTCAGTCCCTCTATGTCCACCGTATTGGGCATCATGCATTTGATATCCATCTATTGTTTTATCAAACCAGTTATTATTGTAAATACCATATTCACCATATTGTTGCGCAAATTGGTATTAGGGCATGTGTGAACCCCTGTGTGCTGGTATTGTGTATTGTCAGCATGAAGATCATCCTTTTGCGCAGAGTAATGAATTCCTTCTGGCTGCTCACGCAAGTACTCAAAATGCTTAGCTTTACCATTTTGTAAATTATTATACTAGTAATTACTTTGCTACGTGAATTTCTCTAGGTGTATTTTATTTTGGTTATAATTAATATTATGCACCTCATGTTCCTGATTATTGCTATTTCCCAACATATTTGTCTGGTGATTATTAGCATAGCTCTCATGTACATTATTGCTTTACTGTTCGTAAATACACTCATCATTATTTTTTGGATATTCACATGGATCTCCATGCTGAGGGTAATATATTTGCTGATGATAATGTACATTTTTATCCTGATTTCGATTATAAATTCCATCACTTTGGAAAACATTTCGGTTACTTTTAGCATTGTCATTATGCTTTATGTTAATGTCACCTTCCCCCTATGCAGATTTGGGATTACACGGCTGCTTGTGACAAATATCTTTTAGATTGTTTGCATCTCCTTTCAAATTGTCTTCCTCTCCTTGCACAAAACAATACTCCTTCCTTACTTGTTGCCTTCCAAGATAGTATATGTCTGGAGGTTGTGCATAACCATCTAGTGCGTGAATAATCTCTACGTTATTGCCATCTTTTCCCAACCCACAATTTACATAAGGCTGTTCATTTACATAATTGTCAGGTTGGTAATAACAGTTATCACCATATTTATGGTTTTGAGTACTGATATACTCTTTTTGCACAAACTTAAGATCATCTAGCTACTCATGCAAGCCTTGTCCATGTGCAGGTACACAAGTATATCCACGCGGGTATTTGGAATTCTGAATTTTGTAATATATATTATCGGTTTGGCCTTCATCTTTCTCTAGCTCTTTTGTGACTTCATGAATGCTATTTGGGCCCTCTTGTGAATCCATACATTGGTGTTTTCATGGTATTTGGCTTTTTCCATATATATTATCATTATCATTCTGATCTGGTGCATGACGTATATGATATACATCATGTTACTGTCCACGTATGCCGCACAATCCTCCATCTTTCCCAGACTTCTGTGCAGGTAAATGCTTTTCATCTTTATCACCCAGCATATGCATATTGTCACCAATTTGGTGATAGCCATCATCTAGGCCATATTGTTGCTGGCTGGCCCAACTGGCATGACCAAATTGTTGTACGTGTGGATAATATGTGACATCATGCTAGGCTTGAACTGAACACTATTGTGTATCCTCCTGGTGCTGCACATACATATTATTGTTTATTTTATGTGTATTGTGTATGCTTTTAAAAAAATTCTCTTTCTTTCCCCATGGCTCCTCACGCATGTTGCATGTCTTGCCATCCTATGTATTATGTTTTACATAACGCTGGCTCTACACAAATTTATTCAGTTTTTCATACAAGCATTCAAGCTGCACATGTATATTATCATTTGCTTTGATGTCTTCTTTATACCTTTCTCCTTGCACATGTTGGTTGCTATGTGGTTGCCTGTACAAGTTCTTATCTCTATTGTTTATTGTATTCATGTGAACCCTAGAGTGATGAAGTTCATCTTGGTAATACACCTTAACACTTCACTGATTATCTTGAAGATTCTACAGAAGCAAAGGACAACATGGTTGTGCACGCAATTCTTCATAATATTTATGTTGTGGTAAATGAATATGCTACCCATTCCCATGCCACGGCTCCAGGCCATCATGCTGGTCTAGTGTACAAGCATTAGGTTGTATATCTACATATGATTCAACGTGTTGATCACATGTTTGATGTATACCATGCAAAAAATGGTTTGACAATATATTATGTTGATCTGAGTGACTAAATCCATATGGTTGTTTAAGTCCATAATTCTCTCTGATGGCATTATCATATTCATCTTTTATTTCAACATTTTCATCTCCCTTTTGTTGATTGTAAATGTAATCATCTTGAGAACATTGATCATTATTAGCCAAACTATGGACATGCATATTATTTCTATTTTCTTTATAATATGCATCCTTAGTGGGTAAATATGCTTTATCAACACCGTTATTTCTCTGTAGCTTTTCATTATAACTTTTTTCAAAACCATTAAAATTTAGACCAAGATGACCACTATTTTCCCTCCGTTGCTATGAACCTTCACCACACTGTGGGTAATCAGGATTTTCAAATAAACTATATGCCTTTCTATTATGCACAGGCTACCTTAAATTACATTCATTATCCTAGTCACTTTTCTGACCACTTCCATTCTTTCTTCCCCCACTACACTAATTATCACGAGAACCATCGTTACTTCCCATCTTGTTATTCAGATTACAGATTAGATTATCAAAAACTTTGAACCATTCACTATCATCTCCTGTGGTTCTCCCTTCATTGTTTGTTTCAAACGTAGGATTGGTAGGATCATTTTGGGTAATGTGACCACTATTCTTTCTGTGAGGGGGAGTATACTTTAGTATTTTGACACGTTGATTTATTTCCCCTTCATCAACCTTTTCTCCTTCATTGATTTGTTCTAATCCTCATATGCTTTCTAGAGGAGTAACAATATCATCAATCTGCAACCCAAAGCATTCCAAAATATCAACTAGTTGTTTTCTAAAATTCTTTGTGAATCTTTTCTTATCGGGGATAAGTTCAGTGAACTCTCAGATTGATTTTTGTATCTGAATGTCAAATTCATCATCTTCTTCCTCATTTTGGTAATTACACTGATTTACATTTGATTGAAAAGGATTTATATTGCCTTTATCACTCTGACAGTTAGGACCAGGAAACTGTTCATAAGAAAGCTCCTGATAATCTTGGTTAGGCCGCTTCTCAGGAGACACATACAACATTTTCTTCTTCGATTTCTTACTCTTCCTATTTGATTTCAATTCAGCGAATGAATTGTTCTTTAGGGACCTTCTCCCTAACATAGGTTTAACTTGATACTGTATTCTAGAGTCACCACCTCACTTCCTATGAGGAATTAATAACTGTTCTAAATCCTTCTTCCCAGTAGAGTCTTTACAACTTAACCAGAGATTCTAAAACTGACATTCACTAATAGGTGTCCCCAGTAGAGTCACCAATTTGTTGGTGCTTGAAAATGTTGATCATTTTGAGGCCAACTAATAGGCACAATAGATGCCTCTGCAATTTTGGTTCGATTGAACCAAGGCCGGTAGGCCTAAATCAGATATACTGCCTAACTGCACAAACTATGTGCATAAATAACAAAAACCTTCCAAAGGGGTTACTGATCCTTGGAAGAAAAGAAACCTAATATCCTATCTATCAAATGACTAAAAATTTAGGCTAAAGCTATGAATTAATGCTAACCCTAATTTAATGTTTTGTAAATAAAATAGTAGATTAGAAATATATTCCACAGAAAGAAATAAATGACAATTTCAAAAGAACAGATAGACCAGTGCTTAATACAATATTGAAAATAGAATCAGATACATTCAATACTATAAGTAACTGGAGACGATTTTAAGATAACTCATTTCTGCAAAATGAGACCATCACCCTATAAGCTTCTATTTAAACAAAACTTTATGATAATTCATACAATAGGTCCTATGGTTTTTAACTTAGCTTAAGAGCCTAAAAGGAAACAACAACAGGTTCCTAGACCATGATATCATTATTCAAATTGTACAAATTGATCATAAATAAATGCATAAAATTGAAAACATAATAGGACACCCTAGTTAGAGAGTAATCCAACAAACTGACTGAACATAAAAAACTATATAATCAATAGGGTATAAGCACTTATCAGGTATCCGTGCTTGAGATCTTGAGACATTAAGTTTCAATCCGTGAGAAGGTATATGTTTTTTATGGTGATGAAAAATTGTGTTCCCTTGCTTACATTTGAATAATTATAAATATGAATCTGAAAGGTTTCCTGTGAAAGGACATGCCCTTTCATAGGACCTAATAATACAACTAACCCTAAAATGTACATAACAAACCAAGACAATGGTTGTTCGGGAAAAATCTCCCGTATAATTAATTTAATTCTGGTGTCCCGTGCATAATAATTTATCTTTTAGTTTCTTGCACACACAAAAACACTCGTCATTAGTGCATCTTAAACCTAAAAATAAAAATCATAATGCATGTAATGTATTGATCTTATAAAAACTATTTATTATTTATCAATAATTAATTGAAAATAAATAAGTATCATAAATAAAAATGAAAATGAAAATGTAATTATACTTAAGTCACAACAATTATTAAAATATGAAAGATTTATATAATGAGACAAATAAAAACATTACATTTATAATTATCTTTTTATTTCAAAATAAAACATAATGTATTTATTTAAGAATATAATCCACTTAATGAAAAATGAATTTAACCCTAAAAAAGAAATCAATCCACTTTAGGGCTAACACATTAAGTTTGGAAAACTATTACCCAAATGATATAAATCTTTCTAATACAAAATAATATTATAATTATGAAACAATACATATGATTAGGGAACCCAAAAATTTAACTTTCTAACAATCACCATAAAACATACATATAAAAGAATTAACTAATTCATAAAAGTTAGTAAAATAAAAATATTAACACCCTAAAAATTAAAGTAAATAAATAAAGAAAGGTTACCTTTTTAGGGATTTGCAATAAATGGCAAACCCTAACAAAAATATTACATCTCTTTAAAATTTAATAATAACGTTAAAAAACTTTTCACCTAACTTGGTGAAATATATTAATGTTAAAAATTACTAGGTTAAAATGCCAAATGGGAAAGAAAAAGAGTTAACATTAAAAATATACCAAAACCCTAATAAATCAATATATATCAATTTTAACCTTTCATTCCATCTTTTATTTTTTACTTCTAGGATTTTGGGTATAAATCAAAATTAAAATAAAATAATTATTAATAACTTTGACACATGAAATTACTATCTCACAAACCCGATTCATTTTAACATTTAATTCAAAAGAGATAATGCTTTCTTTAATTTATATATTTATTTACATACACATTCTCGAAGAATAATGTAGAGCAATTGGTAGGGGTAGGGTCGGGTAGTTAGGTAGGAAAAGGAATGGGTCGAGAGGTCGAGTGTTCAACTCCCTCTCCCTGTTCTTTTTCCTAAAATTAGAAAAATAGGTAAATACATAAATAAAATCATATTATTTAAATTACAAAAGATAATTAGGGAAGAGATAACTCCCTGTGTAAGAGATTGTTTTTACTTCTCACCTACACATAAAAATGAAGATAAATAAGTATTTTCTCATAACCCTCTCGAAGAAAACAAGTAGACTAACTGGTTAGAGGGTAGGAGGGTAGATAGGTAGGAAAAAGGTCAGCTTGAGAGGTTGAGTGTTCAACTCCCTCTCGCCGCCTTTTGTTCAACCTATTTTATTTTTATAATAATTATTTATTTTCAAAATTAAATATGCATTTATGGAATTAGAATAGGATAATTAACAACCTACTAAATGAAAACATATTCGCTCCTTTATCATTTTAATTTTTTTAACATAAGAAAATGATATAAAACTAAAATCTATCATCACACTTCCCTGACATCCTGTCTATTTGGAACTTGAAAATATCGGTGTCAACACCTCAAACATGCGAGAATCTGCTATAAATCTCTAATCAAATGCCTTCTATATTCTCTCAAAAACTGACTCCTTAAACTACCACCAAACATCTACATTTATACAAGAAGCTACCGAGCTGAGTCAGCCATTAGATCCACAATTAATGGAAGTAATAGTCAAATATGGGACCACATGATTCCCCATGATGGATACAAACATTAATTCTGTGATCCAATATAAATGCACAAGTCGGCCACAACAGGAAAAAAAACTAAACCCGTCGATAAGCAAGATAACCGAGTAGCAGATAGAAAAAGCCGAGCACTAATGAATTAATCGACCACCTAGGAGATAACTGACCACACTTGGCAACCAAAGGAAACCGACCAACTCAATTAAAGCAGAAACTGAGCAACACAGACAAAACTCCAAATTCTTTTTGGTGACACAGGATTTCCAAGGACCCGTGATGCTCTTGCATCAGACACTTGGAGTTATTTTGAAATGATTCTCCAAATCATTTGGTAGGTTTGGTCTGAGCTGCATTCAACTCAGACTATGAAATCCAAGAACTGTCTTCCATCAGTCTATTCTTCCACTTAACCATATATTCCATGTACTATTTTCCTCTTGTACTTTTGCCAACTCTTTCCTTCAAAATCTGTTCAACTTCATCATTCTGCTTCTTAGGATATTCTGTCGGTACTGTCACTTCTTCTTCAGGTTCATGATATTCATACAAATCAGCAATGTTGAAAATTGGTGATATGTCCATGTCATCAGGTAACTCAATTTCATATGCATTTCCACTGTCAAATTTCTTCAAAATCTTGCAAGGTCCAAACTTCTTCATCTTTAGCTTTCCATAAGTGCCAACAAGAAACTGGCCTTTCTTCAAATGAACCATCACTTCATCACCAACATCAAAAGTTTTATGCTTTCTTGATCTATAAGCTCTATCTTTGTATTTTTATTACTGTCTTCTAGCTTCAGCTTAACATCTTCATGCAATGTTTTCATGTACTCAGCAAACTTTACTCCTTCAACGCTTCTCTTATTCTCATCAGCAATGTCTCTCAACTCAGATATTCCTCTCGGTTATATGCCATTCAAAATCTCAAATGGTGTCTTCCCATTACTTCTATTCATTGAATTATTGTATGCAAACTCTTCTTGTGCCAACCCAGAATCCCAATTACTTGGTGTGTCTCCAACTAAACATCTCAACAGATTTCCCAAACTTCTGTTCACAACCTTAGTCTATCCATCAATTTGTGGGTGAAATGTAGAACTATATTTCAACTCAGTGCCAAATTTCTTCCAAAGTGTTTTCCAAAAGTATCCACAAATTTACTATCTCGATCAGAGATAATACTCCTCGGTAATCCATGCAATTTGAAAATTTCCTTAAAGAAAAGATCTGCTACATGTATTGCATCTGATCTCTTTCTACAAGGTATACAATGTGCCATCTTAGAAAATCTATCCACAACAAAAAATATTGAATCATTACTCTTACTGTCTTCGGTAAGCCAAGAACAAAATCCATACTAATATCAATCAAAGGTTTCTCAGGAACAAAAATTGGTGTATACAATCCAGTATTTTGACTTACTCCTTTTGTAACTTGACAAATTCCACAACTCTTCACAAGTTTCTGAACATTTCTATACAACTGTGGCCAATAGTACTTCTCCTTAAGAAAATTCCATGTTTTATCAATGCCAAAATGTCCAGCCAAACCACTACTATGTTTCTCTTTTACCAAATTAGATCTCATTACTCCTCCCAGTATACACAACTGAATACCTTTAAACAACATACCTTCCTAAATGAAATATTCATCCCATTTAGTCTCTTGTTGATCTTGAATAGGTGCTCTACACTTCCAACATGGCTCAGAAAAATTAGGGTCATTTTCATACAAACTTCTCATCTCATCAAAACTAAGAACTTCAATTTTCATCTCGGTCATCAAAGATCTTCTTCTACTTAATGCACTAGCAACTCGGTTAGTGACTCCACTCTTATGCTTTATCACAAAGGTATAACTCTTCAAATACTCAACCCATTTCATATGTCTCTGATTTAACTTATTCTAGCTACCCAAATATTGTAAAGCCTTATGATTAGTATACAACACAAATTCACTCGGTATCAAATAATGTCTCCATTTCTTTAGTGCTTGAATAATAGCATAGAATTCTTGATCATACAAAGAATATTTCCTTCTAGCATCATTCAACTTTTCACTAAAGAAAGCAACAGGTTCACCTTCTTGACTCAACACAGCTCCAATTGCACTTCCACTTGCATCACATTCTACTTGAAATACTTTATTGAAATCAGGTAATGCCAAAATAGGTAATTCAACAACCTTCTGCTTCAGAGTCTCAAAACTTCTATCAGCTCCATGTGTCCACTTGAATTCTCTTTTGTCTCCTCTCATAGTCTCAGTCATAGTATTACAAATTGAACTGAAATTCCTTAAGAACTTTCGATAAAAACTTGCCAAACCATGAAATGATCTTACCTCACTAGCATTCACAGGTGTAGGCCAATCCAGAATAGCTTCAACCTTTTTAGGATCTATCTTCAAACCATTAGCTGAAATAACAAATCCCAAATACACAATATCTTCTTTCATGAATGAATACTTTTTCAGATTTATCAGCAACTTCTCCTCTTCCAATCTCTGCAAAACTTGTCTAACATGCAATAAATGTTCTTCTCTGGTCTTACTAAATATCAGAATATCATCAAGATATACAATCACAAATTTACCCAATAATTTCTTCAAAACCTCATTCATAAACCTCATAAAAGTACTCGGTGCATTAGTTAAACCAAAAGGCATAACTAACCACTCATACAAACCTTCCTTTGTCTTGAACACAATCTTCCATTCATCACCTTCTCTGATTCTAATCTGATGATACCCACTTTTCAAATCAATCTTTGTGAAATACTTTGCTCCAGTCAAACTGTCCATTATGTCATCCATTCTCGGTATAGGGAACCTATACTTCACTATTATATTATTGATTGCTCTGGAATCAGTACACATTCTCCATTCTCCATTCTTCTTTGGTGCCAATACAGCAGGTACTGCACAAGGACTCAAACTTTCTCTGATCAAACCTTTCTCCAACAACTCTTGAATCTGTCGGTTCAATTCTTGATTCTTGATAGGTTTCAACTGATGAGGTGCCTTATTTGGTAAACTAGCTCTAGGGATTAGATCCATGTAATGATCAATGCTTCTTTTCAGTGGAAAACCATCAGGTACATTATCAGAAATGATATCACTATACTTGGTAACTTATCAATATCCTCAGGGACATTATCTTATGTTTTATTACTTAGCTTATTAGGAATCACAGCAAAACATACATCATTCCTCTTCAATGAGTTCAAAAACTTCCTTCCTTCCATCAAAAAAACTTTCACCAATGTGAAAACATTACTAACAGGTTCTTCCATCAAAGGTAACAAGATTTGTTTCTTTCCATCAGCCATAATAGTATACTTATGCAAACTCCCATCATATATAGCATGTCTATCATATTGACAAGGTCTACCCAACAAAATATGACAACAATCCATAGGCATGATATCACATAACACCTTATCATAGTACTTTCCAATTTTCAAATTCACATAACATTGTTCACTTACCAGGAGTGTATGCTCATCTTTGATCCATGAAATCTGATAGGGCTTCGGATGTGCCAACCTTTCCAACTACAATTTTGTGACCATCTCTTCCAATGCTAGATTCTCTAAGCTACCACTGTCAATGATTACCTTCCAGACTTTGTCAAAAACTCTACATCTAGTCTTGAACAAAATTTTCCTTATCAAATCTTCCTTTTTTCTTTCATTCCATAGTGCTCCCCTTACCATCAAGTTATTTTCTTTCTCAGGTTCATTCGGTGACTCTTCTTGCACCAAAGCATTTCTACTACTACCAACCTTCTTACTAGCTTGTGTACATTCAAAATATCTATGTCCTTCCTCTCCACAGTTATAACAAGTTCCTCAGAAACTTCCTCTACCATAACCACCTCGGTAATTACTGCCTCTGCCTCTAGAACTTTCACATTTCCACTCGGTCTTGCCTTTGTCTAGATTTGTCTTTTCTAGTTCAGATCTACCATTTTCACCATTAGATCTACCTCTTCCTCAAGGGAATCTACCACCTCAACCTCTCTGTCTCTGTTCATGTCTTTTGTTCAATTTCTCCTTGGCCTTCAAAGAAAATTGAGAAGCCTCTTCAATGTTCTCCAACTTAACCATACTAATCTCGTCTTGGATGGAAACTCCCAAACCATTCAGGTATCTGTCGATTCTTTCCACATCATCTTCATCATGTCTAGATCTGATATCTAATCAATAGAATTCCTCAGTATACTCTTTTACCGAGCTATCTTTCTGCCTCAAACTTTGCATTCACCGAACTAGGTTAATCTGATAATCACATGGTAAGAATTTTCCTTTCAACTTATTGACCATTTTACACCATACCTTGATTATTTCTTTTCCTTTCCTCTTCTGATCCAATTGTAGGTGCTCCCACCATAAGGATGCATGACTTTTCAACTTTGTGCTTGTAATCTTCACCTTCTTATCCTTGGGGATATTCTCATATTCAAAATAATTTTCCATCACAATGATCCAATCCATCAATTCATCATAATATAGCTTTCCACCATACTCAGGGGGATTGAAATGTGGTGTTGACTTCAGACTTGTCAAAGCCTTCAAAAATCTTTCTTCACCTTGATCCATAATAGGAGCAGGTTCTACATTTACCTATTCTTCTTCAATTTCATCATCACTAACATCTTCAAGATGTTTGCCTCTTCTTTGGGCTATCTCCACTACTTCTAACCTAGTAGCAATCTATCTTAGCATATCTTCCAATCCTGGATCTGCATCTCACCTCCCATGAACCATCTTGACAACCCTCTGCAATTGTAGGTCAGATCGCAATCTGCTACCCCACAACAATTCAACTAGGGCTTCAAGAGGAACTTGCAAACCTAGAACCACAGACCTAGATCAATATCTAACCTCACTCTGATACCACCTGATGCAAGGAAAGGATGCAAGAGGGGCCAAAGGATGGCACACCCTAATGATCCAAGCCTGCAACACACATGCGGAAGCAACAAACAACAAAAGTGAGAGAGAGAATGCCAGATCTTTCATATATTTTCATCAATAGGAATCATACATGTCGGGCTATGAGGCCTTCCCGGTTAGGGCCTGATATTACAATGACTTATAGAAGTCCTCAAACATGAGAGGATCTAGTAAAAATCTCTAATCAAATGCCTTCTATATTCTCTCAAAAACTGACTCCTTAAACTACCACCAAACATCTACATTTATACAAGAAGCTACTGAGCTAAGTCATCCTTTAGATCCACAATTAACAGAAGTAATGGTCAAATCTAGGACCACATGCTTCCCAATGATGGATACAAACATTAATTTTGTGATCCAATATAAATGCACAAGTCAGCCACAATAGGAAACAAAACTAAACCCATCAGTAAGCAAGATAACCGAGTAGCAAATAGACAAAGTCGAGCACCAGTGAATTAACTGACCACCCAAGAGATAACTGACAACACTTAGAAACCAAAGGAAATCAACCAACTACCGACCAACTCGGTCAAAGCAAAAATTGAGCAACACAGACAAAACTCCAAATTATTTTTGGTGGCACAAGATTGCCAAGGACCCGAGATGCTCCTGCATCACATATGCTTCAAGGACCTGTTCCTCTACCTCATAACCAAGTGGATGAATCCACTTAGTTCTTGGCTCAATAACTTCGATACAATTTGTATCTGTTTCCACCATAAAACAAATTGTAACTTTGTACTTTTCCACAATACTCTCTGGAATCTTGTACCTCATTTGCATCTTGACCCTGAAGGTCTTTAGTTCCAATGTCACATAATCTCTTAATGTGCTCTCTGTGGATGCTTTGTTGGATATATGTGGCATGGTTGGAATGGACTTGTCCAAATATAAATCTGATACTCTCCCAACAATATGAAGGTACATGTAAATGATCAATGAACCAAACCTGAATATCTTTGTCTTGTCATGCTTGATGGCCTTGATGTTATCAATCAACTGTGCACGCAAGATATCACAAAAGTTGAATTCCCCATCTTCCTTCACAAGTTTGATAGCAGCTAGAATAGTGCCCACAGACACACCATTCACCCTGCTAGTGTGATGAAACTTGTATCCTAGTATCATTGACATCAATTTTATGTCTGCTTGTTCAATAGGCTCAATTGTCATGTCGTGCCTATCACTCCTTGACTTACAAGTTTTCTCAACCATTTTCCTAACAGCCTTGCCCATAGGAAGGACGATGCCTATCCTAGAAAGGCCTATCATCTCATGAATCAATTCACTAGTGATTCTTATTGGTACATCACCAATCCAAAACAAATCATCATGAATTCTACTCAATAAGATTTTATCCATTCTGTCTCATAGAATTCATATGCCATAGCATACTCAACAATGGGGCGATCATTCCATTTAGCATATTCATCCATGAATGTTTTTTCTGGTTTCAACATGGTATCCATGTGCACCCTTAACCTATCCAACCCTACTGGTTCTTTCTTGCAGTAGATGTAAGCCCTAATATCTTCCACATGCATGATGCCCATAGGCGTGCAGGAGAAATCTCCCTATAAATCATCTAGGGTTGACTTGAAAGGATGTTTCTTGAATACATATCTCTTCTTCTCAGCAACATCAAAAATTATGGGAGTGGCCATGACTTATTTGTTTACTCACTTTCCAACTGATCTCCAAGATGATTCGAAGACTTCTGAATCGGTGTGTCAATCTAGGGTTTCTGCAACCGACCAAATGCACTACAAATCACTGATAGATCAATCTCCAAGTCTTCACAAAAACTTCCAAGGCTCTTTCTGCTCTCCTATCAGTCTGAATTTGAATGCAATGAGAAATCAAATAACTTTTTGTATACTTTAAAGTGAAAAATCCTCCATTAATGCAAGTCGTGTAAACTAGGCTGTCACTTCAAAATTTCCAACTTGAGTTTTGTTCACAATCAGCATGTGCGCTCTTGCACATAGGTACCTTTATACTCCAAAATCTTAATTCCAAAGGCACATACTCTGAGGATGAGTATACCAGCCACGCAAGGGTCTAGAGCTAAATTAGCTCCCCCTATGACCTTGAGGGCCATTCATCCAGATGTAGAGGGTGTGTCCACTGTGGATGCATCCAATAGATTCACATCAATCTTGTCCTTATTTTTCTCTGACCAAATCATGCTCGCATCATTTGAAGCTTTGACAAAATTAACTTCTCCTACAAGATCCAAAACTAGTTCTTCGGCCTTTTTAGGGCTTCCCTGACCTTGCATCCTTGATCTACAGAACCTTGAGATATGTCCAGCCTTGTTACAAGAGTGAAAAATGACTGGAGGTCTTATATTCCTCAGTGCATTGACATGAGCCACCATTCTACATTGTTTTGTTTTGTGACTATTATAGTTACATATCTGGCATGTAACATTATGAGAACTTCTTACATTTGTCTAATTCTGATTTCTCTGACCATGATGTATTATGTTCTTCTTACTAGTCTTGCAATTCATATCTCTATGACCAAACTTGTGTTAAGTCTACAACTGATTTATCATATGGAGAGATTTTTGAACAAGTGATTGAAGATTACAAAGCTGAAGATGGATAGATAATACTGTTTGCTAAATCAATATGATGTTTTCATTGATGTCAACTAGTTTCTTATTAGTTTGACAGTACTTATCTTGTAAGTTATTCATTACCGAGACATCTAAAGAATGGTGGAAGAAGGTCACAGCAGATGAGGTTATGGAATGCTTTGGATAACTTATTGATGAGTCTCTGATCTCATTATGTTGATCCTAGTATGCGGTATTCATCTATTATGAAGAAAGGAATTCAAAGATACAAAGTAGTGTTGGTCGGTAAAAGAAGACAATTTAGTGTTTACCGAGATTCTCAGCATGAACATCGACGACAGTATACACCGATGCAGTGTGTTGTATACCGAGCACAAGTTTAACTGATAAGGTTTACTGACACATTTCTTTGACTTGACCGAGAAGAATAGAAGATCATTTAATGATGTTGTAGGCCATGAAGATTGATGAGCTGGCACCTCGAAATCAGCGTAAAGATATGAAAAGGAATAAAGTTTGTTACATGATCGACGGATAACAAAATTCAAGAAAGATCTGATAAAGAAGATTGAAACGTGTTAAAGACACATCTACCGAAGAAGGTTAAAGCGGAAAAAGCAATGAACATGATTGAGCGGCAAAATCTAATGGATGAAAATGAAATGGCTTACTTGTTTATTTAAGGAGAAAGAAAATACATTAAAAAAATAGAGAGAAGAAGAAGGAGATACTGCAGGAAGCTGAGCATGAATCTATATTCATGCAATTTTTGATCAATTGGTTACTGAACTGAGACTGCAGAAACTGAGCTACACAGAGAACAAACCGAGCTACATAGAGCATAGTATTGATTGATTATAAGTGAAGTTGATTTAAGATCTGAAGTGTTAAATGGTCAGAAAATACTATTTGAGCATAACATTGATTTGTAATCTGCAATTTTTTGTAATAAGGTGAATCAAACTACTATTACTTTCTAACAATTGTAATCAGTGAGAATCTCTTAACCGAGTGGACTTTTAAGTTTTAATTGGTATTTCATTCTAATTAGTGAAACATGGTTATCCTATAAATCAGCACAGTGAGTGACAGAAGATTGAAAGATAACTCCTAGTGAAAAATCCTCTAACCAGGTCACACCTAATAGTGTGCATTGTAACCTTTAATAGGGTTTGGTCCTCATAGACCTCACTTCAGAAGAGTGAAATTTTTGGGTTGCCGGTTCCTAGGTGGTTTTTCCCTTAACAGGGTTTCCACGTTAAAATCTTTTGTCTTATGTGTTGAGTGTGTTATCTATTTGTTATCATACTTTACATGTTAACTATTAGATTTAATCGGTAAATCATTTTGAGCTTATCTGATAATCAGTAAATACAGTGACAGTGAAGAAGATATATGTTTACCGAGTGACAGTATTTGAAGATACAAGTTTTAAGTTACTTATTTTGTTTTAGGACCTGGATAACTGATTCACCCCCCCCCCCCTCCCCCGCCCCCTCTTAGTTATTCTAACAATTGGTATCAAAGCGTTGGTTGCTTGAAATAGAGTTTTAAGGACTTGAGCATAAATATCACAAAATGAATAAGAGGGAAGTGCCCAAATTGAACAAAGACAACTTCTCAGTATGGAAACAAAGAATGAAATTGCATATAGCTAGAATTGGTGGAAATGCACTACATTTTATGACAATTGGCTATAGTGAACTAACTGGTCCTCTGACTGTGGAATAACTAAAAGATAAGCATGATCATAGTGTAGCAATGATGGAACTTGATGTTGCCTGTACTGACGCTGAATTTGAAGAAATCAAAGGATTGAGTACTGCTAAGACAATGTGGGATAGACTAGAGCAAGTATATAGTGGTAACATATTTGTCAAGAGAGCTAGAGCAGAGAGTTTAAGAGGAAAATTTGATGAAATGAGAATGAAAGAAGAAGAAAATATTGTGGAATATTCAAACAAAATCAAAGAAGTTGTTTATGCTATAAGAGCTTCTGATGGAGTCATTGATGAAGAAACAATTATCAGCAAAATCCTCAGAACTTTGTTACTTGTATATGCCATCAGAGTGTCTTCAATTCATGAAAACTAAGATTCTTCCAATCTCACTCTTGATACTTTGATCGGTAAGCTTACTACCTTTGAGTTAAATAATTTTGATAACAGTGTTGTACCTTCTGGAAGTAATATTGAGTCTTCTTTCATGTCAAAACTAAAGATTGGGAAATCTAGTAAATATGATAGTGACACTGATGATGGCCTTGATAAGCTTGAAGTGTTAATGGCTAGAAGATTACCGAAAGGCAGAGGGAAGTATAAAGGTAAATCACCCTTGGCTTATTTTAACTACAAGGAAGTAGGTCATATCGCTGCTAGATGTCCTCATAAAAGAAATGATGATGATGAACCTAGAGACAGATCTGAAAGAAGTTATGGAAGGAGAGTTCACAAGAATTACCGACATAAAGATAGAGATGACTGAAAAGATAAAGGTAAGAAGGCTTACTTTTTTGTTGAAGAGACTAACTCTGAATCTAATTCTAGTGTAGAGATTGTATTTGTGGTAATGAAGGATGATTCAGAAGAAGATGAGAAACATGAAGAATCTTCCCTAATTTCACAAGTAAGAAAGAATGATACATGGATTATCGATAGTGGCTGCACACATCATATGACAGGGGATGTAGACAAATTTGAAGAATTAGTTGAATATAATGGTGGTTCTATAAAAATGGGAAATGATGCTCCGTGCACTATGAAAGGTAAAGGTACCCTAGTAATAAATGATAAGATAAGATGTGAGAATGCTTACTAGGTATATGGACTAAATTACAATCTGTTGAGTGTTGCACAGCTGATTAATTCAGGTCACAGATTGGTATTTGAAAACAAAAAGGTGAAAATCTATGAAGCTGATGAAAGACCTGTTGGGACTGGTACTTAGACTAGAGGTAACCTTTTTTATCTTGATATTAATGAATCTACTTGTTTACTAATGAAAGATGAAGATGTTTGGCTATGGCACAAGAGATTATGTCATGTAAATTTTGATAATATGATCAAGATCAGTAAGAAGAAAAGAGTTAGAGGTTTGCCTAACTTACATAAGCCTGATCATACTCTTTGTCATGAATGTCAAAAGGGAAAG
Organism: Chamaecyparis obtusa; assembly: GCA_027943335.1. Classification (NCBI taxonomy): domain Eukaryota; kingdom Viridiplantae; phylum Streptophyta; class Pinopsida; order Cupressales; family Cupressaceae; genus Chamaecyparis; species Chamaecyparis obtusa. The sequence continues at coordinate 2,203,868 of BSBK01001201.1, forward strand.
ATGACTAAATCTAGTTTTAAAAGCAAAGATTTCTCAACAAAGAAAATTCTTGAGTTGGTACATACTGACTTATGTGGACCGATGAGAACTCAAAGCTACTATGGTGATAGATATTTATTCTCTTTGTTGATGATTATACTAGATTGATGACAGTGATGTTTTTGAAAGAAAAGTCTGAAGCATTTAAGATGTTTAAATGGTATAAGGCTAAGGTTGAAAATGAAATCAGTAAGGAGATTAAATGTTTAAGGTTGGATAGAGGTGGTGAATTTATATCTGATGAATTTACTAACTTCTGCAATGAGCATGGAATCCAGAGACAAGTGTCCGCACCAAGAACACCACAACAGAACAGCATTGCTGAAAGAAGAAACAGATCAATAGTTGATTGTGTGAGGACACTGATGATACAAAAGAACATTGCACAAAAATTATGGAGAGAAGTTGTAAGTACTACTGTCTATGTACTTAACTGAGTACAGTTAAAGGACTCCAACCGAACACCATATGAACTTTGGTTTGGACACAAGCCTAATGTAAGTTATTTTAGAATCTTTGGAAGTAAGTGTTTTATCCTAAAAGATGATAGGAATGGTAAGTTTGATTCCAAAGGAGATGATGGAATATTCTTAGGATATTCTACCCAAAGTAAAGCTTACAAATGTTTGAACAAGATAACTAACAAGATTATTGAAAGTGTAAATGTTTGAGTTGATGAATTTGATGACAAGCTTATAAATGAAGAAAAGACTGAGGAACCTGAAGACTACCAATAGTTTACATACTATGATGTCCCTGAGTTTCAACCGAGACTATCATAGATTACTGTAACCGACAGACAGACGAGCAATGCATAGCAACTGGCACAACCGACAGAATAGAATGATGATCAAGGAGCACCTATCGAGCAAGTTAATGAACCTGAACTGAAAGCACAGTAGAATATAGAGCAAGATGCATAAGATAGAAGATCTAGGTGTTAGAGTAATAGATATATTTGACTTTATAATTAAATCATTTCGGTTTAATTACTTAAGTCCTCTATTATTCTTTTTCACTTAAGCTATCTCCTTTAGGTGCATAATAATTAATATTTCTATTAATTATTATTGCACAACCTAGCTTTTTGGGCTTTAGGGTTTCTATCCTTATAAGCCGCTTTTGTAATTTTTTATTTCATTCTCTCTTAATACATTTTGAGCTCTGACATTTTTGAGCACAAGAGGGTTTTTGCTTTTTCCATATTTTTGCTTCATTCTTTGTGACAGGTTTATTGCATGCAGCTAGATCTTGGAGTTGAATCTGATATTTCATCAGTTTCTACATGGTATCAGAGCCTTGCTGGTGCAGCTTGTTCAAGTTTTTTGGAGCTGTGGATAAAGCCCTTTCTTTCTGGGGTTTTTTGGTGTTTTTTATATTGGATCTAGGGGTTGCAATTTTTTAGAGCACTTTGGGCAAAAACTGACCTCACGGTTGCATCCAGAAGGCCCGAAATACCTAAAATCCATATAAAATTCAACTTTTTTGGACATCGGAGCCTTTGGGAGAATTTTTTGGCCTATTAGGGCCATACGGGCATGATTTTTGAAATTTTTTTTTTAAAAATAAGTTTTTGTTGCATTTTTTGGGCACTTACGGGAGCACTGCCAGCGCGTCGCCTATGCACCACCCTGTCACCACCACCGCCCAGCCCGCACACCACCTGCGGCCTCCGTGCCACCGGCAGCCACCACCCACCACTGGCTGGCCGCCCACTGGCCGCCTCCACCTGCCAGCCGCCACCCATAGCCCTGCTGACATCACCGTGACACATGCTGATGTCACTAAACATTTCTGACCGACGAAAAACTTTTTCCGTCAGGGTTCAATTTTTTTAGTGATAGTACAGTGCTGACATCATGCTGATGTCAGTGACAACCCAGTGACGGTCATACGACTGTCAACTTTTTTGCAATCACTGGTTTTTTCCAGAGAGCTTGTTTTTTGAGGGTACCTGGGCATTTTTGCTCCTACAGGGCTCATACGGACTCGAAAATTGACATATGATATACCGGTGGAAAGGTCTTTCTAAGCTGGACGTGATGGTGCTAGTTTGATTTTCTAATTCAGTTATTTATGCTCTCATTTTTGGTGTCAAAGTCAAGGCTTCTATTTTCCTCCTTCTCTGCATCTGGAGTCCAAGTTTTCTCCTCATTTTTTTTTGTGCTTTCAGTTATTTGTTGTATGGGGGTTTGATTTATACATTGTGGGGGGGTGTTTTTCCTTTCTGTAATTTACTAGAAAAGACCCTTCTACTTCTGTCTTCTTCTTCTCTCAATGTCGGATCCCTCTGTGTCCCGCCTAACACCGCATAATTATCATACCTAGAAAGCACACATGACCAGGCTTCTTATGTCATGTGGCTTATGGTCATGTCTGGATGAGAACCAACCTGTCCTGCAATGTCCCTTTGAGATTCTTCAGCACAAAAACAAAATGGATGAAGCCATGGGTTTGATTGCACTGAACATCTTTGACAGTCTCCTGTTTCACCTGGAAGGTTTGACCACTCCTAGGGCTATTTGGGGCAAGTTTTCAACCTTGTTTGGTATAGTGAATGAATTCTGGAAGCTTTAGCTTGATGCAGAGTTGACCCTTTGACTCCTTCTGATTTTCCCACTATAGAGGACTTCTTGATGAAGTTCAAGTCTCTGCATACAATTTTGCAGGGATGTGGAAAAATCAAGACAGATGATGAGTGTATCTATCTGATACTCTCAAAGTTGCGAGGACAATATCAAATCTTTTCTTCCACTTTCTACTCCACCATGGATTCTTTGGGTACCAGACATGTTATGCCCTCCTTTAAGACTTGCTATGACAGGTTGACTCGTGAGCAGTCCAAGATCACTCAGATGGATTCACTTGCAGGTTCATAGTCATAGGCATTGCTTGCAAAGACACCTCAGGATTCTCAGAAGTAGAAGCCAAAGTAGATATCTGATTCCTCTTCTCAACACTCTACTAGCCCACCATCTTCTTCTAAGAAGGAGAAATGGAAGACTGAGAGCCCTACATGTTCCTATTGTCAGAAGGGAACACATGATGAGTCACTTTGCTATCAAAAGAAGTTTGATGGTTACGAGAAATAGATAGCGGATTTGCAAGCTCTTCAAAAGAGAAATCTTTCCTCTCCATCCTCTTCTGGCTCACAGGGGTCTGCTTATCAGTCTTCCTCTATCTATTCTATAGCTGGACAGGATCTTGGAAAGGGTCATGCATTATGGGCTTCTATTGCATCCCCTTCATAGGTCCCTTGGATACTGGATTCAGGTGCTTCTCACCATATGGCATCTTCTCAGGAGATCCTCTCTTCTTTTGAAGATTCTCCTATTCCCCATATTATCATTGGGAATAACACTATTATGAGAGTCTGTGGGAAAGGCACTATATGCATTCAGGATGGCACATTCAATGATGTGTTGTATGTTCCATCTCTATCTACAAACCTTCTCTTAGTTTATCAGATTACTCATAGTAGGTCAGGGAAGATAGTTGAGTTCACTCCAGATTTAGTTTTCATCCAAGATAGTATGACAGGAGGTATTGTTGCTACAGGGACAGTTGATCATTCCACCCGTCTCTACTCCTTTTCACACTTTGGTCCACCTTTGCCAGAGCACGACTCTCCTCCTTTGAGAGAGCATCATGTGGTATAGTCAGGTCACTTGAACCTATGTGTGGTTCCTGAGACTACTATTGTGACTGCCATGCCACCTCCTGTTGAGCTCTTTTCTATTTAGCAAGTTTCTTCTTTAGCACTGCCTGATCCTCTAGCTCCATTCATCGAGCCACTAGGTGCAGTTTTTAAGGATTCTACAGAGGACACTCATCTCCTCTTTAATGACAGTGTCAGTACGCCTATCATACCACTTACATTGGGGATTCCCTTTCAGGATCCTTGTGTTTACTCCTTTGAGCATCAGCTCGACCTTCCAGTAACACCTCAGCTTTCGAGGTTACCTCTTCAGTGTCCACTAACTTTCACTCCTCTGCATTGGAGTCATAGTGGTTTGTTCATTGATCCAGGGGTTCTTGCTTTCTAGGGGGGCTTTGGAGTACCGATCCTCTCTCACGAGGGGGGTTAGCTGCATACATTATACTTATGGCTTTGAGAGAGTCTCTTGAAGTCATTTTCTGGCTTTGTTTGCTTTTACATATCTCTTTTTGGAGAAGGATTTTTCCCATGAGGTTTTCCCTTTTTTCTCCGATTCATAGAGATTTCCTTATACTGGGTACCTGATCAGGCCTTGTTGTCGGGACCCATTTCTTGCTTTCTTAGCTATGCTAGGTTAGTTCCTCCTAAGCTATGCTTAAGGGGGGGTGTTAGAGTAATAGATATATTTGACTTTATAATTAAATCATTTTGGTTTAATTACTTAAGTCCTCTATTATTCTTTTTCACTTAAGCTATCTCCTTTAGGTGCATAATAATTAATATTTCTATTAATTATTATTGCACAACCTATCTTTTTGGGCTTTAGGGTTTCTGTCCTTATAAGCCACTTTTGTAATTTTTTCTTTCATTCTCTCTTAATACATTTTGAGCTCTAACATTTTTGAGCACAAGAGTGTTTTTTCTTTTTCCATATTTTGGCTTCATTCTTTGTGATAGGTTTATTGCATGCAGTTGGATCTTGGAGTTGAATTTGATATTTCATCAGTTTCTACACCAGGATCTTAGCAAGATTTGTAAGAAGACATCATCCTGAAAACCAGATTATTGGAGACAAGAATGCTGGTATGCAAACTAGAAGTAAATCACGACAAGGTACTTGTTTGGTTTGTGAATTTGAACCTAAGAATGTACAAGTTGCTTTGGATAATGAAGAATGGGTCAAAGCAATGACTAAAGAGATTGAGCGAATAGAAAAGAATAAAACATGGACTTTAGTACCCAGACCAGTGGATAAGAATATAATCGGTACTAAATGGATTTTTAGAAATAAGCTGAATGAGAATGGTGAAGTGACAAGGAACAAGGCTAGACTTGTATGTAAAGGATATGCACAAGAAGAAGGAATTGATTATGGTGAGACATTTGCACCTGTTGCAAGACTTGAGGGTGTTAGAATGTTACTGGCATATGCTACACATAAGAAATTTAAAGTTTATCAAATGGATGTGAAGTCTACTTTTTTGAATGGAATACTTAAAGAAGAGGTCTACATTGAACAACCTGAAGGTTTTGAAGATCTAGACAACTGAGAAAAGGTTTGTAGACTACACAAGGCATTGTATGGACTGAAACAAGCTCCAAGAGCATGGTATGAAAGACTATACACATATTTGTTAAGTATTGGCTTTATCAGAACAAGTGATAATAGTAATTTGTATATGAAGGGTAACACTGATGATACTATTATCATAGCTAAAATCTTTGTTGATGATATAATTTTTGGAGGAAGAGACAATGTGTGTAAGGCATTTGCTGATGAGATGTAGAAAGAGTTTGAAATGTCAATGTTTGGAGAGATTAAGTTCTTTCTAGGACTGCAGGTGATTCAGCACAGTGATGGAATCTTCATCACTCAATCAAAATACATAAAGGAGGTCTTGAAGACATTCGGTATGGAAAATGCAAAACCTATAGGAACACCGATGGTTACCGAATGTAAATTAACAAAGGAAGATGATACTATCGAGGTTGATAAGACTCTTTACCGATCCATGATTGGTAAATTGATGTATGTAGTACATTCTAGACCTGATATTGCTCATGTTGTTGGAATTGTTGCAAGATTTTTTGTTAACCCTAGGGAATCTCATATGATAGCTACAAAAAGAATCCTAAGATACCTTAAGAAAATAGAAGATTATGGCCTTTGGTATCCAAGAGATGGAAAATTTGAATTGAAGGTATATACTGATGCTAATTGGGCTGGTAATGTGGATGATCGTAAAAGTACAACTAGAGGTGCACTTTTCTTTGGAGACCGACTTGTTACATGGACTAGCAAGAAGCAGAGTTGTATTTCTCAGTCAATAGCTGAAGCTAAATATGTTGCTGCTGTGACAAACTGCTCGAATATAGCTTACATCAAGCAAGTGTTGGAAGGTATGAATGAGGTGATCATAGATCTAGTGACTATTTATTGTGACAACACTAGTGCTATTAACATTTCAAAAAATCCTGTAATGCACTCAAAGACAAAGCACATCTCAATTAAGTATCATTACTTAAGGGAGCAAGTACAAGTCAAGCAAGTTAAACTAGAGTTTGTAACATCTAAAGAACAACTTGCTGATATTTTTACAAAGCCTCTACCGAAAGAAATTTTTGAATACTTGAGGAATAGACTTAGGGTCTATCCCCTGTCTATAGGTCACTAAGGTGATTTGGCATACTGCATCAGCCTATTTTATCAGAAGATCATACATGTTGATGCTAGCATAGATCACACTTTGATTAAGTTCAAGGTTGTGATTAAGTTTTTTTTTAAAGATGGAGATATCAGTATTTCAGATACAATGGAGATGTTAGTTTCTCATACTTTGTTATTATTTTCATTTGGCATTGTTTTCAAAGGGAGAGAATAGAAAATATGAATGAATGCTAGAAAAAGGGAGAGAATACGATGAATGCTAAAGCAACAAAAAAGAAGAGTTAAGGATGAACTATATAAAGAAGAGTTAAAGATGAACTATGACAATGTTGTAGAATAGATATTGGTATGGGTATGGTACATTCATATTATTTAAGTTGCCATCAATGCCAAAGGGAGAGATTTTTAAGTCTACAACTAATTTATCATATGGAGAGATTGTTGAACAAGTGATTGAAGATTACAGAGCTGAAGATGGATAGATAATACTGTTTGCTAAATCAGTATGATGTTGTCATTGATGTCAACTAGTTTCTTATTAGTTTGACAGTACTTATCTTTTAAGTTATTCATTATCAAGACATTTGATGAATGGTGGAAGAAGGTCACAGTAGATGAGGTTATGGAATGCTTTGGATAACTTATTGATGAGTCTCTGATCTCATTATATTGATCCTAGTACGTGGTATTCATCTATTATGAAGAAAGGATTTCAAAGATACAAAGTAGTGTTGGTCGGTAAAAGAAGACAATTTAGTGTTTATCGAGATTCTCAGCATGAACACCGATGGCAGTATACACCAACACAGTGTATTGTATACCGAGCACAAGATTAACCAATAAGGTTTACCAACACATTTCTTTGACTTGACCGAGAAGAACAGAAGATCATTTAATGATGTTGTAGGCTAGGAAGATTGATGAGCTGGCACCTCGAAATTAGTGTAAAGATATGAAAAAGAATAAAGTTTGTTACAAGATCGACGGCTGACAAAATTCAAGAAAGATCTGATGAAGAAGATTGAAACGTGTTAAAGACACATCTACAGAAGAAGGTTAAAGCAAAAAAATCAATGAACAGGATTGAGCAGCAAAATCTAATGGATGAAAATGAAACAGCTTACTTGTTTATTTAAGGAGAAAGAAAATAAATTAAAAAAATAGAGAGAAGAAGAAGGAGATACTGTAGGAAGCTGAGCGTGAATCTGTATTCATGCAATTTCTGATCAATTGGTTACTGAACCAAGATTGCAGAAACTGAGCTACACAGAGCATAGTATTGATTGATTGTAAGTGAAGTTGATTTAAGATCTGAAGTGTTAAATGGTCAAAAAATACTATTTGAGCATAACATTGATTCGTAATATGCAATTTGTTGTAATAAGGTGAATCAAACTACTATTACTTTCTAACAATTGTAATTAGTGAAAATCTCTTAACTGAGTGGACTTTTAAGTTCTGATTGGTATTTCATTCTAATCAGTGAAACATAGTTATCCTATAAATCAGCACTATGAGTGACAGAAGACTGAAAGATAACTCCTAGTGGAAAATCCTCTAACCAGGTCACACCTAACAGTGTGCATTGTAACCTTTAACAGGGTTTGGTCCTCATAGGCCTCACTTCATAAGAGTGAAATTTTTGGGTTGCCGGTTCCCAGGTGATTTTTCCCTTAATAGGGTTTCCACATTAAAATATTTTGTGTTATGTGTTGAGTTTGTTATCTATTTGTTATCATACTTTACATGTTAACTATTAGATTTAATCAGTAAATCATTTTGAGCTTATCTGATAATTGGTAAATACAGTGACAGTGAAGAAGATATATGTTTACCAAGTGACAGTATTTGAAGATAAAAGTTTTAAGTTACTTATTTTTTTTTAGGACCTGGATAACTAATTCAACCCCCCCCCCCCCCCCCCCCTCTCAATTATTCTAACAACTTGTTTCATGAATAACAGTAGCCATTAAAAGGTCTTACCTCTGTACAATTCCTCACAATGTGTCCATGCTTGTTACAAGCAAAACAAGTTCATTCTACTTGCTTGCGCTCATTCTTAGGTGGTCCACCATTATCTTTGGTTTGATCTTCAGTCTTTTCAGCATCAGTAGAGTCCTTTTGTCAATCCTTTCTTGCTCGCATGTTGTCAATCTAATTTTGTGCTTCATTGTATCCAATACAGCTAGTGTCTCCTTTGGCTCTCCTTGCATACAACTGAGATTCTATCAAATCAGAACTAGTGTGTAATTTGTCAATATGATTCTTTCCTTCTTTCAATTTAGACACCAAGCTTTCTTTGCTATTCCTTAGCTCCAATATTTCCATGTTTTCTTTCCTTAGTTCTTCATTCAGCTGAAGGTTCTCTTTGATCTGTTCATCATAGACTTTCTGATTATTAGTCAGCTTATCATCAAACTCTTCAAGTTGTTCTTTTAAGGATTTATTTTCTTCATATAGCTTCTTGACCATTGTCCCTAGATCACTCGTAGAGCATTCTTTCAAATCTTTTCTTAGCTTTTTTATGACTAATTGAGCATCATTGAGTTTATCCCTTAGTTCTTCAGATTCTCTCTCTGACTTGTCTAGGTCTTCAAGAGAAGCTTCAAGATTTCTTTTCAGATGTTTCATTTCTACTTTGTCAATGATCTCCTTAAGTGGTTAAACTTCTATGCTGAGGACCAGAGCTCTGATACCAATTGTTGGGAATGGGAACACTGAGAGGGGGGGGGTGAATCAGTGTTCACTATATTTTAACTTTTCACTTTAATCTTTATGCTAAACTTAAATGCTTAAGTATTGAAATAAACATTCACATAAACATGAAACATGAAATCAACACATGACACCAATATGATTATGGGGAAACCCAAATAGGTAAAAACTCCGGTGGGAATTGACACCCACTAATATTCTGCACTAGTGTTTTGTGATCCTTGTTAGAAGATCCTTTACCCTATTAGGAGTAGCTTTACAATGCTTTAAGTACAATAGACCTTGTTAAGGGTCAAACCCTGTTAGGAGTCTTTTACAATAATCCCTATTAGGGTAGTGGACTCACTGTCCTAGAGCTCACTGCTCAAATGGTGAAGGCTATAACCTTCTGATCTCAGATACACACTATATTTGTAGGATGAACTATCACTGTGACACTACTCATCAAATCAGTTCCTTTGATGCATTGATGCCTTGACCTCTAGCAAAGCTCTAATACATCTTCTAGTGTCTTTTCATACTTCTACACTACTTATTACAACTCTCTATCAACATCCATACTGAATACAATGAGCGCATCTTATATTTATACGCTTATACAAAATACATAATTAGGTCGGCCCTATAACTAATTACAAACAATGCTTCCAAATGAATTGGCTTAAGCGTACTTACAATTATACATATCAACATGTTGGCAACCTAAATACAATGGGGGCTTATCCTTTACAATATTACATCACAACCACAAACCAAAATACTAGCTGTCAGCCCCATGCTCTATTCTCTGTTGGCACACACTAGCTGTGCAAGTTCAACTGAGTGTAACTTTCTCATCCTTTCACATCTACTTATGTGCTCATAGACTAAGCATGAGTCTAGTCTAACAAACTTAACTTCCAGGGTGCATACCTTAATTCATCTATACGCATGTGTGCTAATGCTCTAAGCTACATGAACTCTGTACACTATCTAGTCTTCAACACTTAACCAAATTCTGATCTTTACATCAAGTGAGCTGACTCCAAACTACTATATGACTTTGCTTCCATAGTGACAACACTATATCTATTCATATACCTCAATATAGACAACTTTCCAATAGAAAAGTATATGAAGAAGAGATTGACTGAATTGATCAGTAACTTTGCACTTGACCTTAGTTCCCTCAAGACTGCTCAAGCATCCTTGAAATAATTTGTAGATCAAGGAACAAGAATCATTGTGTAATGTCCCCGCTAGGGAACCCATAAGGAATCAGGTCTATGACCTAAAATTACAACTAACAATTTTTTTTTTCTAATATTCTAACTTATCATCATTACCATTTACAATTACATTCATTAAGGTTCCCTTAATGAATTCATTTACCATTATCAAGCAATACATTTTATTACTTAATCTAATGCAATTCTATTTCCGTTTCAACTTCAATTTACATTGAGGCATTGCTTTCATTCCTCATCAAAACTAATTACATTAATGAGATAATTGCATTTATTTTCTTTACCTAATTTGCATAGATATTCACTTTTAGAAATGAATTAGAAGCCCATCATTTATTTAATACACTTATTCTTTCATTTTTCATTTGTTTTCTCCTTAACCTTATTCATGCACTATCATCACATAAACCATCTATTAAAAGTCCTTACTTTACATTTTCATTTCAAAGATCATAATACAAAAATTCTAAAGTACTTAACCATCTATTACTAACCAACATAAACCATTTACTGAATCATTTCTTTCCACAAGTCTAACTTCCACAAATTATCATCTATAACCTTGTATAAATCTAGTTAAGAATTGAGATTAGAACCTAGTTTAAATAACCTTACATCATATACATTGAACATATACATTTAAGAAATCATATCTCATTACTAATTTCAATAATGTACATGTTTCATTTCCCTTACTATTTCACCTGGAGATACCCTTCAACCCTTAGCACATCTTTTCACTAACAAAATAAGTTTCCTTTTAGAAGTTTTCATCTATTGCATTACTAATACTTACATAGAATCATTACTATCAATTTCATTTTAAAATGCATAAGACAGATAGGGTGGGAATTACTTAAAGATAATCCATGTCTGATTACCAATATTCAATCATCTTTTGAAAAAGACTACCCTTCCCAAATACATAACTTCTTTCTTAAAATTTCAATACAATTACAATTACAGTTGTTACACATGGCCTGAAGGCATACAGAAAGATAATTACATCAAGTTTTCGAAAGGCTTACAATACATCTTTACATCTTGATAACAAAAGATAGAGATAGATGATACAAGAACAGAATCTTCACCACTGAACAAATAAGAATCCAAGCCATGACATGAACCACGAACAATACCTCAAAAGATATTTGCCACCCAACCATGTGAAACAGGTAAAGTTCCACCCCCTGTGCTAGGAGATAGAACCAAGGTGCTCTCAAGACCTTAAGGAAACCTAAGTCTCAAATACCAATAAATCCAAGACTCAAAAGAACAAGTTAAAGCACATAAAATATCATCATAATATAACACCAAGGTTAAGGTTCTAGGAGACCACCTATGTGAGTGTCATCACACAACCTGTGTATTGGGATCCACCTTGGAAACCATGTAACCCCGGTCCCCCCTTTATGAATAGGGATACACCCTGGCATTTATCCCTAGTCTCGATACTCCAATCAGGTCTGTGTAACCATTATTATGTTTTCTTTCATTATCTTTTGAATCCCCCCTTCCCAGGTTAATTTTTAATGTTATCACTTTTTACAAACCCACCCATAGGATCATCTAGCAACCACTTTAGGGTTCCAATACCTATGGTAATCCAATCACTTAGGGTTCCTATTCCCTTAGCCCATAACAAGCCAAAGATACAAAATAACACTTCCATGTCCTGATCCATAGGTTTAGGAAACTCCCCTACGCACTCAGGCCCTCAGAGTGAGTCCTAACCCTAACCATATACATAACAAGAACCATTGGAAGGATTTCTATCATAAGACACCTCAAAGAAAATCACAAGACTTGCCACATGCATACTTACAAATTTCCATAGCTTATTTATAGTTCTAGAGAACCCTCTCGTGCACACAGTCCACCGAGACGAGTCCTAGCCTCCTAAACTAAGCTCAATTATATGCCAAGGGAAAAACATAATAAGTACACCATAAAATCTCAAAAAAATAAAGTAATGAACATAAATATTGGATACAAACTTCCACATGAATTAACAAAACACTATGATAAACTTAAAGCAATACAATGAACATTAAAAGATGCAGGCAGAGACCAGGATCAAGCGTGGAAGATACAAACCAAACCCCAAGCCAAACATGTACCCAAAACTAAAATCTATGACTCTAAATTTTCCATAATAGGTCTAAATAGAAAATAAAAGTAATATAAATTATCAATTAATAAATATTGATGGGGAAAAGATTGTACTATAAACTAATGAACCTGCAGGAATCCATGCATGACTATTGCTATATGACTGTCATAAAAATATAGTCTTGGTGCGGTACGGATAACTTTTCTTTGAACAGTTGGATTTTGCTAATTTTTATATATGTTGGATAAAATCTAATTGTGCACACGCTCACCAGAGAGATTTTCAAAATAATGTCTGGTTCAAAAGTTATGAATAATATAGTACGGGTATATAAAAACAAACCAGAATACTTTGTCTATTTTCAATTAGCATAATTTTCATTATCATCCTAATTATAAATCAGATCGTATAAATAATATAAACATTTAATAACACACAAACACAATCATATATATATATACCAAATTAAAATCATATAATTAACCATAGACTTCCAGGAAGAGTTTTGACAAAGAAAATTAATAAACCATCTCATTAAACTTCCTGCACATAGTATATGTTCTCAATAATATTTAATCCATCAACATATATAACCAAAGAATATTGATATATCATAAGAACACACTATTAATTTCTAGAATACACACACATATCCACAAATACACATAGGAGAAATGGAGAATTCATCCCAGTATAGACCCTACCTAGGGTCCTACGGAGAAATTCTCTTCTCTTGACTGGAGACTCTCTGCAAATCTTCAAGCCTTGAGTAGATAGCCTCCTCGAAAACTTCATTTGGAAATAAAACTCTAGCAATCCAAATACACTTGTTTTCACTAAACAGAGACTCGAAAACTTTAAATAAATTTTTGGAAAAATAATTATAGACAACTCCCAAAAATCTTCCATAAATTCTCTCTCCTCAACAACAATAAAACTTTAATTATTTATCCTCCAACTATGTGGTCGAAGGAGTTGCTTTACGAGAAGCAACTTCTCCAACTTCCATAGTTGGTTGTAAAATCAAACCAATTATTCCCGTAAGCACCTAACAAAGTTTTAATAAATTTAATTAAAATAGCTTAAAAAGAAAATCATAACAAGAAATTCAAATGAATAACTTTCAAAGAAAACACATAGCACACACGGAAACCAACTACCTAACTTCTAGGAGGTCTCGAGTTCAACTCCCTCCTAGATAGCTAGTTTTACTACAAAGAGCATTTCTTTTATTATTTTTACTTTTTGTTTAATACATTAATATACTTTATTTAATTATTATAACAACATACCATTTACACAATCAATAAAATTATATAAATATTATTTATATAAGCATGGGTATATGCATGTGCACCCACATATACACATACATATATAACATACATTCAATTATAACACATATATAATAAATATATATACATATACTTACAAGTATAAATCTAACTCACATCATTAATCTCATAACAACATCAAATCATAAATAACAAGACCACATCACATGCTGCATTCAAGTCCCCTAGCTAGGCCTAAACATAACTCTAAGTTCACAGGTAACCTTGAGAGTAATCTTGGTAATATCTCCACACAACAACAGTTCGAGGATTTTGAAGGCACGCTCAGACCTATGTAGCCAGGTGGAGTTGATGCCTGGTACCTGCATCCTACAACACCAACCAACATGCATATATACATATATATAAATAGACAATGACAAACAAGGATGGAGAGTGCGACATCATGTGGACCTCCTATAGGAGTAACTACGACGGCCTCCCCTTATCCTACACTCACATCAGATAGTGACATCAACAAAGCATGATTGGATTAGTGTGGTTAGTACTAGAATAATCTTTTTTCCATATTGTATAACCAGAATACATCATAATATATTCATGTAAATGTAAATCATCTATTAACCTTCAAAAACCCATTTAACCATCAAGCATGTACTCAAAATGTCTCACTATCAAAACAAGATAAATAAATCATATAACCCTAAATGTATTAATCATATCTAATCCCAAGTAACATTATTAGAGAAGATAACAGATCCAACCCTTAAGTGATTATAATCAATTAACCTAAGGTAAACATAAATATTAATAATGAGCATTTCACAAAGAAACATATGATTCTATTAGGTGATCCTTTTAGTATTAAGATCCTAAACTATCATTGACACACAAGAAGATATCAAGGACATACTTATGTAAATATTATTATTTCCCAAATTAAAATATGAAGTTATCATGATTTGTAAGCAACCATCTCGAGAAGGATCATTCTCTTACAAAATAACCATGAAATCACTTATAGCATGATCTAACTCCCTAGTGAGCATAACCAAGATTTGTTAGGGTTGGAGGGGCATTAGATCATCCCTCCCTAAGATTCAACTTACCCCTAGAAGTCAAGAGTTTCTAGCCATTGGCCAAATATAAAATAACAATATTACATACTTTTCTACTCTAGTCTAACATTAATATATTAGGTATAATTTTCACCTCGGGATTTAGAAGTTGTTTTAATAGCAAAATATGTTTTAGGATTCTGAAATGCAATTAAGAATTTAAATTTCATCATCTAAACTATATATAGATTGATATAGGGGTTATTTCTTCTCAATGCGTATACATAAGATACTACTATCATACTACTGCCTATGTGAGCATTTAAAACTAAAACCCTTCAAATATTAAATTTTCCACATGCATCAGCACATAAATTTGTGAGTAACCTTTCTGACAAGATAAAAATAAATCTCTTTTATGGAACAAGTTATTTTTTCCCATAAGATCTAAGGTATACTTATAGGAGAATATCTAATATCAACTTACACACAAGATAGAATACACATTTGTTTCAAAGAGTGCAACCTAAGATACCTTTTATGATTCTATTATAACAATTTATTAGTGTTGTATTATGACAATACACATAAAGATATCCCTAATAAATTTTAACATGATTCATTAAGCTAGATTTTCATCAACATTACTTAGTAACTAGCTTATTTAACCAATTCCA
The DNA here is from genome assembly GCA_027943335.1 of Chamaecyparis obtusa. NCBI lineage: Eukaryota > Viridiplantae > Streptophyta > Pinopsida > Cupressales > Cupressaceae > Chamaecyparis > Chamaecyparis obtusa. The sequence continues at coordinate 2,219,317 of BSBK01001201.1, forward strand.
TATCCTAGAAGTTCATAATAATCCAGGAATACGAGTATATCTTTTCCCAACATTAATAAGTTTGTATAAATTTACCATTTTCTCAAAATAAAAGTCATAGATTCTTTAATAGAGGGAGAGAATTACATGAGTCCTACGACTACCCTTTTATTCAATCAAATTAATATGTTCAACCCACTAACCTTTGTACACACGTTTCAATAAAAGCACATTTGAGGAGAACTACAAGTATTATTATCCTTATTCGCATCTTCAATATGACATCTATACTATTACCTACAAATTCACATTCTTCTAATATTTTCATTTTAGGACAGATAGAAAGTTTGACTTAAATCTTATTCTAATAGACATATCATTATTCCTTTCATAATAAATCATCATTCCTATATCATATTAATGTTGTTATCTTTAACTTCCATTTCACACACAAAATGCGAACAATGTAAATAATTACTACACAATTTTGTTTAATATCCTATTGTTTCCTTATAGTTGATGATTTTTCATTGGTTCAATTCACACCACTTACAAGGATCATATATAATTCAGAACTCCTACCATATAATCAAACATTTCTCCTTTCAACAATTGTGTACTTATGATCCTATTTATTACAAAACCTTGGGGACATAGGTCCTTTACCCAAGGGTTTCCTCTAGCTAAGCACATTCTCCTTAATGGCACATTGATTTTCCCCGATGTAATTTATTCTTTTAAACATATTTCTTGAGGAAATAAGGGAGAGACACATTTGATTTCAACAATAGATTTAATTTATTACTTTGATAGGATATATAAAAGAGAAATACTTCTTAATCTTGTCATATTTCAAAATATCAGATCTTACCTAATTTCAACACATTATCTCTTTTTCAAGAAAATATAAGTTCATAAATTCCTAAGTTCTTGAGGAAGGATAAATGTACATTTACTAGACATGTTTTAAAACCATCCAATATTACAATCCTTTTCATCCTAGAAACCTAATCATCCCTTGTTCCTAACCATAAGTACAACATGATTCAAATCTATCTTGAGATTTTATATTACTAGCTTTAAATAACAAATCACAATGTTATCTAACATTTATAGGAGAGTGTTGGCAATTTGGCTGAGTTGATTGCATAGATGTTGTCATTATGGAAACATATGATCCACATGAAGATCACACAAGTTAGAGAGCAAGTATGATAGAGCGCATTGCAAATTTGTCTAAGTGTGAGAGTATTTTTACTAGTGTACCCGAACATAGTTTTTGTTTGCGATGTTGACTGGAGTGAGTTCAGTGCTTGCACACTTGAACATAGACTCTATGGTGACTAATTATGACCCATCTTAGAGTGCAAGTCTATACGACATGTACAAAATTAGTTATGATAGTTTTACCGAACACAGTGTGAAGCCGACAGGATAGAATATGAAGATAGAACTAGTAAAGAGTTAAGGGATTATTTTGTTTATCAAAATAATGACTTAACAATATAAAGGGATGACATCCTAGATGATTACTCTTGGTATATATGTAATTGTAATTTTAATTGTAAATGAGAAGTAATTGTATCAAGTAGCAAGTAATTATAGAAGTATGATGTGAAGTATATGAAGCATATGTAATAGCGATAGTGAAAGATCAGCGAAGAGATATTGATGCAAGTAGTATAAGGTTATGTACCTTAACCTCTTTTGTAATTAATGTATATTTTACATTACTTGTTTGGGCAGTGGGCTCAGCTGGTAATCACATTTTGTACTACCAACTCCTAACAGGGTTGAGGCTTCTAACAAGGCCTATAGTCCCTTAATCAGGACTGATACACTATATGTTTGTAATAGACTCCTAACAGGGTAAACATCCTTAACAAGATAATTTTGATTAGTGGATCTATGTGGGTACCATCCCCACTGGGGTTTTCCCTTGGCCAGGGTTTCCTCGAGAACAAATAATGTGTTATGAGTTCTTTATTGTTATGCATATTGTTTAGTCTCTTATGTTATGCATGTATAAAGATAATTTGTTATATCCATAATTGGGCAAAAGATAAAGTTTGTAGAATACTGATTCACCCCCCCCCCTCTCAGTATTCCCTATTTCTAACAATTGGTATCAGAGCTTAGTTACTCAAAAAAGAATCATTCAAGGAAAGCCTAGCAGCTTGAGTAAGATCTCTATGGATATGGATCAACTACAGAAGAATCTTGAAGAAGCTCTTGAATAGATTGACTTGCTTACTATTGAAAAAGATACTTTGAAAAGAAAGTATGATGATGCAAAGAACCTTATTGAGAAACTGAAAAAAAAAATTGGAAGATCTGAGATCTGAAAAGGAATCTGAAATTCTTATTGAAGATTGTGATGACAACATGGAAAAAGAAAATGAGATCCTTAAGCATGAATTGAAGATAGAAAATTTGAAGCTTAGTTTGAAAGATGGAAATGGCAAGAATGAAGCGAATTTGAAATTTGAGAATGAAAGTCTAAAGACTGAAAATGAAGAACTGAAATCTAAACTTTCTAAAGTAACATTTGAACTTGAGAAAGTCAATTTGCAGTATGCTGAACTTGAGAAATACAATAAGATTGTGAAAGGTGAACTAACTCAATCCAAACAACAAATTGAAAGGCTATATTCAACTAGTGAGAAGATTGATGAAAAAATATCCTATCAGAAACCAGTCTATGATAAGACTGGTCTTGGATTCAACACTCTTAAAGCAAATGATGAAAGCAAGGAACCAGATCTGAAAGTATCTGAAAGCTTAGATGAGAAGAAGTCTGATGAGATCAACAAATCTGAAGATACACCTAAAGAACAAGAATCACTAAAGCAAGAGGAATCATCCAAAGGTATGCAAAGAAAATTCAAAGGTAGATGTTTTGCTTGTAATACTATTGGTCATATGAAGAGAGATTGCACAGGTAAGCAATTTAAACCTCTTAATGGTTATTGTTATAATTGTCATGGTTTTGGACATAGAGCTATTGAATGTAGGAAACCTAAATTTATTGAGAATAATGATGGTAGTAGAATGTTTAGGAATACTAACAATGTAGATAAGAAACCTACTAAAGATATGAACAGAAGAAGTGGAGTAGTATGTTATAGATGCAACAAGGTTGGACACATTGCTAGAAATTGTAGATCACAAATTAATCAACCTAGACCAAGATATGGAAACAATGGAATTGTTTTTTAGATATGCAACAAGATTGGACATACAGCAAGGTTTTGTAAAATGAACAATGGAGTTTTTCATCCTAACCCTAACCCCAGGAATCATGAAAGGAGAAATGAAGATGCAAGTAACAGATAGAAAGGTTGTTGTAGCAATACAGATGAAATGAAGTTTGTTAAAAGCATATATCAAGGAGACATATTCAACATTGAAGGTAATCAGAAAGGTGAAGTATCAAGTGGTAAGAATGAATCCTTACCTGACCTATCTCAAAGTACTTAATTTATGTAAATTATAGTAGATTAGGAACTTAGATTTAGTGCAGAAGTAGATTTATGATGAATTGAGTCTTGCGTAGTTAATGAAAGGTAATTTATAATATTCAAATGCTATGGTTAAGAGCGCAAAGAAAAATATTATGTTTTGTGAGATCGCAAGAAGTTTTAAGTTTTTGCAGGATAGCAGAAATAGCTTTTTGGAAAGAAGCTGCAAAAGAATTGAATGCGATGTTAGATCTAAGTGAGATTGAAGTAATAAAAGGTTATGATCAATGTTATTTGATCATCAAAGAGAATACAAGTGTTAAGGAGATCAAAGAGCAGTGATTGGAAGCTTTTTGCAATGATTTGGTGAAGAATTTGAGTGTCGAATCTCTGCAAGCCCTAAAATCATGAAATCGAGGTATTTTCCTTGACAGATCTGTGAATCGGTAAAAGGAATTTGAAGTAATCATGGATGTATCTTTAATTCCCAATGTCAGAGATAAAAATAGACCTAGAATGAAGAGGGAACCAGTAGAACCCTTGAAAGAAGACCCTAAGTTAGCTTTATCATCCGTACCAGACAGAGTTTTGCATTTAAAGAATGTAAGAAGTTATCTTGGATGCAAGTTGGAAACTGTCAGTGATAGTGATTTTACAAATGAGTATGAGAAGATTTACAACATGGACATGTCATTAAAGGAAGAATATGATCATTTGAAAGACAATGAGATTGTTAAGTATGCATTGCAGTATGAGTTTGATAATGAAGAATGCACTAAGATAATCCTTAGTAGAATTCATAATGGGAAGTTTTGGCTAGAAGATAGAGTGATAGACATTACAGCTGATTTGATTCATGAAGTCACTGGACTGTCTAAATCTAGAGATATTCCTTTAAATGAGAAGAACATGAGAAAAATAGTCATTGATAACACTAATTCATCCTATAATGGCAGAGGAGTTGTAATTAGTAAGATCCAACAATGTGATGTTAGATACTTATGCAAATTCCTAACAACTAAGTTTTGTGCAAATTCAAGAGAGGATGACATGGCAACTGGAATGGTACACATAGCCTATTTGATGTGTGTTAACAAAGTGCCAGTTGATATGTGTGAAATTCTAAGAATTAAATTGTTTGAGAACTTGGAGAAGATTAAGAAGACAAAGTATACACAATTTAGATTTTCATCTTTGATCACTTACATGTTTTTTCATCTTTTGAAGAGATTTCCTTACACCATAGGAAATGATTGGAATGATGGACAAAATACAATGGAAAGGATTAATGTAGAATACAGAAAGCATGTCATTGACAGTGTTAATGAGAGTGTAGTACTTGTTATTAAGATATTTCAGAATATTGTGTCTAGCAGATCAAGGATTCCACAGTCTCTTGTGGAGAAATACAAGAATGAAGTATGTTTTATGGTTGACACCGACTTTACATACATTGAAGTAGTTGAACCTAGAATTGAGTTCATAGACCCTCTTGTCTATGAAATATCTAAAACTAAAATAGAAGAATATGTGAACAGGCTACTTAAGTGCAAGGTTGACACTCACAGTAACAGATTTGGAACTTTTGAAGAAAATTTCAACTCCGCAAAGGCTATACTTGAGGAGAAACAGTCTAAGAAAAGAGTTGAGAGAACTCTTAAGAAAATATTGAAGGATACAGGAATGATAAAGAGAGAATTCTTAGTGGCAAAGCAGACAGTAGTAGCAATCAGAGATATTGGACAGAAAGATATTTTGTCTGTACCTCCCTTATCATCTAGTGTAGTACCAGTCAAGGTGAAAGTAGAGGAACCTGAGAAGGAACAAGTAGTGAGAAAACCTACTAGATCTACCTCCTCCACACCAAGAAACAAAGTGAAATAAATTGCTACTGGACTTGGTAAGAGGTAGAAAACTTTGTTGCAACCAATACCTAGGAAAATTGCAGAAATTAAAGAAGATGACACTTCTGTGAAGAAGAAAGCATGGAAACCTAGAGTTGAGAGAGTGAATGAAGAAATTATAAAAGATGGAGACTTCACTAAAATGAATAAATACTATGAACTTTATGACTATTCTAATAAGTTGAATCTTGAAAATGCAGTGGTCAAGCATTTGATTCTGGCTAATAAGAAGTTTGACACTATTCAGGGAAAGATACCAGATGAATTATTGAAGAAACTTGTTAACAAGAAGATGAGAGCACAAGAAGAAGACAAAACTATCAGAGAGAATCTTGTGAAGAAACTATGTGATGTAAGAGGTGATGAACATCTTAAACAAATTTTGAAGCCTCTTAGCACCCATTTAAGGACAAAAATGAGAACCATTCAGATCATGGCAGGACAATATGAACAAGTGAATGCTGAGACTGAAAAAGAAATAATTAAAGTTATGGCAAAAATTGTTGGAGAGACATCAATTGCAGCAGAGCAAGCAGAAGAAGTAGAACAAGAGGACATTCCCTCTCCATTAGCAATAAACATTGAAGAAGAATCTATGAATGTTGAAGGTACAAGGAACACCTTGGATACTAATGAGAATGTATTCAAGAATATAGAGAACATTGTTGACAATTCGACTCTTGATGAACCGGATAGAACTGCAAAAGTAGAGCAGACCCAATCTATTGTTGAAGAACCCAAAGTATCAGAAGTACAAGCACCTATACCCTCTATAGAAGAAATCAGTCTTACTCCTGAAATTGGAAAGAAGAAGCAATCTGGATCTTTGTTTGAAGATTTGGGAAAAGAAGTAGATGGTGATGATCAGTTGGAATTGATCACATCTCTGAACAAAATCATTGGAAAGAATAATAAATTTAAAAGCCTAGAAGGATGTCTGAAGGACCTAACTGAAAAGTTACAAATTATTGTGACCTCACAGATTGTAGAAGCAGACCCTATGGAGAAAGAAAAGAAAGTGATGAACACTTTTGATGATGAGTTCACTAACCTAGCTGATATTGCAAAAGTGAAAGCACAAGAAGACTATGAGGCTAGAATGTTGTTGAACATCAGTCAGTACATCAACAATGATATCAATACTCTTGATGTCTATATCAAGGATTTGAGGAAACATTTGGAAACAAGAAAAGCTTTTTACATACAGAGTACAAAATTAGAGACTTTGACAGTTGAGGAAGATCAGAAGATAAAATTGAAGGAAGCAGAGATTCTAAATGAAACAAACCTTCTATCTAACCCTAATGTGAAGGTCTGTAATGTTGAGAAGAAAGTTAGACAACTGTATGATGAAATCAAAATTGTACAAGATGAGAAAGACATGAAATTAAGAAGATATACTCTTTTGAGAGAGCATGTTTCTATGAAGTTAAGTGTTATTGAAGAGCAGTTGGAAGATTGTCTTATAGCTAAGATGTCTTTTCAGAAATTTAACTTTGACAACCTCCAAGCATGTCAAATAGCATCTTATGGACTGAGCGCACTACTCAATGTGGCAGATTCCATTAAGGAATCATGGGAAAAGGAGATAGAAGCCATGAAGACAGATTTTGCAGATTGTGTTGCAAGCCTACCAACTTTGCAATAAATAATTTGAGGTATAACTTTTTGTGATACAATTTTGTAGCCCTCCCTGCCGTTATTTTGTCATTGTTGTCAAAGGGGGAGAGATATTTAGCAAAAAATTGATAGTATATGATAAGAATTAATACTCTTAGAGGGAGTATTGTATTAGAGACAATAATTTTTGAGGATTTCTAAGGATAGTATGCATTTTATACTATGGCCACAGTTTTGAACAAATTTTGAGATTTTGGAGTTGCACACTTAGCCAATTTTCTCATATGTTGCCACCAATGACAAAGGGGGAGATTGTTGGAAATTTGACTGAGTTGATTACATAGATGTTGTCATTATGGCAACATATGATCCACATGAAGATCACACAAGTCAGAGAGCAAGTATGACAAAGTGCATTGCAAATTTGTCTAAGTGTGAGATAGTATTTTTACCAGTGTACCCAGACATAGTTTGTGTTTGCAACATCGACTTGAGTGAGTTTAGTGCTTGCACACTTGAACATAGACTCTATGGTGACTAATGATGACCCATATTAGAGTGAAAGTCTGTACGGAATGTATGAAATTAGTTATGATAGTTTTACTGAAGACAGTGTGAAGTCGACAGGACAGAATATGAAGACAGAACTAGTAAAGAGTTAAGGGATTATTTTGTTTATCAAAATAATGACTTAACAATATAAAGGGATGACATCCTAGATATTTACCCTTGGATAAAGCTATTGGTATATATGTAATTGTAATTGTAATTGTAAATGAGAAGTAATTCTATCAAGCAGCAAGTAATTATAGAAGTATGATGCAAAGTATATGAAGCATATGTAAGAGCGATAGTGAAAGATCAGTGAAGAGATATTGATGCAAGCAGTATAAGGTTATGTACCTTAACCTCTTTTGTAATCAGTGTATATTGTACATTACTTGTTTGGGTAGTGGGCTCAGCTGGTAATCACATTTTGTACTACCAACTCCTAACAAGGTTGAGGCTTCTAACAAGGCCTATAGTCCCTTAATCAGGACTGATACACTATATTTTTGTAACAGACTCCTAACAAGGTCAACATCCTTAATAGGATACTTTTGATTAGTGGATCTTTGTGGGTACCATCCCCACCGGAGTTTTCCCTTGGCCAGGGTTTCCTCAAGAACAAATAATGTGTTATGAGTTCTTTATTGTTATGCATATTATTTAGTCTCTTATGTTATGCATGTATAAAGATAATTTGTTATATCCATAATTGGGCAAAAGATAAAGTTTTTAGAATACTGATTCACCCTCCCTCTTAGTATTCCCTATTTCTAACAAAGAGTAGAGTATTTAACTTTTCAAATCACTTGGAGACTATTTTGGTAGCCATCTATAGAAATCATCATAAGATCAAGGGATAAGATAAATAACCTTCCTTACAATTCTTTAAGATTTTCTTAGAACAAGGATAAGAAAACAACACCCGAGTATCATGAATTCTTGAATCTTATAATGCAAAACATAAATAATCATTTCAAATAATCCTTTCTTTCAAGATATTATGGTAGATATATAGAAAACATGCATTTTTTGTCTAGTGCTCAAGTTAATTAACATAAAGAAAACTTAAAAAGAAGACACGCAATGTATTCAAGTTTGGTAGGTTGAAAGAAAATATCAGACGGAGAAACACAATAGACTCAAGTATTGCGAGTAGGTCAAGTATGATTCCCAAGGCTCCTAGTAGAACAACCTAGGGCTTATACTCTATCCCTATCATAATGGTCAGCATAAGTTTCCTCCTCATGGATAACATTTCTTCTAATGGGTTCTAGCTTAGCAAAATCAGTATCAGAGTTGTCTCATTTGAGCTCCCTCCGAGTCATTACTAAAATTTTTTTCTCCCACACATTCACATGGGAACAATCTTTGTTGAGATGATGAGGGATAATAGTGAGCTTATTCATAAGAGACTTTATGATGTTGGAAAGCATCTTGGAATAATGTTACAACCTAAGTATAGCCATTGAGTTGACATAACTTAATAATATGAAGAAGAAACTAAATTAAACGCAAATAGACCCTAGAGCTCCCAGTGTAGCAACCTAGGGCTCTGATACCAAATGTAATGTCCCCGCTAGGAAACCCATAAGGAATCAGGTCTATGACCTAAAATTACAACTAACAATTTTTTTTTCTAACATTCTAACTTATCATCATTACCATTTACAAGTACATTCCTTAAGGTTCCCTTAATGAATTCATTTACCATTATCAAGCAATACATTTTATTACTTAATCTAATGCAATTCTATTTCTGTTTCAACTTCAATTTACATTGAGGCATTGCTTTCATTCCTCATCAAAACTAATTACATTAATGAGATAATTGCATTTATTTTCTTTACCTAATTTGCATAGATATTCACTTTTAGAAATGAATTAGAAGCCCATCATTTATTTAATACACTTATCCTTTCATTTTTCATTTGTTTTCAACTTAACCTTATTTATGCACTATCATCACATAAACCATCTATTAAAAGTCCTTACTTTATATTTTCATTTCAAAGATCATAATACAAAAATTCTAAAGTACTTAACCATCTATTACTAACCAACATAAACCATTCACTGAATCATTTCTTTCCACAAGTCTAACTTCCACAAATTATCATCTATAACCTTGTATAAATCTAGTTAAGAATTGAGATTAGAACCTAGTTTAAATAACCTTACATCATATACATTGAACTTATACATTTAAGAAATCACATCTCATTACTAATTTCAATAACGTACATGTTTCATTTCCCTTACTATTTCACCTAGAGATACCCTTCAACCCTTAGCACATCTTTTTACTAACAAAATAAATTTCCTTTCAGAAGTTTTCATCTATTGCATTGCTAATACTTACATAGAATCATTACTTTCAATTTCATTTTAAAATGCATAAACATAATCCATGTCTGATTACCAATATTCAATCATCTTTTGAAATTCCTAAAACTACCCTTCCCAAATACATAACTTCTTTCTTTCAATTTCAACACAATTACAATTACAGTTGTTGCACATGGCCTGAAGGCATACAGAAAGATAATTACATCAAGTTGCCCAAAGGCTTACAATACATCTTTACATCTTGATAACAAAAGATAGAGATAGATGATACACGAATAGAATCTTCACCACTGAACAACTCAGAATCCAAGCCATGACACGAACCACGAACAATACCTCAAAAGAGATTTTCCACCCAACCATGTGAAAATGGTAAAGTTCCACCCCCTGTGCTAAGAGATAGAACCAAGGTGCTCTCAAGACCTTAAGGAAATCTAAGTCTCAAATACCAATAAATCCAAGACTCAAAAGAACAAGAATAAAGCACATAAAATATCATCATAATATAACACTAAGGTTAAGGTTCTAGGAGACCACCTAAGTGAGTGTCATCACACAACCTGTGTATTGGGATCCACCTTGGAAACCATGTAACCCCGGTCCCCACTTTATGAATAGGGATCCACCCTGGCAGTTATCCCTAGTCCCAGTACTCCAATCAAGTCTGTGTAGCCATTATTATGTTTTATTTCATTATCTTTTGAATCCCCCCTTCCTAGGTTAATTTTTAATGTTATCACTTTTTACAAACCCACCCATAGGATCATCTGGAAACCACTTTAGGGTTCCAACACCTATGGTGAGCCACTCACTTAGGGTTCCTATTCCCTTATCCCATCATAAGCCAAAGATACAAAATAACACTTCCATGTCCTGATCCATAGGTTTAGGAAACTCCCCTATGCACTCAAGCCCTCAGAGTGAGTCCTAACCCTAACCATATACATAGCATGAACCATTGGAAGGATATCTATCACAAGACACCTCAAATCAAGGCACAAGACTTGCCACATGCATACGTACAACTTTCCATAGCTTATTTATAGGTCTTGAGAACCCTCTCGTGCACACAGGCCACCGAGACGAGTCCTAGCCTCATAAACTAAGCTCAATTATATGCCAAGTGCAAAACATAATAAGTACACCATAAAATCTCAACAAATAAATGTATTGGGATAAAAAATTCCACATGAATTAACAAAAGATTATGATAAACTTAAAGCAATAAAATGAACATTAAAAGATGCAGGCAGAGACCAGGATCAAGCATGGAAGATACAGACCAAACCCCAAGCCAAACATGTACCCAACACTGAAATCCATGACTCTAAAGTTTCCATAATAGGTCTAAATAGAAAATAAAAGTAATATAAATTATAAATTAATAAATATTGATGGGGAAAAGATTGTACTATAAACTAATGAACCTGCAGGAATCCATGCATGACTATTGCTATATGATTGTCATAAAAATATAGTCTTGGTGCGGTAAGGATAACTTTTTTTTGAACTATTGGATTTTGCTAATTTTTATATATGTTGCATAAAAATTAATTGTGCACACTCTCACCAAAGAGATTTGCAGAATAATATCTGGTTCAAAAGTTATGAATAATATAGTATGGGTATATAAAAATAAACTAGAATACTTTGTCTATTTTCAATTAACATATTTTTCATTATCATCCTAATTATAAATCAGATCATATGAATAATATAAACATTTAATAACATATAAACACAATCATATATATATATATATATATATATATATATATATATATATATATATATATATATATATAAACCAGAATACTTTGTCTATTTTCAATTAACATATTTTTCATTATCATCCTAATTATAAATCAGATCATATGAATAATATAAACATTTAATAACACACAAACACAATCATATATATATATATATATATATATATATATATATATATATATATATATATATATATATATATATATACCAAATTAAAATCATGTAATTAACCATAGACTTCCAGGAAGAGTTTTGACAAAGAAAATTAATAAACCATGTCATTAAACTTCCTACACACAGTATATGTTCTCAATAATATTTTATCCATAAACATATATAACTAGAGAATATTGATATATCATAAGAACACACTATCAATTTCCAGAATACACACACATATCCACAAATACACATAGGAGAATTGGAGAATTCATCCCAATATAGACCCTACCTGGGGTCCTATAGAGAAATTCTCTTCTCTTGATTGGAGACTCTCTGCAAATCTTCAAGCCTTGAGTAGATAGCCTCCTCGAAAGCTTCATTTGGAAATAAAACTCTAGCAATCCACATACACTTGTTTTCACTAAATAGAGACTCGAAAACTTTAAATAAATTTTTGGAAAAATAATTACAGACAACTCCCAAAAATCTTCCATAAATTCTCTCTCCTCAACAACAATAAAGCTTCAATTATTTATCCTCCAACTATGTGGTTGGAGGAGTTTCTTTATGGGAAGCAACTTCTCCAACTTCCATAGTTGGTTGTAAAATCAAATCAATTATTCCCGTAAGCACTAAACAAAGTTTTAATAAATTTAATTAAAATAGCTTAAAAAGAAAATCATAACAAGAAAGTCAAATGAATAACTTTCAAGGAAAACACATAGCACACACGGAAACCAACTAGCCTAACTTCTAGGAGGTCTCGAGTTCAACTCCCTCCTAGATAGCTAGTTTTTCTACAAAGAGCATTTCTTTTATTAATTACTATTTTTACTTTTTGTTTAATACATTAATATACTTTATTTAATTATTATAACAACATACCATTTACACAATAAATAAAATTATATAAATATTATTTATATAAGCATGGGTATATGCGTGTGCACCCACATATACACATACATATATAACATACATTCAATTATAACACATATATAATAAATATATATACATATACTTACAAGGATAAATCTAACTCACATCATTAATCTCATAACAACATCAAATCATAAATCACAAGACCACATCACATGTTGCATTCAGATCCCCCAGCTAGGCCTAAACATAACTCTAAGTTCACAGGTAACCTTGAGACTAATCTTGGTAATATCTCCACACAGCAACAGTTTGAGGATTTTGAAGGCATGCTTAGACCTATGTAGCCAGGTGGAGTCGGTGCCCGGTACCTGCATCCTGCGACACCAACCAACATGCATATATACATATATATAAACAGACAATGGAAAACAAGGATGGAGAGTGCGACATCGTGTGGACCTCCTATAGGAGTAACTACAACTACCTCCCCTTATCCTACACTCACATCAGATAGTGACATCAACAAAGCATGATTGGATTAGTGTGGTTAGTACTAGAATAATCTTTTTTCCATATTGTATAACCAGAATGCATCATAATATATTCATGTAAATGTAAATCATCTATTAACCTTCAAAAACCCATTTAACCATCAGGCATGTACTCAAAATGTCTCACTATCAAAACAAGATAAACAAATCACATAACCCTAAATGTATTAATCATATCTAATCCCAAGTAACATTATTAGAGAAGATAACAGATCTGACCCTTAAGTGATTATAATCAATTAACCTAAGGTAAACATAAATATTAATAATGAGCATTTCACAAAGAAGCATATAATTCTATTAGGTGATCATTTTAGTATTAAGATCCTAAACTATCATTGACACACGAGAAGAGATAAAGGACATACTTGTGTAAATATTATTATTTCCCAAATTAAAATATGAAGTTATCATGATTAGTAAGAAACCATCTCAAGAAGGATCATTCTCTTACAAAATAACCATGAAATCACTTATAGCATGATATAACTCCCTAGTGAGCATAACCAAGTTTTGTTAGGGTTGGAGGGGCATTACACATTGTAGAATGCATGGATCAAGATAAGCTTACTAATGCTCATTTCAAGAAAATAAAAGAGGTAGAAGCTATGATTGAGCAGGTGAAGAGTTCAGTGACAGACACATCCACAGATGTGAACATATGCAATAATGTATACCAAAGTTAGATAGACAAAATTGAGAAGGCAAAAAAAGAGATGACAAAGTTAAGAGCTAGACAGACTCAGTTGAGGAATGCTCTTGCGCCCTCACTAGACATTCTTAATTAGAATATCAAGGAGATTGATGCCACTATGGTGACATATGATCAAGGTCCTTCCATAGATTTGAAGAAGATGGAGAAGCTTTAGTATGCATTATGCGCCCATCTCCAGATAGTAAACTCTTTGATCTCATTTTGGAAGAAGGAGATCCAGAACCTAAAGATTTCATATCTGGATGTTTTCCCTTAGTGAGTATGTGTAGATAAAGTTTTTTGGAACACCTTTGTCATTAATGTCAAAGGGGGAGTTGTGTATAGAATATGGATCAATAGAATATGGATCATAATATGTATAGGGAGATATAAGTATATGTATAGATGACAAAAAAAAATTTGTATTAAGGACAGTTAGCAACTTGGCCATATTCCTTTGTTGCCATCAATGACAAAGGGGGAGATTGTTGTAAAGTTACCTATACTGATGTATATGACTTGATACAGTGTTTTCATTATGGAAACAAAGTCATATAGCAATTTGGAGTCAACGCACTTGATGAGAAGATCATAAATTGGTTAAGTGTTGAAGACTAGATAGTGTACAGAGTTCCTATAGCTCAGAGCATCAGCGCACGTGCGTACAGAAGAATTATGGTATGTGCCCTAGAAGTTAAGTTTTTTAGACTATATTCTTGCTTAGTCTATGAGCACATGATTAGATGTGCAAGTATGAGAAAGTTACACTCAATTGAAGTTGCACAGCCAGTGTGTGCTACTAAAGAATAGAGCATGAAGCTGACAGTTGGTATTTTGGTTTGTGGTTATAATGTAATGTTGTAAAGGATATGCACCTATTGTATTTGGGTTTCTGACATGTATACTTATTTTTTTTTAAGCACACTTAAGCCAATTCATTTGGAAGTGTTGTATGTAATAGGTCTAAGGGCCGACCTAGTTGTTTATTTTGTATGAGCGTATAAATATAAGGTGCAGCCATTGTATTCGGTATGGAAGTTGAAAAAGAGTTGTGAGAAGTAGAGAAGAAGTGTGTGAAGACACTATAAGATGTATTAGAGCTTTGCTAGAGGTCAAAGCATCAGCGCATCAAAGGAACTGATCTGACAAGCAGTGTCACAGTGACAGTTCATCCTGCAGATATAGTGTGTATCTGAGATTAGAAGGTTGTAGCCTTCACCACTTGAGTAGTGAGCTCTTGGAAAATGCATCCTCTCCCCTAACAGGGACTATTGTAAAAGACTCCTAATAGGTTCTGACCCTCAACAAGGTCTACTGAACTTAAAGCATTGTAAAGAAACTCCTAACAAGGTTAAGGATCTTCTAACAAGGATCACAAAACACTAGTGTAGATTATTAGTGGGTGTCAATTTCCACCGGGGTTTTAACCTATTTGGGTTTCCTCATAACCATATTGGTGTCATGTGTTGATTTCATGTTTCATCTTTATGTGAATGTTTAATTCAATACTTAAGCATTTAAGTTCAGTATAAAGATTAAAGTGAAAAGTTAAAATACAATGAACACTGATTCACCCCCCTCCCCCTCTCATTGTTCCCATTCCTAACAAGATCTACCTCTTCCTCTAGGGAATCTACCACCTCTACCTCTTTCTCTTTGCTCATGTCTTTTGTTCAATTATCCTCAGCTTTCAAGGCAAACTGATAAGCTTCTTCAATGTTCTCCACCTTAACCAAGCTGATTTCTTCTTGGATGGAAACTCTCAATCCATTTAGGTACCTAGAAATTATTTCCACATCATCTTCATCATGTCTAAATCTGATATCTAATCTATAGAATTCCTCAGTATAATCTTTTACCGAGCTATCTTTCTACCTCAAACTTTGCATTTGCCTAACTAGGTTAATATGATAATCACAAGGTAAAAACTTTCCTTTCAACTTATTTACCATCTTATTCTATACCTTAATTTTGTCTTTGCCTTTCCTCTTTCTATCCAATTTCAGATGTTCCCACCACAAGGATGCATGACTCTTCAACTTTGTGCTTGCAATTTTCACCTTCTTTTCCTCAGGAACATTTTCATATTCAAAGTACTTTTCCATCTCAGTGATCCAGTCCACCAATTCATCTAAATCCAATTTTCCACTATACTCAAGAGGATTGAAATGTGGTGTATACTTCAGATTTTTCAAAGCCTTCAACAATCTTTCCTAACCTTGATCTGTCACTAGTGCAGGTTCTACATCACCTTGTTCTTCCTCAATTTCATCATCACTAACATCTTCAAGATGTCTTCCTCTACGTTGGGTTGTCTCAACAATTTCTAATCTAGTAGAAAGTTGTCTCAACATGTCTGCCAATATTGGATCCACATCTCACCTCCCACAAACCATCTTGAAACCCCCTACAATTGTAGGCTAGATCATAATCTGCTACCCCACAACAATATCAACTAGGGTTTTTCAAGAAGGAACCCTCAAACCTAGATTCACAAATCTAGATCCAAATCTCACCTTGCTCTGATACCACCTGATGCAAGGATGGATGAGGATAGGGGCCAAAGGCATGCCCTAACCCAAATCTACCCTGCAAAGATCACACATGAAAGAAATAATATACAAAGGAGAGAGAGAATGCAGACCAGGTGCTTAACATTTCTTCATCAAATTAATTCATACATGCCTAACTATAAGGCCTTCCTAGTTAGGGCCAGATATTACAATTCAAGTACAAAAGTCCTCCAACATGCGAGGATTCATAAACTATCTTCTATCTTCTACCAAAAACTTACTCCTAAACTACAACCATAGATTAGAATATATACAAGAGGCTACTGAACAATTCGACCTTCAGATCCACCATTAACGAAAGGAATAACCAAATCTAGGTCCACATTCTTCCCAATGATAGATACCAACATTAAATCAGTGACTATAATTAATTGCACAAGTCAGCCTCAACAGAAAACTAAAATAAACAACTTGATAAGCAAGGATAACCGAGCGCTAGGAAAAGATAATCGAGTGCCAAGGAATTAATCGACCAACTCAATTAACAAAGGAACCGAGCAACTACTAAGCCAATTCGATCAAATCAGGAACTGAGCAACACAGGAAAACTCAAACTTGTTTTTGGTGACACAGGATTGCCAAGGACCCGAGATGCTCCTGCATCACAACATATCTCCTATTTTGATTCAAATTGCATATAGATCTTTCCTCATCAACATTTCTTATTGCATTAATATTTCTCATGTCAATTTTACATATTCTAGCAAAGGATCATTGTCCCATTCAATGCTTGAGTCTCCTCTTAAGCTAGTGGGGATCTTCCTCTTGAATATGCAATCGTAAAAATGAGAAGTAATCTACTTATTCAAGATTATACATTTAGAAGGAAGGTGCCTCAATATGCTCAAGACGAGACTCAAACACTAGGCGGGATATTGATCCTTTTCTAAATATGTAATAATTAAAATAGAAATGATAGGAAAATGTAATGTAAATGATAAATTAGACAAGTTACTTAAAAAACTAGAAATAATAGGCTGATACAAACTGACAAAAAGCCTAAATGTACAGAAATGGAAACCAGAATGAAGATATAACATATAGTTGAAATCTAGGAATAGAATGCATATTATAGAATGGGTTTGGTTCTCTTTACCTGGGTACAAAATAGTTTTGGAAATCTATAGCTTGTGTTTTTGACTAAATTTTTTAAGAATCTTCTAGCAATTTATTATCTTTTTGAATTGTGTGACAACTCTATAACCTATTCCTACACATAGAAAAATATGGAAAATGTTCTCTAAAGGGGTTTACCTTGGTCAAACCCTTGTTTAGAAATCAACCTTGGAAATGAAATGAAATTTCATAAAAGAAAGTATGTAGAAAGGTAAATGTTTGATTCACCTTGCATAAACCCTCATGGAAGGATGTAGAAATCACTCATACCCATGAAAATGCTTGAATGTGCTTGAAATCAAGGATTTGACCTTGGAATGTAATATATAATCAAGGATGCCCTCATAAATTCATGTATCTATGAATGTCACTCCTAGATCTTGAATGTAGATATGCTTGATAATCACTTGCAATGAAGAAGAGAGAGTGTGAATGGAAGGAAGGATCTTCTTGCTTAATCAAGAAAATTCCTCTACTTGGCTACCATGGGAGAGAAAATTGATTCAATTGGAGAATATTATCTTTGACTTGAATGGATTTGAATAATTGGAGACTTGGAGAAACTTGATAAGATTAGATGCTTACCTTCATATCTTGAACCCAATTTCTCAATTGCTCTTGATTGCTTGAAAACTTGATAGTAATACTTGCACTTGATAATGGATCATGAAAGTATAATAATAGTTGTCAAAATAAGGAGAAATAAGGTGTTTGCATACTAAATCTATCATTTTAGGATCTAGAAATAATTCAAGTCGACCACAGGATCAAACTTTCCATTAATACCTCAACATAGGGCCCTAAGCCAAATTTGGGCCACAATCCTCAGGGACAGGATGCCATTTGCATTATGTTCCCTAGAGAATGAGCCAAATTTTGGACAAGATGTTGGGATAGGTGAAATATGTGGGGGGGGAGGAATAACAAGTTTCCAGAATCAAGCATAATAGACATTTGGACCTCAAAATCACCAAAATGGGGTCTATTAGGTCCAGATAAAGCATCTAATCATGGGTGCTAAATTTTTAGGTTGGTACAACTTTAAATAAATTTTATTTCTATAAATATTTAAATAAATATAATACAATATAAAATCAAATTAATATCATACGTTACATCTCATAATTAACTAATCAATCAACATAATTAACTAAATTAATTAATTAAGTTCTCATTAATCTAGATCAAATCAATTAACTCATTAATTAAATGAGATAATTCTAATCACGTCTATAAATATTATTAATGGTTATATCACTTCTCCACATCCGTTCCGCCATCAATAGGAGTAAGAATCACGATCTAAGATTAAATCCTAGTGTTCATCAATCTCATCAAAAATATTGAAATTGAGATTCACATCCATCATTTCTCTAGCCTTGATTTGTAATGAGGTGAGAGTGTGTGCAACAAATATTCATTCATTGGCTATAGCATATCCATTTTTTTTATCAAAGAGGTATTGCATTTTGGTTTTAAGCATGTCTTCAACTTAGTGTGTTTATACAATTTATATTTTTTGTTGGTGAATATGTGATTCAATATGGGTTTTGTATTTCATTTTATAAAATCTTCTCATTTTTTAATTTCAAGCTTAAACCTACTAGAAATGTACAACTCTACACAAAATAGTCAGACGCAAACTCTTTAGTTCCATCTAGTGTAACTTCATGGGCTTACATTTTTGTGAAATAATATTTTTGACTCTCATAATCCTTTTGTATTGTGTATGATTTACACATAGACAACACATGCACCGATACCAATTTATTTAGTTCAACTCCACACACATTGTTCATTTGGTAGTACTTTATCTACATGATTATACATAATAGATATCGTATACATGTGACATGTGGCATAACCTTGGCCACATGAAAAGTGCACCATATTTATATGACACTTGTCAACATATTAGGAAAGGATTAGCTAATAGCCATTGTAAAAATATGCATCATTAAATATTATCTAACCTACTATCTTAACTAGTTATCTTTGTCACATCATTCACTCTATTTTGGTTATAATCCATGGTGTTCTAAAAAATTAGGTATATATTTTATTCCTATTTGATCATGGGAACATGCATTCCCAAGTACCACTCCTATAAAAAATTATGCCTTAGTTCATAATATTAATGAATTATAACATATTCCTCTCACATTGTTTTATATAACTTGTTATTTTTATGGCATTTTTATCCTATGTAGCTTCCTTTTTTACAAGAGCTAAATGGGCATAGACCTATATCTATTTGTACTAATTTGTAACCTTGTTTTCACCTACAAGTTTTCCCTTTGATAGATAGAAATCAAATAAATTCTTCAAAAATATGTTCAAAAATCAAAAGCCAATTTTTAGAAAGAGATTATATGATCAAATCAATTAACTCATTAATTAAAAGAGATAATTCTAATCACATCTATAAAAATTATTAATGGTTATATCACTTCTCCACATCCATTCCACCATCAATAGGAGTAAAAATCATGATCTAAGATTAAATCCTAGAGTTCATCAATCTCATTAAAAATATTGAAATTGAGATTCACATCCCTCATTTCTCTAGCCTTGATTTATAATGAGGTGAGAGTGTGTGCAACAACTATTCATTCATTGGCTATATCATATCCATTTTTTATGATCAAAGAGGCATTATATTTTGGTTTTAAGCATGTCTTCAACTTAGTGTTTTTATACAATTTATAATTTTTGTTGGTGAATATGTGATTCAATATGGGGTTTGTATTTCATTTTATAAAATCTTCTCATTTTTTAATTTCAAGCTTAAACCTACTAGAAATGTACAACTCTACACAAAATAGTCAGACACAAACTCTTTAGTTCCATCTAGTGTAACTTCATGGGCTTACATTTTTGTGAAATAATATTTTTGACTCTCAGTCCTTTTGTATTGTGTATGATTTATACATAGACAATACATGCACCTATACCAATTTATTTAGTTCAACTCCACACACATTGTTCATTTGGTAGTACTTTATCTACATGATTATACATAATTGATATCGTATACATGTGACATGTGGCATAACCTTGGCCACATGAAAAGTGCACCATATTTATATGACACTTGTCAACATATTAGGAAAGGATTAGCTAATAGCCATTGTAAAAATATGCATCATTAAATATTATCTAACCTACTATCTTAACTAGTTATCTTTGTCACATCATTCACTCTATTTTGGTTATAATCCAAGGTGTTCTAAAAAAATTAGGCATATATTTTATTCCTATTTGATCATGGGAACATGCATTCCCAAGTACCACTCCTATAAAAAATTATGCCTTAACATAATATTAATGAATTATAACATATTCCTCTCACATTGTTTTATACAACTTGTTATTTTTATGGCATTTTTATCCTATGTAACTTCCTTTTTGACAAAAGCTAAATGGGCATAAACCTATATCTATGTGTACTAATTTGTAACCTCATTTTCACCTGCAAGTTTTCCCTTTGATAGATAGAAATCAAATAAATTCTTCATAAATATGTTCAAAAATCATAAGCCAATTTTTAGAAACAGATTATATGATCAAATCAATCAACTCATTAATTAAAAGAGATAATTATAATCACATCTATAAAAATTAATAATGGTTATATCACTTCTCCACATCCATTCCACCATCAATAGGAGTAAAAATCATGATCTAAGATTAAATCCTAGAGTTCATTAATCTCATTAAAAATATTGAAATTGAGATTCACATCTGTCATTTCTCTAGCCTTGATTTATAATGAAGTGAGAGTGTGTGCAAAAAATATTCATTCATTGGCTATATCATATCCATTTATTATTATCAAAGAGGCATTGTATTTTGGTTTTAAGCATGTCTTCAACTTAGTATTTTTATACAATTTATATTTTTTGTTGGTGAATATGTGATTCAATACATGAAGTTTGCATTTCATTTTCTAAAATATTATCTTTTTTTTAATTTCAAGCTTAAACCTACTAGAAATGTACAACTCTATGAAAAATAGTCAGACACAAACTCTTTAGTTCCATCTAGTGTAACTTCACGGGCTTACATTTTTATGAAATAATATTTTCGACTCCCATAATCCTTTTGTATTGTGTATGATTTACACATAGACAACACATGCACCTATACGAATTTATTTAGTGACACAGGATTGCCAAGAACCCGAGATGCTCCTACATCATTTTTATCCTATGTAGCTTCCTTTTTTACAAGAGCTAAATGGGCATAAACCTATATCTATTTGTACTAATTCATAACCTTGTTGTCACTTGCAAGGTTTCCCTCTTGTAGATAGAAATCAAATAAATTATTTATAAATATGTTAAAAAACCATAAGCCATTTTTTAGAAAGATATTATATGATCACTACTCGCATATGTTATGAATTGGGAACTAAGATAGACATAAATGAGAGCAACAAGCATCATGATCTTGTGATTTTTTATGGATTTTCACTTTTTCCACATGACAATCTACTATTTTATGACTACATGGTTTAAATATAAGTGTAAAGGGTGACTATAGTCATCTAAAGATCTCCCATGGTGTTGTAAAATGATTAGTGCATCTTAATCATGATTGTAACTTGTGCATTACATTTGTACATTATGTATAACCTTTTAACATTCTTATAGACAATTTTAAAGTACATTTACATTTTAATTGACATATCCAACAAAGAAAATAAAGATAAAGGGTGTGTGAAGTGTTGAAGATTTCTTTGGAGGTCATTTATCTTGCATATGGTACACATGAGTTGTTTTCCATGAAAAGTATTGTTGGAAGTACACACGAAAAAAGAAATTTTGCACATGTAGTCAAAGTCTCTAGTTAAAAATGATTATAAGGAAAGATAATAGATTCTTTGATAATGAAAACATGAATACGATAACTAATTAATATGATAACTTATTAGAAGAATGTTAGGTGATGTCCAAGGGGTGAGCTTAATTTGTTAAAACATTGGGTTCTCATTGTGAAGCCCAAGTTCAATTCCCCATAGGGAAATCTAAAGTGGAAATCTAAGTTGTGGCTCTTGGTCTTCCTTAGATGGTGGTTTCAAAATGCAATTGAATTTCTAAGTAGTGACTCTTGGTCTTACATATGGAATTTTTAATATTTTTTTCTCATAAGGAGCTTGTATTGGTCTAATGTTGATGCTCATATGAGTAAGATATTTGTAATCAATACCCATTTCAAAAAAAGAAAAAAAAGGAATGTTCAATGATACTATACTAATTTAGGACGGTATGAAAGAGAAGGTTAGAAAGCTTATACAATTCATGAATTGATTATTTGCTAGTTCATTGTAGCTTTCAACAAAGGATAAAATAGATCTTGGAAATGTTTGATATGATTCCTCTATTTATTGTAGTTGGCAATTCTATAGCTATAGTCTTACTTTTGCCCAAGTTATTAAACTACTTAGATAATTTATTTGAATAAGCTATGATTAATAATTAATAATTTTAGTTGTTACTTTATTCAATTATATATTTTTAACAGTAGCGCTACTTTATAAATAACTTCTTATTCTATCATTCAATTTTATTTTCATTTACAAACGTTTCTATACTAATTTTTAAAAAGTCAAAATGTTTGAAATGTATTAAATACTTCCAACAAAACTTTTAAAAATAAATATAAGGTAAAACTTTTCTATCTTTATAATTACACTTATATTTTCATCAGTTAACTAATTATCAAAAACTAACTTTATAAAAAGGAAAAAAAAATTATTTGGTGAGCAATCCTACTATTTAGAGAAATTATCAAAAATTAAATGTCTTAATCTATAGTAAATATAATTTAAAGTAAAATAAAATAATTCCAAGACAGATAAAATAGTCGAGTTGATATCTCTCTCAACATTTCTTTAGATATATATATTTAAGATATCTATATTAATAAGTAGGAGATATTTTCTACATCAAATCAAATTATGATATTATGTGTACAGATATCCATTAGTTATTTCCAACCTTCAACATATGCGTATTGCACAGTTCTACCATCCTATTGTGTATTATAAAAAAGGAAGTACTAGGAAATGATTAACAAAGAAGGGAACTATAAGAACCTTTTTAAGCTTCTTAATGATGACTGAAGCAATGAGCTTAGTAAACCACTAGTTGGCCAAGTATTTTTTATACTTTGCAAAGACTTTTAATTGTATTAGTTTATATCTTTATTTTGTTTTGATGTTATGAATTACTACTGTTAGTGTATTATTAATGCTCGGTTAATAGTTTGTTAAAGCTGTCTTCAAACTATTAGTATAAAAGAAGTCAATGCCCTAATCTTATTGTTTTTAATATTAAAAACGAATATCACTTTTCCGTATTTATAATCTACACATATATTTTTATCTCAATTCACTAATTATCAAAAACTCACTTTACAAAAAAGGAAATAAAATTACTTTGTAAGCATCCAACCCAGCCTACTATTTAGGGGAATTCCCAAAGTCGGATGGTTTTCTTTTCATTTCTTTTGTGAAATAAGTAAATGCACTTATAGTGCCGAAGCGTACAACATACCTAATCAAAGAGAGAATGTAATTATAGTGAATAATTATGATTATTATTATTACACACGCCTTGTGCATGATGTGGTACAGCCGAAGGCAAAAGATAAAGACGAGCAACAATATTGTTGTTTGCTTGCCGTGAAATCCTGTGTTGAGTAGAACCGAGGTTAGGATAAAAGTTTATTTGTTAGATAAAATTAATTTGTCCTAAATAATAGAAAAGAAAGGAAAGAAAATGTTGAATCCTTGTCTGATGTCAGGGGCCCACAGAGAGGTTTGGGGGGTTTCAAGCGATACAACATTGTATTGTCGAAGAGATAGAATAATAATAATAATGATAATAAGAGGTGTGGATTGGGAGAGGTCCACGTAGCCGCAAATAACATCACAGAAATGGGGGTCGAAAAGAAACAATGTGAGGAATATAAAAATGGGAAAAAGCTAAAGTTAATGTGTTTTGGCGTAGCTGGAAAGGAAATGCGTTAATGTTGGGGATGGCTAAGAATGGTAGGGAAGGAAGTCATAAGTTGAGACCAAATCAGGAAACACGTATCTAATGCGTATGCCCACATATTTAGACCAGGTTTAGGGGGGTAAAACTTAATTCTACTTGTAACTCTAAACTTAAAATATGTATATATTTCTAGAAGGTTTGAATAAAATAATTTTCCAAATCGAGAAGAAAACAAGGGGAGAATCTTGGGGGGCGATATGATATGATGAAGGGGGGGAAGCAGAGGAGTCGAGTCCACATAATCAAAAATAGAATGGAGTTGAAGAATAACGTTGTACTGGGCCTTTTTTTGGTTATATTTTATGGCTCAGTCAGCGCCGTTAAAAAGTCCGTCATTTGAAGACGTGCCGACAACTGTCTCTTCCCCCAACTGCAGGAAACAGAAACGGAAAATTTCGCCAGGTGACCCTTTTTGGGGATATTTTCCTAATTATTGGTTTAATTTTTACGGCGTCAAGGTTTTCGATTGGACGGCGTTTTGTTGGTTGGATAGCGTAGAGGGGAGGAGGGAGGATGTAAACGAAATGGGAAATAAAGGTGGGGATTAAATACCTCGCATGTCCCGTCGGCATTCCACGGCTCAGATTTTGCTGTGCGAAATAATATCTGCGAACTCTGGACTGTGCACTTTATCTTCTTCTTCGCCTTCTCGTCTTGGTCTCCAACGCATTATTCACGTGATTGTGCTTTGAGTAAGAACTGGTAAACGAGGTCGGGAAAAACATATTTGAGGAGGAGGAGCAGGAGGAGGAGGTTGCAGGTTCGAAACCCAACGGCATTGTTTTCAGTTTTGTGGTGGAGGAAGGCCGGGGCAGGCGATTCGCAGGAGAGATAAATCATGTCTGGTATCTGAAATCTTTCCGTGTTGTTAATTGAGTTGGCTTCTGTGTCTGCGCCTGCGGGATCTCGCCGGAAATGTAAGTTTTGAGAGTTTTTTTTTGTGCACAGTGTTTCGCTGATGTGCTTGCTGTTTTAAAGGTCGGATTTTGCTTGTTTGCGTACTTAATTTAGGATCTGATGCGTGAATTGAGATCTAAGGAAAGGCGGAGAGGAGAGCCTCGTTCCGGCAGCTGATTTCTTTTGATTTTTTTGATTTCTTGCGAATTGTAGCCGTGGAATACGACGTCCCTCGGTCGGATTAGAAAAGGATGCGAACTGTGAAGATTGTCCTTGTGAACTTTGCGGCATAAATGCGGATTGAGGGATAAGTCACCGTAAGGCCGTAAGAACTACGGCGAACTACGGCTTAAACGGAGAAAGGTTCTTCATTGGTGCGGAGAATTCTGTATTTAATCTTTGAAGTTTTGAGTTTCAAGGCTTACAAGTATGTTAGATCTGAACGCTTTGCCTGCAAGACCTAATTTCGCAACGAACGGCGGCGGCCTGCCGAAAGCCTGCAGCGATGATAATACTAAGGATATGGAGTCTTTTGATTCCGAGATTTGTAGCGAGAGCACCAGACCGCAATGGCGGGTGCAGCAGCAGATTCAGGATGACTCCGGCACGTCTAATTCTTCTTCCGTCGTTAATTCTGTGGAAGTCGAAGCCTCCAGCAGTCAGGGAATCGACGAGGGAGAAACATGCTCGAATGATGAAGATTCTCAGAATGCAAAGACTGCTACTGCTTTTTCCTCTTCCAAGGGTTTGAGCTTTGATTTATTTAACGTCCAGCAGACGGAGTGTGGTACGAGCGAGCGTCTTGTTACAAAACAGTTTTTCCCCGTTGCTGAAGAGAGGATGCCAACCAATCGTTGGTTAGATTTAACGGCAGGCGGGCATGAAAAGCAAGGGCCAATGGCGGTAACGGAAACAGCACCTGCAACTGTAATGGCAGGAGGAGCAACAAGCACAGCAGTTCTACAACGTCCGAAGAAGAGCAGGCGTGGCCCGCGCTCCAAGAGTTCCCAGTATCGCGGTGTCACATTCTACAGACGCACAGGCCGCTGGGAGTCTCATATATGGTCAGTACAGCTCCAGGCTTTAATTATTACCTTTCTTTACAACAAATATTAAATGTACTTAGGCCAAAGCTTTTCTGCTGAACAAATGATCATTTGGCTTAGGCCACTGCTTTTCTGCCGAAATAAGGCCATGTAAAATGGTTTTTGCTTGATTGAAAACTTTTCAGGAACTATCAATTTTCGATTTGTTTGGATTTTTCTTGAAAGGGATGAAAAGCCAAATCTTTTGGTTGAGTTTTGATTAAAGCTTAACTTCAATTTTAATGTATCTGCAGGGAGTGCGGTAAACAAGTATATCTCGGTAAGTTTTCTCGGATTCTACTTTGTCTAAGTTGCTAGTGATTCAAATTTCCATTATTGGAGTGGTTTAGATGGTATTAATGGCGGTGGATTTATATGCAGGTGGATTCGACACTGCTCACGCTGCGGCTAGGTAATTATATTCCTGGGTAAAACTATTTTCTTACTGTTGCTTTGTTTCCTGTGAATTTCGATTACCTAGACTTACTATTTAGGGTTTCGTGCTTCTTGGCATGAACATTTGAGAAACAGAAATATCTGTGCACGAATTTTAAACTTATAGATCTCTTAAGCGCGTTAGCTTAAAACGACTGACTGTTGCAAACTAAAAATCTTTATGCAATTGTTGAAAACCTATTGTTTTTCAAAGCCTGCGTTTATTTATCTCTAAGGTTTTTGGGCGTAGGACATGTTTTTAGGCCCTTTTGGCTTGCTTATATTTGGAACTTTACCAAAATAGGAAAACGGTTTTCAGACATTTAGACCTTCGATTTCGTTTTACGAATTTTGTGGTATTTATGTGCTGCTGAAAGTTGGATATGAAGAAAATTATTGGTAATAATGGTAATGATTTGTGGAACATTCAGGGCATATGACAAGGCTGCTATTAAGTTCCGAGGGGTTGAAGCTGACATAAATTTTAACC
The DNA here is from genome assembly GCA_027943335.1 of Chamaecyparis obtusa. Lineage (NCBI taxonomy): Eukaryota > Viridiplantae > Streptophyta > Pinopsida > Cupressales > Cupressaceae > Chamaecyparis > Chamaecyparis obtusa. The sequence continues at coordinate 2,246,898 of BSBK01001201.1, forward strand.
TCACTGATTATGAAGAGGATATGAAGCAGGTTAGAATTATCATTCATTTCATGTATTTGTTATATGTTATTGTGAGGGTTGAATCAGAAAGATTATCTGATTGCTTTTCTGCGTTTATACAGATGGGCCATCTTTCAAAAGAAGAATTTGTTCATATTCTGCGGCGTCAAAGCACTGGATTTTCTAGAGGAAGTTCCAAGTTTAGAGGTGTTACCCTGCACAAATGTGGCAAATGGGAGGCCAGGATGGGACAATTCATGGGCAAAAAGTAAGGAATCTTTCAGTTTTGTATTCAAGCTGTTTAATGCGATCATTGTCCAACATCGTTCTGTAGATTATAGTGTGAAGTCTTTAATAGGCATGGGTTTTTTACTTCCATTTTATGTTGGTGCTTTTTTTATGGTCACCTGATTAAAACGAACGGCTTCATATTCCGTAAGATGCAGGTATATCTACTTGGGTTTATTCGATAGCGAAGTGGAAGCTGCAAGGTGAAACAAACTTGAATTTTCTTGTTATGTAATTTGAGTTTAAGCACTGCATAGAAGGAATTGGTTAAGGAAATGGCAGTAAATGTAACTAAAAGTAAGGGTTTTTCAGGGCTTATGACAGGGCTGCAATCAACTGTAATGGGAGGGAGGCAGTTACAAACTTCGATCCCTCTACCTACCAAAACGAATCATCGAGAGAAGAAAATGAACCACCACAAGCTCAAGCTCAGATGGGAGGAGGTCAGGCTGCAGGTATGCCACATTTTCTAACCATAGGATGAATTTTTGTTTTCTGTTTTGGGGATTTGCTTGTAAAAGTCTTACTATTCGCTTAAACGATTGGAAGGAACTCTCAGTTTTGTTAGACTTGCTCAACTTTTTGTCAATTTCTTGATGTATTCAAAGATGATCTCGAAGTCTTAGATTGAATTGCAATGAGTAGGGAGAAAAATGAATAGCTTAATGATGTATTGAAAAACTAATGAAGTGTCCCTATGAGACGCATCGTTTTAAGGCATCTGCTATTGCAGTGTTCTCATTGGTGATTGCGTTCATATATTCCTTCTTTGCAATAATGGCTTTAATGTGATATAATTGTATGTGCAGGTAAAGATCCTGATCTGGACCTTTGTCTTGGCGTCTTTGCTCCATGCGCCACATTGAAGCCTCTTGAGAACAGAAAAACAGAATTCAAATCCAAAGCTGTCTCGTCAGATGTACGGGCAGTAGTGGATTGGAAGAAATCTGGGATTCCAAATGCTATGGTAAGTGTTTTACTCTTGCGATTGATTTAGCACACGAGTTCTAGTAAAATCAATAAATTTCTTCTTCATAATGCAATTTGAGTGTATGTAAAAGTTCGATTTCTTATTCTTAGCCTGCAATTTAATTTTATCAGAGAGAAGATTACAGTCAGCAGCAGTTTCAACTGACTCCATTCTTCAATACGACTTCATCATCGAATACGAGTCTCTACCCACAGCAAGGATCTCTTTGGAATGGATTCCATTCTGTATCCGTCAAGGTAGTTACCCTCGTCTATCATCTCTCTATAACCATCTAACAAAAATGACTCAATTTCTTGCATTAATATATTCAAGTAAATCAATTGCTTGCATTGATATATACAAGTAAATTGGTATATTCATACATTCACAAGGCATGTCCAATCTGTGTTTAGCCCTAAACAGTTAGAGTGTGGTTTGCGATGATGCTTGAATTATTATGTCTGAGTTTTGAATTTCAAAAAAATAAAAGAGTGCAAAGATGAAACTATATTGAAATTGTGATAGAAAGATTTTATTAACACAGATCTTGACTTAAATAAGTAGCAATTCCGATGGAATTGTACAAAGACAATGCTCGTTGAAAATATCTACAAGCATAGCTCTTTGTTTGTAGTCTACTAGCCTGTGGTTAGGTAAAAACAATTAGTGGGTAGTCTGTCATTAAGCTATAGCAATCAGTTGGGGTCAGTGATTATGCCTAAATAATTGTATCTGAATATTAACTGTTTTAAACAAAATACAACTCTGACATTAGATTGGGTGGCCGGTAGAAAGATTTTATTCACAAAGATCTTGAATGAATAAATTAGCAATTGTGACAGATAAGTTCATTCTAGTGGGCAATATTTATATGTTTTAATCATGTGCTGTAAATTTTGTTTTTAAAAGGAAGCGAACAATGTTGAAGCAGCAAAGAATGGAGTAGGTAGGTTTGTTGTGTCCGGTTTGTCTGCAGAGCAACATCAACAACAACAACAACAGCAATCAGGTTGGATCTGGCAATTCCAAAGTAGCAATGTCATGCCAGCTGCAGCTGCTGCTACTGCCCCAATTTTTAGTAGCGCAGCATCATCAGGATTCTCACCCCAAATAGTCTCAGTTAATTCTCCTGCTGTTCTTCCACCTTGGCGAGTCCGTTATCATCTAGACAATTCCATCGGCTCTACAGAAAATCCCTCTTCACAGAATTCCAGTCTCAACCCCCAAGCCAAGAAGTTTAAAGGTCCGGATTCATCCAGTAATACAGACTGATTGTTTTTCTGGCATTGAACTTCTTATCAAATTGGTGTAAAGTTCAAGAGGAACAAATAGACTTTCCCAGCTTGGCTTGTTTTGATTGTATTATTACCGCGGTATACATATTTTCTCTTGTTTATCCTTCGGCTTATAAGGTAACAAGATGACGATTGGACCATATCTAGGCTAATGTATTTTACCTTGGGAGTAATACCAAGTTGTTTTGTTCTGCTTGTCCCTCATGCATAATCCAGCTTCTCAGAATAACGATGATATTGCTAATGGGAAGATCTAGTTAGATCTTTTACATTTCATTTTTAAGAATTCACAGCTCGTATGAGTATTATGTAAATGACATTGAGTCATTTTTCAACACTTATAAAAGATTTGGAGATATAATATGAATTGAAATATTCATTTCCTTTGAAACCAAAACCTACTAGTAACAAGTCAAATAAAATTTGTATAAAGCTATCAATATAATGAGAACTTTTACTGTAATTATTGAAAACAACATTTCTTCTATAGACGAAGTTAATGGCGAGTCGTATGTGTATAAGCATGGAGTTTGAATGCATTTGGGAGTAGTAGAGCATTTATAAACGATATTCCAATGACTTGACTAAAATCTTCCAATATATACCAAGTGCTCAAGCAGTATTTTAAGTCCGGTCTTCTACATAACATGTATATTATTTTGAATTTGTATATCAACCATGAATGATCAAACTTAAAAACATCAGGCTCAAGATATCCACAGCTATTACGTCGAGAAATTTTTAAGATTGTATTAATATAGGAATTCTTTTAAGCAATAGAGTTGATGGTTTAGATGGCAACAAATATAGAGTTCAAATTTATACAAGATTTGGACGTTAAGATGCTCTTAATGTTTTTGTTATTCCAAAATTGTATAATAAAGAAGATAACATTTATCTTGTTTCCTTATTCTGTAAAGGGTATTTATATATATAATATATAGGGTCAAGTTTGGAATTCCTTTGAAATTGAAAGTTTTGGTATGTAGATTTTAAGTGGAAGTAATTTAATTAATTTAATCAATATAATATATATTTATGACATTGTTTTTCTATAATTTAAATTTATATATTTAAAGAAAAAATAAAGATATAATAATTGTTGGTTGGATCGTTTATATAATAAGAGACTGGTTTGTGAGTATCACTACATCTTTACTTTCAAAATATGAATCAATGAAGATTGACTCAAAATTATATAGTTGAATATTAATAAAATATAATATCATTTGATGGCTTACAGAAACACTAACTTAATGTAATGAATATGCTAGTGACCTCTATAATGAATGGTTAATAAGGTATGCTACTTTGCAGAAGGTTTGATAAATAGGGTAGCAAGCTAAGTGAGCTCAATCTTGGCAGAAAAATTCATAGTTAACCATGTTTTAGTTAATTTAGTATTGGGATGGATGATCACTTGGGAAGTTTTGATTTTTCAAATCTATTTGTCTCTGCTACATATGACAAATATTAAGTGGATTATTTGTGCTCATGAGAGGTGGGTTCTTGACTAGTATAAAGCATCACATACTTTGATACATTGGGAAAATAACACTTAAATGTAGCTGAATGAATTATGGAGTTGTAGGATGAATGGTTAATGAGAAACAATACTTTTTGGGTGTTTCTCAAATGGAGTAGGATGTGAAGTGAACTATATCTTGGGGGGAAGTCCATAGTTAACTATTTTTGAGTTGTAGTAGTTTTAGGATGGGTGAACTCTTAAGAAGTCTTGATGTTTATTATCGGTGACCACCACTTCACTTAGATGCAGTGAGTGCTAGTTGGACCATTTCCTCATTAGATATGGGTCGTTGTGAACTACTAGTACTAGTGAAGTATGAATTTAAAAATATTGATTTAAAACTACATAATAGAATTGCATAAGACAACATCTAACATTTAATATGATAAAAATATAAAATTATGATATTATCAAATTCAAATAGTCAAACTAATATATAATTTCCTTTAATAACCATTTATTTACATGATTCCCTTAATCATACAAACTAAATTAAACCCTTAGTTTTTACTAAATAATTTTTGTGGAAGGACTATTATGGTTTGGAAAACCATTTAGAAAATGAACTTTGATATTAAAATTTAACAAAGCATTATACATTGAAGATTGAAGTAACAATGACCCTTGAGTACAATTTATGAAGCTCGAAATGTAAATATATTTTAAATTATCTTAAAAAATAAAAAAATTTGAAAGTAACTTACTAATAAATATTAAATAAATGTAACAAGCCTTTTGATTTATTTTAATAGAAATTACAATTTTTTTTTTGTTTGTTTTAGTAATAGATTTTTTTTTATTAATAAAATCAATTGTTTTTACATCTAACTTTGAAATCTGAAAGTCCCAAACCAAACCCTACCATCAAACCACCCATTACAATTCCTTACATTTTGTTGCCAGAGATTCCAAAACCCTAACCCTACACCCGCACCAACCAGTAAACCAGGAATTGTAATTTGTTTTCAACAACAAAATTGCAGGGTGGAACAAACAAAACAGTCTACAGGACCTTCACTACAATTTCATTACAAAATCATGACAAATAATTGTTATCAATTATGATTAAAAAAACACAATAAAATGGCACAAGTGCACCCATTTTCTTGCATGACGGTAACAATTTTAATCCAAAACCCTCCTTTCCATCAGCTCCTTGTTTTGTCACTTCGCCACCATCACCACCTCTCCATCATCTTCTTGGCAAGATGCATTTCTGAGGAACCTCTACTTCGAGAATTGTTTCATTACGTTTCATCTCTTTGATCTCTTCATCAAGATACCTTATCATCAACACCAGCTTCAATGTTGTCCACCCCATTTGAGCTTCCTTGAACTGATGTCTTTGTTTATTCTTCTCGAACCTCCACACAAATGGTGTGAATTTTGTGTCTTCCACTATTTCAATGTATGTCAGATTATCCATGAAATTTATTCCTAGCCCGCGAATTGCTTGTGCCAGGAGGGGGTCCAAATCTCCAAGAAAATCTAAAGGAACAATGGTGATCATTATCATTCTCACATTCTCCACCGACTCACCTAGCTACAAACCCCATGCCATTACCATCGAGTAGACATATGTGTTTTTCCTATGGCAATTTTTTATTTTATTGAACAATTCTCCCAACAACATGAAGACATTGTCCACCAATCTAGGATCATGGAACCAAAATATTTCATTGAGCCTGTGTTTTGTCAATGGCCCATAAAAAGGATTATGTTGCTTCTTTGTCTGGAAGGTAAAGGATGTATCCATCCTCAACACCCAAGCTCATACCAAAAAACCTATAATTACATAAGAAAATAAAATGGGGAGATTTATCAAGTTTCTAGGACCTCCCCTAAAGTTAATGATTTGTCCTCCCAAAGCTCTCAATGTCACTTCAGCCTTCTCTCAACTATAAATTTCTTGTCATCATACAACGCCACCACCCCGTCTACCACCTTTCCAATTTTTGAATTCATTTTTATTTAGAAATGGTTCCCTTATTATCTTAAAGTTTCAAATTTCTAAGGTCTTCCAACTTATTTCTCCTATTGTTGTGAAGGATATGCCCAATTTGATAATGTGTCTACTTCCTTATTCCCTTCTCTCTTTACATGTAAACTTTTAAAATCATCCATAAGCGCTATCTTAGCACTAATTAGATCAACATAGTTTTGTAGGTGTCATGCTTGCAATGTGCCTTTAATAATTGAATTGATGATGGCTTGTGAGTCCTTCCAAGTGTAACTTTGTAGCCCCCAAGCTCCTAACCACTCTGACGGCCAATAGAGCTACTTCTGCTTCTACCACATTGTTAGTCCCATCACTAAGTCTCTTCCCTCCTAATGGTATGGTGTTGTCGTTCCAATCCCAAATAATGAAATCTGCCCCAGATGGACCAAGATTCCCCTTTGATGCCCCATCAAAATTTTCTTTCCACCACCCCTCTATAGGTTTTGTCCACACCACTTTTTCCACTTGCAAAGACATTGGCTTCACCCAATCAAACCCATTCACGGGCATAGAAATTGTAATTTTATTTTTTTTTGATCGGTAAAAGGCCGAAGCCCTATTGAATTTTTATTAATATAAAATTTTTTAATTACATGTGGCCCCGCTCACTACGGGTGCTGGTAGGAAAGAGCGGGGTGGAGAAAACCTCCAGCCTAGCCTGGGACCAAAGGTCCTGTACTTATACATAAATTTACATGGGCATACCCACGACTCAACAATTGTCGAGATTTTTATAATACAAAGTCCTTGTGGGCACTCCCACATCGAATCAGAAAAAAACCATAACTATCCCTAATATAACCTTTCAATGGGCATACCCACCGCTCGAAATTATCGAGATATTAAAAATACTTTATTAAATTGTTTCTTTTTAAAGTTTCAATTTAACAATACAATTAATTAGGGTGACATTTGAGTATACCATACTCGGAGCTTTGATATCGAAGCAGTATAGGTAACTTCTCGATAATATCCTCCTGAAAACCATTGCATAAAATTTCCATATCTGCTGGTTAAGGGTTAATATAAATTCATATTTTGCAAAGAAAAGAAAAAAATATTACCTTCATCCATAGCTAAAAGTATGAGGAACCTGTTTCACTTAAAAGGGTTAAAGTCATAGATATACTCAACTAATTACTTCACTGGCCGACCATTTGCCTTGTAACAAAGTTATTAATAAGAGAGAACTCCACATATTACTTAATAGTTCCTTTAATCACACAAATATTTAACAGAGCTGCTAACAAGAAAATTATCTAACAAAATGTCTCCTAATACATATGTTATAGTTATTTAAAGGAAAGCAATTGCTATGAGCCCGTTGCAGGATATGTAATCAAACCTTATTCAGCATATTAATGACTAAACTATGTTGGATATTGTTTGAGCATATCTAACTGAAGCTAAATAATTATATGTATATGTATATATAAATATATACAGGAATCATTCTGACTTCCTAAAGAAGTTCAGACTTTACATACATACATACATACATACATAAATACATACATACATACATACATACATACATACATACATACATACATACATACATATATATATATATATATATATATATATATATATATATATATATATATATAAACACAGAGATTGGCCTTTCTTGCTACACGTACAAAACTTTATCTATATCTAAATTATGCCGTGATTGACCTTACGAGACATCTGAGATACCATAATTAATACTCATTGTCTAAATGAAAGTCCTAGACTTGGCGAACTAATGATAACTAACTACCATCTCCAGGAAAAAAATGTCCTCTACTTGTTGAACTAATAATAAAATTAAAACAAATCCTTATATACTAGAAAGTATTCTCTAATATTATACTTAAATCCAGTATCTACTCAAAGACCTTTATAGCTGTACACTAGCTATATTCATGACTTAATTAAAATCTTGTCCCTTCGTTAATAATAATGTGTCCATGAGCATAGAAAAAGTTATCATAGCTAGAATATTAATCTAGGCTAATGCTATGTTATTGATCCTATTACGCTACCTTCTGATTTAAGCTTATCATACTTAGAGGGCGCCAAAATATTTATTATTACACTAATATTCTTGACCATTTAATTGATTCAATTATCCAAGAAGTGTTCTCTATCTCTGATTTGTTAAATACTAATCGGATTTAGTTCTTTATTATAAAAACCTCTCTAATATTTCTTAAGAAAGTTTTAGGTTGATGGAGGTTACTTATCTAATAAGGTTTGTTCGAGTTGAATATCCATAAATCTAAAGGCTAATACTCAATAACATTTATCCTTTGGAGATAACCTTTTCTATGATTGTTATCCCATTAGCCCCTTGATTTGCCAATAGATCCACCTCTGTATTCCCCTCCCTGTACGTATGTCGGGTTTCATATTTTGATATGTTTTCCAATATTAGGTTGATCTCTTCTATTTTTGAATTAAGGGTCCAATTGGGTGTCTTTTTAGCTCTGATTGCATTGATAATAATTTGTGAATCACCTTCTATAATTACTTTTGGTATGTCTAACTCTTTGCATATTTTTAGGCCCTCTAAAGCGGCTTTACACTCTGCCATATTATTAGTCGTCGGATTAATGGGTTTGGCATATTTCGCCACAACTTCTGACTTCCAATTCCGAATTAAACCTCCAATACCTGCTTCACCAGGATTACCTCTAGAGGCTCCATCAAAATTAAGTTTGAACCATCCTTCCTTGGGTGGGGTCCATTTGCACAAGGATCTCTCAGCTCTCTTCTTTGTACCTCCTTTACCATACAAAGGCGGGATGTTTAATTTGGGCCATTTATTCTGAATTTTAGTATCCCAACTCTTGAAGGAATCTTTGTAGCTTAATTGGTCTCTGAGTTTACAGCATAGAAATTGTAATTGTTAAAAGTAATCTTGAAACATTATTATATTTAAAAAATCATGAGCCTAATCTCCCATTTTGAAGTTATAATTGTAATTTATTTTTTAAAGAAAAGAAAAAAAAGTTATTAAATATAATAATGAATAAGGTCATGTTTGGTAGATGCCTCCTTTTATTGACTTTTTAAAGTAAAACTTTGATGGTTCCTTGGGAATTAGCCTTAAGGAATCAAGGTTATTTAAATAATTAGAGACCCTTTAAATACACTACTCTAGAAATTGAAATATGGAACAATAATGATGTTAAGACATGTGATAAATAGTCATAAATCTTTAAATCAGATATCACAGTAGAATTTCATCTACATATTGAAAGTAATTCTTTATAGGTTCCTTAAATTGGAAACCAAGAAAAGAAAATAGAGAAACCTTGGCTTCTTCTATGCTTTAAAAGTATTCACCTTTAGTCACTATTTTTGGGAGGCTAATAGGTTGGGTATATTTTCCTAGCCACTTGAAGTATCAACTTTGAGGATAATTTCATAATTAATAGTATGAGCAAGTGGAAAGACTTGATAGTTAAATGAGATGGTACATCTTTCTTTGATAGAATTTGAGTGTTATTATCATTGATTGTGTTGCTTATCATGAAATAATAGTGAAATGTGAACCCTTTTTTTTATGTGCCCTCATATATGTAAAGGCTTGGTGGAAGTTGTTAAGTTGGATTTCTTTCTTAAAAAGTTATTTTTCAAAGACTTTTTATTTTTTATTTTTTATTTTTTGAGATATAATCATATAACTTTTTTTTAAAGTACGGGATGTATTCTAAGAGCTCAATTATTGATTAAGGTTTAGAAAACCATTTTCTTGTGATCTTGGGGATAGAGAATGTCATTAAGACAATAATGGATTCAAATAATCTTGAAGTAAAAAAATTGAAGCAAGGTAAATTTTTACATTTACTTCATGTTTGGTTCAAACCTAGATTTTATTAATTTTAAAAATTTGGTGAAATCCTTGGCCTACTTTTACTTAAGAAAAGAGTTTGGAGGAGATCTAGAAAAAGCTTTCAAGTGTAACATTTTCTAGTTTTGTTTTTTTTAATAGTAAGACTTCTAAAGAATTAGAGGTCTATTTTCTTGTTTGTTTGAGATGACAATTTTTATTTTTTAAATAAACATACTATGAGGGAAGGTCATGTTCATATGGATTTGGCTCATCTCCCTACACTTGGATAAGGCTAGAGCTAAAAGATCCTAAAGTATTATAAAATACTTGATTACAATATAATAATTCTAAGGATTCCTATATATATGCTAAAATGGAAATCTAAAAACTCTATATTTTTCTTTAGTTAAATCTTACATCTTTTACATTTGTTGATTTTTCAAAATTTCATATTAAATTATCTAATATAAATCCTTGTTTAAAGTTATTTTAAAAATATAGTCTTTTATATTTCAATAATATTGGAAAGAGGAATCCTTAATATTGCATTTCATGTATATAAAAAATAAATTAACTTATTTTTTCAAATAATAATTTTTAAAATATAATTAATATTAATATATTTTAAAAGATTTCAAATTAAAAACTAAAATAAAATGATAAAAATATATTCACATCATTAAAAAATTACTAATAATTTTTTAACTAAAATATATTTACTAAATTATAAAAATAAATATTATTCTATATATATATCCACCTCCAATAATAATATATAATACTTTATTACTTACTCTCACAAATTAAATAAATTAACCACACCAATGTAAACTTTAAAGCAAAAACCTAATATCTAAAGACCTATAATACTTCACACCTAATTATATAATACATCCCTAATATCTAAAGACATAATACTTCACACCTAATTATATAAAACATCCATGTAGTTTATGGATATTGTAAAAGCATTAAACTCACTTTTGTAAAGATCATATGGTTTATATATCAATTACAAAGCATTCAACTCATTCTACAATAAAATTGAAAATGGTATCATAGTATATAATTACTTTATGTTCATATGATTTATATACCGATTACAAAACATTCAATTCATTCTACAATAAAATCCAAAATAATGTCATGGAGCTTTTTTTTATAAAATTATTCTTAATAATTGTAATGTTAAAAATTATATGTTTATTATTTTTTAATATTTTAGATTTATGATAATCAAATTATTCTAAAATATTAATTAATAAATAAGTTGATATATTCTTATATTAAAATTGATCATTGATTTTATCCCAATTATGTGTGTAAACATCACCCATACACATACACTTAAAATTTAGACTTATCTGAATTTAAATTTGTGAATACAAAATTGATGTAGAAATTACTCTATATGTACATAAACCCAAAACTTTTAAATTTTAGTTTCAAAATGTATCCTCTTATTTTGCTCTCACTCTAACCATTATATAATAATCATTCAACACCTTTTATTTTATTTATTAAAAAAATAATTTATTATCTAACACAAATAAAAATATACACCACATATTGATGTAATACGTTCTTTAAAAAATAAATATCTGAATCGATATGAATTATTCACAATTTATACTTTTTCTCTCATTTTATCCTCCTTGTCCGTTTGATAGCTGCTTTAAAAGCAATGATTTTAGGAATATCCCTTTCTTTCGTTTTAGATAATAACGAAAAGTCCAACGTGGAGTCATTCTCCACTTCGAATACTCCGTAATCTCGGTCTTTCATTTCGGATTTATATGAAATGTTTCCAAATATAGGTTACACATGGAATTTGCCATTGACTTCATAAGATATTAAAAAAAATACATGATTGAATTTTATCTCCTAACATCTCACAAATGGTTATCAAGTATTTCTCGAGGTTAACAAATATAGCTTTGAAGTATTTTTGAAGGTACACACTATATATATATCTATATAGTAATTATAATTTAATATTTTAAAAATAATTTTATTAAATATATTTATTTTTATATTTGTAAAGATAGATAAAGATCTATTTTATCAATTTTTGAGTTCAGATTACAAAATCATCTGATACTTCAACATTTTTTTTGGTGTTGTTGATCCTATTTGGCACATTTGTCATGAATTCAACCCACTTGCCTAAATCAAAAGAGAACTCAACTCATTTGCTTGAACCCGTGTGGGGGACCTGATATACTAATAGGAGATTATTTGATAGTGAGGGCACACAATGAACATCTTGGAATGTGCCATACCCCACATCAATAGACCCTCTTCCACACACCTCAAACATAAGTGTCATCACATATCAAAGAAGACACAGATAATGGCTCCAAAGTTGCAAGCTCATCCTTTTGATGAAGCCATGTGGTGCGAGGCACCCAAATAAAGAACCCAAGTGGATGGTAGTGAAGAAAGTGCTAGAAGGGTCTTGCCCTTTCCTTTCCTCTTGTTGTTTTCTTTAGCCTTGTTAGACCCCTCACTTGAACCATGTTTTACTAATTCAAGAACACTGATATTATTCTTTTCAAGAATTTGTGTAGAGTGATTGATTTGTTTCTTCACACATTATGCTCATCATGATTGGGTCTTTTACAATAGGCATATTTGACCTTCTATTTCTTATGTTGTCCACCATTAGAAGATTGAGTCTCATTGCTTTTGGGGCAACTAATTTATGATCCTTCTTCTCATTGCTATTCTTTTATTTCATATCCTTATTGATACTGCCTTGCCATTCCTTTTCATTTGTGCCTTGGTTGCTAGAAAGGGTATGTGACTTATAGTAATTTAGAATGCTCATCTAGATTAGCTTATCTTTCTCTCATGTGAGAGAAATAGAAAACCATCCAAGGATGCATGATAAATTGAGTTCCAAGTGCACTCTTAGTAGCATAGAAGGTAGAAACATATACTAAATATTCAGAACTTATCTTAGAAAGAATACTAAGAAACAATTGTTCATCTTTCTATCAATTCCACATTGTTTTAACTAAAGCCTTACTAATTTTAATTTTGTGAAGAAATTCTAGATTGTGTTAAAATTGCCTAGACTTAGACTTGTGAACTCATTTGTTAATACATATCCCCTCATTGAATCTAAAGTTTCAAATAGAGCTTCTAGCTTTGTCTACATTTTATTAGGAGTACTTGGGGATTCCATATGAAAGATCAAATCGAGAAAAATAAGAAAACACAAAGTTCCATATGCTTCATCACATCTATTAAACCAATTAGGCCTTTCTGCAATACAAGTAGGTTCAATTTTCAATCTCATTGTTATCCTATGCAAACTATATTTTCTTAAGTAGATTGTTATATGTGACTTCCACTCAAAATAGTTTTAAGGAGTTAGAATGAAACAATGTTGTTTGGTCCATGATATAAAAAGAAAGAAAGACGTGTTGAAAGAAAGAGAACACAATAACACCAATACCCCCCTCCCCACCCTTTTTGCTATTCTGAAAAATCAGCCCCCCTCCCCCAATTATTACAATGTTGGAACTTTATAGTATAATGCAATTACAAAGAGTTTCCCAAATTACAATAATGTCAAGGCCAACAATGGCCAAAAGAACAATACAAAATCTAGAAAAAAAAGACATATAGTTGTGCTCAGTACCAACTTCAACATTCAATAAATGAAAGGAATGATATAAAATTGATCAATCCCAACATGGATGGATAGTGCTCATCTTTAGCTTTCCAATGATATCTTGTTCATTGAAATTTGACGCTTGAGGCAAAATATATGAATTTTTGAAAATATAATTTTGTCCTACAATAATGACTTTCTCACAAAAAAGATGTTTAATTTCTAATTTGGTTTCTGTGAAATCTATTCACTAAATGAAAAAGATTAAAAAAAAAGCTCAAAAATATTTTGGAGATGTAAACAAAACCTTTAAAGTTTTTTAGTCTAGCGAAGAGAAGATGAAAAAAGTTAAATTCAACCTTTGTTCAATTGAAAAATAGTTACACAATGCATTTTGGAGAAATTTTTTTGCCAAATTTACTATACATCTACAAAATCTAACAAATACCTAGATGCTTTTCTAGGATTGAGAATAGAACCTAGAAATAGGTTTTTTTGTTTGACTTTCAAAAGATACAAATTTGATACAAAAAAAAACCTCAAAATTTTCTCAAATTTTCTTTGCTTTGATTTTTGATGAAATGAAAGTCAAATCTTACTTTCTTAAGCCTTCTAGATCTATGTAATAGTTGATAAAATTGCCAAGATTATCAAAATGTTGGAAACACCTAGATGTGACAAAATATTTGTACAAAAAATCCAATAGATCCAAAATTTCCCCCAAAATTTTCTAATTCAAAAGTTCATATGGAAATGCAAGAAAATAGCATAATAGGTTTTGAGGAAAACTATAGAAAAATTATTAGCCCTCTTCTAGATCTCTCATAAGGGAAACTAACAATCTATTATTGCGTTAGAAGAACTCTAAGACCGTGTTAGGATTTGAATAGATGAATAACCCAAAATAAAATTATAAATGTATATGATACAAGATCAAAATAAAAACATAGAGTTAGCCTCCAAGAGAGAACTCTAAATGCTAAAGAAGAAAAAAAGCATTAGGAGAATGCAATAGAAAAACTTGCAAAATGCAAAATGCAATTACAATCCAATATACTGGAATAACAAGACTAGCTAGGAGTGAGTATAAATACAAAATGAGAGAGGGAAGAGGTGGAAAATACAACCAATGGGAAGAGACCACCATAATAGCCTAAAAAGGGAAAGTATAACTCCCATAGAAGATGTAGACACCTTCCACCCATACACATTAATAGTGACTTTGTTAATCCTAATCCAACTCAATTAAAAGTGTTGGAAAATCCTAGGAATAGGAAAATAAATAACCAAATAAAAAATAAAAGCCTACAAGTTAACACCATAAATGATGATGATGCCAAAAACCAATTAAGTACATGCTCAATCAATGGAGAAGGAAATATCTAGGACTGCAAAAACTAATGTAGATAAATATCTATGAGTGATGAAGATAAACTAATAACACTAATGTGGCTATCAACAAAGATGAAATAAATATCCTCAAGATGATCATCCAAATCTATAATATGAGACTCCATAAACAAGGATGATATGTCTACAAGATATGAATACCATGTACAGTCATGTCTAGAAGAACAATATCCTATTGTAATGGATGAATGAGGGCCATGTAAGAGTCAAAATGTCAAGATGTCTAGGGACAATAAAAGATAAATATTGAGATGGGGTATCAATGTGAGGAGTAGAAACATGAAGACCAACCTCTGATCTATCAGAACATACAAGACCTATGATATACTCAAGATCCACTAAAGCATCATTACCAAATGTTATAGAATATTTACGTACAAGGGGAATAGGAAAATATACCACAATATCCTCTAGGAATGTAGAGATACGAGGGTCTCCATGAATCTCTCCAAGTCTAGTCTAATGTGTGTAAGGACAAACAAAGTTCCACATAGCTCATGTAGTGTCATGATCAATATTAGATGAAATCAATCCTATAATCTAATCTTATGATGATATCCGTGAAGTTAATCTACCTTCTAGTATGGTTGGTTCAAGTATGAATCCATACAAATAAGAAAAAATATATATAGCCACCTAAGATGTGCCACGATTACATTTCACCAAGACTCATAAATAACTTTTGTCTGGATGACAACAAGATAAATATAAAAACCTATGAGAACTCCTCAAAATAAAATAATCTAAAAACCTCAATACATGCAAATCATATCAAATAAAGTCATATCCCATTAAACAAATATATTTCAGTTGTCAAAATATCCAAGTAATTAACTAGCATGTGAAAACACAAAAATATGAATTTAGAATATACTTAGGGAAAATTTGGAAAAGGTACATATAAAGATCTAAATAGCTCTGAATCACCTTTCTAATGCCACAAGAATTGATACAAAAATCAAAGATATTAGCGACAAGATATGAGCTCGAAAGATAAAGTTGTAGCTCTGAATTTGATTGAGCATATCAAATGATTAGAGAAGAATCTAAAGATGATGTTCCCACCATTAGAAAGCTCTCAGAAAGGCCTTTCCAAAAATATCTCATTTTCCCTATTTTGACATCATATGCAAAAGTTATGGCAATAAGCAAAATGGGTTGAATTTAGGTAGTTGATAACAATCAATCATGGTCCTTCCAACTTGATTTTTAAAAAAAAACTTTTTTCATGCAAAATTCAACAAACGCCAAGATGGTTTTGTGATGCTGTGAACAAAGTCAAAAAATATTTTCTCTAAAAACTCTATAGAGAAAATGTTATGGGTGAATCTTGGATTTTTTTTCTTCTATTTTTAGCTAATATCTAATCTTGGTAAACTAAGAGCAACTCCTATGGTTTTTTGTGGCTATGAAGAAAACCCAAAATTTATTTTTCTCTAAGATGAGACAATTTTTCTTCTCGAGGTTGGATATCTCAAAAGATGGATAGGAATTTATCAAATCTAGAGCTTTGATACCATGTTGGAGTTATTTGTTTCAACCCTACAAGCCCATGAATCACCTGCAAACAAAGTAGCTATCAAATTTGAAGAGAAAAAACCATGATTAATGTTATGAAATCTTGAGAGAGAATTAATCCAAATACCTGAATCTAATATTAAGATTAACCTATAATATTTAAAAGCATTTAAAGATGAAACCTAGATGCAAACCCTAGGAGAAGGTTCAAAGAGATCTTGATAAGTCTCCACATCATATGAATGAGAAAACATGTATTAATTAAAGATCAATCTAATAAAAGACAAAAAAACACCCAATTTTGATAGCTTAAATGAAAAAAGTCATAAATGACCTAATTTAATTAATTAGGTAACGTTCTAATTACTAATAGGAAGTACATTAAGAGGGTGTAACATAATGGATGCACAAACACTTACACCCTGAAGAAGAGAGATAAAAGGTACAAACTTGTGTCACTCAAGGACTAGGCCACAAAGATAAAAACTAACCCAAAGGTGCCAATGGTGTCAAGAAATAATTTTTTTAAAGAAGAAAAGAATGAATATAGGTGGCTAAAATTGGTGCCAAAATGCACACAAAGGTAGCAATTCAAGTACAATGAACATTAAGAGTACATATAATGATAAAATAAATGAGGTATAAGTGGTACTAGAAGAGTACATCAAGATATTAAGTTGAAGATATTCCCAATGGTGTATCCATTTATGCACCATTAGTCATGTCATGTTGACCTAATATTGATAAAAATATGGTAGCATATAGGAAGTTTTGCAAGATAACAAGGAGATAAGAATATAATTAAATGAGTTTTAGATCAAAAAGGGTAGTTCAAGGAGAACCTTTGTGTTAGTACCAAATAAGGATGGAAAAGGAAGGATGTACACCTACTCTAGGGTGATTAACAAAATAATCATGAAATATTGGTTTCCACTAGAAAACATCAATGGCATAATGGAAAACCTCATTGAAATGAAATATTTCACCAAGATCAAATTAAAGATTAGCTATGGCGATATTAGAATCAAGGAAGCTAAGGAATGGAAAATAATATTAAAAACTAACAATATATTAAGTGGTTATTAATGTCATTTTTTGGAATTATAAACATGTCAATCACCTTTGAAAAGATCATGAATAAGGTAAAATCATAATATGGAGTATTATTAATTTTATATGTATGTGGTATTTTAGTTTATAATAAGATAAAGGAGATCAAATAGTGGACACAAGAAAAGTGTTAAAAAAAATATATGATAAGAAGTTCTACTATTGAATCCAAAAATAAAATAGTTTTATGAGGATAACAGTAGTATGTTTCTGATTCATAGCATCCCAAGAAGGTATGAAGATGGAACTTGATAATCTAAAGGAAAAAACATAATTATCAACACTAAACAATTGTATTAAGTGCAAAGTTTCCATGGGTTGACAAGTTTTCATTATAATTTCATTATGAATTTTAATGGGATATGTGTGCAAACCATAATGGAATCTAATGAATTTATTTTGAAAAAATCATAGAGTGAGTGTTTCAAATGTTGAATAAAAAAGCAACGAGGAAACTATTATTGATACTCCTATTTAACAAGGTCTTCTAAGTAGATTGCAAGATTAACAGTGAAGAAGGATTTCAATTGTGTATATCAATTAAAAACAATTGACTGAGAGAAATATTTATCATATTACTTAGAAATTTAAGTAATAATTTGCAAGCACTAAGAAATAGAGGTATTATCTATTAGTACCAAAAGACTTAATATTGTATATGGACCATCTAGTTACAATTTATGAACAAGCAAGTTTAGGATAACCAAAGCCACATGAATTGGCTTGAGTACTTGTAAACTAACTTAGATAGACTCAAAAAATAGTAGTAAGTTGAACAAGTTAATATATACATAAAGTTAAAGACATTATTTCACAAGAGAAATGCATGTAAGGGCTATAAATTTTGACTAACTAAAGGAATAATATGTGTAGCATGAGGATTTAAAAGAGGCGTGAAAGAAACACATGGAACTTGAGTCAATGAATTAGGATAAGTGAGTTTAAATTACATCTTGTGGATATATTATTATTTAAGGGTACACAAATTTACATACAAAAAGAATCAATACATGATAATATCATAAGGGAGAAACATAGTGTTGGCTAGTCATTTTACCAAATAAAAGTTAACATTGTAGCTAAGTAAAGGTTACTTTTGGCTACACATTATGGTAGAAATTAGTGATTTTATAAAATAGTGCAAGGTTCTTTAGCGAGTGAAAGAAATAATAAACAATTTAGGATTGTATCAACCAGTAATAGCTCCCAATATACCATAGAAGCACTTGAATATGGACCTTTTCCTTGAGGTACTATGAACATGTCAAGTATTGAGTCAATATTTGGGATAGTTGACTAGTTTTTGAAAATGGAAATCTACTTACATATCAATGAAGATTTTTTTTCAAACATGTGTTAAGACCCCATAACATTATGTCAAATTAAGACAATAAGTTTGTGCGGATTTCATTTGAAAATATTATAGAATTTGAGAACTAATATATCTTTTAACTCAACCTACCACTCATAAATATATGAAAAAATAGAAGTATTCAATAGTCATTTGGGGTCTCTAGTGAGAGAAAAGGGACTCTAGGATTCAATTACATGGTGCAAGCCAAATTTTTATACAATGATCCTATAAATCAAAGCATGGGAAATACTGTTTCAAATTATTTACAAGAGGGTTTCTAATAAAATTTTATATTTGTGTGATGATCCACAAGATCAAAGGAAGAGTCCAGAATGGGAAGAATTCATAAAATATATGTAAGAAGTACAAATGAAATTAGAGAAAAGTATGGTGTAATATAAGGAGTGCATGCATAACAAAAGTAATGAATTGGAATTTCAAGTAGGAAATCAACCATTAGCACACAGTCTATGTAGAGAAAGGTTTCCTAAGGGTGAATATGATAAGTTAAATGGATAAAGATATGGTTGTGGAAATTCGCAAAGAATAGCTATGAAATAGAGTTACCCAAATGAATTGACACATTTTTTATATTCAATATTATTGACCTATGCCATTTAGGAGTTGTAGAATGTGTAAAAGAAGATGTGAGAGGAATTTATCAAGGTACAAGATGCCAAGGATAGAACACAACAATATTATTAGTGTTAGACACCAAAGTAAAAAAAATTGAAAGAAGGAATATAAGAAGTACGTGGTGAAGAGGAAAGGAAGTGTGATGGTAGAAGCTACAAGGATGAGTACACCAAATTTTTCTTGACACAACAAAATGATCAATGCAATGTAAGAGAAGGGACTCAAATCTAGTTCTTAGAGTACATATGGAGAATTGTGTAGAGGTAAATTAGCCTACAATATAATAAACATAGTAGTGTTGAGGAAGAAGAAAGGTAGTGTAGACATTTTCTATAGTACTCAAGTGCCCTGACTTAAAATTATTTCAATGTCAAGGTTTCCCTCTTTCCTCCCATGCTCATATACACATGTCAGCACTACATGTATTTTTAGAGTTTTGAATTCTTTACTCCTTATAAGACTCGTGATGTTGACACACGTCAACATAGTGGGATCCAAGAACACAAAAAAATATTTTGGAAGGCATTCACCTACGTGACTTGTATTAGGGGTGTACCTACAAGACTCAAATGACTTTGGCCCATACATTATGGGATAAAGTCCCTTTTCAAAGGATGTCATGGGAATTAGTTTTAAAAGAATAGTGATTCCAAGTGATGTAAAATGTTCATTTATCAAAGGAGGAATCAGTAGGTTTCCTTCTCATGATGATGAATTAGTTAAGAAAAGCCTAGCTAGTGTCCATGCCACAGGCATAAGAATCAATGATGAAAAATATTTAGCATGGAGATCGTTTTAATTGTTGTCATGATTAAATGATCACATTTCCAACATGTAAAAATAGAGTAATTATCTATAAAATCCCTAGTCTATTTGTTCAAAAATGGGTCTTGCTTTTAGTTTTTAGTAGAAACTCTTCTATTTTGGCTTAAAGATCTCATTATTTATCTTTTTGGAAATTCTCTCTATTCAACAAGAGATGCATTTTGTAAACTTTGTAATGTGTGACCTTATTTTCAGCCTTAGCATATTTTCTCTTAATAAAGTACTTAGACTATGTCGTAGTTGCCTTTCTTTTGCTTATTATCAATGTATTTTGTGCTAGTAATCTTTGTATCAGGTCTTAATTATTAATGTTGGTCTCTTTGTCTTCCACTTATCTTGAATAATTATAGATCATGTAACTCTTTTAATCTTTCACTTTCCTTCAATATAGAAGATGGTATGTACGTACTTGTAATAAAAATCCAAAATGGCAAATTATTACAAGGGCTAAGATGTATGTGCCTTGATTGGATCCATACAATTTCTTTTCATAGTTAGGATCTGAATATTATGCTTTATGTTCTTTCCAATACATTTTTTTGGTTCTCCTTTCCAATGATTAAGGGTATGTGGTGCATTGTATCTTCTTCTAGGAAGGTGATATATCCCTAAACTTGAAGAGTTTAAAATATTCTAAAAGACTTTCAAATAGGTTTTAAAGTGTTGCAAAATCTTTGTATTGGTGCATCACCCCCTAGCCTAGCTCCTACTTTAAGGAACTATCTTTTCCCCTTTCGAAACCTATTAGAACAAAGACTCGACTTCTAAAATTTTAGAGGTTGTTTCATAGGGTGCAACGAGTCCCATACTTGTGAAACTTCATGAATGCCCTTATTTAGGTGTAAGCCTCTTAGAGATCAATAGGTAGCACAAAATATGAAAGATGGAAACAAGCAATCTCATAAGCATTAATTATCACATGGGTGTAATCTTGGATCCTATAAAGGAAATTATACATCTAGTTTAGACGATAAATAAAAATTAAGAAATTTGGGAAGATGAGAATTAACTAGGTTTAATTATCATAAGTTGGTTAAAAAATGTTACCTAAATAAAAATAAAATACAACCATTATGCATAATTTAATTAGAATAAAATATCTTTCTATTAGTATATCCTCTCTCACTATATCATGGTTTCATTGTGCTACATGTTTGTGTGGTAGGATTTCTCTATTTCAAACCTCTCCTTGAATACATCATGCCAGGTGAGATTCATAATTGAGGGATATACAATTCCTACATTGTTGAACCATACATGTGTACCTTATGTTTCTCAAAATAGTTATGGATCAAAAGTGTGGGTGTTGAATACACGTGGTTGTCCCCAAAATTGAGATCTAGTCCTCCAAGTGTGTGAAGAATTATCCCAAAGGATGAAAAGTAGTTAATGGTACTCTATTGGATTTCTAGTCATAAAAGTGATCTAATGATTACTCAAAATATAATATGTTATACCAATATATCAAGGGGTCAGGGGAATGAAATACTCAACATACAAGGTTTTATATGGGGGTCATTTTACATAGATGGTGAAGAGTAAATTGCATTAATATAAATATAAAGCATTGATTTTTTATCTTATAGGAATAAACATATAGGGATGGATACCTAGCAATAGATTTTAGTATTTCATAGATACCACTAATCAAGTTGGATTGTGAGATTATTTAAAATAGGAATTTTGATTAGATGGTGAAAAATAGATATAAAAATGTAGAAAAAAAGGTAGTTCATTAACGTGGTTTAAAAGTAAGAGTATTTATAATTATGAAAGTGTATTGTGAAAGGAATTGAAGTTAGATTGTTTAGAAATTAAAAAATTGTATTGGGAGGGGTATTACAAATAAAATATCATGACATCTATAAATGGAAATAGAGTTATTACTTATGACCCATGATACAAAACATTTATATAGTCAATCCCTATGAGGATCCACAACTAATGCATTAGTTTCTTATAGAGTCTATATTCATCCCAAAGTCATGCTAAAGTAGGAGGAGGTTCCTTATACTTAGAATATAGCTACTTAGAAATGAGGGAGGTGAATCCTCTAGATCACTCATATGAGTTTGTGTACAAAGGAATGAAAGTCCTCAATAACCACAAAATAAAAATTATCTCAAGGGAGAAAATATGAATAATCATTAATATTGATAAACATGACAATACAAAAATAAACATATGAAAAGAAAACAAAAAGAGAAACTAAATTTACATGGAAAACCTAATAATGTATCAATAAAAAATAATAGGAAAGTGTCTCATGAAAATTCAATTGTTAAGAAAATTAATAGTACAAAAATAAATATATGAAAATCAATAAACCTACTTTAAATGGAAAAAATAATAATGTACCAAGAAAAAACCACAAAAAATCTCTCACAATATTTTATTATCTCATGAATCAATTTTCTATTAGAAAATCCTAAATTCCTCTCATAACAACAAAAGACTAATTAAACCACAAAATGTCTAAGTTATTAATCATCTTTGAAAAATAATTTTTCAAAAATAGAAAAATGCGTAGTACGACTACATGATGTACATATGTCATTTGCCTAAAAAAATAGTCCAAAAAAATTATCATGGTAACCATCTTTAATTACTAAATAAATGTTGGATAAAGAAAACCAACTTCACATGCTGATAATGAATACTATCACTAAACTAAGTGAAATGTAAGGAAGGAGAATGATTATTTGAAGAAGGATTAGGAAAAAAACTCTCCCTAAATTGAACACTCATTTTAATAAAATTCTTGTAAATGATAAGGCCTAGAAGATAATAATCATTAACACCATTTGGACAACCCAAAAATATGCAATACCTACTCTATAAGTTCATTACATTTATCAAATAAAATATATGTCAAAGGAGGGCATCCAGAGGGGATCCATCAAGTCTAAAAGTTCTTCACAATAGGTTTTTTTTTACACAAAGCTTTGAAAGTGGTAACTCTTTTTAAGGATTTATGGGATATGTAGATATGAGTATAGTTAAGATAGCTTATGGATTTTTTTGTAGTTCTATTGTTCCAAGGATTTTGAGTGGAGTATATAAATGGATATCTCTTTTATTTCACTCAATAAAACCATTCTACCAGGGGCTATAAGTATATATTACAAGTCAATAACCTTTATAGTGTAACACTAGCCATACATATGATTTACATACTCAACATTGTTATATATGTGAAAATAATTTTGATGATATTTAATAATTATCTATTACCAAAGTGATTTGAAGTCTTGCAAGTGCTAAAACACTTTGCCCTTTTGAAAAAAATAGTGGAATCTTTGACCTTTTGACAAAAAGAGTAGAATAAAGTTTACCAATCAAAGACATTAATGGAGGTCATGGTGTATTGGGGGTTAGTGAATAAGGAATATAAAAAATGACTTGACAAATCATTGTCAAACAACTCTAGAATCTTGTGGTACAACATGATTTTCCTTTAATACTAAATTTTTCTTCAAGATATTTTCACAAGACACATACATTGAAAAATGTGTCAAAAAGGGGACTTTAGGTAATCTTATGTATTGTTAGTAGTAGCTCAAGTGGACAAAATTCTTGTATCATAATGTATTCACATTATCTATTTGAGTAAGAAGTGTTGTTGATGGAGTATCACATATTAACTTTGATAAAGCATAAAGTTAAGACTAATGTTCTATCATTCTAACAACCACTATGGTGTCACTCTCAGGACCATTCCTAGATCATCATTGAGTTTAAAGAAAACACAACCAAACTATTAGTTATTCTAATGTGAGTGATCTAGTAACTAATAAGATAGAAGTTGATAAATAGGGAATTAATATAACTTACATAGACTAAAGAGGCATCATCAATCAAAATTTGAGATAATCAATAAGGATCCAAAGAAGATAAATCATCTAAAAACAACAATGCCATGCGGTAAAAATTACTAGAGTTAAGCATTTAAATCCTCAAGGTAGTAGAAAAAATTATAATAAGGACCTTGTCCTTACCTTTTTTTAACTAGAAGATGATAGTTGAAGTGGAAAAATCTTGACCAAACAATAATTAAGGTGTGTGGGGGCACATTAAATGTTAGGTATAATTAATGAATTTACTATGTTATGATAATGGTAGGTGATAGTCCCAAGTGGTAATTGATCAACATATTGGATTCTCAATATATGAAGTAAGGTTGATACAATATCAACCCACTAATAGGGGGTGTATGTAGACTTTGGTAGTGCTTTCAAAATATCTGTTGGTGGTAGTTTGATTGGTACATGAAATTAAATATTGGGCTAAAAATGTTTCCAACAATTAAGAATCATTGATGACTAGAGGAAGGACTTACTAGATTAGTGAAGTTAGAGGTAAGTATACTATCTAGGAAGGGTGCATAGGACACTATAAAAATAAATCTAGTTGTATTTGTTATTATAAGTATATTTTTTCATAAACCAAGTATGTGAGGAACACTAAATATGTATGTGTATTGTCCTGAAAAGTAAGCACCATTAATTAGGTGCTCATTTTAGCCCCATTTTTGTATGTATGGATTCCCACAATGATTTCATGCTCTCCTACTACTTATTGGACATTCAAATTTACATTACATGAGTCCTATATTGATTTGGTTTCTTCAAAAATCAAGGTTGGTCCTTATTTCTAAGGGTGATCCTCTATTTCCCTACAATCAAATAATTCATTCCTCACCTAGGTCCTATATACTTATTTTTGGCTTTCATGACCTGTCTCGACCCCATAATGAGACATACTCAGAAATCTCATACATACCCTATTTCTTGGGCACCCAAACCAAATCTTGGCTCATTCTTCATGGGACACGTCACCAATGGTGATTTGTCCCTAGGGTTTTGGGACCAAATTTCACCTGAAAGTTGATGCTAGTATTTTGGGGGTATTTTTAGTCCCATGGTCGACTTGCTTAATTTTTAAATCCCAAAATGATGTGAGATGTATATAAATACCCTATCTCTCCTCATTTTGGTATCCATTATCAAGTGCAAACATTCACTATCAAGTTTTTAAGTATTCATGAGCAATCAAGAAAATTGGAGTTCAAGATCTCTTCTACAATCAAGCATCCAAGTCTTAAATCATTCAAAGAATTATTTTTCTTCATCAAGCATTGTAGGAAAGCTACAACATCGATCATTCAAGGCATTTCTTTCAAGATTTTATTTTAGATCAAGCTATTGAATCAATATTTGCGATCACATCCAAAGAAGCATTGTGCCATAAAGGTATAAGGTGATTTACCATTCAAATCTAGTTTCTATTTCATCTTTCCTTATGCAATTTCCTTTCATAAATCTTATTTCCCATTTTTTTATATGTAGGAATAGGATACAAAGTCGTCAGATCAAATATGGGTAGAATGGGTATAATGAAAAGATCTGTGAAGTTTTAACCAAAAATACTGGGGACAATTCACCATTCTCAACATGTCCCAATGACACATCATCATGCTTGCCATGTCCCTACCATTTTGAGCTCAAAATTCTATCACAAGTTAGTTTCATCTTCTAGTTTCCGTTTCTGCCGTTTTCTGCTCACTGTCTATTTATTACAATATGTTTTTATCAATTTTTCAGTGACTTCTCTAATAGATGAATTAAATCACTTAATCATTTTAATTTCATTCAATTACATTACTTAGTGAAGGATAGACCTTGTTCCCAATTATTTATTGAGTCACCTCTTGATCCTATTGGGGGAATTCTTCCTTCTTAATGTGCAATTAATGAAATGGGAATTAATTCATTTATCACATTACCCATTGCTCCCATTTCTAATTGTACATTTTTGTGAGCCTGACTCATAACATTTCCAATTTTGATTTGGTGTCTAGATTTGATTTGTATGCATTAAATTGTTGCATTTAGCTGTATCAAATTTATAACTATTTCATTATTGCATTTCCTTTACATAAGCATATTTCAATACAATAAAAAAATACAAAAAAAATTCATTTCATGTATTATTTAGTAATCATTGTAATTCACATATATCCTTTTATTTATTATTAATGCACTTGTATGGGAAAAACAAGCATATGGTTTCATACATTTTGCACATGTTGGTTTCTTCATCATGAATATTTTCTGTAGGTTAATTTTATTTTTCTCTCATAAGGACCCTCCTTCTCATGAGAACATATTAAGGAAAGGTAATAATCCTTTTCTCAATGGTCTCCATATTTTGGATGAACCATTACAAGATGATGTTGATTTTTCTCTAAATATGCATCTCTCTCATGAGGGTACCTTAATGAAGGATAATTTTATAGTAGACAAAATTGATTTCATTGTTCATTCCCTTGAGGAAAATATTCCTTCTATTCATCTCAATGATTTTCCCTCTACCAATGAAGACTTAATGAGTAATGACCCTTCTCCTAAGATGCACACCCTTTATGAGGATATTTTGGAGCAAGAAGAGGATATTATAGATACCTTTCTTAATATCACCTTACCTTCCTTTGATATCTCTTTTAGAGATGAAGCATTGATGGAAATCCCTAATCCCCATTCTCAAGATTTTCCTACTCATGAGAATGCCTTGGAAGAGGAGGAGGATATCCTTACCACTTTCCTTGGTGCTCTCCCTTCTAGTGATAAACCCTTGAAAAATCATGAGCTTGATCAATTCAATGTTGTCAATGTTTTGGGTAATAAAAATCCTAAGGTGGTTGTCCATCTTCGTCAAGCTACGGGCCTCAACCTCAAAATAAACTCATCATTGTGGTGAAAGGTGATCAAAAACCTAAATATCATGTGGTTTCTAACACTTATAACATAAGATCTAATAGACAACATACAATTTTGTTTGTTCCTTCTCTTCCTGCTTCTCAACCAGTGCTTCCTCTTGCACCCTACCTCCCTCAAAATATTGGAATTGAGCAATGATTTAGTCAAACAACTTTGTGCTACTCTCGCCAAGATATCCCTTTGGGAGCTTCTTCAAAATTCGCCTACTTATCATGAAGCATTACGATAATCCTTGAGAAATATGACTATCCCACTTCCTAAGAAAGTAAATATAACTTCCATCTTGGAAGAAATGAATGTCACTAATAAAAAATCCCAAGTCGTGTTTTCTCAAGATGAGTTTCCTCCTAAGGATATTCAAGATCAACATAATTCTCTTATGGTTGTTTTCATTATCAGTTATATTCTTATTCAAAGAAATTTAATTGATAATGGCTCATGACTTAATATTTTTATCATTGACTTGTTAAATAAGATAAATTTGGATGTTTCACCAATCAAATATAATTTTATTCCTATTCGTGGATTTGAAAATGTTGCTAAAAAAACCTTGGGTATCATCACTTTTATTGTTAAGGTGGGTCATGTTATTTTACAAACTCCTATTCATGTCATGCCTGATGCTCTTAATTATAATCTTCTCTTAGGATTCTCGTGGCTACATGCCATGCACGATGTTCCTTCAAAACTTCATCACAAAGTGAAGTTTATCTATAACAACGCCATGTATAATCTTGTTATTGATAATAAGATTCAAAATTGTTTATGAATTGAATTTGATCCTCCTTTTATTCATGCACCATTTAAACAAAACATATCTTCTTCTCCTAAAGATACTTCTTTTTCTACAATTTTCCTTTCATATGATGATTTGGGTCATTATACTTTACACCATCTTTTGCGGGTGAGTAAAAGATTCCTAAATTTAACATTAGACTCTTGAAATGACCTACTATGTCATTTGTCTAGATCTTGATTCTCAAAACAATTCAACTCATAATCTCAAACATGGTTTAGGATGTGCACAAAATGATAAACCTGTGGAAGATTTTGGTTTTGAATCTTCTCCTTTTCCAACTCCCTTATCATCTAACATTTCTTCTATTTCTACCTTTAATCAAGAAATCATTTTGCCTAATCTTATTTTCACCAAGTTTATTACTCGACCTAAACAAAAGAAGAAGCATAGTCAAAACCTTGTAAATTTACCTTTTTGCATGTATCACCAATATCATAACCACTCTACTAATGAATGCCAATATTTGGATTATAAAATTAAAAATACTCATTGATAATGATATCATTCACATAAAACATTCCAATGAGTTAATTTTATCTTTTGATTTCTTTAAATAGGATTTAAGTTCCTATTATGTTGCTCCACACTATGTGACATTTTTAGCCTATCCTTTGGGGGCTCATTTTCATCATGCATGGTGTAATCATACTTTGAAGGTAACATAATATGTCATTTTTCTCCTTATCCTTGTCTCCACACTTGGGGGGAAAGGGTACTATATCAATCTCTCTCATCCTCTCTAAGGATCCACTTTTCCCTTGGTTAAGTGATATTAGCATAATATAACTTGCTAGGGTTAGATCACTCTCCTTTATACATTTTGGCAGTTTTCCTTGGATATAATGCTTTAGTTGGATATACTTGGGATTAGTGAGCTAGCATAACATGACTTTCTATCCCATTTTACCTCTCCTTTGTATACATTTTTAGGATCATTTGACTAGCATAACACAATTTGCTAGACCATTTGACTTATCCTTTTCAATGGTTGACTAGCATAACACACCTTGCTAGACCATTCAACCTCTTATTGAGTTGACTAGCATGCACTATACCATCACATCCATATTTACATTCTCATTTTTGGGTGGAACTAGCATAACACAATTTTATATACCATTTCCCCCTCTCTTATCTCTTCCTTCTCTCTCATGAATCACTTAGCACAACATAACTAGCTAGCCTATGTCATCCATGGTTGTCTTATTCTCTCCTCCATGATTCCATAATATAACAAAATTTTCTAGTTTATTGGATCGTGTAGTCATATCTTATCTTTGATGTGTTCTCTTTCTCTTTTTAGGTGACCACTTGTGCTTTTGCAATAGCTTTCTAATCATGATGCTAGTGGTTGATACATTTTCTTTAGCGAGGTCTCTTCAAATATTTGATTTTGAATCTTAGTAAGTTTTAGGCTTTTGTTGTTGTTTTATGTGTCCTTGCTTATGATTGTACAAGTTAAGATCCTTGGTTTAGGGACTTGTGTCCTTAAACTTAGCGATATATTATCTCCTTGTAGTTTTCCCATGATCTTCATCTTTCTCTCTCTTTCTTCTAATTTATCGTGAGCATTAGGTGGACTCATACTTCCACTAAATTAGGGGCTAAATGTATCATCCTAAAAAGTAACAACCCTTAATTAGGTTCTCATTTTAGCCACATTTTAGTATGTTATATGATTTCTCACATTGATTTCACGCTCTCCTAACGCTTATTGGACCTTCAAATTTACATAACAAGTCCTATATTGATTCAATTTCTTTAAAATTTGAGGTTGGCCCTTATTTCTAAGTGTGTTGCTTTATTTTCCCTCCAATCAAATAATACATTTCCTCACCTAGGTCCTATATACTTATTTTTGGCTTCCGTGACCTATCTCGACCCCAAAATGATCCATGCTAAGAAATCTTGCACATACGAGCTATTTCCCTGTTACCCAAACCAAAATTTGGCCCTTTATTCATGGGAAATATTGCCAATGGTGAAATTTCCTTGGGACATGTTTCCAATGGTGACATGTCCTTGGAACATGTCGCCAATGACAACCTGTCCTTGGGTTTTTGGGCCCAAATTTTGCCCGGAAGTCCATGCTAGGGTTTTTGGGGGAGTTCTAGTCCCATGGTCATCCTGATTAATTTTTAACCCTTGTAGTTATGTGAGATATATATAAATGCTCTATCTTTCATCATTTTGGTAACCATTATCAAGTGCAAGCATTCACTATCAAGTTTTCAAGCATTCATGAGAGATCAAGAAAAATGGAGTTCAAGATCTCTTCTACAATCAAGCATCTAAGTTTTCAATCCTTCAAAGAATTATTTTTCTTCATCAAGAATTATAGGAAAACTACAACATCCATCATTGGAGTCATTTATCTCATGATTTCCTTTTAGATCAAGTTATTGCATCAAATTTTTTAGTCACATCCAAAGAAGAATTGCACCATCAAGGTATAAGGTGATTTACCATTTAGATTTGGTTTCTATTTAATCTTCCCTTATGCAATTTCCTTTTATTTTCAAGGTTGATTCCTAAACAAGGGTCGGACAAGGGAAAACCCCTTTAGCCAACCTTCTTCCCCATTTTTCTATGTGTAAGAACACGATAGAGTTGTCAGATCAAATCTGGGTAAAATAGGTACAATCGCAGGATCTATAAAAATTTTAGTCAAAGACATTGGGGAAACTTCGCCATTCTCAACATGTCCTAGGGACACATCTCCATTCCTTCCATGTCCTTGACATTTTGAGCTCAAATTTCTATCAGGTGTCAGTTTCATCTTTTGCTTTATGTTTCTGTCAATTTCAACTACACTATCTTTCTATTACAGTTTATTTTTATAAGTTTCTTGGTGACTTCTCTAATAGATTAATTACATAACTTAAGCATTCTCATTTCATTCAATTAAATTACGTAGTGAAGGATAGACCTTGTCCCTAATTAGTGCTCGAGTCACCTCTTGAGCTTGTTGGGGACATTCTTCCTTCCTAATGTACAATTAATGAAACAAGGAAGTATTTCATTTATCACACTACCTATTGCTCCCTAGTTTTTATTGTACAATATGTGTTGATGATGAGAGTATTCAAGAACCTTTTATTGTTCAAGAATTACTAAGACCTCATACACACAAAAAGAATTCTAGATAATAGAGTTAACATATTTAGCATGTGCAAGATGTGTGATGTAATTTGAACCTTGTGCCAATATAAAATGACTATGGATTAGGGAAAAGTGTTAGGATTTGGTTGAATGGACAAGCATTCCTATGGTTTTTAGCACCTTTAGATGTAATGATAGACACATAATTGCACCAATCTGTACCAAAAGTTTTCTGCCTAAAAGAAAAGACCACAAGGCATACACAAGTTACATAAGCTAATTAAATTTTTAGTGCTCAATTCAAATGAAACAAATACCTACCTCAACTATTTGAAAAATTCTAGACACAAAGTGGAGTTAAGTAAAAAAACTCTACTATTCACGAAAATTAATCTCTACTCAAAATTACTTGTAATACTAATGCTCTCAAAACAAAATATAAACTAATCTAGGATATCATCACTTCGATATGATTTTAGATTTTGTAATAAGAAAACATTATCAATCTAGTTAATAGCTAGAAAATAGTCACAACTCTATTGTTATATAAAAGACTCAAATATCAAATGATATTCAATTAATCAAGCTATAAAATACAAAGATGTTGAGTGTGTTTATTGTAAACATAAGTAAAGAGGGGGGACACAACATTTGATAGAAAGTGTATATAACAATAATCTAAAAGAGAAAAAAATAACCTCTTAAATAAAATGTACACTGATACATTTATCTTTAATTTATTGGATTCTTCCTTTTTTAAGGATACACAAAAATAGAATATGAGCTAAGCATATATCAAAGACTCATTTTCACACACAAAAATCTTTCTCTTTTTAATCCTAAGGTTTAAATAAAATGATATTAACTTCAATACTATGAATGGAAAAGGATAACATTAAACCTTGTCACCTAACTATTCCATCTTGAATTGGTCTTACTCCATTATATTATTATGTTGATTGCAATACCTTTTTTAAAAAGTGATTGAACAAGACATTGTGTCCCTTTCAATATAAAGTTAGTTGCAGAAAATAACCTTATTTCTTCCTTATCCTTTCTATTGTTTCAAGTAAATTAAAAAAATTAAGATAGGTTGTCTATTGTCATCTCTAAATATTCCTCCCTCCACTAATTTCAATTTTTTTTACAACTTGTTGAAATTACAATAAACGTAATTTTTTTTAATATTTCTTGTTCACTTTTAAACTTTTTATTATTTAAAAATTATTTTCGTAAGATTAATTATTAAGTTTGTAAAACAAATATAAAAGTATCATATTACTACAATTTGAATCATTAGAGTGAACACACAATTTTAAAATATTTCTTATATGCATTTAAACTTTTTAAAAACTACACCCACAAGATTGTTCATTAAGCTTACAATCAAATATAAAAATACAATACAATATTCTTTGTAATCTCATTTTTTCATTGAAAAAAATAGAATCGAGGAATCATTACAATGAATACAACTTTTTAAATATTTCTTATATGCATTTTAACTTTTGAAGAACTACACCTATAAGATTGTTCATCAAACTTACAATCAAATATAAAAATACAACATAATATTTTTTATAATCTCATTTTTTCAATGAGAAAAAATACAATCCGAATCATTACAATAAATACAACTTTTTAAATATTTCTTACCCACTTTTAAACTTTTTAAGAAAATTCCTATAAGATCACTTATTAAATTTAGAAATCAAAATAAAAAATATTATATTAATACAATTTGGACCATTAGATGCACAATATTTATTAATTGTTTATATAATCTTTAATCTCAATTTATGATCTAGACTATTGACAAAGTGAAATTTTATTACTTCTTTAAACTTAATATTCTAGAACAAAAAAGACTAATATTTTATTAACCATTTATATAATCCCAATTTATTGTCTAAACTACTACATAATATTTAATTATTTTTTAAACCTAATATCATAGAAAAAAAATAAAAGTAACATTTTATTAACTATTTATATAATCTTTAGTCCCAATTAATGATCTACGCTACTAAATGACATTTTATTACTTCTTTAAACCTAATATTCTAGAACAAAAAGGACTAATATTACTTATGTAGACCTAAATTTCTAGAACAAAAAATGGCAGCCTTTAGCAAGTCCTATTTGATTGACTTTCATGCATTTAAAACCATTATTTTATTTTTATTTTTAAAAATAGTTTGATAACCATTATTTTATTTTTATTTTTAAAAATAGTTTGATATATCTCTTTGTTTATCTTGTTCGTTTCGTCGATAAAATCTATGTTTATGCTTAACACGTGGAAGTTAAAGACGATGAGATTAAGTGTGCTAACCAGCATTAAGTCCTAATACACTTTGTTTCATTTTTTTAATAATATAATGATTTGAACTTTGTCAATCAAAATATATTATCTAATAATAATATATGCCGTCGCCCATCTCAATAAAAGCGTGATATGTAGACCTTAAAATGTGCGTTGCCCCTTCCGTTATTATTATTATTATTTTTCAAACTAACAAAATCATTATGAAAGCAAGTCATTTGATTTATATATAGTATTTAATTGTTGCCGTGCATTCCAAGCATTGGTAGCGACTGAAAATTTAAAAAACCAAAAAAAGTATATGTAGATTTTTAATGGTTAGATAAACTGGAAATATTTATTGGTAGCATTATTATTATTATTATTTGCCATCAAAATCAAATCGAATTTTCCTCTCTTTTCCCCACTTGTATAACTTGTATGGAAGTACAAGTGCTTTACAATTTAAAAGCTATGGTCAAATTTAACTTTAGAGAAAAAGGGTTTAAAAGGCGATTCCCAATTCCACTTTGACAGTCTGGAAATTTATCAGAAAAATTATTATTATTATTAGAAATCCTTAACATCCCAGAAAGGTCGTAAATTTTATCCGAGTCCGTAATACGCCGTATGTAAGGAAACCGAAACAGTGTGATTTATGATGATGATTATTATTATTGTTGTGCGTGTCACGTGCATAAAAAAGTGTGGAGAATTTGATGCTGCAGATAAAATTAAAATTAAATTAAAATTAGTGTCTAATTTTTAATATTACTATGGTTGGCATGATGGAGATTATAATAATAATAAGAATAATAATGATGTTGTTAGGAGGGGCATCTTTTTTGGGGATGTATTATATATTAATTTAGGAGAATGGATCTCGTGTGACAGCAGACCAAATATTTGCTTTTCAATGATTTAGCATACGTAAGCGCATACGTTAGGCTTCCAATATTCTATTCTAACTACTTAGTGGGGTTTATAAAGCCCAATTCGTCATAGGTTGGAATTTTGAGCTTAATCTTTATTTATTGGAATTTTCTCCATCTCCATTTATATTTTAGGTAGTGGACAGGATCTTATGCTCCTCGTTCTCATCAACGCACCAATACTAACAGGCATGTCTATCATTTTTTTTTGGCTTTTTTTTTTAAGTCAAAGTGACATTGCACAAATTTAGGTTATCCTAGTTGGGAGTAAAGTTCTTTAAGAAAAAGAAAGCCCCCATATATTAATTTAACAAAGTTGTGTAGGAGAGAGTGAGTTTCAAGTTGTCATGGAGAAATATGTATATTTTATGGTTTTGGTTTGTTTGTTGGGGGGTTTTAAATGAAATTTAGTAAGTTTATGAGTTTGATTTTATATTAGTTTAGTTTTTGTTGCTATTTTAAATTCTATAGTTTATAATTGCATCTGTTGCTATTATAAATTGCAATGGTGTGTGACATCATAATAGATTTGTATTCAGCAACATATACATAAAATATACTATTGGTCATTCATTATATGATTAGAGTAGTACAAGATATCAAAAACTTATTTAGTTTTTCATCTATATGTATTTATATTCTTCAATGATCAAATGGACTACATATGAAAGAATATGAATAGAGAAAGTGTATCCCTTCATACCAAATTACAACTACAATATTATGAACAAGGTCTTCTTTAAGTAGAAAATGAGAGTTGTTTACTCTTTAGATTAGTAAGGTAATAATTAAAACAAACATTGTATATCGAAACTCTTCCGTCCCTTCTCTATAATTTGAAGCAGAAAAGGAGAAAGAGAGAGCATAACTGGAACACATTTCATCCTGCCATGAAGTTTCCAACCTATGAAGAAGTAGAATTTGGTTTGTTTGTTGGGGGGGTTTTAAATGAAATTTAATAAATTTATATGAGTTTGATTTTACATTAGTTTAGTTTATGTTGCTATTTTAAATTCTATAGTTTATAATTGTATTTGTTGCTATTTTAAATTGCAATGGTGTGTAACATCATAATGGATTTTTAATCAGAAACATATACATAAAATATACTATTGGTCATTCATTATATATTTAGAGTAGTACAAGATATCAAAAAAAGTAGTACAAGATATAAAAAATTTATTTAAAGTTTTTCATCAATATGTATTTATACTCTTCAATAATCAAATTGACTACATATGAATAGAGAAATCTTATCCCTTCATACCAAATTACAACTACAATATTATGAACAAGGTCTTCTTTAAGTAGAAAATGAGAGTCGTTTACTCGTTAGATTAGTAAGGTAATAATTAAAAAAAACATTGTATATCGAAACTCTTTTGTCCCTTCTCTATAATTTGAAGCAGAAAAGGAGAAAGAGAGAGCATAACTGGAACAAATTTCATCCTGCCATGAAGTTTCCAACCTATGAAGAAATTTGGTTTATTTGTTGGGGGGGTTTTAAATGAAATTTAATAAGTTTATATGAGTTTGATTTTACATTAGTTTAGTTTATGTTGCTATTTTAAATTCTATAGTTTATAATTGTATATGTTTCTATTTTAAATTGCAATGGTGTGTAACATCATAATGGATTTGTATTCAGAAACATATATGTATAAAATATACTATTGGTCATTCATTATATAATTAGAGCAGTACAAGATATCAAAAAAAAGTAGTACAAGATATCAAAAACTTATTTAGTTTTTCATTAATATGTATTTATATTCTTCAATAATCAAATGGACTACATATGAAAGAATATGAATAGAGAAATCACATCCCTTCATACCAAATTGCAACTTCAATATTATGAACAAGGTCTTCTTGAAGTAGAAAATGAGAGGTCATTTCATAGGGCCATAGCTAAAGACATAGCAATATTTTCATGGTACAAAAATATAGTGGAAGAATATTTATATCAAGTAGTCATATAGTATTATGATTTGGTTGCCTTCATCATTTGGAAGTGTCTTGATGAAATTTGTAATGTTTATCTATAGTTCCTATCCATAGCCTTGACTAGATTGTCATTTGTAGACGTCTTCTATAGTAGTCGATTTTCCAACTTAATTGTTTTCAATGATCGAAGTCTTCCCTTCTACATTCATTGCTCCAAACATGTGGCAACATCACACACTCATTCATATTTTTAAACACGACGCTTCTTCATCAACCCACATCCTGGGAGAGGTGGCGACTTAGTGAAACCCAAAGATGCTATTGCAAAACCATTTTAAAAAGTGCGCACCTATGTGATGTGTGTCAACATATTCTCTCATGTTTTAAACAATTTGGCCCCATGGAGTACATGATTAAATATCTTTGCAAAAGATATCCTGGGATCAATTTTAAAGGAAGGATGGTGCCATGTAGCAAAAGATGATCACTTTCCATGAAGGGAATCAATAAATAAATTGTCATCCCATGATGGTGATTCAATTGAGGATAGCATAGCTAGTGCCCATGCCATAAGCATAAACGTTAATGATGTAAAAAAATTGGCACGAAGTTATTTTAGCTATTATCATAATTAAATGATCATATCGTCAACATGTAAAAAATAGGGGAACAAATCTATAAAATCCCTAGTTTGTAATGTAAAAGAGGATCTTAGAGGATAATTTTGACAACATAACTCTTCAATTTTTAGTTCAAAAGGAACATTTTTATCTTTATCAAAAATCACCATATACAATAATGGAATGCATTTTGTGACATTTGTAATGTGTGACCTATTTTCTAGCCTTGGAATATTTTCTCTTAATAAAGTACCTAGATTGAACAATTTTAGCCTTTCCTTTTCTTATTATAAATGTGTTTTGTGTTGATAATCTTTATAACATGACCTACTTACTTATGTTAGTCTCTTTGTCTTCCACTTATCTTAGAAACTTGTGGATCAAGTATTTCTCTCACTCCTCTGCATGTTTTTAGAATATAAGATGAATTGTACCAATTGTAGAAGATTCCCTAGAATGGTTAATTTTCATGAAATCTGGGATGTACATAGTTTTATTAGATGCCTATAGGAACTATTTCTATCTGGATTTTGAACATCACACTTTTCCCTTTGTTCAAATCTAGTTTAGAAGTAGTCCTTCTACATCATGTCCCTCTTCTTAGAAAGTCATACATCCCTAGGGGAATATGCGTCTTTATTTGGATCCTTGTAGGGTTCTTCTCATGGTTATGATTTGAACATTACATTTTATGTCTTGGTCGCTTCTTGTATTTTGTTCTCCTTTCCAACAACAAAGGACATGTGGTACATCATATATACTTTTAAGAAGGTGATAGATCCCCGAGTTTGAAGAATTTAAGGTGCTATGAAAGTTGTGCAAAGAGGTTTTAAAATGTTGTAAAATCCTTGCATTCCAGTGTATCACCTTCTTAGCATAACTTCTACTTTGAGGAAGGCATTCTTCCCCTTTTCAAACCCCAAATAATGAAGATCCAACTTATAAAATCCTAGAGGTTATTTCACATGATACACTAGGTCCCATATGTATGAAACATCTTGACTACCCTTATTTAGGTGTGAGCCTCTTAGAGACCAACAATAGTTTTTGGGATGCTCGGTTGGACCATTTTCAAATATTCATCACCAAAGATCTCAT
This sequence comes from Chamaecyparis obtusa, assembly GCA_027943335.1. Classification (NCBI taxonomy): domain Eukaryota; kingdom Viridiplantae; phylum Streptophyta; class Pinopsida; order Cupressales; family Cupressaceae; genus Chamaecyparis; species Chamaecyparis obtusa. The sequence continues at coordinate 2,284,861 of BSBK01001201.1, forward strand.
GCATTCTTGTGTTTATCATGCTTAGAAGAAGTTGTATACAACTAAAAATGGTTAAGAAAAATCAAAGAAGGAAACTAAGGATCAAAGCATTTAATTAATTGAAAATTAAAGCCAAGAGGATTAATTAAATCAAAAGATCAAGTAATTATGTAATTTAATTATATAGATAAATCTAAAATTCAATCCAACCCATTCAAAGGGGAGACATGGCTAATTAAATCAATTAAAGAAATTAATAAATTCTATTATTCTTGCCAACCACATATGGACAAAATGAATTTAGCCAATGAGGTGAGAGTATTTGAAATACATGGATCACTCAAGAGGCTTTACTATCTCCACCATCCATCTTGCCTTTTTTTTTATCTTGACCATCTATTCTTTTCTTTTTGTCCCAACATTTGAAAGCATTGACTCAACTTGCCTCTAACCATGGGTCAACCTAACTCATATCTATCTCACCTTCCTAATTTTAGGAATCCTTTAAATAGAGGGCATTAATAGATAAAATCATCTGTTATCTTAGTGCATTATTATTCTAGTGAATTTGGTCTAGGCATTGCATCGTATTTTTTGAATTATTTAAACTTATTTAAGATTCATTTCTTGCATAATTAAGCTAGATTAGGGACAATTTGCATCACAATTCATCTTAACTTTTCAATTCTCATTCTAGGAATGTCATTAATGAATGCTAAGTTGAGAGAATTTAATTATCTTTTCTAGTTAGAGAGATTTTGGATGGTTTCAATTATTCAATTTGACTTACTTAGTAAGTTAGATCTTTAAATTTGTTCAAATTGATATAATTCATTTAATGTTTCATGAATATACTTTTTCTACTATATATAAGCAATTAGCACACTTGGTGAAGCTTCGTCTATATATGAATCGACTAGAAGTGAATTATGGACTAGAGTTATCAATTTCCTCCCATTGGGTGTAATACCCACCTATTTGCTGCCATTTCTATTTGTGATGCCAAATTCTATCAGATGTTTTTATTTCTTGGGATAGATCCTTAGATGGATTTGGTGACATTTTGATGTTATGAAAATACCTATTGATGATGCAAAACATTGGTACTTTGATTATTTGATATATAGCATATTGTTAGTTAGATGTACCTTTATATTTTTACTGATCTACTGACCCCTATATCCAAATTTATATGGATGGTGTGTATGATTTATATTTCTATTTGATGTGTTTGATATTCAATAAGGGATAGAGTCGAAGTTACTTTCTTGTGAGATCCACACAATGTATTCATCCCTATCATTGTCTATTATGTATATATGTATGCACATGTTTTGATGTGTGACGATAGGTTTGCGGATATCAGACATCGTCTTCATTGAATTGGCAGGAGTGAGTGTACCCTTACATATGTCTCAATGGTAAAAGAGAGGAGACGACATTTAGACATAAACCTTTCCTAAACCTAAATTTTGTCCTATGACTAGACAAGTATCTGATTGAATACCCTATCTGAATTCGTTAATGTGATGTGAATTTGTGAACTCTATCGAGTATGCTTGTTGCATTTTGATTTAGTTGATTTTTCAGTATGCATGCATTTATTAGGTCAATGTTACTTTCTGTCATATTTTAGATTTAAATGGTTTAATTAAGGTTAATATTAAAGGTTAAATGATTATACCTTTTAAATGTTAAAATATTAATATAAGGTTATTTAGTTATTAAATATTATTAATTAAATGCCTATATTTATTAAATGATTTAATTATTAAAGTCTGAATATAATAATTAAATATTTAATTAATATTATATCAAAAAAAAATTTTATGCACAATTGAGTAATGAATTACTTTAACTTTGACTTTCAATTTCAAAGTTGCATGTTTGGAAATCAGACTTCGGTTAGTTATTTAAATTAAATTAAAATTAAATCACACACTTTTGAATGCATAAAGTTTTGACATAAACAAAGTTGAACTCAAATTAAGAATTTAGTTTTACAAACTTTAGTGAAGTTAAAAATTAAGTTAAGTGATTTTACTAATTTTAGAGTTGAGTTCTATTTTCCTAATTAGTGTTGCACTTTTCAAAGACTAGCTTCTTGGATTTTCTATATTATAGATGTAGGAGGTCATTTGAGGGATTATTCAATCAGGTTTTGAAAAATTCTCTCTCAGGCAAATTTTGGAATTAAAGAATTTGGGTTTTGAAAGCTTTGAATTTATGGTTTTGGATTTGGTCTTCTTATCTCTTCAAATTCAATTCTTTGATTTGAGGTAGGGTTTATGAAACCTTTGAAAGTTTTACAATTTTTTTTAAGTCTTTGTCTTCTTCATGTATGATTTTGGTTTTGTGTGAGTGTTGGAAATGATTAATCTTTGTATAATGAAGATTGTTTAGAAAATCTATTGGAAGGAAAAATTGATTTGAATTTTTTTGAGAGGTTTATCTTCATGGCAATTCATAGTTGGTTTCTAGAGAATTCAAGGAAAATCTAGTTTCAGAGTAAATTTACATGTTTTAAATAAAATTTGTATACCCTTATAATATAGCTTTGCATGTTAAAAGTAAATTTGCATGTTTTTAAATAAAATTTGTATATGCATGTAATATGATTTAGGCTCGCATGTTAAAAGTAAATTTACATATTTTTAAATAAAATTTATATATGCATGTAATAAAAATTAAATATATTTATACTTGCATGTTTTAAAAGTATATAGGCATGTAAAATAAATACATGTATGTTTCTTTCTAAATTAAAAAATAATAATAATAAATAAATAATTTTTTTTTTTAAATTAAAAAATTGGAAGTTTTTTCCATGCTTCAGTCTCTTATAAAAAAATAAAAAAAAATAAAAAAAATAAAAGTACTTTCCATGCACTAGTCTCTTTTTAAAAATAAAAATTAATTAATTAATTAATAAATTAAAAGCATTTTTTAATTTATAATTTAAGTGTGATTACAAATAACTTAGGTTATAATTAATGTGGTCAAATGAGAGTTTATATATTGTTGTATTTTGAGGATTTTAGTGGTTGATGGTCAATCACAGGTAGTGCTATGCCCTAGGTGGGGTTTGTGTCTTTGGGACTTGAAGTACTTCTATGGATTTATACTTTGTACTTTTTGGTTCATATTATGGAGAGTTCATGAACATTTTTGGCATCACAATTCCTCATATGTTGTGTTGAGTGCATCTGTGAGTTATGTTATGTTTTCTATTGAGTCTGCAATCATCATTTTGTTTAACTTCAAGAGGTGACTGCTATTTTGTGATTAAGTTTTATTTATCAACTTGGTCACCTTGTTTCTATTTTTATAATTGTTCTATGATTTGAGTGATGGTCTTATTGGATTGTGTTCTACTCCATGATTGGAAGTTGATGTCATTGATGAGCTTTTTTTATGACCATCAATCTTGTGATATGATAAACTATGAGAATTTGGTAATTAATGTATGGAGATGTTTAATATGAGGTTGGATAGTTTGGATTTAGCTATAGGATGTGATATCCTTTATTATGATCCAACACTTTTATTTTGTGATTATTTTCATGATTTAATGATTTACGATAAGTCTTTTGAGGTTATTGGTTTTTCCTTCTCTTTATTTTAAATTAGAGCATTAGGGTAGGTTATCTAGGGGCATAGAGGGGAAATGGCTTGCAATGGGGTTGGGGCCCTAAAGTGGCTTCTAGGGTAACTCATTGTAGGTAATTCATCATCCATACATTAGAATATGTCATTGGATGCTAAAATACATTAGAGAGGACTCATTATACGAGTTACAACTATTAAACAACAAGTAGAATGGTCCTAGTTCATGAAGTGACCCTCAAAACTTAGGATTCCTCTATTCTGTTAGGGTACAATCAAAACAAGTATATTGAAATGAGTAATTTAAAGCCTCAAAATGATTTTTACATGTCTAAAATACTTATCAAAAAGTTTATGGACTATTAAGAAATGCATTCAAAAGAGAACTTCAAAATTTAAATGAGAAATGCATAAAAATCGTGAATAACAATTGCAGAAGTTTGAACTATTATCAAAATATGAATGATACACTTCAATCTATCTCTTTTGATGCCTTCATTGGTGTACATATATGGATTATCATCTGTTCATATGCCTAGAAAGATTGTACAAATCCTACAACTCCTCAAACTACCTTTCCTTGCCAAGGGAAACTAACCATTACATTTTAAAAATTTGAATTTTTAAACTTAAACAAATAAACTCTTAAGCCCATAAAATTTTCCTATGACATTATTCTAACATTATTACAATATATATGATCCCTTACATGCATTTGAATTCATTTGGAAACATTAATATCATTTTTCATGTTTTGGTTCTATGGTTCGTATCAGGACCATAAGGATATTTGACTCCTCTATGAAGATCATTATATCCAATGGCCATTATAGGCCCTGATACATGATAATTGAGCCTTAATGACCCAAACTCATCACTTTTATTCTTGAATTATTTTAAGGTTGTCCTTGGTTCCACAGGTGCCCTTGCACCAATTTGTGTTTCAACTTTATGGATGGATTTGCTTGTTTATGATTATCATTTGTTGTAATTAAGGTTAATCTTGTGAATGTTGGTTTACATTTAAGAGATTAAAAAGTTGGATTATTTGGTAGATTAATGATTCAGCCCCCCTCTTAGTAATCCAATCTTAGGACTAACAATTGGTATCAGAGCTTTGGTCCTTTGTTGTGGTGAAACTTAACAACTTGAGGTAAAGATTTGAAGATGGTAAGAAAGGAAGGTCCTAAATCCACAAGAGAGACCTAATTAGTTTGTTGTGGTCATATGAATCTCTATCTTAAAGGTATGGGTGATCAGTATTGGAATCATGTGGTTAATAATTATACTACCCCTTCAAGAACACTGACTGTGGATCAATTAAAGGTCAAGCAAGAACATACTACTACTATGGAAGTTATTGCTAGTACTCTTTCAGATGTAAAGTTTATTGATATCAAAGACTTGTATACTGCTAATGAGATGTGGCATAAGTTGAAGACCATCTATGGTGGAGATCCACATGTGCAAAATGAAAAGGTTGACAGTTTGAAAGGAAAGTATGATGATATATAAATGCAAGAAAATGAGAACATTGTACAATATAGTTAAACAATTAAAGAAGTAGTTGTTGCTATCTAAGGTGTTGGTGGTAATATTCCTAAGGAGGATTTGGTAAGATAATTGTTGAGAACTTTATTTCCTCACTATTCTATTAGGATTTCAGCTATACAAGAGCTCAAATCTCTAGAAACTTTTACTGTTACTCAAGATGCATTAATAGGGAAATTAATTGCATTTGCGTTAAGAAATTATGATAATAGTATGCCAAAATTTGAAGCCACTTTGAATTCATCATTGAATATTACACCTGTTATAATGAATTTAGAATAACTAAGAGGTGGGGGGGGGGGGGGGGGGGGGTGAATCAGTTATCCTCAGGTCCAGATGTACCAATTCAACTTTCTATCTTTTCAACAAACTCAGATCTAATCAGCAATTCACTCGGTCTCTATAGCATATATTAGTTACACAAAACCTATAGTCCACTGTCCAAAAGTAATCAACTTGTAGAATATAAAACTTTCAACATCATTCACATCAAATAAAATTCACACAAGTATAACACCAGGATTTAATGTGGAAACCCAATTTGGGAAAAACCACTTGTAACATGCTACTGATTTTCACTCTTCTGAAGTGAGCTCTGTGAGAAACCAATCTGGTTAAAGGTTTACAATAAACACTATTAGGTGTAACCTTGTTAAAGGATTTAATCACCCTATTAAGAGTGGCCTGGTTAGAATGCTTAAGAACATTCCATTAGAATGTCACCTTGATTAAAGGGTTTACACAATGACTATTAGGTCAACCTTGATTAAAGGATTTAGATTGATATAATGGTTATAAAGTAACAATAGGTTCTGATCTGAAATATACAACTCACTTTGCAAATACAGATCCAATTTTCTCATATGCTGATTTACTGACTGACCTTTATTTCCATCTCCATCTCTGATCTGCTTAGAATTCTCTTCAAGGAATCACCACAACTTTGTTCAGCTCTTCATAGCTTCACCTTAGCCTTCTGCTTAGATTCATTAGTCAATAACACCAAGCTTTTCCTCTCACTATGTAACCTCATAATTAGGTCATCCTTATACCTCCTTGATTAGGTAGATTAATCTTTTTCTACTTAATCTCTTCTGTAGATCTTAGGTTTAGGTCAGATTCATCGAATCCTTCCATCATTTTGTTTTCCTACTTTTCCTTCTAGATACATCTCCAAACTTCTCCTTGAATCCATAAGAAAATGATTTACCATCCATTAAAGGCTCCATGACATTCATTAATAATTTCAACACATTTTACATATCCCAAGAATTCAACTATGTTAGGTGGGATTCTTAATTCTTTCACAAACTGTAAATTACTAACACTCAGTCAATACTATGTTCATCTCCTCAGTCATTACTGGATATCTCGATCATTACTAAAAATTTCTTCTCGACAAACACTGTCTTTTCTCGGTTAATTATTTGTCACTCGACAATTACTGATGTTCAGTTGACACTAGATTTTCTTGGCATATACTGGTGTTTGGTCGACAATAGCATCACTCATCTTAAACTAGATTCCTTCACTTTTGCTCAGTGAAGCCTATGTTTCTAGTCTTTCTTCTTCACTTGGTGTTAAAGATAAACAACACATTACCTTGTCAATGTGCAAACTAATCAATTACCCATTGAAGTAGCACATAAATCAGCCTTTCTGTAGGTCCTCTTGTTATCTCCTCATTTCAAATCCTCTTCATCAATCAAAAGATATGGTACTCTACTAGATAGAAACTGGCTTACTAGTTAAGGTTTGACATCAATGACAATATAACAAGTTTTTCAATTGTAGTTTCTAACAATCTCCCTCTTTGGCATTGATGGAAACACCACATGAACACAACATGATTTACCATACAATCCAAAATCTCTGTGCATCAGATCTTCATTAATATCCTTAGGTTCATTCTGATTCACATCCAAGTACCAGCTCCCTCTTGGATAATTTTTTCTTTGTTTGTTTACTAAATCTCTTTTCTATATCTCTCCCTCATTTTATTGAATCTCTCCCTTAATGTTGTATCTCTCTTCTATATCTCTCCCTCTTTGAAAACAAGGTGAAAGAAACTTGTATCTATCACTATCTTTTCCATGTAGATGTCTTCATGTCAGTTCTATATGTTGTATATTCCCTCTGTCATCTTGCTTATGAATGATTTACATCTTTTTCTTTACTTCTCACAACTCTAGGAAACTCCTAAAGTGTGACCTCTTCTGCATCAATTTGTTAGATATTCTGATTAGCACATTTGATGCAGTGCTCCTATATGTTTCTAGGTAGCCTCAGTTAGGGGACTCACCCCTAATTTACCTCTAAGGTATTCATGAGCATCTTTAGGTAATGCTTTTGTGAATATATCTACTAATTGTTCCTTTGTATTCACATATTCCAATCTCACTTCTTTGTCTTGAACTAACTCTCTCAAGTAATGATACTTGATAGAAATATGCTTAGTCTTAGTGTGCATAACAAATTTTTTTGATGTGTGCATAACAAGATTTTTTGATATGTTAATAGCACTTGTGTTATCATAGAAAATAACAACCAGTTCAGTGATTTCCTCCTTCATACCTTTTAACAATTTTTTAATGTACACAAAATTTGAACAATTCACTGCTGTTGCTACATATTCAACTTTTACTGTAGATTGGGAAATGCAGTTCTATTTCTTTCTTATCCAAGAGACTAATCTCTTTCCTAGAAAGAATGTGCCACAACTTGTACTCTGTCTGTCATCCACATTTCCTGCCCAATTTGCATCAGTGTAAACTTTCAGTTCAAACTTATCATTCTTCTTGTAATACAATCCATAGTCCTCTATTCCTTTTAGATATCTCAATATCCTTTTCACTGCATTCATGTGACTCTCTTTAGGATTTGTAGAAAATATTGAAACAATCCCAAATGCTAGGGAAATATCCAGCCTGCTATGGACAATATATTATAACTTTCCAATCATAGATCTATATAGGGTTTGATTGACTTCAACTATATCACCAGTTTTTGATAATTTTTGTCCAGTAGCCATAGGTGTACTTACTGGTCTAGAATCTTCGATACCAAAATTTTTTAGACATACTTAGATTGAGTAATATAGATACCTTTCTTCATCTGATAAACTTGCAAACCAACAAAGAATTTGATCTCACCAAACATAGACATTTCAAATTTAGTTTTCATCTCATTTGAAAATGTTTGACATAGGGCATCTTGTCCTCCAAATATGATATCATCAACAAAAATTTCAGCTAAGAAAATCCCTTTACCTTTTTCAATCTTCAAATAGAGATCTCTGTTGTCATTTGTCCTTACAAATCCAATTTTTATTAGATAATTATGCAGTCTCTCATACCATGCTCTAGGGGCATGCTTTAATCCATAAAATGCCTTATGTAGTTTACAAAACATATTCTTCTTGCTTGGGTCAACAAATCCTTATGACTATTTAATGTATACTTCTTCTTCCAATATCCAATTCAGGAATGAAGATTTGACATCCATTTGATATACTTTGAATCCTTTATGTGGTGCATATGCAAGTAGAGTCCTTACTCCTTCTAATCTTGCAACTAGGGAAAATGTCTCCCCATAGTCAATGCCTTCTTCTTGTGCATATCCTTTGCATACCAATTTGGCTTTGTTCCTAGTGACTTCTCCATGTTCATTTAGCTTATTTTTGAATATCCATTTTGTTCCAATTACATTCTTGTCTTTTGGTCTCGACACTAATGTCAAGGTTTTGTTCTTTTCTATCTGCTCTATTTCTTCATTCATGGCTTGTATCCAATCTTCATTCTCTAAAGCATCTTTTACTATCTTAGGCTCAAATTCACATAGTAAGCATGTATGATCTTTCAACTTACTTCTTATCATAACTCCAAATTCTTTATCTCCAATGATTTGTTCAGGCTTATGATGTCTTCTTACATATTGTGCCAATGTAGGTTTAGATTTCCTTTCTACTTGATCTTGATCTTCAGGTTCATCTTGTAGATTCTCTGTCTCTTCTTCTAATTTCTTGGTAGCATCCTCCTGATGCTCGACAACATTGTCCTGATGCTTGACATTTTCTTGTTGTGGCTCCTTGGAATTTGGTTTAGGTGCATTACTAGCTTCTCCTTTTTCCATGTATACAAAAGATCTGTAATCTTCAGGTTCTTGCTTGCACTCAACTTTATTCTTTTCTGCATATTCATCAACTCTAACATTTGCACTTTCTACAATTTTGTTAGTGTTAGAATTCAAACACTTGTAAGCTTTTCTCTTAGTATAATATCCTCAGAATATTCCTTCATCACTTTTAGCATCAAGTTTTCCATTCCTATTATCTTTCAGTATATAACATCTAATTCCAAAGACTTTAAAATATTTCACATTAGGTGCATATCCACACCATAACTCAAAAGGTGTAGCATTTGTACCTTTCTTGATTTGTACTCAGTTCAAGGTATAAAAATTTGTACTTATAGCTTCTCTCTAGTACTTTTGTGCAACACTCTTCTCTATCACCAGTATTCTAGCACAATCCATAATTGATCTATTTATTCATTCTGCTATACCATTTTGTGGAGGTGTCCTTGGTATAGACATCTGTCTCTTTATTCCTCTATCATTGCAGAATATAATGAAATCATTTGATATAAACTCCCCTCCTCTATTAGATCTCAAACATTTCAAGATTTTACTTGTTTATTTTTCAACTTTTACCAAATACCACTTAAACAACTAAAATCCATTATATTTCTCTTTTAAAAACATCATAGTAATCATTCTAGAATAGTCATCAACAAACTGAAAGAAATACTTATCACCACAGTAACTTTACACACCCATAGGTCCATAAAGGTCAGTATGAACCAATTCCAAAATATTGTTAGAAGTATGTCTTGCTCTTAAAACTAGACTATCATTTTTCCCAATTGACACTGTTTACACATCTCATTATCAGGTTTCTTCAATCTTAGCAAACCTATAACTTTCTTCATCTTACTAATATTTACCAAATTGTCAAAGTTTACATGACACAACCTCTTATGCCATAACCATACATCATCAAATTGTGCAAACAAACATGTTTCTTCAAATAGGTCTAGATAGAACAAATTACCTCTTGTCTGTTCTCCACTTCCAATTAGTTCACTAGTGGCATAAAATATTTTAGCCTTTCTATGATGAAATTTAACTTGGTAAATAGTACTGTTCAACTATACAACACTCATCAAATTATAGTTAAGACCTTCAACCCAATAAGCATATACACATATGATCTTATCAATTAATCTTATTGATCCTTTTCCTCTCACAACAAATGGTGCATCATTACCAAACTTAACACTTCTAGCTTTGTAATGATTTAGGGTTTCAAACTTACTTTTATTACCAGTCATGTGATGTGAGCAACCACTATCAATAATCCATTTATCACCTTTACTAACATATGAAATAAGTGCAATTTTCTCATCTTCATCAGAATCATCTTTCATAGCAATATAAACAAATTCTATATCACATTCATCAGATTCACTGGTTTCACTATCAGTTTCCACTTCAACAATATAGCAAGATTTCTTACCTTTGTCTTTGTAGTCTTTGTACCTTCGGTGATCTCCATCATTTATTTTGTCTTTGTACTTTCTTTCCTTTCTTTCATCCTTGTCGGTCTTGTTAGGGCATCTTGCTGCAATATGGCCAACTTTGTTACATGAAAAATAGATTATAGGAAGTTTACCTTTGTATTTTCCTTTTCCTCTTTGTAGCCTTCTAGCCATAAGTGCCTCAAGATCATCTAGATCATCATCAAAAGTTTCACTATCACTATCACTGTTATTGTCACTGCTCACACATCTTTCTTTTCCCTTCTTAGACTTATGAAGAACCATTTGAGGCTTGAATGCAGATTCAATGTTGTGACTAGTGAAATTATCAAAATTAGACATCTCAAAAGCAGTAAGCTTTCCAACAAGACTTTCCAAAGTTAGGACATTACCAGGATTACATCTTGATTCTTGTATTGCAGAAACTCTAATAGCATAGATAGGAAGCAAAGTTCTCAATACTTTACTGATAACAGTTATGTATGCACTCAAAAATGACTTGATAACTTAATTAAATATTTAATATTTAATTAATATTGTCTTGATGAATTAATTAAATATTTATTATTTAATTAATATTTATTTTCTCTATTATTAAATAAATTATTCAATTATACAATCACTAATATGACTAAGTCCCCTAGTCCATCTCATAGACTTAGTCACCTGACACATCACCTTGGCTAAAATAATTATTTTTTATTAATTATTAATAACTCATTTATCCTCACAAACACATGTCCTATTTTTAAGGACTACGTGGCCTCATAAGACTTGGTCTCATGACCACATGTATTCTCCTACACTAGGTCAAAACACATTTCCTATTCCTAAGGACCTTCTCAAGACACCTCAAAGAGTCAAATATGACTCATGGGACACTTGTACCAAGAGTCCTCATGGAGAAAAGGTCTTTCCCCCCTTCTTCTCAAAGGTCTTTGTGAGACACTTGACATGTGTCTTTCCCTTCCACCTTCCTCTCTTCCTTGTCAATTTAGGAGGAACATTCCTCCTATTCCTCCTCTCACATTCCAACTACATCCCCTTTTCTCTCAACTGCTTTAACCAAGTCAATTCCAACCCTAGGATCCTTCGCCTTTCAATCTCCACCCTAGGATCTTGCCACCCAAGCTTGACTCCTCCAAAAACCTATAAAAGGAGCCTTCCTCTTCCTTTGAGAGCCTAATAACATTAGTCATTTTCAAGCATTCAAGAATCCAAGCAATCAAGAAACCAAGTAATCAAGCATCATTGTGAGCCATTTTTCATCCATCATAGTTGCATAATCAAGGTTTTAGGCTAGTTTTGCATATAAATCATCAAATCTCCACACTTTGGGAACATCTTGGGAAAAGGAGCATCATTTGGAAATCTGAAAGCTCACCACATCTAAGAAATCAAGGCTAGGAGGACAATGGAGACAAGCTACAATGGGTAAGTGAAGGTAAAGCTTTTGTTTTAAGTTCATTTGGTTATTTGTATTCTTCATTGTGTTGCATTTAGATTGATTTAGTAGGTTTATATAGTTAATATTTCATTTCTAGTAGTTAGACATCTAAATTGCATATATTTTTGGCACCCACCGCAGGGCCTCCCCACAAAATTCAACATTCTATTTTTCAGTTTTCCATGTGCAACATCTACAGGTTTTTTTTTTTTTTTGCGCATTCATACCCTATTCTTGCGCATACATCACTTCTTCCCACGCATCCATTTTCATAGCACCAACCATTATTCTCTAATTATATATATATTTTCTTTCTGCACATCTATCATACATTCCGGTGCTTACACTTCATCCTGTCGCACATTTGTTTTTGCTACACAAACATATCATCATGCTGCACAATTATTCACTGCACTTGCACATTTACACTTCCTACACATTTGCTCTATGTTTCTACACTTGTATTATCTATAGTTGCACATTTGTGTATTTTGTTGTTTCATAGCTTTGTATTGCATTTTTCTTATTAGCTAACCATTTAATGATTTTTTGTTTGTTCTTGTAGACTCTTATGTTGTTTTTGCAAGACGTTTTTGAAGACCCCTTCAAAATTACTGACAAATTTCTTTGCAGTTTCCTTTTGAAAATAAAAAAGGGGATTGTAAAAGAAACCATAACCTTGTTTGGGTTCTTAAAATACGACATATTTTTCAATTTCATGTGTTTTCTTTAGCTTAGAAATATTTTCTTGTTGTGTTTGTGCTTTTAGAGCATTATTTGTAAATTCCAAAATTATAACAACGTATCCTCTCCCCTCACCATTCGTGGATCTTGGGTGTAAGAGAAATTGTTATAATTTTTAGAAGGTAGTTCTTGGTGGGAAAAGAGGTACTCACCCCAAAGAATGACCCAACTGGTAATAGGCTAAAGCCAAGCCCTTCCAAACTGGTATATAAAAAAATCCATTATGATTAGTCTCACAATGGATAGGTGTGAATTTGTTATAGCAACCAAAATCTCCTCTAGTACCCACGTGGTGTGTTAAAGTCCCTACATTGCTAAGGTGAAAATCTTGCTTTGAAAGGATTGAGAGAGTCCCCTTAATTAGGAATATGGAATGATCATAACCACCTAAATGAATGACCTTACTATATACCTTGTTTTAGAGGCTAGAAACCTTCTATTTGTTGGCTCAAGGGGTCACCCAAGCCCATGGAGACACCCCACATTACTCATGGTTCATAGTAGAGATAGCAGTTCTTTGAGAAGTAATGACCTATTGAATTCAGAACTTGGTGTGCCAGAGAAGTGAGTGCACTATAAGGAGGAGCCTCTACCTCCAAGTTCCTAGGCTATCCACTTTGGATATGCGTGGCTGGATTTTATCCTAGTGGGGATTCAACAAATATTGTCTTTGCCAACCTTAGGATTTGTAAGTGTATTTCTACATTCATTTAGATTAAATTAGCAATCAATCATTTCTATTTTGCATGTGTGTGTATATGCATTTTACTTTTACCAAAAACTCATCAACAACAGTAGTCAGAGAACCAAAATTTTCCCAAAATTTCCAAGTGAAACTGTAAGAAAACCAGAGTTGCGCATCCATCACATTCTTCTACACATTTGATCAATTGTCCCATGCATTTGTCACTACCATTATGCATCCCTTGCATTCTGCTACGTATTTTTTATCTTCTGCTACACATGCATAACATTGTCCTATGCATTTGTTCTTGTGCATTCATCACAAAGACCTTTTGTATGAACCTTAGCATTTTCAAACAGATCTTTTTGGATACCCATTTTTTTCTTCCTTCCGATTCTGGAAAAACATTTGATCTATATAGAACTTTGATACCTAGTTTGACCATTTTCCTCAAATTTCATCATCTTTTCATTCATCCCAAATCCTCAAAATCACTAATTAGTGTTGAATTACTACATTGGATATCAGATTTGATCTTTGTGAGTTGTCTATCAGGATTTATCATCCTTAACCAAGAACTTACTTAGGTTTCATCTCTTGAATATCTTTGTCATATCATAGTGAGATCCATACATCCTATCTAGACTTAAATTATCAGGTTTTATACTTATCCCAAAACTTTAAGGTCCCTTTCCACATCTATCTAATCAAAACATATCCATTTGATTCATCAAAACTTTTATCCCATCTGTTAGAAAGTAAAGATCCCCAAGATAACTGAGAGGGGGGGGGGGGGGGGGGGGTGAATCAGTTATCTGATAATTTAACCATTCAACTGATTTAAACAATATAATTAATGTAGTAATCAACCATAGAAAGATAACCATACACAATTGCACAATAACACAAGATATGTTGACTAGGGAACCTCTTGAAAAGAGTAAACCCTGGTGGGAATGATGCCCAAAAAATGATGCACTAATATGAAAGTTCCTTGTTAGAGGATGGACCCTATTAGGAGTCTTATGAAATATATTCAGTACATATAAATCCCTGTTAGGAGATTTTGAATCCCTGTTAAAAGATTCTAACCCGGTTAAGAGTTTATGGAAGACAGAAGGACCCACTGCCCAAACAGCTTCAAGGCAAGATCTCTGAACCCATTGTCCAAAAGATCTTAGAATTATTTAATAGAATAATATGATATATATTACCTCCTTCACACTATGCCAAAACCACACTCTCTACTACACAAGATCACAATTCCAGATCTCTGTACTCACAAGTCTTCCTTCATCACTGAATTAGCTCTTTTCTTCACTTCATGCATATATTCACATCTCAACCTTCATATTACATATTGCAACAAGGAAAAAATTCCTTCATATATACCAAACTCAAATAATTACAAATGAGTCGGTCCTCAATTACAAAATAATAAATTCTACATGCTACACACAAAATTTCACATAAAACTATCAGCTTCCAGATACTATAACTTTCTCCAAACATATCTTCGAAGTTTGCACTATGAACCACATCATCATTAATGAGTCTCCAACATCCCTTTAACTGTGCAAAATCAGATTCCATCCCAGCTAAGAGATATCCTCCGATTTCTAAAAATCGCTTCACAGAAACACTGTCTAAACACTGCTTTCACCAAAATGCTCATAACTCTCATAAATGAATGAATTTCTTTTTCACTGTTAACCATAGGTTAATAACACACCAAAGAACATACCATCAACTACACAAAAGCCAATCTGTAATACAACATGTGTGCAAAACTAAACTGTACCTTCTTTCCTGCTGATATCCAGAATATCATTGTGTTGACATCAATGACAATCCGAGTCATGAATGCAACAACAACTACTACAGAATGACTGCCAAAATACTTTTCATTCATTCCTAACAATCTCCCCCATTGGCATTGATGGCAACATAGATGAAAAACATCCAATGTTCCAAAAATCCAATACTGCAACATCACTGCAAAATATCAAATTAAATCTTGCTTCATTTTCCTATTCAGCTTTCTCATACAATCCACAATGTTTTTCATGTATATCTCTCCCCCATTGACATCAATGACAAAAATTCCATCACTAATTCAACAACAACTTAATGTCAAAAGACACTTTTCAGAAAATACAATAACAAGAGTCCTCATGACTCAGCTCATAAACTCCCCCATAGAGGAAGTTCCAACATCCAATCCAGAAGAAAGATAGGGCTCATATACCACTAGATGAATGCAATCATCTCCATCAATTCTCAAAAATAGGTTGGGGCATAACCCCAAGCATACCTCTCAGATACACAAATGTATCCTTAGGTAAAGGTTTTGTAAATATATCTGCTATCTGTTCCTTTTTGCTTATGTACTCCAATCTTACTTCTTTTTCTGCAACTTTCTCTCTTACAACATGATACTTGATCTCAATATGTTTAGTCTTAGAATGTAAAACATGATTTTTTGACATACTCACTATACTAGTGTTATCACAATGTATAACAATAGGCTCATCAAACTTTATTCCAATATCCTTCAACATCTGCTTCATCCAAATAATCTGATTACAATTATTTGCTGCTGTAACATATTCTGCTTTTGCTGTACTTTGTGAAGTACAATTTTGCTTCTTACTTAACCAAGAGACCAATTTTCTTCCAAGAAAAAAGGCTCCACCACTGGTGCTTTTCTTGTCATCAACGCTACCTCCCCAATCTGCATCAGTATAGGAACATAAAGTAAAATCATTAGAATTCTCATAGCATAATCCATAATCCATTGTTCCTTTCAGATATCTCAATATCCTCTTTACTGCTGCATAATGTGATTCTCTAGGTTTTGCTTGAAATCTTGCTACAATCTCAACTGAATGTGCTATATCAGGTCTTGTATGTGTCAAGTACTACAATCCTCCAATCATAGATGTGTATTTTTTCTGCTCAACTACTAGTGTCTCATCTTTGCTAGATAACTTATGTCCAGTTACCATAGGTGTTCCAACAGGTTTAGAATATTTCATTCCAAATATTTTCAATAAGTCATTCAAATACTTAGTCTGACTTACAAATATACCTTCCTTGCTTTGTGTTATCTGTAATCCCAAAAAATATTTCATTTCTCCAATCATGTTCATCTCAAATTCAGTCTTCATTTCATCTGCAAATTTGTCACTAGCTTCATATTCTCCTGCAAAGATAATATCATCAACAAATATAACTATAACCAACAAACCATTCTCAATTTCTTTTGTGTATAATTTACTATCTGCTGTTCCTTTTATAAATCCCAATTTCAATAAATACTTATCCAATCTTGCATACCAGGTTCTAGGTGCTTGTTTTAATCCATATAAAGCTTTCTTTAACTTACATACCATATCTCCTTCTTGTGTCAAAGGAAAACCTTCAGGCTGCTCAATGTAGACTTTTTCTTCCAATTCACCATTCAAAAATGCTGATTTCACATCCATCTGATACAATTTGAATTTCTTGTAAGCTACATATGCTAGAAACATTCTCACTACTTCAAGTCTGGCCACAGGTGCAAAAGTTTCTTCATAGTCAATTCCTTCTTGTTTTGAATATCCTTTACATACCAATCTTGCTTTGTTTCTTATCACTTCTCCTTGTTCATTCATCTTGTTTCTGAATACCCACTTTGTTCCAATCACATTCTTGTCTTCAGGTCTAGGGACCAATTCCCATGTCTTGTTTTTTTCAATCTGCTCCAGTTCTTCTTTCATAGCATTAATCCAATGTTCATCTTCACAAGCTTCATTAGTAGTCTTAGGTTCAATTTGAGAAATCAAACATAAATGTACCTTATTTTGAGTAAAAAATCCTCTGTCTAAACTTCCAATAACTTGCTCAACAGGGTGATGTCTCGAAATATACCTATTAGGTGTCATAGTTACTGATCTTGTTTTGACTGTAGATTCTTCTCTACTTTCTTCTCTATTTTCTTCTTTGTTTTCTTCTCTATTTTCTTCAGTATGACTTTCATTCAGCAAATCACTGTTAGCTTCAAAAAATAATTCTACATTTTCAATGTTAGGCTGAGGTTGTGCTTCTCCATCAGATTCATAATCAAGCATTCTTTCCTGAATTTTAAACTTCTCATCAACTTTTACATTTGCACTTTCAACAATAGTCTTAGTTCTTTTGTTATAACATCTATATGCTTTTCTTTTTAAAGAATATCCAAGAAATATTCCTTCATCACTTCTAGGATCAAATTTTCCTATATCATCATCTCTCTTTATATAACATTTACTTCCAAAAATTCTAAAGTACTGAACTGAGGGTGTATGTCCAAACCATAATTCATAAGGTGTCTTGTTTGTATCTGCTCTGATTTGTACTCTGTTCATAGTGTATACTGTTGTGTTCACTTCTTCTCTCCAAAAAGTCTTAGCCAAATCATTTTCAAATAACATAGCTCTTGCTGCTTTAGTTATTGACTTGTTCCTTCTTTCTGCAATACCATTTTGTTCTGGTGTTCTAGGGGCTAAAAGTTGTCTCTTAATACCATTCATTTCGCAAAAGGTGTTAAAATCTCTAGATGTAAATTCACCACCTCTATCAGATCTTAGACACTTAATCTTCATTCCAGATTCATTCGCAATTTTTCTTTTCATGATCTTAAATTTATCAAATGCTTCAAGTTTTTCTTTCAAAAATGCAATCCACATCATCCTTGTAAAATCATCAACAAGAATCATAAAATACCTTTCTCCATAGAATCCTCTAGTCCTAGTAGGACCACTCAAGTCTGTATGAACAATCTCTAGCTTCTCTATCGATGTGAACTTCTTGTTGGGAAATGAACTCCTTTTCTACTTTTCCATAATACATTCTTTGCAAATCATGTTAGTAGGTTTCATAATTCTAGGTAAATCTCTTACCGCAAGTGTAGTGCTCACCTTGACAATATTATCAAAGTTTATATGACAAAACCTTTTATGCCATAACCAACTGTCATTAATCTTAGTTATCAAACATGTCATCTCAGTAGGATTCAACTGAAATACATTACCTCTGGTTTTGGATCCTTTTCCAATCAGATTTCCATCTTTATCTTTTATCACACAAGTTTTCTCAGTAAACCAAACTTGATAACCCTTATCAGCCAATTGTCCAATGCTTAGTAGATTATGTCTCAATCCATCAACAAAGTAAACATCATCAGTGTTAGTCTTTCCATCAAGAGTAATAGATCCTATACCCTTAATAAAAAAAGGTGCATTATTACCAACCCTAACAATTCCTCCATCATAATTATTTAACTTAACAAACTTTCTTTTGTCTCCAGTCATATGATGTGAACAACCACTGTTTATAATCCAATCAGATTTCTTTTCAACTTGAGAAACTAATGCTTTTTCTTCCCTTTTATCAGATTCAGAACTTTCTTCTTTAATTGCTACAAATCCTATTTCCTCAAAGTTATCATTATCACTGTCACTTAAATGTCTTTCAATTCCTGCTTCAAGATCTTCATCATTTTCATAATAACATTCTTTAGATCTCCTAGGTTTAAAGTTGCTTCTATACTTCTTAACTCTTTTAGGACATTTAGATGCAAAATGACCATATTCTTGACAAGTCCAACATTTAAAGATTTTCTTACCATCTGGTTCTCTTTTTACAAGTAATGCAATACCTTCTTCAATCTTCTTATCTTCCTCAGATTTAGATCTACTACTACGGGCATAATCTCCATTCACACTAGTACTTCTTGTAGGTCTAATGTTAAGAGCACTGAATGTTGCTTCCATTCTAGGTAGCTCTCCTGATAATCTCAAGTTCATCTCTGCTGTTTCTAATCTTCCAAGAAGAGTCTCTCTTGAAAAGTTCGATGTACAAGGTATCACTTGTTAAATCATCTGTGTTGTCTGCTTGAATACTGGTGTCAAAGTTCTCAGAATTTTCCATATCACTTCATTCTCTGTCTTATCACCTCCATAAGACTTTATTCCTATTACAATCTCAGACATCCTACCAATATAGCTTCTAATAGATTCATCTTCCATCATTCTGATATCTTCAAATGCACAAATCCAATTATGTAATCTAGCCTTCTTTGCATGTTCATCACCTTCAAAAGTAGAATATAAAGCTTTCCAAATTGCATGAGATGTTTTCAAACATCTTACCTGACTATATTCATTCTCTGGTAGTGCTGACAAAAGTGCTTCTCTTGCAAGTATGTTACACATGAATAGATCTAGTTCATCTTTAGTTCCTGCCTCTAGATTGTCTTCCTCAATGATAGTCTTCTCATTCTTTGTAATCAACCAATAAATTGGTCCTAAACACAATAGATGAGTCTTCATCTTTTCTTTCTAGCTGTCAAAATTTACTCCATCAAACTTAGGGCTTTCTTTTCTGAAATTCGCCATGGATCTCCTTAAGTTGTTAAACTTTTCTTTGAAGGACTTGCTGCTTTGATACTAATTGTTAGAAAGTAAAGATCCCCAAGATAACTGAGAGGGGGGGTGAATCAGTTATCTGATAATTTAACCATTCAACTAATTTAAACAATATAATTAATGTACTAATCGACCATAGAAAGATAACCATACACAATTGCACAATAACACAAGATATGTTGACTAGGGAACCTCTTGAAAAGAGTAAACCCCGGTGGGAATGATGCCCACAAAATGATGCACTAATATGAAAGTTCCTTGTTAGAGGATGGACCCTGTTAGGAGTCTTATGAAATACATTCAGTACATATAAATCCTTGTTAGGAGATTTTGAATCCCTGTTAAAAGATTCTAACCCAGTTAAGAGTTTATGGAAGACAGAAGGACCCACTACCCAAACAGCTTCAAGGCAAGATCTCTAAACCCACTGTCCAAAAGATCTTAGAATTATTCAATAGAATAATATGATATATATTACCTCCTTCACACTATGCCAAAATTTCACTCTCTGCTACACAAGATCACAATTCCAGATCTCTGTACTCACAAGTCTTCCTTCATCATTGAATTAGCTCTTTTCTTCACTTCATGCATATATTTGTTGGAAATAATTGTCTGAAGGAAATTGCTACTCAATTATGTATTGTCTTTGATGTCACACAATGTCATAGTCCACAGCAATCAGTTTCTACCGAGCTCAGTCGGTCTGCCAGACAGGAATTTTAGTGCGTACCGAGTCCACTCGGTTATCAAAGAATATCAGTGCCTACCGAGTTCACTCGGTCATCGAAGAAAAGATAGTGTTTACCGAGTTTAGTCGGTCATCGAAGAAAAGTTAGTGTTTACTGAGTTCACTCGGTCATCAAAGAAAAGATAGTGTTTACCGAGTTTAGTCGGTCATCGAAGAAAAGTTAGTGTTTACCGAGTTCACTCGGTCATCGAAGAAAAGATAGTGTTTACCGAGTTCACTCGGTCATCGAAGAAAAGTTAGTGTTTACCGAGTTCAGTCGGTTATCAAAGGTAAAGGATTGTCGGTGTTTACCGAGTTCCCTCGGTCACCGAAAGATTATAGAAAGTTATGGTCACCAAGCACTGTCAGCCCTTGAAGGACTTTTGCAAATAGAGTTTGCTTAATTCAGCCGATTGTTATACTAAATAATGTTGATTTGACAAATCCAAAATCATATAAATAAAAGGTCAAATGTGAAAAATAAATAATATACAGCAGAAAATCTATAGAAGAAAAGAAGGAAAGGTATATGTGAATTTGTGAAGGATGTTCAGATATCCTTGAGGAGCAGCAGAGATTTATTCGATTAGAAAGGATCAGAATTATGCAGAACAAAGATCTGTAATCAGCAAGACAGTTGCATTATTATACAGGTCATTTTTCATTGTTACCTTCTTATCATTGTAACAGTGAATTCTAAATCTCTTAACCGAGTTGGTTTAACAACCATATTGTAAATCCTCTAACAAGGTGACAATTCCATTGAATTGTTTTCAAGACCTCTTACCAGGCCACTCCTTGCAGGGTGTTTTTAAATCCTCTAACAAGGTCACACCTAACAGTGTGTTTTGTAACCTTTTACCGGGTTGGCTTCTAACCGGGCATCACTTCAGAAAAGTGAAAATCAGTATCTAGATACATTGGTGGTTTTTCCCATATTGGGTTTCCACGTTAAATCTTGTGTCTCTTGTGTTCTTAATTGCTTTCTCAATCATATACATGTGCTGATGAATATCTAAAGATAATATTGCTAATACTTTTTGCATCTTCAAAGTTACTGCAATCTATTTACCGAGTGCTAAAACAGATAACATTGTTAAGATATCCTAAGGGATCTGTAAAGAATTAATAGTGAAGTGTTTTTATGGTTGACTGATTCACCCCCCCTCTCAGTCACTTCATCCATATTCCATCAATTGGTATCAGAGCTTTTGGTGCTTGCAGGAAGGGTTTCAAGGACCTAAGCTAAAGATCAGGATGTCTTACAAGAGGGAAATTCCAAAGCTTAACAGAGATAACTTTTCAGCATGGCAAGGTCTCATGCGACTTCATCTGGCTTCCATTGGTGATTCAGGATGCAAATACATTGATGAAGAATACACAATTCCTAATGGCGCATTAACTGTTGAAGACATTGCAGATAAAAAGACTCACAACACCATGATGATAGACATTGCATCTGCTCTCAGCTATGAAGAATTTGATGATATTAAAGACTGCACTACTGCATATGAAATGTGGGTGGCACTGAAGAAAATATATGGTGGTGATGCAAATGTGAAAAGAGCCAAAGCAGAAAGCCTAAGAGGACAGTTTGACAAGATGAATATGAAGGAAGATGAAAACATTGCAAAATATGTTGAAAGAATCAAAGCAAGTGTAAGTGCAATTAGAGCTTCTGGAGGAACAATCTTAGATGAGACTGTTATAAATAAGGTACTCAGAACACTACTCCCTATCTATGCAATAAGAGTATCAGCTATTCAAGAAAGAAGATGTGAAACAAACCACAATATAACTTTGGATGCTTTAGTTGGAAGATTGATAGCTTTTGAATTAGACAACTATGATAACTATGTTCCTAGTTCCAAAAATATTGAATCAGCATTTGAGGCCAAGGTTTCATTAAAGAAGAACAAGAAAATTAAAGAAGTTCAGTCAGAAAGTGAAGAAGAATCAGAAGAAAGTTCTGATAGTGATCTTGAAATTGTAGAAGCATTACTTGCAAAGAAGTACTCTAGAGGGAAAGGTAAATATAAAGGTAAAACTCCTTTAATCTGTTTTTCATGTGAAGAAATTGGACATATTGCAGCTAGGTGCCCAAACAAGCAAGTCAAAGAAGAAAAGAGAAGTCACAAGTACTATGGCAAAAAGAATTTCAAATCATACAAGGATAAAGGTAAGAAATCATGTTTTATGGCTAAAGATTCTGATGATAGTGAAGAAGAAATTGTCTTTATTGCTATAAAAGATGAATTTGATGATGATGAAGATAAGATGGCACTTATTTCTCATATAAGCAAAGATGATATATGGATAATAGACAGCGGATGTTCACACCACATGACTGGTGACAAGACAAAATTTGAATATCTAGAAGACTGTGATAGTGGTAATGTAATATTTGGCAACAATGAACCTAGTTGTATAAAAGGAAAAGGAAGAATGTCTTTAACCAAAGAACTCATATGTGATAATGCTTATTGGGTTGAAGGACTAAAACATAATCTTTTAAGTGTAGCATAGCTAATCAACACTGGTTTCAAAGTTGAATTCATGAATGGTCAAGCAAGATTGCTGGATGGAAAAGGAAAACTCATTGGATCAGGCAAACAAACAAAAGGTAACTTATTTTATCTTGATCTCAATGAATATTCATGCTTTATTGCTCAAATAGAAGAAAGTTGGCTATGGCAAAAAAGGTTATGTCATGTGAATTTTGATAACATGATAAAAATAAGCAAATTCAAGAAGGTTAGAGGCATTCCTACTTTGAAGAAACCTGACACTGGTCTATGTAAGAATTGTCAGATTGGCAAAATGAGTAAAACTAGTTTCAAGAGTAAGAACTATCAGTCTAAAGAAATTTTGGAAATTGTGCATACTGATTTATGTGTACCTATTGGAATACAAAGCTATACTAGAGATAAATTCTTTATTCTTTTCGTTGATGATTATTCTAGAATGATGACTGTTATGTATTTAAGAGAAAAATCAGAAGCATTTGAAAAGTTCAAATGGTACTTAGAAAGAGTAGAAAAAGAAACAGGGAAAAGATTGAAATGCTTAAGATCAGACAGAGGTGGTGAATTCATCTCCCATGATTTTAACAACTTTTGCATTGAAAGAGGAATCAAAAGACAGGTATCAGCTCCTAGAACTCCTGAGCAGAATGGAATAGCAGAAAGAAGAAACAGATCTATTATGGATTGTGCAAGGACTCTAATGATAGAAAAGAACATCGCTATAAAGTACTGGAAGGAAGCTATCAGCACTGCAGTTCATACCTTGAACCGAGTACAACTGAAGAAAGACACATTCAAAACTCCTTATGAATTATGGTATGGCTATAAACCTAATGTAAGTTACATGAAAATATTTGGTAGCAAGTGTTATATCTTAAAAGAATCCAGAAGAAATAAATTTGTTGTGAAAAGTGATGAAGGAATATTCCTAGGATATTCTAGCAAAAGCAAGGCATACAAATGTTTGAACTTATCTACTCACAAAGTCATAGAAAGTATACATGTAAAATTTGATGAGTTTGCAGAAAAGACTGAGGAAGAAAGCAAAAGGGAACCTGAGAACTACAGAAGATTCGTTTACATTGAACCTGAAACATTGGCAGACACAACTATCAGTAAGGAAACTACATCTACCGAGCCGAGCACAGTTACCGAGTCACAAACCGAGTCACAGGAAGAAGTTCAAACCGAGTCACAAGAAGAAATTCAGACCGAGTCTCAGCCTGAAGTTACCGAGCAAATATCTACCGAGCCCGAGCAACCTGAAGAAGAGATCCTAGAAGACAACAGCATGAATCATTCAAAAGGCAAGGAACCTATACTAGCCAAATATGTCAGAAGACATCATACACCAGATCAAATCATTGGAAACAAATCAGATGGTACTATGACAAGAAGCAAGCTAAAAGGTACATGTCTGCTTACTGATTTTGAACCTAGAAATATCAAAGATGCATTGGAGAATGAAAGTTGGATTGAAGCAATGAATGAAGAATTAGAAAAAATACAAAAGAACAAAACTTGGACTCTTGTACCCAGACCTAAAGATAAGAATGTAATTGGAACAAAATGGGTATTCAGGAATAAGCTGAATGAAGATGGTCAAGTATCTAGAAACAAAGCTAGACTGGTATGTAAAGGTTATTCTCAAGAAGAAGGTATAGATTATGGAGAAACTTTTGCTCCTATTGCAAGATTAGAAGGTGTAAGAACTCTACTTGCTTATGCAGCACACAAAGGATTTAAGGTATATCAGATGGATATAAAATCTGCATTTCTCAATGGAATTCTTGATGAAGAAGTCTACATTGAACAACCTGAAGGTTTTGTTGATCCAGATAAAAGGGACATGGTCTGCAGGTTACACAAAGCATTGTATGGTTTAAAACAAGCTCCTAGAGCATGGTATGAAAGGCTCCATAACTATTTGATTCAGATTAATTTCAAAAGAGCTAATGATAATAGTAATCTGTATATTAAAGAAGGACCGGATGACAAAATTGTATTGGCAGAAATATTTGTGGATGATACTATATTTACAGGGAATGAGGATCAGTGCAAAGAATTTTCAGAGAAAATGAACAGAGAATTTGAAATGTCTATGTTTGGTTTAATAAAATTCTTTGTTGGTCTTCAAATTCAGCAAAGCAAGAATGGTATATACATTACTCAATCCAAATACATTAAGGAGATACTTAAGAAGTTTGGTATGGAAGATTCAAAACCAGTTGGTACACCCATGTGTACTGGACTGAAACTTACCAAAAATGATGATTCAAAAGAAGTTGATCAGACCCTATACCGATCTATGATTGGAAAATTGCAGTATGTAGTACATACAAGACCTGATATTGCTTTAGCAGTCAGTATAGTAGCTAGATTCACAGCAAAACCTAAGGAAAATCACATGATGGCAATCAAAAGAATCTTAAGATACTTAAGAGGAACTGAAGAATATGGTTTGTGGTATAAATTTGGAGGCAATATAGATTTGAAAGTGTTTACTGATGCTGATTGGGCAGGAAACATTGATGACAGAAAAAGTACAAGTGGTGGAGCATTTTTTCTTGGAAAAAGACTGGTATCCTGGACTAGTAAAAAGCAGAATTGCACATCTCAATCCACAGCTGAAGCAGAATATGTTGCTGCTGTAGTAAACTATTCAAATATTGTTTGGTTTAAACAGCTATTAGAAGGTATGAAGGTTGAAATCAAAGAACCAGTTGTTATATTTTGTGACAATACCAGTGCAATAAACATTTCTAAGAATCCAGTGATGCATTCCAAAACCAAGCACATTGCTATTAAATATCACTTTGTCAGAGAATTGGTGCAGGACAAGGAAATCAGATTAGAATATATTCATACAAAAGAACAGATTGCAGACATTTTTACCAAACCATTACCTAAGGATGCATTTATGTATCTAAGAGGTAAGTTAGGGGTCATTCCCCTATCCGAGGCTCACTAAATACAGTTTTAGTGATGCATCAACCAGAACATGATTGAAAATCAACTTGTTGATGCAGCATATTAAAGGAATCATTGCATATGAATCAGTACTTGAGGTACATTAATTTTCACCGGTAATATGTAAATTGTCTTTGGCATATGTTGTCAAAGAGGGAGTGTTTGCTATGTCTTTGCTATTATTTTTCAAGAAATTTTCAATAGTCAGAAGGAAGAATTTTCAGGATACAGGAAGTTTGCTGACAGAGGGAGATTTGAATCTAAACCGAGCTAACTCTTTCAAATTTCTTATGCTATGACATATTGTGTTGCCATCAATGCCAAAGAGGGAGATTGTTGGAAATAATTGTCTGAAGGAAATTGCTACTCAATTATGTATTGTCTTTGATGTCACACAATGTCATAGTCCGCAGCAATCAGTTTCTACCGAGCTCAGTCGGTCTGCCAGACAGGAATTTTAGTGCGTACCGAGTCCACTCGGTTATCAAAGAATATCAGTGTCTACCGAGTTCACTTGGTCATCGAAGAAAAGATAGTGTTTACCGAGTTTAGTCGGTCATCGAAGAAAAGTTAGTGTTTACCAAGTTCACTCGGTCATTGAAGAAAAGATAGTGTTTACCGAGTTTAGTCAGTCATCAAAGAAAAGTTAGTGTTTACCGAGTTCACTCGGTCATCGAAGAAAAGATAGTGTTTACCGAGTTCACTCGGTCATCGAAGAAAAGTTAGTGTTTACCGAGTTCAGTCGGTTATCAAAGGTAAAGGATTGTCGGTGTTTACCGAGTTCCCTCAGTCACCGAAAGATTATAGAAAGTTATGGTCACCGAGCACTGTCGGCCCTTGAAGGACTTTTGCAAATAGAGTTTGCTTAATTCAGCCGACTGTTATACTAAATAATGTCGATTTGACAAATCCAAAATCATATAAATAAAAGGTCAAATGTGAAAAATAAATAATATACAGTAGAAAATCTACAGAAGAAAAGAAGGAAAGGTATATGCGAATTTGTGAAGGATGTTCAGATATCCTTGAGGAGCAGCAGAGATTTATTCGATTAGAAAGGATCAGAATTATGCAGAACAGAGATCTGTAATCAGCAAGACAGTTGCATTATTATACAGGTCATTTTTCATTGTTACCTTCTTATCATTGTAACAGTGAATTCTAAATCTCTTAACCGAGTTGGTTTAACAACCATATTGTAAATTCTCTAACAAGGTGACAATTCCATTGAATTGTTTTCAAGACCTCTTACCAGGCCACTCCTTGCAGGGTGTTTTTAAATCTTCTAACAAGGTCACACCTAACAGTGTGTTTTGTAACCTTTTACCGGGTTGGCTTCTAACCAGGCATCACTTCAGAAAAGTGAAAATCAGTATCTAGATACATTGGTGGTTTTTCCCATATTGGGTTTCCACGTTAAATCTTGTGTCTCTTGTGTTCTTAATTGCTTTCTCAATCATATACATGTGCTGATGAATATCTAAAGATAATATTGCTAATACTTTCTGCATCTTCAAAGTTACTGCAATCTATTTACTGAGTGCTAAAACAGATAACATTGTTAAGATATCCTAAGGGATCTGTAAAGAATTAATAGTGAAGTGTTTTTATGGTTGACTGATTCACCCCCCCTCTCAGTCACTTCATCCATATTCCATCAATATTCACATCTCAACCTTCATAGTACATATTGAAATAAGGAAAACATTCCTTCTTATATTCCAAACTCAAATAATTACAAATGAGTCGGTCCTCAATTACAAAATAATAAATTCTACACGCTACACACAAAATTTCACATAAAACTATCAGCTTCTAGATACTGTAACTTTCTCTAAACATATCTTCAAAGTTTGCGCTATGAAACACATCATCATTAATGAGTCTCCAACATCCCTTTAATTGCACAAAATCAGATTCCATCCTAGCTAAGAGATATCCTCCGATTTCTGAAAATCGCTTCACAGAAACACTGTCTAAACACCGCTTTCACCAAAATGCTCATAACTCTCATAAATGAATGAATTTCTTTTTGTGCTGTTAACCATAGGTTAATAACACACCAAAGAACATACCATCAACTGTACAAAAGCCAATCTACAATACAACATGTGCACAAAACATAACTGTACCTACTTTCCTGTTGATATCCAGAATATCATTGTGTTGACATCAATGATAATCCAAGTCATGAATGCAACAACAACTACTACAGAATGACTGCCAAAATACTTTGCATTCATTCCTAACACCATCATCATCTTGCACCTTTTTATGGTTCAAACTTGATCTTAGAAACTTAAACAATCAATTAATCCAGAATATGTAGACAACATGGCTGGGAATAATAGTAATGAAAATATTTAGTCAAAATTTTCTAAGGATATAAGTTTTACAATAGAGGAAGAACCAACAGATCAAGAATTGAGAGAATCCATGCAAGATCCTGGGTTCCATAAGGTCATGGAAAGAATTTTAGACATGGATAAAGAAAAGTACTTGCTCATGCTTTCTCATCAAGGACTTAGGTTACCCACTGATTTTGATGTCTCTACTCTCAAAGAACCTCCTATGACAAATCAAGAAGAAATACCTAGCAGTTCTCAAGAGACACATACTCATGGACCCTATTTTACAACATATCCAGATGCTTCAACAACAAATTTGTGACATTCAAACTAGATAATCAACCAAGAAATATTCCTTAGATTATATATGTGTTAGGAATGAATGTTGAATATATCCTATGGGGGAGTATTAGCAGCCATTTTGTAGCAGTTATTGTTGCATTCATGACTGTGATTGTCATTGATGTCAACACAGTGATCTACTAAAGATTAGTAGAGAAGCAGACAATGTTTGAGTAAGTGCACTTGGGATATTGAAGATGAAGCTATGCACAGTTGAGGACTTATTCTATGATGTGTTATAAGATCATGGTTAAGA
The DNA here is from genome assembly GCA_027943335.1 of Chamaecyparis obtusa. Classification (NCBI taxonomy): domain Eukaryota; kingdom Viridiplantae; phylum Streptophyta; class Pinopsida; order Cupressales; family Cupressaceae; genus Chamaecyparis; species Chamaecyparis obtusa. The sequence goes on from BSBK01001201.1 coordinate 2,314,090, forward strand.
GCATAGTTAGTAATTCATTTATTCATGGAAGTTATGAGCAAATAAGTGGAAGTAGTATTCAGGCAGTGTTCCTGAGTAGCGGTTTGTGGAAATTAGATGATATCTTCTAATCGGGATAGAATCTGGTTATGCGTAGTTAGAGAGAATTTGAATACATGTTGATAGTGACATGGATGACAATGCAATATTTGAGGTCACAGGAGTGAAGAAATATATTGATTAGAAGCCGACAATTTTGTGTAATTTTGTTGTAATGTGTGCAAACTTTTATTTTGTAATTTGTATGCCGACTCATTTGTAATTACTTGAGTGTGGTATAAAGGAAGGAATGTATTCCTTGATGTAAGTGTGTGTGTAATGAATGAAAGTGTGTATGAAGAAATTGTGAAAGATAAATTATTGAAGGAGGATATGCGAAGTACTAAGATATGGTATTGAGATTTGAAGAAGCAGTTGGTGTGGTTTGGCACATTCAGAGAAGGAGTATTGAATTGTTGAGATCAGTAATCTTTTGGTATTATTCTATTGAGTGATATAAAGATTAGTTGGATAGTGAGTTTAGTGATCTTACCCTGAAGCTGTTTGGGTAGTGGGTCCTTCTGTCTTCTATAACTCCTAACAGAGTTAGAATCTTTTAACAGGGATTCAAAATCTCCTAACAGGGATTCATATGTACTAAATGTATTTCATAAGACTCCTAATAGAGTCCATCCTCTCACAAGGAACTTTCATATTAGTGCATCTTTTGTGGGCATCATTTCCACTGGGGTTTACTCTTTGATCAAGAGGTTCCCTAGTCAACATATCTTGTGTCATTGTGTTATTGTGTATCTATATCTTTCTATGGTTGTTGATTACATTGCTTACATGGTTAAAATCTATTAAGGTTGATAAAATTTATATTTATCTGGTAACTAATTCACCCCCCCTCTCAGTTATCTTGGTGGACTTTACTTTCTAACAATTGGTATCAGAGCAACAGGTCCTTGAAGGAAAAGTTTAACAGCTTAAGGAGATCAATGGAGAATTTCAGGAAAGAAAGCCCTAAGTTTGATGGAGTAAATTTTGATAGCTGGAAAGAAAAGATGAAGACACACCTACTTTGTTTAGGACCAAGTTATTGGTTAATCACAAAGAATGAGAAGACTATCATTGATGAGGATAAGATTGAAGATTGTACTAATGAGGAAAGAGATCTATTCATGTGTAACATACTTGCTAGAGAAGCACTCTTGTCATCACTTCTAAAAAATTAATATAGTCAGGTAAAATATCTTAAGACATCTCGTGAAATTTTGTTAGCTTTATAATCTACTTTTGAAGGTGATGAACATGCTAAGAAAGTTAGATTACATAATTGGATATGTGCATTTGAAGATATAAGATTGATGGAAGATGAATCTGTTAGAAGCTATATTGGTAGAATGTCAAAGATTGTTGTAGGTATAAAATCTTGTGGAGGAACAAAGACAAAGAATGAAGTGATATGGAAAATTCCAAGGACATTGACTCCAACATTCAAGCAGACAATGCAGATGATTGAACAAGTTATACCTTGTACTACGAACTTCACCAGAGAGACTCTTATTGGAAGATTGGAAGTAGCAGAGATGAACTTGAGGCTATCAGGAGACTTACCTAGAATGGAGACAACATTCAGTGCTCTTAGTGTTCATCCTACTTTTTCAAGAAGCATAAGTTTGAGCGGAGATTATGCTAGTAGCAACAGATCTAGAAATGAAGAAGACATGAAGATTGAAGAAGGTATTGCCTTGCTTGTGAAAAGAGAACCAGACGGTAAGAGAATTTTTAAATGTTGGACTTGTCAAGAATATGGTCATTTTGCATCTAAATGTCCTAAGAGAGTTAAGAAGTATAGAAACAACTTTAAGCCTAGAATATCTAAAGAATGTTATTATGCAAATGATGAAGAACTTGAAGCTAGTTTGGAGAAAACTTTAAGTGAAAGTGATACTGAGAATAATGATGATATAAGATTTGTAGCAATTAAAGAAGAAAATCCTAAAACTGAAATTAAGGAAGAAAAAGCTTTAGTTTCCCAAATAGAAAAGAAAGCTTTAGTTTCCCAAATAGAAAAGAAAGCTGATTGGATTATAGATAGTGGTTTTTCACATCATATGACTGGAGACATGAAAAAGTTCATAAAGTTTAACAATTATGACGGAGGAGTTGTTAGAGTTGAAAACAATGCACCTTGTTTGATTAAAGGTATATGATCTATTACTCTTGATGGAAAGACTAATATTGGTGATGTTTACTTTGTGGATGGTTTGAAACATAATCTTTTGAGTGTTGGACAGTTAGTTGATAAGGGATATCAAGTTTGGTTTACTGAGAAAACTTGTGTGATAAAAGACAGAGATGGTAATTTGATTGGTACTAGATCTAGAACCAGAGGTAATGTATTTCAGTTGAATCCTACTAAGATGACATGTTTGATTACTAAGATTGATGATAGTTGGTTATGGCATAGAAGATTTTGTCATATAAACTTTGATAACATTGTGAAAGTGAGTACTACACTTGCAGTAAGAGATTTGCCTAAAATTATGAAACCTACTAACATGATTTGCAAGGAATGTGTGATGGCTAAACAGAAGAGAAGCTCATTTCCTAGCAAGAAGTTTACAACAATAGAGAAGTTGTAGATTGTTCATACTGATTTGAGTGGTCCTACAAAGACTAGAGGATTCTATGGAGAAAGGTATTTTATGATTCTTGTTGATGATTTTACAAGAATGATGTGGATTGCATTTCTTAAAGAAAAATTTGAAGCATTTGATAAGTTTAAGATCATTAAGAACAAAGTTGAGAATGAATCTGGAATGAAGATTAGATGTTTGAGATCAGATAGAGGTGGAGAATTTACTTCAAAGGAATTTAACATTTTTTGTGAAGTGAATGGTATTAAGAGACATTTTTCAATAAATAGGACACCTGAACAAAATGGTATTGCAGAAAGGAGGAACAAACCAGTAACTGAAGAAACAAGAGATATGTTATTTGAGAATGACTTGGAAAAGATATTTTGTAGAGAAGCAGTGAACACAATAGTGTATACAATGAACAAAGTAAAAATCAGAGCAGACACATACAAGACACCCTATGAAATATGGTTTGGACATGCACCATCAATTAAGTATTTTAGAATTTTTGGAAGAAAATGTTATATTAAGAGAGATGATGACATTGGAAAGTGTGATCCTAGAAGTGATGAAGGTATATTTCTTGGATATTCATTGAAGAGAAAAGCTTATAGATGTTACAATAAGAGAACTAAGAATATTGTTGAGAGTGAAAAATGTTAAAGTTGATGAAAAGTTTAGAATTCAGGAAATAATGCTTGATTATGAATCAGATGAAGGAACTCAGCCTAGACCTAATCTAGAGACTATTGAATTATTTTATGAAACTGACAGTGATTTTTTGAATGAAAGCCACAATGAAGAAACCATTGAAGAACCTACAATAGAAACAAGTACTGAGACAGTGACACCTAATAGGAATCTATTAAGGAATCATCCTACTGAGAAAATTATTGGAAGCATAGACAAAGGAGTTTTGACATGAAATAAGGTACAAGAACAACTATGTTTAATTTCTCAAATTGAACCTAAATCTACTAGCGAAGCTTGTGAAGATGAAAATTGGATTAAAGCCATGAAAGAAGGATTGGATCAGATTGAAAAGAACAAGACATGGGAATTGGTCCCTAGACCTAAAGATAAGAATGTTATAGGAACAAAATGGGTATTTAGAAACAAGATGAATGAACAAGGAGAAGTAGTAAGGAACAAAGCAAGATTGGTATGTAAAGGATACTCACAACAAGAAGGAATTGAATATGAAGAAACTTTTGCACTAGTATGTTTAAGAACCTTGTGTTACATTCTAAGACAAAGCATATAGAGATAAAGTATCGTGTAGTGAGAGAGAAATTTGTAGAGAAAGAAGTCAGAATTGAATACATAAGCACAAAGGAGCAGATTATAGACATATTTACAAAGCCTTTTCCTAAGGATACATTTGAGTATCTGAGAGGTATGCTTGGGGTTATGCCCCGACCTACTTTTGAAAAGTGATGCAGATTGTTGCATCCATCTAGTGGTATATGAGCCCTAGGTAATACTGAAGAAATGAGTTATAGGTTGCAATTACAATGGTATATGAATTGTACATAACCTTACACAAGAAATGAGTTATAGGTTGCAATTACAATGTCCTCCAAATTTTAATAAACTCATTGAAAATGGAGTCAAAATTGAGGAAGCTATGGTTAGAAAATGTGAGATTAAGCTTTATACCAAGGACAATGTTGGGTCTTCAAATTCAAATCCCAACAAAAATAGCAATGAAAAATCCAAATTTTGGAATAAAAACAAGAATATTGTCAATGATGGGATTGTTGATAATCGACATGTTAAACCAACTCAATCTGTCCTCAATTTCATGAGAAAAGCCAATGCTACTCAACCTAATCAAAGAAATAAAACCACAACACAAAATACCAACAATAACTCATCCAACTCAAGATTACCTTTTATGCCATGTAGAAGAAATTTTACTCCTTTAGGTGAATCTCTTGAATCCGCATTAAGGAAATTGATCACGAAGAAACTCATTGTAGTTACTGAAATCAGAGATTTTGAGCCTAGGGTGATACCTTCTTGGTGGAATGACAATGTTTATAGTGAATTCAATAGAGGGAAAGGTCATAAAACCAATGATTATGAAAGACTTAAACATGTGATATAAGAATTGATAGAAAGTGGTGAAATAAGTGTTGATGGACATACCTCAAATGAGTCACATACAAATTTTAAAGATCCACTTCCTGAACATGAGAAAGGAAGTTCTTCCAATACTAAGGGTGATAATCAAGCCAATTATAATACCACATTATATAAGTATGTTAACCAAATCTCATAATTTCATCCCTCTCAATATTCTCCCAATGTGATCACTATCAAAGAAAAGTATGAGAGTCAACCAGTTAATGTCACTATTGGAGCCCAATCAAAGGTTACTCTACAAGGTGTTGTCGGAAAGTGATGTTTTGGAGCACTAGGGATCACTTGAAGGTTTTCATTTATGGAAACACTTATGTTGGAGTGATCACATGTTGAGAAGTTTACCACTAGAATCTCAGTCATGAAAATGACTAAGTCCAGAATCAGGATAGCAGGGAACAATGCTACAGTCTTGGTCAGTGATGAAGATATATAAGGTATTATGGCTTGCAAAGTTAACCAAAGGTATTTTGGGATGTATACATGCTTCAATTAAGAACACATGCATTGTGGTTATCAAATCAGTAAGATATAGTGTTCGGAAGGTATGTGAAGACAATAAATCAGTATAACAAGGTATATGAACAATTGTGAAGATCAAGGAGAGTATAGTGGATATGGTAACATGATAAGTTAGGTGATTGGAGTATATTGCTGACTCTTTGGTAATATAAGATCACTGACTCCATATTTATCATTTGCATAAGTTTTGTATGGTATTTGTGAAGCCGACTTGATGACAGATTTTGTATAAATATAGAGTGCTTTTGTGAAAGTGAAGTAGGGATGCGATTATGATGATGAAGCAAGATTGTGAATTTGAGAGAAAAGATCAGATGTGATATCCATAAGAGACAAAGCTATAACTGGAACTATCTAAGAAAGATAAGTTCTTGTATTGTTCACGTTTTGGAGAACTCTTTTGAGACCAATTTTTATTGTAAGAGTAGTGTGCTCACCACCTTTAACCAAGTGTTCTGTATACCCCTAATAGGGTTTTGTAATCCTTTAACAAGGAAATGTACTATGTAATCATCAGCTCCTAACAGGTCTAGATCTCCTAACAGGGATACAATATTTTAGTGCATAGTTGTGGGTATTATCCCCATGGGGTTTTTTCCTTAATAGGGTTTCCTTGAGAACAAATCATGGTGTCATGAGTTATGTGTTGCGCTTATTGTTACAAGTAGTGGTTGTTGTTGCACCAAAATATTGACCTGTTAATGCCCAATACAACCACTAGACTTATAGAAGACACATGAGGCTATTAAACCATGTCATGAATCCCGAGGGGAGTGATGACCATTTTTCCAACAATCTCCCCCTTAGCGTTACCCGAGGGGACTCAAACCTGTGACCAAGCTCTAATACCACTTGTTATAGGTAGTGGTTGCCATTGCACCAAAAGATCAACCTGTTAATGCCTGATACAACCACTAGAATTATAAAAGACACAAGAGGCTATTAAACCATGTCATGAATCCCGAGGGGAGCGCTGACCATTTTGCCACCACTTATATGTTCTTTTCATTTCAGCATTTTTTCTTCTTTATCTATAATTGGTTGAAGTTTAAATTAAAGTTCAGTAATACTAATTCACCCACCCTCTCAGTATTACCTAATTGGTATAAGAGCTATTGGTATCAGAGCTAACACCTTTTCCATCATATGCTTGAGTTGTTTAATCTCCTCTTCTTAAGAGGGTTCTTGCTTCTTGATTCTCCTATCCACATCAAATTTGTAAGGGACTCTAGCACCCTTTTCAATCAAGCTCTCTAGGAACCTAACCTTGTTTTGATCAAGATACTTCACCACATATTGTTGGAATAGTGGCTCTTGTTGCATTCTCATAAAATCTTGATCATCAAAACTTGTACTACTTCCTCCATGTTGAGAGCCATGATGAGCTTGTTGGGAGGGTTGTCTCAAGTTCATAGGAGGTGTTTGTCTCCTATGTTGTGAAATCCTCCTTCCTCTATGACTAGGAGATCTTGAAGGGGTCCTTGACCACCTTCTACTTCTTGGGGTTCTTGAGGGAGTAGATGGTGGAGAGTTATTTTCACTGTTGGTACCCCTATTGTTGAATTGGTTATTGAGTTGTTGGGCTAAAAGCCTATCTTATTCCTCTTGGAATGCTTTTCTTTTCAACTCTAACAAGGCTTGTTGTTCTACCTCTAGGTGTCTAAACCTTTCTTCTTTAGCAGCTTGTTCCTCCAAAAAGGCCTTCTTTTCACACTCAATCCTTTTAAGCCTCTCATTTGCATATCTTGAGGTTTTTTTGAGCGGAGAGTTGGGCCTTGAATGTTTAAACATGTCATTAGTGAATGTTGCATTGACATGAGCATCACCAGATTCATTTTTTGGTCTTCATGTTGCAACCGTGCATCTGGGTGAGCTCACACATAATGTCTTTCAGCTCTTTGATGGGCATCTAAATATCTTGAGTTAATAGGGGGTGATTCACATTGATTGTCATCACCAAACAACATGTTATCCCTATGTCTTTGGAAAATGTCATCAAGATTTTGATCCATCACTTCTCTCTCCTTTCTAGTCATGGTGTAGCTCATGTCCATATCTGATTGAGAAGGTGCTAGAGAGGTACTCAACTCACTAGGATTGCTCTTTGGGTCAAACCAAGCTTTAGAATCACTCCTAGGTGATTGATCAAAGATGGGTTCCTTTCCCTTTCTCTTTTGACGAGTTTGGACTAAGGGAAATTGATCAAAGAAAACTTGAGGTCATTTTCCTTGACTAACTTGGTACCTTGTCATAACCGACATGAAAGAAAAAGACCCTCGGTGATAAGATGACCCTATGAAATGTCAATACCAAACTTAGGATAGTAAAAGTGTTCAATTGTCCAAAAAGAGATGGTAAGATAGAAAGCTGCAAAAGGTGTAAACCAACACTGCCACAGAGGTGTATAATAAAAAGATAAGTATCTTAACACATATGGACCAGGAGGATGGATTTACCAAATATATAATTGAAATTGAATTTTGATGGAAGCGAATTGGATAAAAGAGCACTGAAACTCTCCAAGTGTGTTACCAAAGAATCTAAAGGTGTACTTTTTCAACAAGGATAATTCCTAACTTATCGATGCCAAACAACACTACTTTGGAAAATCAAAAAGCACTAATTCAAGGGGTCTAAAAATAGGAACTCAAGGTACAAATAGGTTTCTAGTAGTAGAGTAAGTCACCTACTAAAATGTGGTCAACTAAGGAAAGACTGAAAATTACATAAACTAGACAGACAACAAAAAACACTCTGTGTGACAGTTTCCAGGCTAATAGTATGATAATTTGTGACCGGGTGATATTTCTCAGGAAGCAGTGCGACAGTTTCCAGGTAGCCTGTACGATACTTTCTAGGCAACTAGTGTGATAGTTTTGCAGCAGAAAACTATCGTAGGATAATTATTAGAATAGTGTGCGATACAGTTTTAGGATCACATGACTCTTGACCAGTGATTGCTAAAAATCTCAGTTTTAAGGGCAATTTGGTCAAATTTTAGTTTAAAGGTTGGATTTTTCAATTTCAAGCACAGTGATAGCAGTAAATAGATAGGTTTGCAAATAGTAGGTGATCAAACATGTCATAAAACACTTGCACAAGGGCAAAAGAAACCTTGCCAAGACAAGCAATTGTGATATCAAAGCAATAAAATCCTACGAATGCTATCATGATGTTTGATATTTGAGAATGTTTACATGGGTAGATCATAGCGAGAACACTTCAAGCACTTACTAGCCTAAAAAGACAATAGCTCAATACTTAACAACTTGTCCCACACTTGATGCTCCATTGCCTCACACAAAGTGGTTGCCCACAATAGATATTGGCTTTGTCGTGGAAGTGCCAATGACACAACCAAAGGAACACAGATGGTGAGTAATCTTGGGGTGATCCGGGTTAGTCCACTAGGATCAATCCTTGCACCAAGAAGCTAAGTGGAAAAATAGGGTGGCCTCTATCTATGGTTCTTAGTAAGGGCTTTCATTCGTAATACCCCTCTTGCTCCCCAAAGGGACTCCTTACCTTGCGGCAAGTAACGGACCTCACGAACACAAGAGTACCTTAAGAATTCTTGCTCAATATTTTCCTCATGGTCACAATCCCACAAGTACTCACATCAAGCAAAGACAAGTACTACATCTACCAAGGTTTTGTGTCCTTGATAGCCTTGAGTTTATAGTGGGTTGGAATAGCTAGTGAAAAGCTTGTTCCCACTTGGGTCGTTCCTCTTCATTGCTCAAGAGTAGGCCCACTAAAGGATTCTAAAACTAAACAAAGAGTGGATCAACCTTCGAGTGTCAAGATTTCTATTTCACCTCAAGGGTGAAGAGCATGCTCTCCTAGCTCAAAAATTTCTCCCAAACACACCAAGCAAAGGTTCAATTACCCTCTTGATTTCAAAATCTAAAAATGGGTCAAGATTTTCTGGTTCACCACAAGGGTGAAGAGCATACTTCTCCTAGCACCAAAAGATTCCTACAATGAGATATTAAGTTCCTATGAAAGGAAACAACTAGTATATGCTGCACGTAAAATGAAAGCAATAAAACAAGCACTTGATTAATTTTTATGCTTTGGGTAGCCCTTGTGCATTTGGAGCTTTGACATGCATTCTTTTAAGCAAATAATCAAGCAATGAGAGCACCTACAAGCACAACTTGTTAGCCCTACAAGGGTTAGCACATCAAAACCAAATGAAACCTACAAATAAACCCCTGTTCTACCATAGAAAATTAGAAATCCGAATCAAACCAAGTAATCTTGCAAAGAAATGACAAAAATTGCTCATTGCTAGGCTTGGGCGATATTTCTGTTAGAGAAAGGATTGTACAATATTTCACTCTGTACCAGTGTGATACTTTGTCTTCGTGTGATAATTCCTGATACCTGCATGTGACAAAGAACATAACAACAGTGCGACAGAGTCTAAAAGGGTGTGTGATACTTTAACTGGTAAAATATCACATTGGTATATAAGAAACTATTATACAACACTAGAAAACTATCGCATGATAATTTTGTCAAAAAAAATCAGAGAGCCAAAATAGCAAGAAAATATTAACAAAAAATTGATGGAAATGCATAAAAAGAAGGACAAAACAAGAGTGTTCTACCCCATGGTGGGTGCCAAAAATGTACACACTAAATAGTGCACTTCTCTAAATCATTACTTTCAAGGGAATCCATGAATGGGAAACCTTGAGAAAGTGACCTAGAGCTCCCTAGGTATGGAGTCACAAGGATGTTGATGGTGCTCTCAGCTAAAGCTATTGAAGCATGCAACCTTGCTAGTAAACCACATAATGGGAGATTCAAAGAGACAAGGGCAAGAATGCCAATATCCTTAAGAATCAACAATGGAAATGCAATGCAACTACACTAAGAATGAAGATGCAAACTAAGCTATGAAATGAAAGTGCATGTATTACAAATCCTTACTAATTAAGCTATGTGAGCTAATCAAAAGCATAAAGAAAACTAAGCTAAGAAAGCATAAACATGAAGCTAAGCTAAGAATGCAAGAATGAAGGCTAAATGCAATAAGATCTCCAAAAGCTCCAAAGTCTCCAAGAAATCCTACATCATAAGATTAGCATAAAAAGTTGGGATCCTAGAATGAGAAAAGAGCTCTCCTTTTAAAGGAATTGAAAAGGAATGGACCATGGAGATAAAGAGGAAAAAGATTTAATCAAGGGTGGAGCTTGAAAGAGGAGCAATCCATGTGCACAAATATCCTCCAATGAGAAAATAAGAGTTGAATTTTGTGTCCATATGAGACAAAAAGTGCTTTTCTTCTTTTTATAAAATAAGAATGATGCTTTATTTGTGCAACTTAGGATAAGAGGAAAAGTGGGGGCTTTTTATTTAATAAAAGGGGAGGAAATTCCTTTTAAATAAATAAAGAATTTAGGATAAAATGGTTAGCCCATAGAATAATCGAATAAATGATAGAAATAGGATTTGATCAAGGAAATTGATATAATTGAAAAATATTGATTTTTGAAAATATTGATTTAGGGATTTGATAAATTGCTGAATGGGGGCCCAAAGTCTAGGTGACCATTTTAGGGTGCATACAATAGGGTCCGACCCTTGACCAGGTCACTATACTTATTGCATTGTAAAGATCAACTCCTAATAGGGTTGTAAGATCTTCTAACAGGTATCATAATACTCTAGTTTAGTTCTTAGCGGGTGTCAATTCCCACTAGGGTTTTTACCTATTTGGGTTTCCCCGTAACCATATATGGTGTTATGTGTTATGGGTGTTTATCTTACTTGCATTGATATTCATTTCAGTACTTAAGCAATTAAGTTAAGTTTCAAGATATCATAAAAAGTAATAATATATAGAATACTGATTCACTCCCCCTCTCAGTGTTCCCATTCCTAGCAATTGGTATCAAAGATTTGGTCCCCTGAAGACAAGTTTATTCACTTGAGGAGATCATGGGTTCAGAAGAAATGAAACATCTGAAGAATAATCTTGAAGTATCTCTTGAAGACATTGATAGATCTGAAAAGGAAATTGAAGAAATAAAACTAAAGGTTAGTGGTTCTCAAGTATTCATCAAGAAACTCAGAAAAGATTTCAAGGATTGCTCTAACAGTGATTTAGGGAAAATGGTCAAAAAGATGAATGAGGAAAACACATCTATGAAGGTTTAGATTGAAGAGTTGGATGAAAAGATATTTAACAATCAAGAAGACTATGAAGAATAGGTCAAAGAAAACAAGCAGTTGGATGAAGAACTGAGGCAAGAAAACATGAAAATATTGGAGTTAGAGAACATAAACAAGCAAGTGGAATCTGAATTGACTAAAGCAAAGAATCATATTGAAAAATTGCACACAAGTAAATATCTAATAGAATCACAATTGTATGCACAAAAGATTAAAGGAGATACCTCTGGTATTGGATTCAATGAAGCACAAAATCAGATCAATGATATGTGAGGAAGAATGAAAGCACCAGAAGAAACTATAGAAGCAAAGAAGACTGAAGATCATAATGAAGCTAAAGTAGAACCATCTAAAGATGAGAGCAAGCCAGTAAGAAAACCTTGTTATGCCTATAACAAGCATGGTCACATAGCAAGAGATTGTAAAGAGGTAAGACCTTTCAATGGTTACTATTATTCATGCAATATGTTTGGTCATAGAGATATGAATTGTAGATCAAATCAAAGAAATCAGACTCAGCAAAATCAGAGAAGTCATATGGTCATACAACTAGACAATGAAAATTGGTAACTCACATCAATGTGACGAGGAACATAAGGCCTCTAGTTATTTTTCATGCTTGTAACAAGGCCAAACACATCTTTAAGTTTTACAGATCAAAAGCGCAAAGACAAGAAAGCCCTAATAATTTTCAAGGATCAATTCTGGATGAATCAGGAGAAGTCAAGTTTGTTAAAGCTACAAAAGATGTGAGCTTGATTTGGATAGAAGCAAAGAATGATAAGGTTGATGAGTATGTATTAGATGCATCTACAATGGACACACCCTCTACATCTGGATGAATGACCCTCATGGTCATAGGGGGAGCTAGATTATCTGTAGACCCCTGCGTGGCTAGTATACTCACCCTCAGAGTATGCACCTTTGGTTATAACTATTTGGAGACTAGTAGATGCAGTATTCAAGAGTGCACTTCCTAATTGATAACAGAAATGGAGACTAAAATTATCTATTGCATTTTGTATTTACGTGACAAGCATTAATGGTAGAAAGTTTTTTTAAAGTCATCGAAGATTAATTATTCACACATTTGCATTCAAGTTCGAGCCTTTGGAGAGCACAAGAGATCAAAGCAATTTGTGTTGGAAGATTGCAGTTGATTTCATTGGTGAAAGGAAGTTAAGTTTGTTGCAAAGCCCTAGTTTAGTCGCGACGATTCAGAAACCCTTGGAAACTTATTTGAAGCGATTAAAAAATTAAGTCATTGTTACTCCAGTTGTGTTTGATGTAGCTAAAAGAAAGAGGTACATATTTCAGAAGCATCCATTCAAGTCTATCCTAGATGATTTGGAAGGAGCATTTTCTAAAACCCCAATGGGAGTAATGCACGTAGAGGACATACACACATATATCTACTATAAAAAGGAACCAGTAGGATTAGATAGAATCAAGTCACACATGGAAACCATGATGAATCCAGACAAAACATTTACGGGTGAGTTTGCGCACTTAGAAAACAACCCTATCATAGAGTATGCGAATGCATATGAATTTTATGAATCCAAATGGATCAAGGTTTTGTTGAGAAGAATACATGATGACTAATTCTAGATAGGAGAAGTGCTTGCTAGAATAACCACTGATCTCATTTATGAGATGATAGGACTACCCAAGACTAGCACCATTCTTCCAAGTGGCAAGGATGTAAGAAAACAAGTAGAACAAGCCTGCAAATCCCAGAGTGATAAGCGCGGGATGAAAATTGAGCCAATTGAAGAAAAAGATATCAAACCCATGTCTATGATACTTGGATATAGATTCCAGCATACAAATAGGGTGAATAGTGTGTCCGCAGCCACTATTTTGGCATCTATTAGAATAGTGAAGGAAAAAGGTGAATTCAACTTGTGTGAGATCTTGCACACATATTTGATGGATAACTTAAGGGCTATCAAGCATGACAAGAGCAAGATATTCAGGTTTGGATAATTGATAATCTATATGTACTTCCATATAGTTGGAAAAGTATCAGATCTTTATCTAGATAAGAGTCTACCTACAATGCCTCAAATTTCATTCAAGGCACCATCTGAGAATTCCTTGAAAGAATTCATGGAATTAGAAATAAAAAAATTCAGAATAAAGATGCAGAGGAGTTATAGGATACCTAGGAGTATTGTGGAGAAGTATAAGGATAGTATTTTCTTCATGGTAGAGACATACATCATGGTAGATATAGACATCACATGCATGGAAGCAGTGGAATCTAGAACTAAGTGGATTCATCCACTCGGTTATGAAGTGGAGGAACAAGTTTTGGAATAATATGCATAAGTTCTACTATCAGTGCCTAAGGATCCTAATGAGCCAAGATGGGGAACCTATGAGGAGAAAACAAGACAAGTAGATTCAGTCTTATACAGTGTAGCGACCAAGAGGAAAGCATCAAAGATCACCTTTGAAATACTAAAAATCCATGGTGTCACTAAAGCTAACCTAGATAAGGAAAGGGAAGCCAATATTTCCATGCAACTTGAGAGTGCACCCTCTTCTCAAGTGAAAATAGAGAAGTCTAATGACCCTAAGGAGAACAAGATAAAAATGGAAGAAAAAACTCCTGTGTACACTCCTATTATTGATCTAGAGTCCACTCAAGAATCTCTTGAGCCAAGTAATATGCTTAATAGGAAGAAGCAGAATACCACATGCCATCCATCAGCTAGATCCATAAGAAGCTAAGGAAAAAATATTCAACCACCTCCTAAGGTAGGATTCCTACCGAATCTAGAAGTGTTGAGAACATGAGTGGTAGATGAAGGAAGGATTGATCAAATTGCCAAGTTTTATGATAGATATCATGAGACAAATAAATCTAAGATACATAGCATGATAATCAAACATATGATTAAGTTCAAGAAGACTGTCTTGGAACTTAAGATAGTTATTTTAGATAGTGTATGGAACATCTTAGAGTTTTTGAAGAGACATGATATTGAGGAAGACTTCAAAATAAGAGAGAAGATACTGGATGAAAGCCTCCCTGTATGCTCAATTGAAGAGAAAACACTGTTGTTAGATTTGGTGAAGTTGCACCTAAGAACAAAGCTAAGAACTCTGCAAATCATGAACGAAGACCATGAGTTGGTTGCTAAGGAAACAAATAAGATATTTGAGAAGGTGTTCCTAGATAGACACATGTATCCTCCCACTATGCCTACAACCAAAGCTCCATCTAAGGAAGATAAAGTATCTAAGGTTCCTAATGTACCTATAACAGGTCCATAGGATTCATCACCCATAGTGACAGTGCCTGCTGTAACAATGGAGTCTATGTCTGTGCTTGGAATAAAAGATGATATAATTATGATTGATGATGTGCAAATATCAATGGCGGCCACAGACAAGGACTTGGATAAGTGTAAGGAAGCCTTTGTAAGTATAGAAGAGGCTAAAATAATTTGCGGTGATAATTCACCTAAGAAGCTAGAAGATGTGTAGATTGAGGATCTAATAAGAAAGGAAGAAGAAGAGGAGAAGGAAAAAGAAAAGGAGAAAGAGGAGAAAAATGAACCTGCAGATGAGCCCTCTATTGAAACACCAGTGATTGTAATGACTGAGGTAATGGATGTTAGTCAAAGTTCACTCCTTACCCCTAAGCCCTCAATATCATTATTGTCAAGTGTGACCCCTGACACAACAAGCTTAGATTCATGGGGAGAAGAAGACCTGATTAAGATCAGTGTGCTAGAAATGGAGAAGGCCAAGTAGAAACAAGTAATGAGAAATCCATTGTTTGTTGAATCAGTCAACATCTTGAATAGCTTACTATGTGAGGACAAGAAAGTGTCTAGTGTACACTTAGTGGATGATGTCAGCTCCATCCTATCAATTTTCAAAACAAATTTATCAAGTCTTGAGGAATCAGCATCAAAAGTTGCCGAGAAATATCGTAAGAAGAGGCTAAGTGAACTGACAGGTAACTTCACACTTGATCTTAGCTCTCTGAAAGTTGGTCAAGCATTATTGAAAGATTTTGCAGCTAAGGGAAGAAAGATAATAGAAGATTGTATGAATAAAGATAAGCTTACTGTAGACCTTTCCAAGAAGATCTAAGAAGCTGAAACTATGATGACAACTGTGAGTAAATCAATGCTAGATCCCTCTCAAGATGTAAATATGTGCAGTAATATCTATCAGGGACAGTTAGACAAAATAGATAAAACATAAAAAGAAATGGCTAAGATAAGGGAAAGGAAAACTTAGCTAAGAAATGCTCTTGTGCCCTCATTGGATGTGCTAAATCAAAACATCAAGGAGATAGATGTCACTATTGTGACATATGACCAATGCCCATGTATATATTTGGAAAAGATGGAGAAGTTGACTTATGCTTTGTGCACCCATCTTCAGACTGTAGATGCACTGAAAGCATTTTGGTAGCAAGAGATCCAAAACTTAAAGATTGCATATCTGGATGTACTCTCAATGTAAGTACTTGGAGTTGAATTTTTTTGAGCACCTTTGTCATTAATATCAAAGGGGGAGTATAGTACATAGTAGAAGGGAGAATATGGAGCTATGTATATGATGTAAAGGGGAGTAGAGTATATAGTAGAAAGGAGATATAAGATAGAATATATGTTATAAATTTTTTGTGTAAGATACAATTAGTAAATTTTCCACATTCCTTTGTTGCCATTAATGAAAAAGGGGGATATTGTTGGAAAGTTGAATATAATGATGTATATGACTATGATTTAGTGTTGTCATTATGGAAAAAAATTCATATGAAGTTTTGGAGTCAGCGCATAACTTAGAAGATCAGAAAAATGGCCAAGTATGGAAGAATGGACAGTCAATAGAGTAGCAGATGAACAAAGCATCAACACACATGCATATGATTGAGTTTTGGAGTGCACCCTTGAAGATAAGCCTTTGGATATGTTAGTAAGACATAGTTAAGAATGCATGGTCAGATGTGTTGGTATACAAAAGATACAAGTTCAAGTGATACAAACAGTGAGTGGTAGAGTAGAACAAAGTATGCAACCGACTATTAGTAATTTGGTTAGCACTTATAATATTATTTTGTAAAGGATATGTGCCTATTTTATTTGTGTTGTAAACATGTTAATATCATTGTATGTAAACACGCTTGAGCTAATTCATTTGGAAGTGTTGTCTGTAATTAGTTATAGGCTGACTTGGTGAATAGTTTTGTATGCGCATATAAATAAGACATGCACCTTTGTATTTGAGAATGGTATGAGATATAGAGTTGATAGTGGTAGAGAAGAAGTATACAAAGAACATTCATAATGTTATAGAGCTTTACAAGAGGTTAAAGCATCAATGCAAAAAAGGAACTGATCAGATAAGCAGTGTCAAAGAAGTAGTTCACCATTGGAAAATACAGTGTGTATCTAATATCCAGGAGGTTGTAGCCTTCTCATTGAGAAGTGAGCTCTGTTAGTGAGCCAACCACCCCTAACAAGGTTATTGTAAAAGACTCCTAACAAGGTCTGACCCTTGATCAGGTCATTGTACTAATTGCATTGTAAAGATCAACTCCCAATAGGGTTGTAAGATCTTCTAATAGGGATCATAATACTCTAGTGTAGTTCTTAGTGGGTGTCAATTCCCATCAGGGTTTTTACCTATTTGGGTTTCCCCATAATCATATCTGGTGTTATGTGTTATGGGTGTTTATCTTACTTGCATTGATATTCATTTCAATAATTAAGCAATTAAGTTAAGTTTCAAGATATCAGAAAAAGTAATAATATATAGAACACTGATTCGCCCCCCCTCTCAGTGTTCCCATTCCTAACATATATATCACATGATGTATATGGAAAAGGTTATACTCTATTACAAAAGATGGGATATTAGGGTAGTGGACCTATAGGATTGTGGAGAGATGGTGTCATAAAACCAATTTGAAGAATCCAAATTACCAAAGAGACATAATGGGGTTAGGATATAAAGGTGAAGGCCCAAAGGAACCTAAAGGGAAAGAGAAGATCACATGTTTCAATAAGTTGTCTAAGGCCCCTGAATTAGAGTTATAAAAGGATGATAAGTATGTGGACAAAGAAAAGAAGAAGATAGTAACATAAATCATTAATAGACTTAGGGATAATCAAGGATAAGATAATGATACCGACTCTAATGATTATGAATGGGATTCATTATCTGACAATACTAAAGAAATAGGAGTTGATGTTGTTCATACCTATAGTGACAATTACCATGAGGGGGAGAGTTCAAGGATTGAATCACTAGGATTAGACCCACACAATACTACTCTTGACGATTGTGAGGAAAGTGAGGATTATCTTGTGATAGTGATGCAGGAGCATCTCGGGTCCTTGGCAATCCTATGTCACCAAAAAGATGTTTGAAGTTTTCTATGTTGCTCAGTTCCTGCTTTGACTGAGTTGGTTCAGTGTTGCTCAGTTTCCTTTGTTCATTGGTGTTGGTTGGTTATCTATCTGGCACTCATTGAATTTCCTTGGCACTTGGTGATGCTTGTCTGGCACTCGGTTATCCTTGCTTACTGAGTTGTTTGTTTTTTATTTCTATTGAGGCTAACTTATGTAATTAATTTTGGTCACAAATTTAATGATGGCATCTGTCATTGGGAAGCATGTGGATCTAGATCTGGTCATTCCTTTTGTTGATGATGGATATGAAGGCCGACTTGATTCAGTAGCCTCTTGTATAAATGTAGTTGTTTGGTTAGAGTTTAGGAAGTTTGGATAGAAGATAGAATCTAGAAGATTAGAGATTATTGGTAGATTCTCACATGTTGGAGGACTTCTGTACTTAATTGTAATATCTAGCCTAAATCGGGAAGGCCTTACAACCCGACATGTATGAATCAATTGAAATAAATATATGAAAGATCTCTACATTCTCTCTCTCACCGTTGTGTTGTTATTTCTGCACGTGATCTCTACAAGGTGGATTTGGTTAGGGTGTGCCTTTGGCCCTCTCCCTATCCTACCCTTACATTAGGTGGTATCAGAGTGAGGTGAGATCTGGATCAAGGTTTATGAATCAAGGTTTGAGGGTTCCTTCTTGTCAAACCCTAGTTGATTTTTTGTGGGGTAGTAGATTGCGATCTATCTTGCAATTGTAGAGGGTTTTAAGATGGTTTGTGGGAGGTGAGATGTGGATGCAGGATTGGTAGACATGTTGAGACAACTTGGTACTAGATTAGAAGTTGTTGAAATAGCCCAGAGAAGAGGAAGACATCTTGAAGATGTTAGTGATGATGAAATTGAGGAAGAACAAGTTGATGTAGAACTTGCACCAATGATGGATCAAGGTGAGGAAAGATTATTGAAGGCTTTTCCAAATATGAAGTCTACAATACACTTTAATCCTCCTGAGTATAGTGGAAAATTGGATTCTAATGAATTGGTGGACTGGATCACCGAGATGAAAAAGTACTTTGAGTATGAATATTTACCTAAGGAAAAGAAGGTGAAAATTGCAAGCACAAAGTTAAAAAGTCATGCATCCTTGTGGTGGGAACATTTGCAGTTAGACAGAAAGAGGGAAGGCAAAGAAAAAATCAAGGTATGGAATAAAATGGTGAATAAATTGAAAGGAAAGTTCTTACCTTGTGATTATCATATTAACCTAGTTAGGCAAATATAAATTTTGAGGCAGAAAGATAGCTCGGTAAAAGAATATACTAAGGAATTCTATAGATTAGATATTAGATCTGGACATGATGAAGATGATGTGGAAAGAATTTCTAGATACCTGAATGGTTTGAGAGTTTCCATCCAAGAAGAAATCAATTTGGTCAAATTGGAGAAGATTGAAGAGGCTTATCAATTTGCATTGAAGGCCAAGGAGAAATTGAACAAGAAACATGAGAAAAGACAAAGAGGTAGGGGTGGTAGATTCCCTAGAGGAAGAGGTAGATCTTATGGTGAAAAAAATAGTTTTGAACTTGAAAAGATAAATCTGGATAAAGGAAAGACCAAGTGGAAAGGTGAAAGTTCATCTAGAGGCAGAGGCCGTAACTACTGAGGTGGTTATAATAGAGGTGGTTTCTGAGGAACTTGTTACAATTATGGAGAAAAAGGGCATAGATCATTTGAGTGTACACATGCAATTAAGAAGGTTGCTAACCCTTGGTGCAAGAAGAGTGACCGAATGAACCTAAGAAGGAAAATAACTTGATGGTAATGAGAGCACTTTGGAGTGAAAGTAATAAGGAAGATCCAGTAAGGAAAAGTTTGTTCAAGACTAGATGTAGATTTTATAATGAAGTTTGGAAGGTAATCATTGATAGTGGTAGCTTGGAGAACTTAGCATTTCAGGAAATGGTTACAAAGTTGTAGTTGAAAAGGTTGGAACATCTGAAGCCCTATCAGATTTTATGGATCAAAGATGAGCATACACTCTTAGTAAGTGAACAATGTTATGTGAATTTGAAAATTGGAAAGTACTATGATAAGGTGTTATGTGATATCATGTATATGGATTGTTATCATATTTTGTTGGGTAGACCTTGGCAATATGATAGACATGCTATATATGATGGGAGATTGCATAAATATACTATTTGGGCTGATGGAAGAAACAAATCTTATTACCTTTGATTGAAGAACCTGTTAGTAATGTTTTCACATCTGCGAAAGTTTTCTTGAAGGAAAGAAGAAAGTTTGTTGAGGATTTGAAGAAGAATGATGTATGTTTTGCTGTGATTCCTAACAAACTGAGTAAGAAAACATAGGATAGTGTCTATGAGGAGATTGATAAGTTAC
Organism: Chamaecyparis obtusa; assembly: GCA_027943335.1. Lineage (NCBI taxonomy): Eukaryota > Viridiplantae > Streptophyta > Pinopsida > Cupressales > Cupressaceae > Chamaecyparis > Chamaecyparis obtusa. The sequence continues at coordinate 2,334,398 of BSBK01001201.1, forward strand.
TCACCTAGTATAGTGAAATTATTTCTAATAATGTACCTAATGGTTTTTCATCGAAGAGAAGTATTGATCATTGCATGGATCTAATACCTGGAGCTAGTTTACTGAATAAGGCACCACATCGGTTAACACCTACTAAGAATCAAGAATTAAACCGAAAGATTCAAGAATTGTTGTAGAAAGGTTTGATCAGAGAAAGTTTGTGTCCTTGTGTAGTACCTAATGTATTGACACCTAAGAAGAATGGAGAATGGTGAATGTGTATTGATTCCAGAGAAATCAACAAGATAACAGTGAAATATAGGTTTCCTATACGGATAATGGATGATATAATGGATAATTTGACTAGAGAAAAATATTTTACCAAAATTGATTTGAAAAGTGGGTATCATCAGATTAGAATCAGAGAAGGTGATGAGTGGAAGACTGCTTTCAAGAAAAAAGAAGGTTTGTATGAGTGGCTGGTTATGCCTTTTGGTTTAACTAATGTATCAAGTACTTTTATGAGGTTGATGAATGAAGTTTTGAAGAAATTCTTGGGTAAGTTTGTGATTGTATACCTTGATGATATTCTAATATTCAGTAAGACCATAGAAGAACATTTGTTTCATATTAAGAAAGTATTGTAGAGATTGAAAGAGGAAAAGTTGTTGATTAACCTGGAAAAGTGTTCCTTCATGAAAGAGGAGATTGTGTATTTGGGATTTGTGATTTCAGCTGATGGTTTGAAGATGAATCCTGAAAAGGTTGAAGCTATTTTGAATTTTCCTACACCTCAGAATGCTAGTGAGGTAAGATCATTTCATGGTTTGGAAAGTTTTTACCAAAAGTTCATTAGGAATTTAAGTTCAATTTGTAATGCTATGACTGAGACTATGAGAGGAGATAAATGAGAATTCAAGTGGACACATGTAGCTGATAAAATTTTTGAGACTCTGAAGGAGAAAGTTGCTGAATTGCCTATTTTGGCATTGCCTAGTTTTAATAAGGTATTTCAAGTGGAATGTGATGCAAGTGGAAGTGCAATTGGAGCTGTATTGAGTCAGGAAGGTAAACCTATTTCTTTCTTTAGTGAAAAGTTGAATGATGCAAGAAGGAAATATTCTGTGTATGATCAAGAATTCTATGCTATTATTCACGCATTGAAGAAATGGAGACATTATTTGATACCGAGTGAATTTGTGTTGTATAATGATCATAAGGCTTTACAGTATTTGGGTAGTTAGAATAAGTTGAATCAGAGACATATGAATTGGGTTGAGTATCTACAGAGTTATACATTTGTGATAAAGCATAAGAGTGGAGTCACTAACCAGGTTGCTAATGCAATGAGAAGGAGATCTTTGATGACCTAGATGAAGATTGAAGTTCTTGGCTTTGATGACATGAGAGATTCTTATGAATTTGATCCTGATTTTTTTGAGTCATGGAGAAAGTGTAGAGAACCTATTCAAGATCAATCGAGTACTAAAAGGGAAGAATATTTTATTCAATAAGGTATGTTATTTAAAGGTATTCATTTGTGTATACCGACAGTACCAATGAGAACTAATTTGATAAAAGAGAAACATAGTAGTGGTTTGGCTGGACATTTTGGTGTTGATAAGACATTGAATTTGCTTAAGGAGAAATACTTTTGGCCACAGTTGTATAAAGATGTTCAGAAATTTGTGAAAAGTTATGGAATTTGTCAAGTTACAAAAGGAGTAGGTCAACATATTGGATTGTATACACCGATTTCTATTCCTGAGAAATCTTGGATTGATATTAGTATGGATTTTGTTCTTGGCTTACTGAAGACAGTAAGAGGTAATGATTATATATTTGTTGTTGTGGATAGATTTTCTAAAATGGCACATTTTATACCTTGTAGAAAGACATTAGATGCAGTACATATAGAAAATCTTTTCTTTAAGGAAATTTTTAGATTGCATAGAATACCAAGGAGTATTATCTCTAACCAAGACAGTAAATTTGTTGGATACTTTTGGAAGACCCTTTGGAGAAAGTTTGGCACCAAGTTGAAATATAGTTCTACATTTCACCCATAGACCGATGGACAAAAAAAAGTTGTTAATAGAAGCTTGGGAAATATTTTGAGATGTATAGTTGGAGACACACTGAGTAGTTGGGATTTTGTGTTGGCACAAGCAGTGTTTGCATACAATAATTTAGTGAATAGGAGTACTGGAAAAACACCTTTTGATATTATAAATGGCATACAACCGAGAGGTATATCAGATTTGAGGGATATTGTTGATGAAAGAAAGAGAAGTACTGAAGGAGTAAAGTTTGCTAAGTACATGAAGACATTGCAGGAAGATGTGAAATATAAGTTGGAGAAAAGTAATAAAAAATAAAAAGACAGAGCTAATAGATCAAGAAGACATAATACATTTACAATCGGTGATGAAGTGATGGTTCATTTGAAGAAAGGCAAAATTGCTGTTGGAACATATGGGAAGCTGAAAATGAACAAGTTTGGACCTTGCAAGATACCGAAGAAATTTGATAGTGGAAATGGTTATGAGATTGAGTTACCTGATGACATGGATATATCACCTATTTTCAACATTTCTGATTTGTATGAGTATCATGAGCCAGATGAAGAATCACAGTACCGAATGATTATCCTAAGAAACTGTAGACATCTAAAAATCCTGTAGAAAATAAAGTATTTTTATTTTCTAAAAAATCCCTGATGACATCAACATTTATTAATTAATTAATTATTTATTTAATTAATTTATTTTTATTTCATTAAATCCGTTTATCTTAATTAAAAATATTTAATTAAGAAATCCCTCCCAAAAATGTTTAAATCTTATTTAAACATTATTCCCCTATTTATTAATTATTTAATTAATAAATTGACCAAAAATCCCAAAATAAATAATTAATTTATTTTTTGCCCAAAACTTGGCCAATTTCCTTAAGACCACTAACCTCTTCCAGAATCTTCTAATCCTTCTTTAATTTTGATTCAAGGCTAATCCCATCATTTCCTAACCCTAATCCCAGCTCAAAATATTTAATTAAGATTAAATATTTAATCCTCATATTTGTTAAATTCATTTTTAATAAATATTCTCAAACCTAAAACCATGGAAATAAATAAATCTTTATTTATTTCCTAAAATCCATGTTTATCCTAAGGAAATTCTAGACTCTTCTAGAAAGTCCTAACCCTAATCCTAATCCTAATCTCCCTCCCTTAATCCTGTCACATTCCCTAACTAAGGTTAGCCAACTCCTAAGCTTAACCCAAAGTCAACAAACTTCTAGAGACTTCTCTTACATGCATTAAGTGCATTTAAGGCCTCCTTATCCCTCTTACATGCATTTATCATGCATTTAAGAAGCCCCTCACCCCTTTCTTACACCCTTTGACCTTAGGCACATTTCCCAAATTGTGCACATTCCTCCCATCTTTCAACCCAATGCCCTTGTGACACTTGTCACAAGGAGGTGGCCCTGAACTAGCACAATCCATGTGCTCCTCTTTGAATGAATCTTGGCCTCTCTTAAGGATTTTGATCCTGGCCATTCATTCCTCCTTCCCAAATCCTATAAATGCTCCTCCTTTCAAGAGCAAATTCATTAGCTTAGCTTTTATTCTCATGCATTGTTATCATGCCCTTTTGCTTCTAGCCTTAGCATAATCATCTTAATTTAACTTACTTTCAAGCATTTTAGCTCATCCTAATTTAGTAATAATGGATTAACATAGTTCATTTCATTATTTTGCATAAGCATAGCATCATCACATCTCTATTTGGCTTAAAATCAATCTTAGCATAAATCTCATGTAGCTTAATATTCATATCAGCATCATTTTGATCCTTGAGGCCTTAGGGGCAAATCAGGTGTTCTATACCTGTTTTGTGCCATTTTGGGGTTTTCATGGATTTTCATCCATCTTAGTATGCATTAGAATATGCTCCAAGTGCTTAGAGAGCACACCCACATCCCCTTAAGAAAGAGAAAATCAAACAGTGCTTAGGTGCACTTGTTTAGGCTTAATCTGAGGTGGCTTAGTTTAGAGTTTTATTTGTTTTGCATTGATTTCATGCTTAGACTAACATCTAATCTTTGTTTGGCTTGAAGTCTTTCAAAGCAGGTACCCTTGAAAGCCTTGTCCACATTCTGGCACGCCCGGTGGGACCAAAAACCACAATCATTTTGATTAGATCATACTTTATATTCTTGTATTTGTAGGAAACAAAAGAAATATCACCTTCAAGCAAAGAAATGTCACCTACGGAAATTAAATGTCTCCTTCAAGCAATTAAATCATGCCTTCAAGCAATCAAATGATGTGTACAAGCTCTGTATCCACGCCTAGTTTCTGATAGATTTTCGCCATTGATAACTTCTATTCTGCCTCAAAACTCTTCTTCTGTTGCCCACAAGTAATTAAATCATGCCTAGAACATAAGTAATCATGCCTGTGAGATAAAATTTTACGCATTTGGGTACAAAAGTCTCGCTTGTAATCATCCTTTGTCACCTGCGGTATTTTATTTATCGCCTGTAATCATTTTGTTATTGCCTGTAAACATTCCACCATCGCTCGGAGTATTTCTGTGTCGCCTGTAAATCTTTCTCTACCACCTGAGGCCATTTCTTTGTCACCTGGGAAATCTCTCCATCGCCTTTGCATATTTACCTATCACCTGTGAGCATTTATCTATCACCTATACAAAAGCTCATGTCGCCTGTGAACCTTTACTATCGCCAATGCACAAAGCTCCTGTCGCCTGTGAACCTTTTACTGTCGCCTATCCAAAAAGCTCCTGTCACCTTTGAACTTTTTACTATCACCTATACAGAAAGTTCCTGTCACCTATGAACTTTTTCCTGTCGCCTTTGCTCTCGAATTGATATTGGATTCATTTTTCTTAAGCAAAAGTCAAACAAATCTTGAATGAAACTAAGGAAAAGAAATTAGGTCCTAAAAGTCATTATCATTTTGAAAATCAAACACAATCTTGAATGATCTAAATTGGAAAGAACAAGCATCTCTATTCCCTCCTTTTCAATTCAAGCAAATCACAAATTCAATCTTGAATGCCTTAAAGACAAAACAAAGCACTTGAAAGTTCTAAATCAACACGCACATCTCAATCTTGAATGCCCAAAGGAAAGAAATTGCAATCGCTCAAATCATTTACATTTGGACAAAGAACAAATCAAAGCTTAAACACTTGTGTCTTCAATTGTTCAAATTTAATCATCACTTAATTAATTTGGGAAAAAGAACAACTTGCTTGATGTGCATCTAGGAGCTTTTAGTTTCTTGCAAAATCCTTGTTAAAGTAAGCAACATAGAACATTTGGACTCGGACAAGTTCACTTGTTCTACTTTTAGCGAGGCCTGTCCAGGGAGAAAAGTGCTTCCTCCTTAGAGAATGACCTCAAACCGGTATCCCCCCCCAACCAGTATATAAATAAAGTGAAGGCAAAAAGTACTCACTTATATCTCCTAATCCATGGGTGTTTTGTGCCAAATGCAAATGTCTGGGGATAGGTAAATATTCCTCCCCCAGCATTTTTGGCTAGGCTCTTAAGTGAGTCATAGGTGGTCAACATAACTGGGTATGGAGACTCCACAGAACTATTAAAAACCTGATAAAATAGAGGCTACCCTATCTACATCTGAAAGTATCAAAATCCTTGTGCAAGGACCGATTCCAAGGGGTTTACCGGGTCGCCTCAAGATTACTCACCATTTGTATTCCCTTCTAGGGGATACCAAGCTATGGGTAAGTGATTTTGATACTCGCCTTCCTTAGGTAGATCTGCTTGAAGTGCATGATAGTCAAATACTCTATGAAAACACTTGTTGGAACATACACTTTCAAAGGCTTTATCAGAGTTAGTCATCCTGCTTGTATCCCGCAAGGTTGCTTTGTCCCTTACGGAGATTGCTTTTTCAAAAATCTTTGTTGAAATCTATCCTTTTCCATTGGAAAACATCAAACTAATTTACAACTTGGTTCACGATACTCAGAATAGCCATGTCAGTCCAAATCCTCCCAAAATCCAAAAAATGTCCAAAACTTGCAGAATCTCAAATCATGGTCTTCCAGTCATATCCAATCCAATCTTGTCATCCTTTCATCCTATCTTAGGTTAGTAGAGTCATCTTGGTCATCCCCCATCCCCTTGTTTGTCTTCCTCTAGAGTCAGTCTTCTTCCAATCTTAAGCCAAATCCAATCCTAGTCTGACCCTGTCAGTCATTCCAATCTGAGTCTTAGTCCTCCAATCCATCTTCATCCTTCATTCCTATCCAACTCATCCACAAGTCATGATGCATGTCTCAAAACTATTATGATGAGTTTGGTTATTATGTCTCTCCCCTCAATCCATCCTATCCCAAAGATGATGAAAGCCTTGTAGATCACGATGCATATTTTGAAAATCTTAGCAAGTTTGCTCCAAACATCCCCCAGCATCCAATCATTCCTCCAAAATATCCTATCATGCCTTCATGCTTATCCATTAGCACTCCCTTTCATGTCCTTGGCAAGGCAAATCCATTATCTTATCCATCCACACCTTATCCCTATCTTAAACCTACACATCCTCCATATGCATCCTTCATACCTCCATCTCCTACTATAGTCATATCCCAATCACCACCATTCCTTCAAAACACTTCACGCTACTTCCCTTATCTAAAACCTCCATCCACTTATCCTCCAAATCATTCTCAAATCCACAATCCTAGTCCTCCAATCCTTTTTCCCAATCCTCCACCCTATCTCAATCCGCCACCTCCCGTTTCAACCTACATTTCCAAAAATCCCCTCCCACAAGCAAAGTACATCCTTCAAACCGCTTCATATCCCATACCTTGATCCATCACCTCTACCTCTTCAACACCATCATCCCCTCAAGAAAGTTCAAAATCTTCCACCCCACCTTCATTTGAGGACCATCCAAGCTCCCCATCTTCTACACATTCTAATCCCTCACCTCCTCCAATCTGAAAGTCTCCAAGGAGTTTCACAAGGAAGCCAACAACAAATCCCACTCCTAAAGTTGAAGATCCAAACCATTTCAAAACTTCATGTGAAGCCATCATTGATGAGGCCCATCCATTGCTCCCATCTATCATCTATCTTTCATACATTGATCCTCTTCCATCTCCTAGCATCACTGAGTCCTTTCCATCTGAAGTTTTCATCCAATCCCCGCCAACATCACCTCCTCCTAGCATTATCCAAAGCACATCCAGTGAGCCCCATGAGTTCACCCTTCTTCCTACCATCACAGCTACAAAATCTCCCATCCTTCCATCCACCCCCTCTGATTAGTCCATCCATACATCCCCCATCACTCTATCTGCACAAGTCCTACCATGTCAAGATCTTGTCCAAAAGCATGTTGAAATACTCACAGAAGAAAATCAAGATCCAATCCCTTCACTTCCCCCATCACATGTTCTATTACTTCCATCACCCCCAATCCAAAATCCTACAATCCCAATTCTTCTAATCCAAGATCCTATAGATCCTCCATCTCAAGATCCGTTACTATACCCCAATCCCAATCAAAATTCCACCATCCTATCCTCTCCTCTTGAGGATCTTCCAAACCAAACTATCCCACTGCCATCATTCTATCCTCTTGGATCACTTACATTTGTCAAAGGCAGTCCACTTGAAGTAGAAGAAATTAGTTTCATATCTTCCATCAGGGAACTAGAAACTGGATGTTTATCATATTCCCCAAGTCAGAAATATCCTTGTTTGGATAAAATGCTCAAGAAATGGAATTATCAAGGGAAAGGCCTAGGTTCTCATGAACAAGGAAATCTAGAGCCCATTCAAGACAAGAAACATCCAAAATTATGTGGCATTGGTCACACACCAGGCAAAGGCACTTCCTCCAAAAATGTTGGTACAGCCAAAGCTAAATTTAAGCATTCTTTCAAACCCACCATCACATCTTCCAAAGCATACAACGTCATTCCTCCTCCTCCATCGTTACAACCAAAGACAACCTATCACATTCCTCCTTCATCCTCCAAATCCATTTTGGGTCCCTATGTCTTGAAATCTACCAGCACATATCCTTCACATACTAACTCCATTTTGGGACCTTACATCCCAAAATATCATCCCCCATCTTATCCTACTCAGACCTTCATCCAAAATCCAAACATCCCTAGTCAAGATCAACAAAGGCACATGCCCATATCTCCTATCTACCAATCTCCATTCATGTCCCCATCCACATTTTCACCATCCCAGACATCTCCTCATATTCATTCCAATGCTCCTTGCAATTTGGATGCCATATCAAATATGCATAAAGGAAAATATCCACAAAAATCCAAAGATTTCCATGTCCATTCTAAATGACATGGTCAACCAAAGCAATCCAATGTATCCCAATGGCCAGAAAGGCCTAGCAAAGCACAAGCAAAATCCACTACATGGCCACAAAGGCCCAGTAATGAAAAAGAAAAATCCTATGCATACCAATGGCCATAAAGGCCCACCAAAGCTAAAACAAAGATGATGTGGATCCCAAAGCAAAAAGATGTAATGCATCTAACAGAAGTATCCACACTAGCATCTAAAGTTGCTAAACCCCCATCTACTCAGTCTTCTCCTCCATCTCCTCAATCTATTTTGGATCCCAAAGATCCAAAATCTCCTAGCATAAATCCTCCATCATATCTACCTATATCTTCCAAAACCCATCCACTTCATTCATCTTCCTAACAACATGTGCCAATGTTGATCCTAACAACATCCCCCTATCATGATCACTTTCCATCTTTCCATCCAAACACTTTCTACCACCATATATCCCATCTACCCCATCCAATCTGTGCTTTTGCATAAATCCATCCATCCTAGCAAAGCTATACCAACATCTGAAAACATCGGAAAGATCAAATAAATCAGCAAGTCAACAAAATTAGAAAGTCATCAACACATCAGAATATCAGAAGGTCAGCATCTAGTCAGCAACAAATCAGAGAAATCAATAGATTAGAGAAATCAGCAGGTCAGCACCAAATCAGAAAGTCACCAACACATCAAAAATATTAGAAGGTCAGCATCAAATCAGAAGGTAGTACCAAATCAGAGAATCAACAATAGGTCAGAAATCAATCAGTATATCAGTGAAAGATCAGCACAAAGTTAGCAAAAAATTAGAAAATCCATAAAAATTGGAAAAATCAAGAGAAAAGTATCAAAAAAGAAAAGAGAAAAATATTCGTCCTATGGTGAAAACTTGGCAATTCAAGCACCTTGGACAAGTACCATGGTGAAAACCTGGCAAACAGGCATCATGCGTAGGCTTCCCCCAATTCCTTTCTATAGTTGGGGGCCATTCCCTTCTTCCATCTTATCCAACATCTCCTCCATCCCATTTGTCTCTCACCTCCTTCATCCTCCTTTGGATCTTGATGATAAAACAAAGACTACCAGGTATACATACTTTTGGACACCTTCTTGGCATCCATGACACCTTTCAGCTACATATCCTCTATCCAATCCATTCATCCTATCTTCCATCTACCTTCCTCATCCTCTTATCGACATATCTTTTATCGAATTGTACCCCATTCTACTACCTCTGAATGAATGAACTATCCTAAGCAGGGGGCATCTTATTCCTTGGTGACATATTCCTTGGAGACTATCTTTCATCCAAAATCTTCCATCTCCCAAATCCTCAACCAAATCCACCATCCAATCTCCCCAAGCATTCCTCTATCCAGATCCCTCAGCAGTTCCTCCAGCATTCCATCTTCCAATCCTCAAGAAAATCCACCATCTGATCTCCCAGCAGTTTCTTCCATCCAAATCCAAATCTTCCTCCATCCAAATCTCCTAGCAGTTCCATCATCCTCATCCTCAGCATTTCCTCCATCTTTCCATCACCTAGTATCTTCCCTTGTCTTTGGTATCTAGCTATAGGCTAACCTCATTGCAATCCAATGCCATTAATCCCTATCCAAACATTCCTAGCAATCTTCCAATCCTCTCCACATCCTCTAGCTATCCAACATCCAAGATCAAGCCAATCCATCTCATCCAAATCCTTAGTCTTATAGCAAGCCTTAATCTCAATCCAATTATCATCCATGGGATATGTCCTTCCCAAATCTGTGTCATTTCAGGACACATCTTCCGTCAGTCCATCTTGTCTTTCCAGCCCAACTGGGGCATCGTCTTGCATATCTTTGGAGTTTTTAGCTTCATCCCTAGGTTCTTTGTGCATCCTAATCCTGAGTCTTGTACCATAGCGTCAGTCATGTCTCCACCTAAGCTCATTTGTACATATGTGTCTTTAGGTCCCATCCTTTGTGTCCGTCATCCCTTGTCGTTGTCTTTTTGTACATATCCTTGTTAGTCCTGCAGCAGTATCTGATCAAAAATCTTGTTCTACCCAACCTCGCACTTCAACAACATCAATTGTTGACTATCCTTTATCATCATGACCATCTTTGAACTGCATCATTTTCCAATTAGCAACACAACATTCTCCCCATCAGCATTGGGTCCGCATAGATGTATGCTTTTATTTTGTCTGGCCTAAGCCTAATCACGGGTCCCCTCAGTTGTATCCTTCCTGTCTGACCTAATCTTCCACCAAGCACACCAGGTCTGTGTCGATGTATCCTTCCACACGTTCAGACCAATCTTCCCACCATCAATCAAATCAAATCTCTCTCCTTGGCAAAGGTTGTCTTTTGGAGTTATCATTTTGGCCTTGGATTTTGTCCTTTGGGTCTTGTTAATCTTTTATGGCTTCTCATTGTTCTCTACTCAAAGTCGCCAAGATCCTTTATATCATGGTGCGTTGTGAACGAGGACAATCTGGGGCAAGGTCTTTTGATCTTTTGCTTCTGCCTGTGAGTCAGTCGTGTGTTTGTGGTTTCTTCAGCATCATTTCCACCATGCTTCCTCTTGGGTTCATGCGTGATGCTGGGGCAACCCTTCGTGTCTTTTTAGCGTTAGTCCTCTGCAATGCTGGTGACAAGGCCTCGTGATGTTAGTATCCTTGGCAGGTCTCTAACATTGCTATATTAAACTAGGTTGTGCTCTCCACATTTGCACTTGGAGCTTCCCCAAATCCCTTGCATCTTGCATCATATAGATTAATCTTGCATCCTCATATAGCTACATCTTGCATTTTGCATTTCATCTCTTCTTGCATTCACCCATCTTTTCTCTTGGAAGCTTGGTTATTTTATCTCCCCTGCTTCCTCAGTCCTTCCTTCTCTGTTTCCTTTCGAGAAAATTCCACAATGTTTACTCCTTGCATTATTTTCTCGAGGGGGCACAACCCATCATTCCTCTAAATTCTAGCCTTGGGCATCTTATTTTCTTGTCTTTGAAGCCATGCCACTTGCGGCATCGCATCAAAGAGGGGCAAAATGTAGACACCTAAAAATCCTTTAGAAAATAAAGTATTTTTATTTTCTAAAAAATCCCTGATGACATCATCATTTATTAATTAATTAATTATTTATTTAATTAATTTATTTTTATGTCATTAAATCCGTTTATCTTAATTAAAAATATTTAATTAAGAAATCCCTCCCAAAAATGTTTAAATCTTATTTAAACATTATTCCCCTATTTATTAATTATTTAATTAATAAATTGACCAAAAATCCCAAAATAAATAATTAATTTATTTTTTGCCCAAAACTTGGCCAATTTCCTTAAGACCACTAACCTCTTCCAGAATCTTTTAATCCTTCTTTAATTTTGATTCAAGGCTAATCCCATCATTTCTTAACCCTAATCCCAGCTCAAAATATTTAATTAAGATTAAATATTTAATCCTCATATTTGTTAAATTCATTTTTAATAAATATTCTCAAACCTAAAACCATGGAAATAAATAAATCTTTATTTATTTCCTAAAATCCATGTTTATCCTAAGGAAATTCTAGACTCTTCTAGAAAGTCCTAACCCTAATCCTAATCCTAATCTCCCTCCCTTAATCCTGTCACATTCCCTAACTAAGGTTAGCCAACTCCTAAGCTTAACCCAAAGTCAACAAACTTCTAGAGACTTCTCTTACATGCATTAAGTGCATTTAAGGCCTCCTTATCCCTCTTACATGCATTTATCATGCATTTAAGAAGCCCCTCACCCCTTTCTTATACCCTTTGACCTTAGGCACATTTCCCAAATTGTGCACATTCCTCCCATCTTTCAACCCAATGCCCTTGTGACACTTGTCACAAGGAGGTGGCCCTGAACTAGCACAATCCATGTGCTCCCCATTGAATGAATCTTTGCCTCTCTTAAGGATTTTGATCCTGGCCATTCATTCCTCCTTCCCAAATCCTATAAATGCTCCTCCTTTCAAGAGAAAATTCATTAGCTTAGCTTTTATTCTCATGCATTGTTATCATGCCCTTTTGCTTCTAGCCTTAGCATAATCATCTTAATTTAACTTACTTTCAAGCATTTTAGCTCATCCTAATTTAGTAATAATGGATTAACATAGTTCATTTCATTATTTTGCATAAGCATAGCATCATCACATCTCTATTTGGCTTATAATCAATCTTAGCATAAATCTCATGTAGCTTAATATTCATATCAGCATCATTTTGATCCTTGAGGCCTTAGGGGCAAATCAGGTGTTCTATACCTGTTTTGTGCCATTTTGGGGTTTTCATGGATTTCCATCCGTCTTAGTATGCATTAAAATATGCTCCAAGTGCTTAGAGAGCACACCCACATCCCCTTAAGCAAGAGAAAATCAAACAGTGCTTGGGTGCACCTATTTAGGCTCAATCTGAGGTGGCTTAGTTTAGAGTTTTATTTGTTTTGCATTGATTTCATGCTTAGACTAACATCTAATCTTTGTTTGGCTTGAAGTCTTTCAAAATAGGTATCCTCAAAAGCCTTGTCCATAGAAACATACAAAAGAAGTTGAGTAGATTTTGGAGCAAAGAATTGGTAGAAGTACAAGAGGAAAAAAGTATATGGAATATCTAGTAAAGTGGAAGAATAGACTGATTGAAGACAGTTCATGGATTTCACAATCTGAGTTGGATGAAACTCAGATCATACCTATTTCATGATTCAGAGTATCATTTCAAATAACCCTAGGTGTCTGATGCAGGAGCATCTTAGGCCCTTGGCAATCCTGTGTCACCAAAAAGATGTTTGAAGTTTTAGATGTTGCTCAGTTCCTCCTTTGATCGAGTTGGTTAGGTGTTTCTCAATTTCCTTTGTTCACCAATGTTGGTCGGTTATCTCTCTAGTGATTGGTGAACTTCCCTAGCACTCGGTGATGCTTGTCTGGCACTCAATTATGATGAAGTCAAGGTCAGAGGATCCAATTAAGGACTGTCTAAACTTGAAGCCAAACACCAACAATGCGGAATAACACAATAAAACACAATATAGAATTAAAATATTCTTTATTCATTAGTAACCAAGCTTACAAGAAACATGTCGAGTTGTAAGGCCTTTTCGGTTAGGGCCAAATACAATCAAAAGTATTTCTACAATCTCTCAGCTAGTCCAGCTTTGAAACAATCAACAACTGATGAAAAACACTAAGGCAGATCTGAACTTGAGCTCGCAAGCCTCCAAGAAATCTCCTTGTCTCCAAGCATGCAAACCACTAGCTCTACTATTACAAACTATCAGATAACCATATGATGTTCAAGATCTCACAGGATCCAGATCTAATCTTCTTATTTGCCCATTGACTTCCCCTAAACAACTACCCAAACACTCCTTAAATACTAATCTTCAACCACAAGTCAGCTGGAAGAAACAATTAACTCCTAAGCCAAGTCAACTCTTATTACAAACAAATATTAAGTGAAACATCAGTCCGCTCTCACATAGCCTTCCAAAAATTAATTCATCATGTCAGTATCTAAATCCATATAGGGGAATGCAACATGGAAGATCTAGGCTCCCACATGTCCAATGGTCAATCCATAGCTCAAGGAGCACGACCCAAATTAAATGCACCAATCGGCGAAGCTGATTTATCCAAAAACACAAGTTAGTCAGCAAGAACACTGAGCACTTGTAATAAACATTGAGACCCCATCGATAACCAAGCACTGAGACCCCATCGATAACCAAGCACCGAGCACTAGAAACATCAAGTCACTGAGTGACCATCATCCACCAAGCTCCAACAGTACTTCCAACTGAGAACCTTTACCACGACCACCGAGCTCCATCGGTGAAGCCAAAAAGACTCCAACCGAGAACTATCACCAAAGACCAAGAAACTCTAGTCTTTTACCAAGATCACCAACCAATTAACTGAACTCCACCAGACATTATCGAGACTGCCATAATCTTTAGGAAGTGAGGATGCCCCTGCATCAGGTTATCCTTGCTTACCAAGTTGTTTGTTTTTTATTTCTGTTTAGGCCAACTTGTGTAATTAATTTTGGTCATGGATTTAATGATGGTATCTATCATTGGGAAGCATGTGGACCCAGATCTTGTCATTCCTTCCATTGATGATGGATCTAAAGGTCAACTTGATTTAGTAGCCTCTTGTATAAATTTATTTGTTTGGTTAGAGTTTAGGAGGTTTGGATAGAAGATAAAAGCTAGAAGATTAGAGATTATTGGAAGATCCTCACATGTTGGAGGAATTTTGTACTTAATCGTAATATCTAGCCTAAACCAGGAAGGCCTTACAACCTGAAATGTATGAATCAATTGAAATAAAGATATAAAATATCTCTGCATTATCTCTCTCACTATTGTGTTGTTACTTCCGCATGTGATCTCTATAAGGTGGATCTAGTTAGGGTGTGCCTTTGGTGCCTCTCCCTGTCCTACCCTTGTGTTAGATAGATAAATTAGATGAGAGTATGGAAATAGACCTTGTTGATACAATCATAAAACTTGAAAAATTCTCTATAAATACTATTACAGCCTTTGAAATCAATCCAAATGATCTATTACCCCTTGTTCATCCTAAGCTTATAGATTGGAATTCTCCTAATAATCCATAACTTGATGTTTTCCATAATGATGATGCAATTATCGACTATCTTGGAATCAAAGATCATCTACCACCAGGGGATCATAAGTCAGGATTTCCAATAGAAATCAATGACATGGATTATTTTGGAGAGTGTACCATTCCTTTCAGTCGTAAAAATGTAAAAATAATATATAGATATAATGGTGAAAACCACTCATTAGTAGTATTAGATATGAAAAAATTTAAAAGAAAAGACATATCTGAGGGTAAAAACCTCTTTGAGGTGCCCAAAGATGGAAGGATTGACACTCTCCCCAATTATATGTATCGAGAGCAATCTACAATACTTATTGAACCAACATTACCTCTCAACATTGGAACATAGGAGTCCCAACGTATTCTTTGAGTAACAACATCTTTAACACAGTTAGAAAGGGAGGCTTTTTCATAATTTTTCAAAGAAAGACAAGTCAACTTTGCCTGGTCTTATGCTGATATGCCAGGACTGGATCCTAATCTTATTATGCATCACTTTTATGTTACACCGGGGATTAAAATAGTCAAACAAAAACTCAGAAAGATGCATCCTAATATTTCACTTATGGTAAAAGTAGAATTGAAGAAGCTCCTAGATGTTGGATTCATTCAAGCTATTGATTATGCTGAGTGGATTTCAAATATTGTACCAGTATCAAAGCCAGACAAGTCTATCAGGATTTGTATATATTTTTGAGATCTCAACAAGGCTTATCCTAAAGATGACTTCCCATTTCCTAACATTGATATCATAGTTGATTTGACAATTGGTCATGAGATGTTATCCTTAATGGATGATTTTTCAGGCTATAACCAAATCAAGATTGTGCCAGAAGACTGGGAGAAGACTATTTTTACATGTCCATGGGCCATGTATTGTTGGAATGTGATGCCTTTTGGGCTCAAGAATGTTGGTGCAACTTATCAAAGGGCCATGACCACAATATTCCATGAAATGATGCATACTATAATGAGTAGACTGTATTAGGCCAAGTTTTTTATACAATAATAAGTATTATTGGTTTTTAGCTAAATATTCAGATGGTTTTCATTTTAAAGCATTGTGTATACTTACGGATGATATAGCATATTTGAATAAAATCCAAAGTTCATATCTCTCCTTGGTGTTCTCTTTCTTTGCATTATGAGTTGTCAGATTCATTGCATGGATTATCTCTATGTATGTGTTGATATTCTTCAACTTTGATCTAAAGATCAAATTAAATAAGCTTTAGATACAAAACTAATTCTTGAAGTTTGCATAAGGATATCAGTAAGTAGTGTGGATTTCAGGAGTCCTTTGATTAGAATCATTACAAGGTGATGGTATTTTATAAGGATATAAATCATCAAAGTTCAATATAATGTCTCTATATTTCATTTTGCAGTGAAGATGTCACCTAGTGGATAAGGCATTGGCCAATAGTGGAGCTAGTTTATAGAAATAATTTCCTGATGAGTTTCTTACTATATTCCTAAAATATTAATATAAATTAGTCAAAAATCTTTGAAGTATTGTGACCCACATGTTCTATCTCATCTAATGGTAATGGAGAATTAATAAATGGGTGGTTATCATTTAGCATTTTCTTACCATCTATCTGTTATTGTTAATCCAGTCTATGATTATTGAAGTAAGGTTTATTTTACTAGATTAGGAGTACCCTCCTTGGTATTTCAGAGCCAGAAGTGCAGAGGGCAGTCTTGTCCCTATAGTTGGTCCAGTCATCTTAGAACTCATATTTGGATCTAACCTATCCTTAAAAACTATAGATATATTAGTTGATTTTGAAAGCATAAAGTCCATTTTGAGGAACCAAAAAAATGGTGACTCCGCTGGGGAATAGAGATGATACAATTATGATAAATTTGAATTGAAGATCTTTGGTGTTATAAATTTTATATCAAATAATGCAAGTACAAGTTGAGCTAGAATCCTAGCCTTCTTATTTGTTAGAACCAGTCAGTTGCCATTGAAGAATAGAGAGCTATTTAAAATACATTGCTTTGTGCACTATTTTGAAAATTTTAGCAGGATTTGCATTATCTCTTATAAGGTCATTATTTGATCAATCCCAAGTATTAAGTACTCTAATCTATTAAGTTAGTAAGATAAGTCCCAGCTTGTGTTGGGTGGCGACTCTGAGAATCTCTGCAGCAGTACTAAGTAAAGATGAAAATAAAGGTTATTCCATATACCATTTAGATATGAGTCAAAAAAATACTAGGGCTTGGAGGAAGAATCATCCAGAAAATAGGTTGGAAGGGGAACTTCCAAGTATTTCTAGGGCCCGTTAGCCTAGAGGAGATCATAATGATAAAGACATGCCTTGGGCATGGAAACAAATGAAAAACACAAATAGAGATGACCTAACCCATCTTGGCCAAGAAGGGAATGCTTCTGAATATGAGGAGGGTGTGGATTTAGGGTTAGGTGCATATGATGATTATTATTCTCAAAGAGAGGATGAAATCCATCATAAGAAGGGAATGTTTCTAAATAAAGAATCTCAAGGGGGAGATATAAGATCAAGAAGTAAAAGTAGGGGCCTAAAAGGAAGAAATGATGCTCCAAACTAGGGGACTTCTCCCTCTAAAATCCCTCATAACCCTAGAGATGAATAATAAGAAGTTCATGATGAAGATTCAGACTTTGAAACAACTCTCCCATAATCTAAAGAGATCTTTGTGTTGGAAAGTTGGCTATACTGATGTATATGACTTGATATAGTGTTGTCATTATGGAAAAAAAGTCATATAGCAATTTGGAGTTAGCGTACTTGATG
The DNA here is from genome assembly GCA_027943335.1 of Chamaecyparis obtusa. Taxonomy (NCBI): domain Eukaryota; kingdom Viridiplantae; phylum Streptophyta; class Pinopsida; order Cupressales; family Cupressaceae; genus Chamaecyparis; species Chamaecyparis obtusa. The sequence goes on from BSBK01001201.1 coordinate 2,352,189, forward strand.
AGAAGATTAGAAATCATTTAAGTGTTGAAGACTGGATAGTGTACAAAGTTCCTATAGCTCAGAGCATGAACACACATCCGTATAGAGGAATTATGGTATGTGCCCTAGAAGTTAAGTTTTTTAGACTATATTATTTCTTAGTCTATGAGTGCATGATCAAATGTGCAAGTATGAGAAAGTTACAGTCAGTTGAAGTTGCACAGCCAGTGTGTGCCAAAGAAGAACAGAGTATGAAGTTGACAGTTAGTATTTTGGTTTGCGGTTATAATGTAATGTTGTAAAGGCTATGCGCTTATTGTATTTAGGTTTTTGACATGTATACTTGTTTTTTTGTAAGCACGCTTAAGCCAATTCATTTGGAAGCATTGTATGTAATAGGTCTAAGGGCCGGCCTTGTTGTTTATTTTGTATGAGTGTATAAATATAACGTGCACCCATTGTATTCGGTATGGTAGTTGGAAAAGAGTTGTGATAAGTAGAGAAGAAGTATGACAAGACACTAGAAGATGTATTAGATGTTTGCTAGAGGTCAAAGCATCAACACATCAAAGGAATTGATCTAAAAAGAAGTGTCATAGTCATAGTTCATCCTGTAGATATAGTGTGTATCTGAGATTAGAAGGTTGTATCCTTCACCACTTGAGTAGTGAGCTCTTGGACAGTGCATCCTCTTCCCTAATAGGGACTATTGTAAAAGACTCCTAACAGGGTCCAACCCTTAACAAGGTCTACTATACTTAAAGAATTGTAAAGAAACTCCTAACAGGGTTAAGGATCTTCTAACAAGGATCACAAAACACTAGTGCAAAATATTAGTGGGTGTCAATTCCCACTGGGGTTTTTACCTATTTGGATTTCCCTGTAACCATATTGGTGTCATGTGTTGATTTCATGTTTCATGTTTATGTGATGTTTAATTCAGTACTTAAGCATTTAAGTTCAGTATAAAGATTAAAAGTGAAAAGTTAAAATACAGTAAACACTGATTCACCCCCCCTCAGTGTTCCCATTCCTAACAATTGGTATCAGATCTCTGGTCCTCAACATAGAAGTTTAACCACTTGAGGAGATCATGGACAAAAAAGAAATGAAACATCTAAAAAGAAATCTTGAAGCTTCTCTTGAAGACCTAGACAAATCAGAAAGAGAAATTGAAGAACTAAAGGAAAAAGTCAGTGATGCACATCAAAAGGCTAAGAAAGGATTTGAAAGAATGCTCTAACAGTGATCTAGGAGAAAAGGTCAAGAAGCTAAATGAAGAAAATGCATCTATGAAAGAACTACTTGAAGAATTTGATGATAAGCTAATCAATAATTAGGAAGTCTACAATGAACAAGTCAAAGAGAACCTTCAACTTAATGAAGAACTAAGACAAGAAAACATGGAAATCTTGGAGCTAAGGAATAGAAAAGAAAGCTTGGTTTGAATTGAAAGAAGCAAAGAATTATATTGAAAAATTACACACCAGTTCTGATTTGATAGAATCTCAGTTGTATGCAAGGAGAGCCAAAGGAGACACTAGCTGTATTGGATACAATGAAGCAAAAATTTAGATTGACAACATGCAAGAAAGAAAGGATACACAAAAAGACTCTATTGATATTGAGAAGACTAAAGATCAAACCAAAGATAATGCTGGACCACCTAAGAATGAGCACAAGCAAGTAGAACACACTTGTTTTGCATGTAACAATCATGGACACATTGAAAGAAACTATACAGAGGTAATACCTTTTAAGGGTTACTACTATCCATGTAATAAGTTTGGTCATAGAGATATGAATTGCAAGACTAGTAAGAAGAACAGGATTCAGCATGATCAGAGTGAGACAAACACAAGAATTTCTCAAAATGTTACATACCAGATATGTAACTATAATGGTCACTCAACGAGACAATGTAGATTGGTGACTCATATCAATGCACTGGGGAATATAAGACCTCCAGTCATTTGTCACTCTTGTAACAAGGGTGGACATACCTCAAGGTTCTGTAGATCAAGGATGCAAGGTCAGGAAAGCCCTAAACAGGCTGAAGAACTAGTTTTGGCTCCCGAAGGAGAGGTCAAGTTTGTGAAAGCCTCAGAGGATGTGAGCTTGATTTGGACAGAAGGAAAGAAGAACAAAGTTGATGATAATGTATTGGATGCATCCGTCATGGATGCACCCTCTACATCTGGATGAATGGCCCTCAGGGTCATAGGGGGAGCTAATTTAGCTCTAGACCCCTGCGTGGCTGGTATATTCACTCTTAGAGTATGCGCCTTTGGACTTAAGCTGTTGGAGTATAAAGGAACCTTCATGCAAGAGTGCACATAATGATTGTTAACAGAACAAAAGTTGGAAATGTTTAAGTGACAACTTGGTTTACGCAACAAGAATTAATGGCATAATTTTCACTTTAAGTACATAGAAAGTTGTTTGATTACTCATTTCATTCAAATTCAGAGTGATAGGAGAGAAGAAAGAGCCTTAGAAGTTGTTGTGAAGAATTGTGAAGTGATCTATCAGTAATTTGCAGTGCATTTGGTTAGTTGCAGAAACCCTAGTTCATCGTGTCGATACAGAAGCCTTCAGACTATCTTAGAGATTAGTTGGAAAGTGATTAAACAAGTAAGTCATGGCCACTCCCATATTTTTTGATGTTGTTGAGAAGAAGAGATATGTATTTAAGAAGCATCCATTTAAGTCAACCCTAGATGATTTAGAGGGAGCATTCTCCCGCACGCCTATGGGCATCATTCATGTGGAAGACATTAGGGCTTACATCTACTACAAGAAAGAACTAGTAGGGCTGGATAGGTTAAGGGCACACATGGATACCATGTTGAAACTAGATAAAACATTCAAGGATGAATATGTTAAGTGGAATGATCACCCAATTGTAGAGTATGCTATGGCATATGAATTCTATGAGACTGAATGGATTAAGATACTATTGAGTAGAATTCATGATGACCTATTTTGGATAGGTGATGTACTGGTCAGAATAACTAGTGACCTAATACATGAGATGATAAGCCTTTCTAGGATAGGTGCCATCCTTCCTATGGGAAAGGATGTCAAAAAAATATTTGAGAAAACATGTAAATCAAGGAGTGATAGGCACGGTATGAAAATTGAGCCTATTGAGCAAGCATACATCAAATTGATGTCTATGATACTTGGATACAGGTTTCATCACACTAGCAAGGTGAATAGTGTGTCTATGGGCACTATTATAGCAACCATTAGACTTGTGAAGGAAGATGCAAAGTTCAACTTGTGTGAGATCTTGCATACACAGTTGATTGATAACATCAAGGCAATCAAGCATGACAAAACCAAGATATTTCAGTTTGGGTCATTCATCATTTACATGTACCTTCATATAGTTGGGATAGTGTCAGATTTGTATTTAGACAAATCCATTCCAACCATGCCACAGATATCTAACAAAGCATCCAAAGAGAGTACATTGAGAGATTATGTAACATTGGAATTGAAGACCTTCAGGGTCAAGGTGCAAATGAGGTATAGAATTCCATAAAACATTGTTGAAAAGTACAAAGATACTATTTGCTTTATGGTAGAGATAGACACAACTTGTATGGAAGCTGTTGAGCCATGAACTAAGTGGATTCATCCACTTGGTTATGAAGTAGAGGAACAAGTCCTTGAAGCATATGCATAGGTTCTACTGTCAGCCCCCAAAGATCCTAATGAACCTAGGTGGGGATCTTATGAGGAGAAGACAAGAGAAGTAGATGCCAAACTAAATAGCACAACAACTAAGAGGAAAGCCTCTAAGATTACATCTAAGATACTCAGAATTCATGGAGTAACACAAGAAGAATTAAACAAGGCAAGGGAAGAAAAGATTTCTTTGGAAATTAAGAGTGCATCCACAGAAGAAGCTAAGTCTGATGATCCTAAGATGAAAAAAGTAAAGATTGAGAAGACTGATGATCCAAAGAATAAATAGGGTAAAATTGATGATATCAGTCCTACGCCCATTGCTACAATTGATATTGAGTCCACATATGCATCTCCTAAGATGCCTAAGAGAAGGAAACAAACTGCAACAAATCACCCTTCAGCTATAAGTGCAGCCACAAGAAGAAAATTGAAAAATGTGCAGTCACCTCCGAAAGTAGGATTCATACCTAGTCTTCAAGTGTTAAGGACTAGAGTTGTAGAAGAAGGAAGGCTAGATCAGATAGCCAAGTTTTATGACAAATATCATGAAATTGATAAGTTAGAGATTAATGAGATTCTGATCAAACACATGATAAAGTTCAAGTAGACAGTTCTTGAATTGAAGACAAAAATCCTAGATAAGGTATGGGAGATTATGGATACCTTGAAGAGACAAGCCAATCAAGAAGACTTTAGAATCAAAGAAAAAACACTTGATTCCACTCTTCTAGTATGTTCTGTTGAAGAAAGTTAAATGTTATTAAATTTGGTGAAGCCGCACTTAAGGACAAAGATGAGAACACTACACCTCATGAACAAAGACTATGAGCTGATTTCTAAGGAAATAGAGAAGGCCTTTGAGAAGGTATTCGCAGAGTAGCACATGAAACCTAAGTCTGCACCCATCATTCAAGCATCTAGTGAGCAAGACAAAGTAGCAAAGACCATCAAGATACAATCTATAGGTCCTCAAGATTCAATGCCTATAGTGGAAGCAAAAATAGAGGCAGATAAGTCTGCACCCATAACAGAATCACTCAAGGATAGCACCATTATCATTGATAATGTTGAGATAGCCATGGCGGCCACTAAAAATGACTTGGATAAGTTTGAAGAAGATTTTGTGAGCACACAAGAATCTAGAATTTTATGCAGCAACTCACCACCTACTCATGAAGAAGAAGTATTGATTGATGATGAGAAAGAAGAAGAAAAGAAAGAACAAGAAGGAATAGAAAAAGAGGAAGAAAAGAAAGAAGAAGAAAAGATAAAAGAAAGTGATAAAAAGGATGAAATGTCAATAAAGAAAGAAGTGTTGTACAACACTCCCATCACTCCTTCAATAGCATTGTTGTCAAGTTTGACACCTGACACATCCATTTTGGACTCATGGAAAGAAGAAGACCTGATTAAGTTTAGCATTTTAGCTATGGAGAAAGCCAAAGAAAAGAAAGTGATGAGGAATCCCCTCCTAGTAGAATTAGTAAAAATTTTGAACAATCTATTGCCAAAGGATAAGAAAGTGTCAAAGATACACTCAGTTGATGATGTGAGTACAGTCATCTCACAGTTCAAAAGAAATTTCTCAAGCCTTGAAGAATCTACATCCCTAGTTGTAGAAGAAAATTATCTGAAGAAGAGATTGAATGAATTGATTAGTAACTTTGCACTTGACCTCAGTTCCCTGAAGACTAGTCAAGCATCCTTGAAAGAATTTGCAAATCAAGGGAGAAGAATCATTGCAGAATGCATGGATCAAGACAAGCTTACTGATGCTCATTTTAAGAAAATAAAAGAGGTAGAAACTATGATTGAGCAGGTGAAGAGTTTAGTGACCGACACATCCATAGATGTGAACATGTGCAATAATGTCTATGAAAGTCAGATAGACAAAATTGAGAAGGCAAAAAAAGAGATGACAAAGTTAAGAGCTAGACAAACTTAGTTGAGGAATGCTCTTGCGCCCACAATAGACATTCTAAATCAGAATATCAAGGAGATTGATGCCACTATGGTGACATATGATCAAGGTCCTTCCATAGATTTGAAGAAGATGGAGAAGCTTCAATATGCATTATGCGCCCATCTCCAGATAGTAAACTCTCTGATCTCATTTTGGAAGAAGGAGATCTAGAACCTAAAGATTGCATATCCAGATGTTTTCCCTCAATGAGTATGTGTAGATAAAGTTTTTTAAAACACCTTTGTCATTAATGTTAAAGGGGGAGTTGTGTATAGAATATGGATCATAATATTTATAGGGAGATATAAGTATATGTATAGATGACAAAATGTTTTTTGTATTAAGGACAGTTAGCAACTTGGCCATATTCCTTTATTTCCATTAATGACAAAGGGGGAGATTTTTAGCAAGTTGGCTATATAGATGTATATGACTTGATATAGTGTTTTCATTATGGAAATAAAGTCATATAGCAGTTTGGAGTCAACACACTTGATGAGAAGATCAAAATCAGTTAAGTGTTGAAGACTGGACAATGTACAGAGTTCCTGCAGCTCAGAGCATCAGCGGATGTGTGTATGGAAGAATTATGGTATGCACCCTGGAAGTTAAGTTTGTTAGACTATATTCTTGCTTAGTATATGAGTGCATGATCAGATTTGCAAGTATGAGAAAGTTATAGTCAGTTGAAGTTGCATAGCCAGTGTGTGCCAGAGAAAAATAGAGCATGAAGCCGACAGTTAGTATTTTGGTTTGCAGTTATAATGTAATGTTGTAAAGGTTATGTGCCTATTGTATTTAGGTTATCGAAATGTATACTTGTTTCTTTGTAAGCATGCTTAAGACAATTCATTTGGAAGCGTTGTATGTAATAGGTCTAAGGGCTGACCTAGTTGTTTATTTTGTATGAGCGTATAAATATAAGGTGTGCCCATTGTATTCGGTATGGTATTTGGAAAAGAGTTGTGATAAGCAAAGGAAAAGCATGAAAATACACTAGAAGATGTATTAGAGCTTTGCTAGAGTTCAAAGCATCAGCACATCAAAGGAACTGATCTAACAAGCAGTGTCATAGTGACAGTTCATCCTACAAATATAGTGTGTATCTGAGATCAGAAGGTTGTAGCCTTCACCACTTGAGAAGTGAGATCTTGGATAGTGCATCATCTCCCCTAATAGGGACTATTGTAAAAGACTCCTAATAGGGTCTGACCCTTAACAAGGTTTACTATACTTAAAGCATTGTAAAGAAAATCTTTATAGGGTTAAGGATCTTCTAACAAGGATCACAAAACACTAGTGCATAATATTAGTGGGTGTCAATTCCCACTGGGGTTTTTACCTATTTGGGTTTCCCCGTAATCATATTGGTGTCATGTGTTGATTTTATGTTTCATGTTTATGTGAATGTTTAATTCAGTACTTAAGCAATTAAGTTCAGTATAAAGATTAAAAGTGAAAAGTTAAAATATAGTAAACACTGATTCACACCCCCTCTTAGTGTTCCCATTCCTAACAATCCTTGTTACAAGTAGTGGTTGCTATTGCACCAAAGATCAACCTATTAATTCTTGATATAACCACTAGACTTATAGAAGACACAAGAGGCTATTAAATCATGTCACAAATCTGAAGGGTAGCGTTGACCATTCTGCCAACAATCTCCCCCTCAGTGTTAGCCAAGGGGATTCAAAATTGTGACCAAGCTCTAATACTACTTGTTACAAGTAGTGGTTGTTGTTGAACCAAAAGATCAACCTGTTAATGCTTGATACAACCACTAGACTTATAGAAGACACAGGAGGTTGTTAAACCATGTCATGAATCTCGAGGGGAGTGTTGACCATTCTACCAACCCTTTGAAGTAGTTTATGAGTTGGAGAGAAGAATCCAGGAACTAGCTGCCATTAGACAATAGAGGGAAAAAGAAAAAGAAGATAAAATAAGAGAAGCTATGATAATAGATGAACAATTAAAGAGGTAGATAGTAAACATGGAAAAAATAAGTTATGTTCCAATGCCTGAAAAAATAAAATAACACCCTGTTATCCAAGAAGTGTATGAGGTAAGAAAGTCTAGGGATAAAGGTAAGCAAAAGGATATTGGGATTACAATCAATGAACGTATTAATGATAAAGATCCTTTGGACCAAGTATCAAAGTTAGATATTGATATTGAAAATACGAGAAGAAAGAATTAAATAGTGGCTAAGGAACTTGAGAAGGCATAACTTGAAGCTGCTACTTTAGAGATGAAAAAGAAGATTGATTTTCTTAGGTAGTCTTTAGGTCCCTCAAATGTAATTACTCCTATTTTGATACCTAATGCTAACATTGGAAATTCTACTAGTCAGGCTACCATTATCACACTAGTGACTGCTACAAATACTGCTAACACATGAAACAATAAAATATCCACTTCTCAGAATGATGGATCATCTCAAAGGGGACCAGTTCATGTTGAAAGGTACCAACAAATTCTCTTTAATTATATTCTTGGTTATCCTAATTTGATTCCTAAAGAAATTAGAGAAAAACTTCCAAAATATACTGGTAATAATGTTATTACATGTGAACAGAATTTAAAGAATTTTATTGATATGATAGATGATTATGGAATAGAACATGAAGATATCGTTATGAAATTATTTGTTTAATCACTAATTGAAGATGCTAGAGATTGGTTTAGATGGCTTCCATATGATTGTATTGCTACTTGGGATGATTTTATAAATTGTTTCAAAGATCAATATGGTGATAAGAAAAATAAAGGATTTATGTTGAGTGAGTTCAACAACATTAAGAAAAATAAAAATGAAGAGGTCCTTGAATTCAATGTTAGGTTCCAAAAGGCAATGCATAAGCTTTTCTAGGTTATGAGATTAGATGAAAAGGTGTGTTTAGCAACATACCTGAATGCTTTTGATGCTAAAATGGGTTACCTCCTCAGAGAAAAAAATCCTAGAACTATTAGGGAGGATAAGAGATTTTATGTAAATATTGAAAGGAACATAAGAGTGTCAGGTAAGCTAGGTAGAAGAGAAGATCCTAAATCCCCTAGATTTGGCAAAAAGGAAATAGAAAAACCTGCCAATATAAAGCCTAGAGAGGATGATAATTTAAAACAAATCCTAAATTTTTTGAAGAACTTAAATCCTTATGAAAATATAAATAAGTTTCAGAGAAATGATAAACCTCCTCTCAATAACTTCAATAGATAGCCAAGGCTACAAAATTTTCCTTACCATACCTAGTGGAAAGATAGGAAGCCTACTATCTCAGAAAGAAAGGATAAGCCTAATGACAAAACCCCTGAACCTTTGCAAAAGCATTCAGTCAACATGAATGCTGATATTCCATGGTTCACAACATGCCAATCCCCACATGATCCTAATTACTATGTAATCTCTCAAAGTATGTCTGGAAATGAGGAATAAGGGGATAATGAGAAAGAATCTTATGATGATCGAGGTTTTGCAATGAATTTTGCTAATTTATATGATGAGATTGACTCTAAAGAAGAAAGTGAGAATCAAGATGTGAACAATTCTCAAAATAGAGGATAAGCTTACCATCAGTAGGTTTTCTCTGATGAAGAAGAAGAAAAGATTGAATACATAAATCGTAATACAAGAAAGGGTGAAAAATCTGTTATACTGAGAAGACCTTATGATAAAGAAATAGGCCAAATCACCACTGATATGGTTACTCAGGATAGGAGTAACTATGTTTTGAGAAATAGAACTGTTGGCAATACAAAGGGTAAGCCAGCAGGTGTATTTATTAGGAAAAATCATGAAGACACTAGGCAAGCACATGTAAAAAATAAAGTTGTTGATGATGTCAGAAAATTAAAAGTGAAAGGAGCTTAAAGGCCAAATAATTCAATTTTTTTTCTTAAGGTCAAAGTCAAAACACCAATTACCAGTACCCCTATTCCCCAAGTTGAAGATGAACAACTAAGGAAGGATAAATTGAATCTTGTAACACAGGCTGAAGACAAAAATATTTTTCAAGGAAAGAAAGATCTATCTGATGTAAAGTATACACTTATTGACATGAACCAATTGTTATCTTAGATAACAGTTAAGGATCCACTAATGGAAATGATGAGGATAGGTGAGCATAAAGAAAAAGCCCTTACTTGGATGAATGGTGTTCTTGCTACAAATCTCCAAAAACTAGTGAGTACTGAAGTGAAAGACAAATCTCCAAATAAAGGGAAAGATGTAGAAGAAATTTTTTCAAAGATACCCAAAATTTATTTAGATACGAATGTTGCAAATACTTCTTTGGGAGCTGTTGACCCTTTCTTTTTAACATTGATTATAAATGGGAAAATGTTAAAGAACTACATGACTGATTCAAGACCATCTAATACTATTATGCCTACTGAGATCATGAGATCAATGGGATTACAAGTTGACACTTCTCATGGGAGGTGCCAAGCTATGGATTCTAGAGAGGTACCAATTATTGGAACAATTAAGGCCTTGCACTATAAGCTTTCTACTTATCCTAGAAAATAGTTGACCATGAGTGTCCTAGTTGTTGATATACCCCTCAGTATGGAATGTTGTTATCAAGGAAATGGAGTGTAGCAATGGGAGGTAGCATCTAATGTGATTTATCCTTCTCTACATTCAATATTATTGGTGAAAATGTTAAAGTATCTAGGGAAGTTAGAACTCCTCATATGATTGAGGAAGAGACTAAATATGATAATATGAATTGTTTCCTGGATATTGATATAAATTATTTCCAAGTACAGGATAGAGAGATCACTGATGGAGGTGACCCTTTACTTTTATCTAAGGACAAAGATAATTTCATAAACCAAGATGGTGTATGGACCATGTATTTTGATGGTGCAAGTTGTAAGGAAGGGTCTGGTGTAGGGGTATTGTTGATCTCCCCTACTGAAAAAACTTTTAAGTTTTCTTTCACCCTATTATTTTCTTGTACAAATAATACTTCAGAGTATGAGGCCTTATTGATAGGATTGATATTAGCATCGAGACATAAGATAAAAATCCTCAAAGTAATTGGAGATTCAAAATTGGTTGTGTCTAAGGTAAGATCCAAGTATGCATCAAAAAATAAAAGACTAAAGAAATACATAAATGTTTTTTGGGATGAGCTAGAATATTTTGATGCTTTTGGTATTGACTGGATGGACAATGACTGATTTATTGGCTAATAATTGTTTAAGGCTAGATGACATTACATTTTTTGTGATATCCGAAGTTGAGATTCAATCTCGACCTTCTATACTAGACAACATGGAAAACTGGCAAGTTTTTGAAGATGATTTGGATATCTTAAGATTTTTACACTATGAGGCCAGTCTTGAAGGAAAAGAAATGAACTTCGGTGGGTATGTAGAGACCTCTAGAAAAGAGGATACTCTAATTGGCAAGAAGGTCTTGTAAATAAAATCAAATAAAGTCCTGAAGGGTTTGGTTGTGCTTGAAAGAGCCTTTGATAATAATGACAGTTCTTTTTCAGAAAAATCTTTGAGTGAGCCTGAGGGTTTGGAGGAAATAAACCTAGGAACAGTTGAAGCCCCAAAAAAGGTATATATTAGGGGAAATTTGACTCATGAAATAAGAAAGTCCTTGATCAATCTTCTTAGAAAGTATAGGCATGTTTTTTCATGGTTCTATGATGACTTAAAATCCTATAGGGAAGATTTGTTCCAACATGAAATCCCTTTGAAGGAAGACACTGAACCCTTTAGACAAAAGCTAAGGCCTGTAAACCCTACTCTGGAACCAAAAATGCAGGAAGAGTTGAAGAAGATGAGTGATGTAGGAATCATTCGACCTATCAAATATTCAACATGAGTCTCTAACTTGGTGCCAGTAAGGAAGAAAAATGGAGACATTAGGCCCTGCGTTGATTTTAGAAACCTGAACATAAATTCATTAAAGGATAATTATGGGTTACCAAACATGGAAGCCATGCTACAAAGAGTTACTGGATCAGAATTAATGTCTATGATGGATGGGTTCTCAGGTTATAACCAAGTGGTTCTCAAAGATATTGAGTAATTCAAGACTACATTTACTACTCCATGGCACACATATGTATATTTTAGGATGCCTTTTGGTTTGAATAATTCTAGGGATACTTTCTAAAGAGCCATGGATGTAGCATTTGTAGATTTTATAAAAAAATTCTTGTGATATACCAAGATGATCTCACTGCTTACTCATAAAAGGGGAATCATCATTGTGGCAATCTTGAAAAGATTTTTAGGAGAGCTTTAGAATATGGAGTCTCTCTTAACTCGAGGAAGTATTCTTTTGGAGTAACTGAGGGTAAGCTCTTGGGTCATATTGGATGTTGTTAGGAATGGTCCCAATAGATAACTGAGAGGGGGGGTGAATCAATTATCTATAAGATTCAATTATTTATCCAATTAAGTATAGAAGAACATTAAGCATAAACACAATAACATAACACTTAAAAAAAAACCACAATTTTGGTTATGGGGAAACCAAAATAGGTAAAAACCCTAGTGGGAATTAGCACCCACTATAAACTGCACTAGAGTATTAGGATCCCTGTTAGAAGATCTTACAACCCTATTAGGAGTTGATCTTTACAATGCATTAAGTAGAGTGAACTGGTCAAGGGTCAGACCCTATTATGAGTCTTTTACAATTAATCCTGTTAGGGGTGAGGACACACTGTCTGGGAGCACACTGCTCAAAGGGGTGAAGGCTGCAACCTTCTGTTTAATAGATACACACTATATTTGGATCTTGGTGAGCTATGAGTTAGACCCACTATCTAAATTAGTTCCAATGAATAGCATACACTCTCTTCTTTGTCACATAGACCTTTTATTGATGGCTCATAACTTCACACCTTCTACTATGCTCTTTTCTTTCAACAATCTACCATGCTTAGCAATCACAAATGACTGCCTATAAATATCTTCCTCTAAATGATATAATCAATTCATCTTGTTAGAACTATCTTGAAATCATATTAGAGAAACAATACAACTCTCCAATAACATCTCAGTCAGCTATACTAAGCACGTAACACAGATTAGGACCACACAACTCCATATAAGTAGATGCGTCACTTCACACTGTTGGCTCCACCTAATTAACTGATACTTTCTTCTCATGATGACTTATGTCATGTTATCTTAACCAAATATTATTAACTCTTCTCCAAACACTAATCCAAGCATGCATATGAAAATGATAGGTGCAACTACTACAACAACAAAAATAATTTTAGCTCCATCTGATAAACTCAAGAAATTGTAATTGGCAACTGGAGACTTTATAACTCAACTTGTACTACACAACTGACTCTACATCCATGAAAATAGCTTCACTAACATATCTAAAACATAAATATAAATGCACAAGGATCCATTACAACCATACTGCAAATCACATATAGAACTCTTCCTGGGACCTGTTAGGAACACTCACTGATACAAACTACTGTATTACTATCTTTACTCAAAATCAACCTCTGCATCTATGACATCATGCTGATAACATATCTAGGAAACATATACTTGAGGCTCTCTCCATCAAGCTTCCATGCATGCTACTTACCATTTATGTTCATCAATGACAAACATATAGTCAACACTAGCTTGCTGGAAAATCTCCAATAATCTCCCCCTTTGGCATTAATGGCCGCAACATATGGAATGAAAAACACCACCAATACAAATGTACAATTATTTTCTAATATTCTCCATTTCCTCAACAAAACTCTTCTAAGGATGAATCCTCCATCTCTTACTATTTTTTTTCTTCTTTCTAAATACTCACTCCCCCTTTCTACAATTCTTTTATAACATTCTCCATTTCCTCAACAAATCTTCCTCAATGATGAATCCTCCATCTAATGTTGAATGCTCTAAATATCAACTACTTTATCCTCTTACTATTTTATTTTTCATGACTATATACTTACTCCGCCTTTGACATCAATTGCAAAGGGTGCCAATAAATTAAGCACCGGTACTACTCCTGAAGTAGAATAGTCAACCATTCATCAGTCACCAAGGATTGATGCACTCCTACAAACTCTAATCAGATTCAGGGAAGTGAATTATTCCCAGCTTCTCCCTGAGATACTAAAATGTATCATTAGGTAAAGGCTTTGTGAATATGTCTTCTAGCTAATCTTTTGTGCTCACATAGTCTAATTTTACTTCTTTCTCTACAAATTTATCTCTTAGGAAGTGATATTTTATCTCAATGTGTTTAGTCTTTGCATGCATCATAATGTTCTTTGACATATTGATAGTGCTAGTGTTATCACAATGAATAAAAATAGGATAATCAATATGAATTCCAAAATCTTTTATCATTTGATTGATCCACACAATTGTAGAGCAATTTAATGCTGCTACAACATACTCAGCTTCTGTTGTGGACTGAGAAATAAAATTTTTCTTCTTACCTATCCAAGTAACAAGTCTATCTCCAAGAAATATTGCTCCTCCTAAGGTACTCTTTCTATCATCCATGCGACCTGGCCAATCTGCAACTGTATATACATGAAGTTCTACATTTTCCAAATTAGGATACCATAAACCATAGTCTATAGTTCCTCTCAAGTATCTGAATATCCTCTTTACTGCCATGATATGACTTTGTTTAGGATCTACTACAAATCTTCCAACAATACCAACTACATTAGAAATATCAGGTCTAGATTGAGTAAGATAGATTAGTTTACCAATCATAGACTTATACAAGGTCATGTCTACTGCTGTTGAATTATCTTCTTTTCAAAAGCTTGCATCTTGTTATCATAGGAGTACTTACTAGATTGCAATCATCCATCTTGAATTTCTTCAATATCTCTTTCACATATTTAGACTGATTAATGAAAATACCTTTTTTTGTCTACTGCACATTCAATCCCAAAAAGTACTTGATAGGTCCAATCATGCTTATTTCAAATTTTCTCTACATCTCTTTAGAAAATTCAACACTAAGCTTGTCATTACCACCAAAGATAATGTAATCAACAAATATAGCAACTAAAAATAGTCCATCAGGTGTCTCTCTTATGAATAAGTTATAATCTGATGCTCCTTTCTTGAATCCAATCTTATTCAAGTATCCATCAAGTCATTCATACCATGCTCTAGGGGCTTACTTAAGTCCAAAAATGGATTTCTTCAATCTACATACCATATCAAGTCTATTTGATAAGGTAAATCCTTCAGGCTACTGTATATAAACTTCTTCCTTCAACTCTCCATGTAGGAATGCTGACTTGACTTCCATCTATTATACCTTAATGTATTTGAATGTAGCATAGGATAGAAACAAATTTATGGATTCCAATCTTCTTACAAGGGAAAAAGTATCTTAATAATCAATTCCTTCTCTTTACGCATATCCTTTACATACTAGTCTTGCTTTGTTTCTTACCACTGTTCCATCTTCATTCATCTTATTTATGAATATCCACTTGGTTCCAATCACTTTCTTATCACCAGGCCTAGGGACCAATTCCCATGTATCATTCTTAATTATCTGATCTAGCTCTTCTTTCATTGCTTCATGCCAATCTAAATCATTACATGCATCTTCAACACTTAAAGGTTCAATCTGGGAAAGTAAACATACCTCTTCATTTTCTATTGAACTTTTTGCTTTTGATCTTGTCATGACTTTACTATTCTGATCTCCAATGATTTCTTCCCTTGAATGATATCTAGATGTCAATTTAGGAAAATTAGGTTTGACTCTCTCATATGACTTCTGTGAATCATCTTCACTAGTTTGAGGGTCATTGAATAATACATCAATGCTGTCAAACATTTCATCAACAATTGTTTCTCTAGTGGTAGGTCTAGGTTCTTCTTAAATCATAGGTACATAATCATGATATCTTTCTTGAATCATAAACTTATCATCAATCTTAACATGAGAACTTTCAATGGTCTTCTTCAATCTTAAATTAAAACATCTATAAGCTTTTCTTTTAGTGGAGTAATCAAGAAAAATACCTTCGTCACTTCTTGCATCAAACTTGCCTATAGCTTCATCTATCTTGATGTAGCACTTGCTTCCAAAGATTCTAAAGTATTTGATTATATGTACATTCCCAAACCATAGCTCATAAGGTGTCTTATCTTTGCCTAGCCTTAATTGAATTTTATTGATAGTATAGACTACAGTATTGACCGTATCTCTCCAATAGGTGTGTGTGACCTTTCCTTCAATCATGATGGTGCACATTGTGTCAAGTATGATCCTATTCCTTCTTTCTGCAATTCCATTCTACTGAGGGGTTCTAAGAGCACTTAGCTGTCTCTTTATCCTATGCTCTTCACAATACTCATAAAATTTGTTAGAGGTGAATTATCCTCCTCTATATGATCTCAGACATTTAATCTTCAACCCAAACTCATTTTCAACCTTAGCTTTGAATATTTTGAACTTCTCAAATGCTTCTAATTTATCTTTTAAGAATGCAACCCACATCATTCTAGAATAATCATCAACAAATAAAATAAAGTACCTTTCACCGTAGTATGATCTTGTTTGAGTTGGTCCACATAGATCTGTATACACTAGATCCAATTTGTTTTCTACTGAATTATGCTTTCTTCTGAATGAATTCCTCACATGCTTTCCCATTACACATTCCCTGCATATTGTATCAATTGGTTTTGCAATGCTAGGAAGGTCTCTTACCACCTTTAAATTTTTTTGTCTTTACCATGTTGTCAAAATTGATGTGACATAGTCTTTTGTGCCATAACCAAATATCATCTACTTTAGCAACAAAATAACTTGCTTCGGGATTAAGCTGAAAAACATTACCTTTAGTCTTTGAACTTGATGTAATTGTAATACCCCAAAAATGGGCTATATGTTCATTAACCTCCTACATCTTCAACTCGAATGAAATCGACATCAAAGTCCTAACCTAAGGCACATCTGCACATTATCGAATCCTAATTGATTTTATCTTAATTCTGCATTGGAGAATATTCCTAGCAATATTCCCTTTATCCTAACTATCTTTGATTTAATAATTATTTGGCGATAAATCTTATTTATCCTAAAGTTTGATTAATTGAATATTTTGAATATTTAATTAATCAGATTTAATTCTGCCACTTATTTATTTAAATAAAGTTAATTAAATTTATTCCTAAATCATATTATTTAATTTTGACAATAAATAAAAAATCTCATGACTAGTTGATTAAATTCTTATTTAATTAATTAATGTCAATTGTCAATTTTTAAATAATATAGTTTTGAATAAAGTTTGATTTAATAATTGATTAACCCATAAATCAATTATTTTAATTAAAAAATCAGTTAAGTTGAGAATAAATCACTTTATTTTTAAATTAATTTATAATTAAATCATGCACAATCAGAAAAGTAGGCAACTAGAAATTAACAATCAATTTTAAATTGAAACTCAACATCTGATGATGAGTTGAAATTTGATCTAGACTCTATTTTGAGTTAAACCCTGCTTTTGCATGATTTTTGTGAGATAATTATCTCTGATTTTCTAATAACTCAAAAATCAACCTGAGTTTATCAAGAGTGATTTATGGCTTTTCTCAATGCATCCTCAAGCCCTAGATTTCTATAAAATCAAGGCTCAACTCTTCATAATTATCAACACTCAAATTTGCAAAATTACTCTGGTGAATTGACGATTGAAGGATTAAGCACTTGCGATAGGGGATTTGTGAGATCTTTCATTGTTGATCATAGTTTTGCATAGTTTTCATATCATAGTATTCATATTCATTCATATCATTCTTAGACTAAATCTGCAATCAATTTCATTAATCTAACTTAGATTCATACAGTTTTTCATATTATTGCAAAGAACATACAAAAATATAGATTAATCTACATTCATATAGTCTTTCATTCTTTTGCATTCAAATCATTCGTTTAGGTGTTGCATTGTCACTGATCTCGATTTCAATCTGAGAACATCATACTCGCACCTACTAGAAGGTAGTAAATCGCTTGGTTAGCATAGTTTCAATTATTTGTCAGATTTTGATTTCGCTAACCTCTAATGTTTTACTGAAGTGTTGTGTCCTCAGCTAGGTACAAAATTCACACATATTTTTGGTGCCCAACGTGGGGCCCTGAAATGGGTTTCCATCTCTTCTATTTCAATTTCTGTCTATTTTTAGGTCAATCTTACGATTTTATTCTTTGTCCCTACATTTTTCGTACGACTTTCGTCAGAAAGTCAAAGCAGAGGCTACTGGTTGTCATATGAAAGTTGAGGATTTTGAGGCTCATTTCAGTAATTGCAGACTGTTGTTTGGGAACTCTTTTGTTGTTTGAATAGATACCCACTGTCGTATGAGTTTCCAAACTATCGTCTGGGAGGTAACCCATTATCATACAAGTTTTGATACCAGTATTCAATTATCATTTCAAAATTTTTGGTAGTTTTTTAGATTTGATTTTTAGATTTGGACTAACAGCTAACCCTAACAATTGAAATTTGCTATTTTTGATTGATCTTTGCTGATTTTGATTGGGAAAAGCGCAACTAAATTGCTAAAATAGATAAAATATACTAAGCGCGTTGTGAGGAATTCAGGTATTCTACTATGATCTGATAACACTTCGATTTGGACATAAAATGAACTCTCACATGTCAAGCTTGTGTGACTTTCCTTGCTTTCATAACACAGACTTCATTTTGGGCTATAAAATGAACATAGATTTGCTTTCTGCATATCTGTTACACATAGTAAATAGGCCCTATGAACACTATTTGTGGATGATCTCGAGAGAGTGTGCTTCTTTCGCTTGTTCATGCATGCAAAGCTCTTCTTGATGAAGGATCCCTTTTTAGGTAGGGAGGATACTAAGGTTGTCTTGTGTTCTACTAGATTTTTGAGTCAACTTTTGATCGATACATTCTCTCTCTGGGGAGGTTGATAGATCATAAGCGGTTGACATCATAGATCTTTGTGAGATAATTTCAATCTTAGCATGTTATATTAATCTATCTACTTTGTTTTGGTGAAGTGAAGAGGCTAGGGGATTATGCTCTACTTCCTTTTTGGATAATACCAGAAACCCAGATCCTTGAATCTGATCTAGTCCCCCTATGGTATCTTTTGTGAGTTACCTTTAGAGAGGGTTAACCGTAGTGGACATTCCCTTAATTGGGTCAACCATGTGGATGGAACCTCAAGCGGTAATAGCCACTTTTGCTATGGTAGCAACAACTGCTATATAAATGTCCTTATGGAGGAAATCTTCACAGGTGTGGTCTCTTGTTGGGCTGTCAGATCTCCCTAGTAGATCCTAATTGATTAAACTCTTAGACTGTGTCAAAACCCCGATGCACTTGGATTGGAGTTCACCCTCTTAAGATCACAAAAGTTGCAGAGTCAGACCATTACTACAAACCCTAGTGAGGCCAAATTTTTCATTTTCTAGGAACATGTGCATTATTGAAATTTTTTTTGGAACATACACAAATAGCACTCCTAGGGATTAGCACATTAAGTCACTATTGCTTGTTCATGCACAAGGTTTCTTTTTCCCTTATTCATTATTTTTAGATGATTGCCTGCTTCCCATGCTTTCTGTTTTGTGTGCTTGATATCTACCTAGTTATTTGAGATGGACTATTACACAGATCTTCAAAACTTGACAAAAAACTTTGCCAACAATCTAAATCTGAAAGCTTAAAAATTGCAAAATCTGAAGCAAAATTCCTCTCTGGAGTCAAAAGTCATCCCACAGTCTCAGATCATCATATGAGTCTTGAGAAAAATTCATTTCATAACCCTTGTATTGTCATACGGGAGCTAGTACTATGTCATATGAGTGTTGTCACCAGAAATCAAAAGAACATTATCCCTGGCAGTAATTGTTGTACGAGTCTTATCAATTGTCATTTGAGAGCATACCTAGTGTCGTATGAGCCAGCAGAAAATCATTTGAGAATTTTCAAAAAGTTGTCAGAGATTGGTCAAATTTGTCAAGAATCCAATTTTTATAGCCTATTTCTAGATTCTATCAAAACATTCACCGTGTCAAGAACAGAGTAGAAACTAGAAAGAATTTGATCATTTACCTAAAGTGGTCTCTTGAGTCTGATTTAGCTTTTTGATTTATCTATTTGAGTCTTTTTCATCTTGTGCCAAAACCTTGTCAAAATTATCTTCAAATTTAGTCTTCTTACTAAACGGCTAAGTGTTGCGAGCTCATGCTCACCATCTTTTGGGCATCTAACCATACTACTGTGGCACAATATCCTTCATTTATGTCTGATATATCTTCAATCTCATTCAATCTTGACAAGGTTGCATCATTCGATCTTCTTGAATCAATTCATTCTTTAGTTTTCTTCATCTTACTCTCTTGCTTCACCTAAGGTTAATGGTAGAAGCTAGAGCTTCATCACTATATACACCTAAAAATGGTTTCATTAATTAATCAAACATTTATTATTTAATTACTATTGACTTGATAAATTAATTAAATATTTATTATTTAATTAATGATTAGTCCTTTATTTATTAAATAAATTATTCAATTTATTTAGTGAATTCACACAGTTTATTCTTCTATCCTAAGTCTTCTAATTAGTCTTATTAAAGTGATTTAATTAAATACACAATCACCTAAATATGACTAAGTTTCCTAGTCCACCTCACCTACCTAGTCACCTGACACATCACTTTGGCTAAGATAAATAATTATTATTAATTATTTATTTACAATTATCCTCACCCACACATGTTCTCTCAACAACCAAGTCAAGAGACATTCCCTATTCCTAAGGGGCTTCTCAAGCCACCTCTAAGGGTCAAAGGTGACTCATAGGACACTTGTGCAAAGAGTCCTCATGAGGAAAATGTCTCTCCCTCTTTCTCTCTTTGGTCTTTGTGAGACACTTGACATGTGTCTTTCCCTTCCACCTTCTTCTCCTCCATGTCAATGTGAGAGGAACATCATCCCTATTCTTCCTCTCACATTCCAACTACATCCCCCTTTCTCTCAACTCCTTCAACCAAGTCAATCCTAGCCCTAGGATCTTCCACCTTTCATTCTCAACTGTAGGATTGTGCCACCTAGGCCTAGATCCTCCAAAACTCTATAAAAGGAGCCACATTTCTCATTTGAGAGCTAATAGGTATTTTTAATAGGCATTCAAGCATTCAAGAAATCAAGCATCCAAGAATTCTAAGAGCAATCAAGCATCCATACTATCACCATTTCATTTGCATTCCATCCATTAGTTTGCATAAGCTATTGTGCACTCATTTCATTCAATCTCCACACTTTGGTAGCATCTTGGGAGAAGGCTTCATTTGGAAATCTGAGAGCTCAACATCTTCAAGAAATTAAAGCTAGGAGGACAATGGAGACAAGCTGCACGGTAGGTGAAGGTAATTAAATTAGTTTCATCATTTCATAGTTACTTTGCATTCTTCATTGTGTTTGCATTAGATAGATTCATTGGCTTTAATAGTTATTTTATCATTTCTAGTTGTTAGACATCTAATTTGCATACATTTTTGGCACTAGAAGGAGGGCCTACCTCCATATTTAACATTTTGTTTTCTTAGCCTTCCATGTGCAGACATTTCCAGGTTATTTCTGCTCATTCATTCACAATTCCTGCACATTCATCCATCTGTACTGCGCATTCATTTTCAATCACATCAGTCATTTTCTATTTTTCCTTTTTCATTTCGATAAAAATCTGTGTATCTGTTCCACATTTTTGCGCATACATTGCACTTTGCTACGCATATATTCAAATTTCCTGTGCTTACATTACATTTTTTTGCACATCAATCATTCTGTTTTGTGCATCTGTTTAATAATTCTGCGCATTGATTTACTGTTATTGCGCATTTGTTATTGACAGTTTTTAGGTTAAAATTTTTGATTTATTTTGATTTTAGCTAACCTTTAACAAGTTTCTATTTGCTCTAGTAGCTTTTAGGCTGTTTTGTAGGACATTTATTAGAAGACCCTATTGCTAAAATTTCTAACATATTTCTTTGCAGGGATTCCTAAAGGGTTTGCAAAATAAACCATAACCTCGTTTGGGCTCTAAAATATGACATGCATTTGCTTTGTGTGTATTCTTTAGTATAGCTCAAGTGTCTATTATGTTTTTCTTAATAGCGTATCTGTAATCCCAAAATTATAACAACGTATCCTCTCCCCTTGCCATTCATGGACCTTGGGTGTAAGAGAAACTGTTATAATTTTTAGAGGGCGGTCTTTGGTGGGAAAAGAGGTACTCACCCCAAGGAATGACCCAACTGGTAATAGGCTAAAGCCAAGCCCTTCCAAACTGGTATATTAAAAATGCTAGTGTGATTAGTCTCACAGTAGACAGGTGTGAATTCATTGTGGGAACCAAAATCTCCTCCAGTACCCTAGTGGTGCGTTAAAGTCCTACTTAGTAGAGGTGAAAGCCTTGCTTTGAAAGGATTGGGAGAGCCCCCTTAATTGAGAAAGTGGCTTGATCACAACCACCTGAACGGATGTCCTTACTAAAAAATTTTGTTTAGTGGCCAAAAACCTTTTATCTGCTGGCTCAAGGAGTCACCCAAGCTCGTGAAGACACCCCACATTACTCATGATTTGTAGTAGAGATAACAGTTCTTTGGGAAGTAATGACCCATTGAATTCAAAACTTGGTGTGCCTGAGAAGTGAGTGCACTATAAGGAGGAGCCTGTGCCTCCAAGTTCCTAGGCTGTCCGTTGTGAATTTGCATGGCTGGATTTTATTATCCTAGTGGGTATTCAGCAGATATCATCCTTGCCAACCATAGGATTGTAAGCGTGTTTGTGCATTCATATTAGCATAGTTAGATTAACATCATTTTTGTCTTGTGTTTGTGTGTTTATGCATTTTTCACTTTGCAAAAAAAAAACCAAAAAAACCAGAAAACACCAAGAAAATCCAAAACATTTCAATTTAGATTAAAACTTCAAAACCTGTGCATATATCACATATTTCTGCGCATTTGATCCCAATTGCTACGCATTTATCAAAATTTTTTGTGCATATATTCAGACTATCTACGCTTTTGAGTATTACTAGTTCACATTTGTTACATCTTGCTGTGCATCTAATTCATTTTGTTGCGCATTTACAACAGTGAGCATTTCCACAAACTTTGTAATTTTCAAAATCACTTTTTTAGGTACCCATTTTTGTCCTTAGTAAGATCCTAGAGAAACAGTCAAGTTACACAGACCTCTAATCTTTAGTTTGACCATTTTCATCATTTTTCATCATTCCTTCATCACATCATTTTCTTTCAAATCTTTGAAATTCTCAATTTTTGTGTTGAAACATTATCTTATCCATTAGATTTTAATTTTTGTGAGTTTACCATATCAGGATATATCATCCTTAACCACCAAACTTACTTAGGTTATTATCTCTTGATTTCCCTTTTGTCATATCATAGTGAGATCTATACCTCCTATTGACTTAGAGTTTATCAAGTTGTCTTGTCACTTTTCAACTCATTTCTATCAGTCACTTTCTATTTCTTCTCATCCAAAATATTTCATACCACCATCAATTTTCAAAATTTTATGGTTCAAACTTGATCTCAAAAACTTAAACAAGCTATCAATCTAGAATCCCTAGACAAGATGGAAGGAAATACCAGCAACAAAGAAAATCCTTGGCCTGAAGCTCCTAAGAAAACTTCACTTTATACATCCACTAATGAACCCACCGATGATGAACTTAAGGAAGCTTCACAAGATCCTCAATTTTATCATGTCATGGAAAGACTCTTAGGCTTGGATAAAGAGATGTATTTCCTCATGCTTGCTCAACAAGGAGCTAAGTTACCAAGCAATTTTGATGTTTTTTATCTTAGAGAACCAGCTCACACAAACAATCAACAAATTCCTAAAGGTTCTCAAGATACTCATGGAGCAAAGGAAACCAATCAGTAATCCAATGCTTCTCATAGTCATGAACAACACACTATTTCTCAAAATGATCAGCAAAATCATGCTTTACAAAACAATGCTTCTCACAATAATGTTTCCCAAAATTCTCAAGGAAACACACCATCTTTGGATCCCGTCCTATAACAAATCCAAATGCTTCAACAATAAATCCGTGACATCCAAACTAGATCATCAACAAAGAAGTATTCCTTGGATGATATATGTCCTTATCCTTTTGATAAGAATTTAGCAATGATTCCATTCCCTCCTCATTTTGAGGTACCAAAATTTGACAAATACAAAGGGAATTCAGATCCACAAGACCACATTCATGAGTTTTGTGCTGCTTGTATTGAAGTCGCTCACAATGACACTTATCTTATGTGACTATTTCCACAAAGTTTAGGAGGACAAGCAATGGAATGGTTCTCTAAACTATCCCCAGGTATCAAATCTTTCAATGAGCTTCTTGACAAATTTGTGACTCATTATTCATATAAAATCAAACATGAAGTCACTATGCTTGATCTTTGCAATGCACATCAAAATAATGGAGAACCTTTCCTTACTTTTTTGCAAAGATGGAGTCAATTGTTTTCTAAATATCCATGAACGATTCCGAAACAAGAAAAGATGGATATTTTTGTGCATAACCTTACACTAGAAATGAGTTATAGGTTACAATTGCAATGTCCACCAAATTTCAATAAGCTCATAGAAAATAGTATGAAGATTGAGGAAGCCATGGTCAGAAAAGGTGAGATCAAACTTTATTCTAAAGACAATGCTGGATCCTCAAATTCCAATTCCAACAACTATAACAATGACAAATCAAAGTTTTGGAATAAAAACAAAAACATTGTCAATGATGGGATTGTTGATAATTGTAATGTCAAACCAACACAACCCCTTCTCAATCTCACCAGTCAGGCCAATGCTACTCAAGGAACCTACAACAATCAATCATCAAATCAAAATACCAACAAAGATTCATCCAAACCAATATTTCCTTTTATGTCACCTCAAAGAAACTTTACTCCTTTGGGGGAATCTCTCGAATCAACATTATGGAAGTTAATCACAAAGAAACTCATTACGCTTCCTGAAATGAAAGATTTTGAACCTAGGGTGAAGCCTTCTTGGTGGAATGAGAATGATTATTGCAAATTTCACAAAGGCAGAGGACATAAAACAAATGGTTGCAAAAGACTCAAAAATGTAATTCAAGACTTAATCAAAAGTAGTGAAATTGGTGTTGATAGACATGTCTTGAATGAATCACATACAACTTTCAAAGATCCACTTCCTGAGCATGAAAAAGGGGGTTCTTCCAAAAATAAGGGTGACTATCAAGCCAATTATAATTCCACTCCCTATCGATATGTTGGTAACATTTCTAAATGTCATCCTTCTATGTATTATGCCAATTTCATTACCATCAAAGGAAAATTAGAGAGTCAACTAGTCCAAGCTACTACTCGTGCTCAAGCCAAAGTTACTCTCCAAGGAGTCCAATCTAAACCAAGTACTACACAAAATAAGTCCATTTATGTCCCAAAGTCTATCCCAAATACTTCCAACCAGTACAATATTTTGGAACAACTTAAGAAAACACCTGCTCAGATATCCATCTTAGAGCTTTTGCGTCTTTCCCCATATCACAAAGATATCCTCGAAAAAGCTCTCTTAGAAACCTAGGTTCCCACAACTCTAGATCATGATCAATTTCAAGCTATGGTGGGCCATTTAACAACCCCACACTATTTTTCCTTCACTAAAAATGATGATTTAGCTATTACCAAACTTCATAATGCTCCCTTACATATTGAAGTCCTTGTCCAGAATCACAAGATTAAAAGAGTACTAATAGATGGGGGAGCTAGCTTGAATATCTGCACGTTAAAGTTAGTCCTTGCATTGGGATTTTTTGAGAATACCATTGATCCAAAAAATAAAATCACAATAAAATCCTATGATGAGGAAGAGAGATCATCCAAGGGGTCCGTTGTTCTTCCAATTAGGGTTGGTCCTATTGTCAAAGATGTATCTTGTCAAGTTCTGGACATGGATCTTTTCTTATAATATCCTTTTGGGAAGACCATGGATTCATTCCATGCAAGCTGTGCCATCGACTTATCACCAATATATAAAATTCCCTCATAATGGTCAGGAGATCACTATCAAAGGAGATTCTAATCCTTTTCAATATTGTAGCAATATGAAGACTTCTGATTCTTTGGTTCCCTATAATCGTACTGGATCTTCTGCAACTACACCCAGTGATCCTAGTAATATAGCATCAACTTCTAAATTAGATGGGATCAAGATAGACATCAAAGAAAGTAGTATGGGAGAATATACTCTAGGTCAAGTTCTTTGCATCACCGAGTTACCTTTATCTCCCAAATCATATGGTAGATCTTTGATCACTAAACAACAATCAAAACCCCCTTCCACACTTGTTTATAACACATTTATAAGTGGGGGCACAATATCCAAAGAGGTAGCTGAGCGTAATGCAAATTATTGGCTTAAGACATAGAAGATTGAAGAGGATACTAAACATGAATGTATATCACCTGATGTCTATAGAATAGGGTATACTTTGCTACAAAAGATGGGATATCAAGGTGCTGGACCTTTAGGGTTACAAAGAGAAGGTGTTATAAAACCAATTTTGCAAAATCCCAATTATCAAAGAGACACTACAGGATTAGGATATAAAGGTGAAGGACCACAAGAACCAAAAGGAAAAGTAAAAATCCCACCTTCTCATGAGACATCTAAAGCTCCTACCTTACAATTCAGAAAGCATGGTATGTATGTAGATCCAGAGAAACAAAGGATAGCTCAAAGAATCGTTGATAGAATTGAAGATAATGATGATTCTAATTCTAATGATTATGAATGGGATTCCTTATCTAATTATATTGAAGAAATAGGAGTCAATGTTGTCCATCAATATAGTAATGATTACCATGAGGGTGAGAGTTCACTTAGTGACTCACTAGGATTGGTCTCACGTAATACTACTCATGTCGATCATGAGTGAAGTGAGCATTATCTTGTGACAGGCTATTCAGATGAGAGTATGGAAATAGACCTCACTGATACCATCATAAACCTTGACAACTTTTCCATCAATACTATCTCTACTTTTGAAACTGACCCAAATGATCCAATGCCCCTTGTCCATCTTGACCTTATCGATTGGGATTCTCCTGATCACCCAGAACTTGATGTCTTCCATAATGATGATGTGATCATTGACTATCTTGGCATTAGGGATCATTTACCACCAGGGGATCAAAAGTCAGGATTTCCAATAGAACTCAATGACATGGCCTATTTTGGAGAGAGTGCCAATCCTTTCAGTCATAAAAATATAAAAATAATCAACAGATCTAATGGTGAAAACCACTCAGTGGCAGTATTAGATCCAAAAATAGTAAAAAGAAAAGATGCATCTGATGGTGAAAACCTCTTTGAGGCACTTGCCGATGGAAGGATTGACACTCTTCCAAACTATCTATATCAAGAGCAATCTGCCATTCTTATATAACCAACAGTACCACTTAACATTGGAATAGAGGAGTCTCCACACATCCTCAAAGTAGTAGCATCCTTGACAGAATTTGAGAAAGAAGCTTTTGTAAAATTTTTTAGAGAAAGACAAGTCAACTTTGCTTGGTCCTATGCTGATATGCTTGGTCTGGACCCCAATCTCATTATGCATCATTTATCTATCAAAGCAGGTGTAAAAATAGTTAAGCAGAAGCTCCAAAAAATGCATCCTCACATTGTTCTAATGGTGAAAGCAGAGTTGAAGAAGCTCCTAGATGGTTGGTTCATTCGTGCTATTGATTATGCCAAGTGGATTTCCAATATTGTTCCTGTCTCAAAACTAGACAAGTCTATCCAGATTTGTATTGATTTTTGAGATCTTAATAAAGCTTGTTTGAAAGATGACTTCCCTTTGCCAAATATTGACATGATTGTTGACCTAACAGCTGGGCATGAGATGTTATCATTAATGGATGGATTTTTTGGCTATAACCAAATCAAGATTGCACCAGAAGACTAGGAAAAAATTGCTTTTACTTGTCCATGGGGTACATACTGTTGGAATGTGATGCCATTTGGCCTCAAAAATGCTAGAGAAACTTATTAAAGAGCCATGACCATGATATTTCATGACATGATGCATACCATCATGGAAGATTATGTTGATGATATTCTAGCAAAATCTAAAGACAGAGTTGGTCATTTGAGAGTGTTGGATAGAATATTCACCCGGATGGAAAAATATCAGATTCGACTCAATCCAAAGAAATGTGCATCCGGGGTCACATCTGGCAAACTGTTAGGGTACATTGTCTCAGCTAAAGGAATCGAAGTAGATCTAGAAAAGGTTAAAGAAATATTGGAGATGACTTCCCCCACTAACATCAGTCAACTAAGATCTTTACAGGGGCGTCTACAATCCATCCAAAGATTTGTTTCTCAACTAGCAGATCACAGTCATCCCTTTCAACATTTTCTACATAAAAATATCTTATTCCAATGGGATGATAAGTGTGAGGAAGCTTTCAAAAAAATCAAGCAATATCTAGCAAATCCTCCAGCTCTGATGTCACCAATTCCGGGCAAGCCACTCTTGCTCTACATTTCAGCCATGACAACTTCACTAGGTGCTCTTCTAGCTCAACAAGATCATGAAGGAAAAGAAAAAGCCATCTACTACATCAGTCACACTCTAGTGGGATATGAGTTAAACTATTCCCCTATTGAAAGAGAACGTCTGGCTATTGTCTTTGCTTCACAGAAGTGGTGACATTACATGTTGTCACATTCTACCTAGCTTATTGCAAAGATTGATCCTTTAAAGTATTTGTTAAGCAAGACAACATTGACAGGTAGGTTGGCTAAGTGGGTCATGCTACTTAGTGAGTTTGATATTGAATATGTAGATAGGAAGGCTATCAAAGGTCAAGTGATCGTAGATCAACTAGCTGATGCTCCATTAATGGATGACCAACCTATACACATAGAGTTTCTTGATGCTCATATCTTAGCTTTGTCTACACAAACATGGAAATTATACTTTAATTCCTCATACACTCAGCAGGGTTCAGGAGTTGGTATTCTTTTTATCACGCCACAAGGATACACTATTATGAAATCTTTCAAGTTGTTATTTCCTTGCACCAATAATGTAGTAGAATATGAGGCTTTGCTGATTGGGTTGAAAATGGCTTTACAATGAAACGTATCTAAAATAAATGTCTACAGAGATTCTCAGCTGATTGTAAACCAGGTTAATGATGATTATTAGACCAAATATAATAAGTTATTGCCATATAAACATATGGTTGATGACTTTAAAAAGTATTTCTCTATCATCACTTTTGAGCAAATTCCTCAACATGAAAACAAGGCTGTCGATGCCATGGCAATGATTACTTCTTTATTTGATATAGAAGATACCAATGCCCATTTTGAGTTCTTGGTGGAATCCCTGACTTGTCCCGCATATGATGAGCTTGATACAAGTATTATATGTCATCTGATTGGACATGAATCCCCAACTTATGGAAAGATCTATTCTTACCTCAAAGATAACACCCTACCTCCCGACCTATCTCGAAATAAAAAATGAACTTTTCTCTGCCAAACCTCCCGCTATGTCCTAATATCTGACACCCTTGATCTGCAAGGTTTTGATGGTACTCTCTTGCGATGTCTCAAACATGATGAAGCTCAACTTTCCTTACGTGATGTACATGAGGGTATTTGTGGGACACATTCAAGTGGTCCCTCTTTGGCTAAGAAACTCATGCGTATGGGTTATTATTGGCCTACCATGGAAGCAGACTCCTTTCATTTTGCTAGGGCATGTAAGAAATGTCAGATACATGGAAACCTTATCCATGCTCTAGCTCAAGAGTTACATCCTTTTACAACTACTTTTCCATTCAGTCGGTGGGGACTCAACCTCATGGGTGCTATCAACCCTCAATCTCTAATGGTCACAAATGGATTCTCACTACCATAGAATACTTTACTAAATGGATTGAGGCCATTCCATTAATTACCGCAACAAGGAAACAAATATCCATGTTTATCTTAAACTATATCATTTGCAGATATGGTATACCTATGTATCTTATCACTGATCATGGGAAACAGTTTCAAAACTAGGACATGGATGACCTGTGTGCCAAATTACACATCACCCAAAACTATTCCTCCATATAATATCCCCAAGGAAATGGCCAAGTTGAGGCGTCAAACAAAACAATTGTTAAAATCCTACAAAAGACTGTCAATGACGCTGGCCCTGGCTGGCATCTCCAACTCAATCCAGCCTTATGGGCTTACTGCACCTCCATTCGTACTCCTACTAGAGCCACTCCATATCCCTTGTCTATGGATTTGAAGCAGTCCTACCCCTCGAGGTCGAGTCACCTTCACTTCATGTTACTCTTAAAGATTTGATTCCTGATGAAGAGTATAGAGTTGCACGCCTGACTAAATTGGAACTCCTAGATGAATTCCGTCAGTGAGCCTATGATCATTTGAAAGTTTATCAGAAGCATCTGTCTCGTCAGTACAAAAGAAAGGTAAAGATCAGAGACTTTCAGTTGGGTGACTTAGTCCTTCAAGAAAATCCAAAGAATCAACAACACCATGAAAAGAAGGGCAAGTTTGAACCAAATTGGTTATGACCTTTTGTGATTACAGTGGTCTATGGTTCTGGGGCCTATCAATTATCTACACTTGAAGGGGATCCCTTGGATGAACCTCTTAATAGCATCCATCTCAAGAAGTTCTATCCCTAAAATCCCAATGCAAGGGGCATGTATATAGTCTATATATATATTCTGTAAATAAAAAAAAGTCAAAAATACAAAAAAATCACAAAATCAAAAGAAAACTGCAATAAAAGCATATGGTGAAAACCTGGAAACAGGTGCTATGTGTGACAAGTTAGCTCTTCTATCTATTAGGATTCTTCTAGTGTGTTTGTTCATTGTATATATCCACAATAAAATGGTTACTCAGTTCTTGTCCCCACCATGTATATATCATAATAAAATGGCCAGTTCATACACCGTCCATTGTATCTACCCATAATAAAACCCCATCATAGCTTGATCTTTTTTCATGATCTTCATCCTAGTCTTGTTGCATCTTTCTTCATCCATAATAAGTCAGTCCATCACCTAGCTGGGGGCATGTCCTCGACCTAGTTTGGGAAGTGGATCTATGATAGTTGTGACTCTTAGAGGACAAAATGGAGTTATTTTCACCAGGCAAGGCGAACACAATCAAATGCTCTTTCACAATGGTATCTTCATGCTGAATCAGAAATCTATGATCTATCCTTTGCATTATGACTACTTATCTATACATCTTGACTATACATCATCACTTGAACTGATTAACAAATCTTAAATATATCTTTTTTTCAAAGGAAATGTATATTCATGGCAGGCATGTTAGAATGATTTTTTCTAAATTATGCATTCATATCTAGATTTCATTGTCATCATGTTCCCTATGCTATTCTGGGATATCTTTGACATGAGTTTGAAACTCCCATATGTCATTGATTAGAATAGCCGGGATGGGACATGATATTTTCTTTGATTGCTGTTTGTGGAGTATTTTTCGATGAAATTGAAGGAACAAGTAATTGGGGTGTCTATGTATAAGTGCCTTCATCCATTTCATAGTATGGACAACATACAAATCATGTTGTTCTACAAATGCTATTTATGGTGATACGCCATCACATACCTCGACTCCAAATATTTGTTCCTCGATGGAGGGGGAAAATATTCCTTGTTTGTTACGCAAATGAAACTCAGGTCATCTCAGTTTAATTATACCTAGATGCTTGTCAAGTTTGCAATATTAAACTCCATGCAAGAAGTGCTCAGGTCATCCTGGTTTCATTATACCATGATGCTTGCATTTTATTGCAACATAACGAGCTCAATGATGAAAATCAAATTCCAGTTATTATGAAGTTCTAAGATGTTACCTAAAGTTGTGGACATACATTCATTTCATTTTGCATTTGCATTTTACCATCTCATGAATTGCATCGCAGTGCTCCTTTTATAAGGTTTTGTGGGTTATCTTTCTAATTAGGTTATCTATTTTTTTCCTAAGTCCATTCTTCTTGTGTCAAGAAACATTGTTATTTTTGTAATACCTCTCCTATGGTGATACTTAGACTTTTCTGATTTGGACATTTTTATTATGATGGTCAGGACTATACATTTACATTTATGTTTTGTGAATGATGATATGATGGATATGCTCATTTATGGTTATCATTTATATGTTTATGAGATTAGAAAAATGTGGACAAGGCTTTTGAGGATACCTATTTTGAAAGACTCAAGCCAAACAAAGATTAGATTTTAGTCTAGCATGAAATCAATCAAAAATAAGTAAAACTCTAAACTAAGCCACCTCAGATTGAGCTAAAACAGGTGCACCCAAGCACTGTTTGATTTTCTCTTGCTTAAGGGGATGTGGGTGTGCTCTCTAAGAACTTGGAGCATACTCTTTATGCATTTTAGGATGGATTGAGATCCATGAAAACCTCATAAATGGCACAAAACAGGTATAGAACACCTGATTTGCCCCTAAGGCCTCAAGGATCCAAATGATGCTGAAATGAAAATTAAGCTACATGATGTTTATGCTAAGATTGATTTTAGACCAAGTAGAGATGTGATGTTGATGATATGCTATGCAAAACAATGGAAGAAACTAGTTTAAACCATTAAATCTATGCTAAGACGTGTTTTTAAGAAAGCTTGAAAATGATGAAAGACTAACAATTAGTATGAAAGCTAAATGATTTAGAGCTATTCTAGCATTATAACATTGCTTGAAATAAAAGGTGAATGGTTATTTTTCTCTTGGAAATGAGGAGCATTTATAGGATTTGGGAAGGAGGAATGAGTGGCCAGGATCAAAATCCTTAAGAGAGGCCAAGATTCATTCAAAGGGGAGCACATTGATTGTGCTAGTTCAGGGCCACCTCCTTGTGACAAGTGTCATAAGGGAATTGGGTTGAAAGATGGGAGGAATGTGCACAATTTGGGAAATGTGCCTAAGGTCAAAGGGTGTAAGAAAGGGGTGAGGGGCTTCTTAAATGCATGATAAATGCATGTAAGAGGGATAAGGAGGCCTTAAATGCACTTAATGCATGTAAGAGAAGTTTCTAGAAGTTTGTTGACTTTGGGTTAAGCTTAGGAGTTGGCCAACCTTGGTTAGGGAATGTGACAGGATTAGGGGGGTGGGGGATTAGGATTAGGATTAGGATTAGGACTTTTCTAGAAGAGTCTAGAATTTCCTTAGGATAAATATGGATTTCAGGAAATAAATAAAGATTTATTTATTTCCATGGTTTAGGTTTGAGAATATTTATTAAAATGAAATTAATAAACATGAGGATTAAATATTTAACCTTAATTAAATATTTTGAGTTGGGATTAGGGTTAGGAAAAGATGGGATTAGCCTTTAATCGAAATTAATGGAGGATTAGAAGGTTCTGGAAGAGGTTAGTGGTCTTAAAGAAATTGGCCAAGTTTTGGGCAAAAAATAAATAAATTATTTATTTTGGGATTTTTGGTCAATTTATTAATTAAATAATTAATAAATAAGGAGATAATGTTTAAATAAGATTTAAACATTTTTGGTAAGGATTTCTTAATTAAATATTTTTAATTAAGATAAAGGGATTTAATGGCATCAAAATAAATAAATAAATTAACTAAATAATTATTTAATAAATGATGATGTCATTAGGGATTTTTCAAAAAATAAAAATACTTTATTTTCTAAAGGATTTTTAGGTGTCTACAAAAACCATCTATTTTTATATGTTTTATGGATCTAACCCAATGATTTGAATCTAACCATTATCATGATGTTTTATGTTTCATGGGTATGTGTCGGATGTGTTTTCATGACTCAAGACGAAGTCGTAGTTACTCAATTAGTTGAGGTCCACACGATGTATCGATCCTGGTCATTTGCTTGCATATATCTAATTTGTATATCCATATGTATATATATGTATCTCTTCTTGGTGATGCAGGATTGCAGGTACCAGGTATCGTCTCCACCTGGCTTCACAAGTCTAAACAATCCCTCAAAATCCTCGATCGTTGTTGTTGTTACAAAGATATCACCAGGTTCCACAGGAAGAAACTTCACCTTTGATCCTTTTATCCTTAGGTGGGAAGTGTCAAGTCAGTCCCTTGTGTGGATATATTATGTGATCTCTCGGTTTACTAGGTTTTATGCATCTTATAGTTAGTTTCTTGTCTTTTGTGTTCATTGTGAATGAAGTTTTGAGTATAGTGGTTCTAGTTGTCTTTATGGTACGTTCAATTCTATTAGTAGATTATTGATGTGAATTTGAGGGTATGATTTAGTAATTTATCTTTATTATTAGCTACTTATGTACTAGTAGATCTTGTGAGGAATGAGTTAGTATGTGATTGAAATATGTGATTTTAATATCAATAATAATAAAGAATTTTATGGTATTATCTTTATAATATCCATAATAACAAAATGTCTATGGCAATAAAAATAAAATAAAAATAATAATAAATATTTTTAATAATAGTGGTATGTTTCACCTTGTATATATATCACTATTGTATTTTGTAAAGAATATGGATTAAGTGTGTAAATAAATAATATGCTTAATAATAATAATATTATATATGCAATAATATTTATAATAATATTAATATATGTACACATAGGCATATGGGTGCACACATATGCATATGCATACATATATTTATATAATTATTGGTGAGTAAGTGATTATTACATTCTATTAATGAATAATTAGATTAGTTAATGATATGGTTGTAAATAATAATAATAATTATTAACTTCCCTCAAGTAAAGGAAACATAAATTTGATTATGGTAATAGATTATAGTTTTATTAAAAAAATTATTTATCCCTTTACGGGAATGCTTTTACAAACTGTATTGTTAATGAATAATCGGTGGATAGTTGCATCGGTTGGAGTACCTATGCAACTACTCCCCAATCTATATATAGGAAAGACTTCCTGTGTGAGAGAGAGTTGGAGGAGAGTTGTTTCGAGAAGAAGATAACAAGATTAGTATTATGCTGGTAGGAATATTGTATTTGTGAGTAGAGAAATTCATCATTCTCTGAGAGTGGCATTTGGTTATTCCTGGAAGAGGCTGGAGATTGCACCCACGAGGATTTGAAGGAGTGCTGAAAGGGTTGAGAGGATTGGACTGGTCTTCATCAACTAAATCTTTGTAGGACTCCAGGTTGGAATTCATCTTGAGAGTTATCTCTCCTTTGTGATATGAAAAGATGAAAATCTAGTTAAATGTTTCTCTATATGTTCATTGTTGATATAAATTACAGAATGCTATGTTTCATATATATCATTGTCCCTATATTAGTGATTTGAAGAGTAGGAACATGTTGAATGGATTTATTTCCTGTATTGAGTATAAACAAATATTTATGCAATTATAGGAGGTTGTAGGGTTCTTAGCATTCTCCTTGTATTTCCTCTCTTATCCAGAATGTCCATGAGTTCTTCGAGGCTTTAGAACTTCTGTTTCAAACCTATAGTTTCATATTTTTCTTTGCACCACTTTCTTTGCCCAGATCTAGAACATATATGTTGGATAGATAGGATGGATTGATGGGCCATTTTTGAAGGGAAACTGGAAGATCTCAAATGGGTCGTGCTTAGATTAGGCGACCCTAGTTCCCATAATGCCCAATTTTACCCGCAAGCCAAAGTTGACAGTCGTATTTTGTAGTTTCTAGGCAATCAGTTAGTGATGACTGAGTAAGTCAGTGGTGATCGAGCAAGGTAGTGATGACCGAGTAAGTTAGTGATGACCGAGTAAGTTAGTGATGACCGAGTAAGTTAGTGATGACCGAGTAAGTCAGTGGTGACCGAGTAAGTTAGTGATGACCGAGTAAGTTAGTGATGACCAAGTAAGTTAGTGGTGACCAAGTAAGTTAGTGGTGACTGAGCAAATAGTGTCAGCCAAGTAGCCTATGTTAACTGACCAGACTGTATGAACCAAGCAGATTAGTGTTAACCAATGAAAACAGGATTTAGGCTTTATACAATTAAAACACTTAAGTATAAGTTTAAGTTATACTTGTCTAAAGGGTTTAGGTACCTTTTGGATTGATTGGGATAGGTTTCAACTTCCTAGGAGTTAAGTTGTAACTTTTAATTTTTAGATTTTTAATAAAATTAAGCTTAGTCAAATTTTAGGCTTAGTCAAATATCAGGCTTAGAATGAAGTTCATGGAACATTATATTTTGGTATATAGAACTTTGAGTAAATCATAAATGTGTTCATTCCTTGTTTGGTAGAGGTTATGTTCAGTGCATTTGGATGCCTTAATAGGGATAGGATGTGTGTAGGAAGTAGTTTAGGGTTTAGGGTTGTCTAAGAAGATCATGACCATTCTAAACATCCTTAAATGTTCGTAATTTCCCCTAAAACATACATAAATTATCTTATTATATTCTACTCTTTGATGCAGTCTTACAAAAGTGTTTATGATATGTTTTTACTATGTGTATGATGTGGTTACGATATGTGGGTTAAGGGTAGAAAACCTAATGACACCTAGTGAGTGGCTCTCAGTGCGGGGCCGGGGCCCTGAGTTGCTAGTACCAGGATAATCAACTGAAGAGTTATTTTCACAAGTGATAATTTAATTAAAACTTATGGGAATGGGTTCAAACTTGTAAAAAGATTAAAT
Organism: Chamaecyparis obtusa; assembly: GCA_027943335.1. Lineage (NCBI taxonomy): Eukaryota > Viridiplantae > Streptophyta > Pinopsida > Cupressales > Cupressaceae > Chamaecyparis > Chamaecyparis obtusa. Next base: position 2,388,627 of record BSBK01001201.1, read on the forward strand.
GTGCCTCACCCATGCCATTAGTGCTAGTAAAGGCTATGGATGGGAGTGGGAGAAGGTGCCTATGCGTAGGTATGATCGAATGTCGCTTGTTTGTATGAAAGGCATTTGGTTCCGCATGTGCCTACTTGGGGGCCGGGGCCCGGAGTGGCTTGTATGAAGACAAACCAAGGGTTGAGGGCTATGCGATGACACTCACTTAGGTTGTTGCTTAGATTTTCTACCCAGTCTTAGAACCTGTTTGGGGAAAGATTTATACTTGATCTTTCTTTTCATTTGTTATTTGGGAAAGGTAACCTGACCCTAGGTTTGGCCTAGCTATTCCTTCTTTGTGGACCCTGGTGTTTATCTCCTAGCATGGGGGAGTGGGCCTTTGGGTGTCCACATGGTTGGGTGGTAAACATTTTATCGAGCTATCTTTTGCGGATGCAGTGTTTGAAGATTCATGCTTGCTTATGTACTAGTTTTTTGAGGAATAAAGGCTTTGTAATTATCTTTCATGATGTAAAGTTATTGTTACCTCCCAAGCGGAGATGAATGTAATGTAATCATTGATGTAATTCAAAATGATGTATTTGAAATGGGTAGACTTAGGAAAAAAGGAAAAAGGGGATGTGAACTTTATGTATAAGATGTATGTTGGAAAAGAAAATGATTTTTAGTTAAGTAGTATGATTTTAATTAGTGATGATTCAAGGAAAGGCTATTGAAGAACAAATGTATTATTTGCAATGTATCAAATGATTTAGATGGTTCTATTTGATTTAAAGGTTATATTGTTCATAAAGAATACTTAGGAATATAGATGATTTTAAATGGAAAATTGAAATGAAAGTACTATGTAGTTCTTAATAAAGAATCTTATAGCGATATGATGTAATTTTCTTTGAGAAGTATATCTTGTTGTTAGTTTACTTAATGGACTTAGATGAATCATGCATTAGATAGAAGGGAACCTTGGGAGGAAACTAAGTTTAAGTTTTGTTCATATAATTGTTTTAAAAATTCAAAATTTTTCATAAATCATTACTTGGGTTTTTCTTTTATAAAGAGAATCTTTGTTCTCTTCCCTGGTTCCCTTGTGAGGCATGACATCTTTGGTATCAGAGCCCTAAGTTGCTACATTGGGGCCCCAGGAATTTGGCCCATGCTTCTTAAACTTGTCATTCATCTTAGGAAAACTTAAAAGTACAATCAAACTAGGACCCTTAAACTTATCCTTCTCCTTACTTGTTTAGGATGCCTCCTATAACCCATGGTAGAAGGGGAGGTGCCCAAAATACCCCTCCTAGATCTCAACATGAAAGTTCTCAAGAAGAAGTGCAATATGAGGGAAGAGGGGATCAATCCAATAACCAATCTAGAGGTTCTCAAGGGGCTCAATTACAAGAGCTCCTACAATAGATACTACAGAGGTTAGATGTAGGGCAAGATAGAGGGCACCGTGGGGAGTCTAGCACTCACCATGAGGAAAGGGAAAGGAGTCCTAGGAGGAGAGATCAGGCAATGGAAGAATATGATTTGCATGCTTCTCACATGCGAGACCTCCTTAGGACTAAGACTAACCCATTTAAGGGAACTCAAGGAGGATCTACCACACAAACTTGGTTGCTAGAACTAGAAAGGCTTTTCTCCATGCATCCTTATAGCAGCAATACTAAGGCTTGGTTTGTAGTCATTCACCTTAGAGACTTTTCATCCACTTGGTGGGAAACATAGAGAGAGAAACTTCACATAGATATTACCACTCTTTCATGGGAACTATTCCTAGAACTCTTTTGAGCCAAATTTCTATTTGACCACTGGAGACGGGAAAGAGCTGAAGAGTTTCACAACCTAAGGTAGCTAACTATGTCAGTTGATGACTATGAGAGGAAGTTCTTGGAACTCAAGCTATACTTAGGATATAATGATGATGAACCCATGTTGACTGAACACTTCCTTAGAGGACTCAACAGTCACTTGGCCGGTAGTGTACAAATGTTTGAACCTCAGATAGTGAATGATGCAGTCATCAAAGCTCACCTTGAGGAACAAAATATAGCCTTGGGGTTAGGAGGTCAGACAGGTGGCCAAGGGGGTAATGCCTTCTAGACCGGGTCAGGTTTCAAAGGTAATCCATCTCAAGGAGCACCTGGACCTAAAAACTATCCTCCTAAAGGAAGTCAGAACCACTAGAAAAGGAAGTTTTTCAACAACAGCAAAAATGACAACTACAATGGCAACAATAATAAAAGTGGGGGTTCTCAATCCAACAATCCTCACAACTAGGTAGCATGCAAAGCGATACCTGAACCCTTAGCTAGCTTAGAGTATGCCTCAAAATTCTAGTTGTGGTGTGTCACCATGGGGTGCACCAGTAATATTTGTGAAGAAGAAAGATGGCTCTCTTTGATTGTGCATTGACTATCGTCAACTCAATAAAGTCACAATCAATAATCGATATCCCTTACCCCGCATTGACGATCTATTTGATCAAATGAAAGGGGCAAAAATATTTTCAAAAATTGATCTCAAGTCAGGATACCATCAACTTAGAATTCAGGAGGTGGATATTCATCGAACAACTTTCCGTACCAGATATGGTCACTATGTGTTCACTGTGGTACCATTTGGGTTAACCAACACTCCTTCTGTATTCATGAGCTTAATGAATGGAGTTTTTAGAACCTACTTGGATAAATTTGTGATAGTATTCTTAGCTGATATCTTAGTGTTCTCTAAAACTCTTGAAGAACATGAGGTTCAATTTTGCCAAGTATTGCAGTGCCTTAGGGAAAATCAACTTTATGCCAATGCAAAAAAGTGTGAATTCTTTCAGACAAAAGTTAAGTATCTTGGTCACGTCATAAAAGGGAAGGGTGTCACTATTGATCCAGCCAAAATTCAAGCCATAGTGGAGTGGCCAACTCCAACTAATGTCCCTAAAGTTCATAGCTTTATGGGACTAGCTGGATATTACAGAAGATTTGTCAGAGAGTTCTCTTGGATAGTGCATCCCATTACTTCCTTGCAAAGGAAAGGTAAGAAGTTTGTTTAGTTAGAGAAATGTGAGGCCACTTTCCAATGTTTGAAGGAGAGATTAACTAGTGCTCCAATCTTGGTGGTTCCTAAACCATCAGGAAACTTCATAGTCTGCACAGATGCCTCACTAGAAGGGATTGGGGTGGTTCTTATGCAAGAAGGACAAGTTGTGGCTTATGAGTCTAGGAAGCTTAAAGACCATGAGCTCAACTACCCCACCCATGATCTAGAACTTGTAGCAGTAGTTCACGCTTTAGTAAAGTGGAGACACTTTCTATTGGGTCACAAGTTTGAACTGCAAACAGATCATCGGAGCCTTCAGTACATCTTCTCTCAACCCAACCTAAATGATAGACAACGCAGGTGGATGGAATTCCTATGTGAATATGATTTTGAGGTTAAGTACATCCAAGGGAAGATGAATGTGGTGGTAGATGCTTTAAGTAGGCGTAGACATGTTTTGTCAGCAGTATCCCTTAGCACAGATTTGGAGAAAAGAATCAGGGAAGCTCTCACTTTCGACACTTGGTTTCAAGAGGTTAAGGTAGAAATAGAGTCAGGAAGACCTTTGGAAGGTCGCTTCTCAAGATATTCCTTAGACACCCTTGGGTTGTTGCGACAACAAAATAGAATCTATGTGCCCATGGAAGGATATCTTCATGCACTTATCCTCTCAGAAAGCCACAAGGCTCCCTATTCGGCACATCCCAGGGTGAACAAAATGTATGCTGACCTACACCAGTTATAATATTGGTCAGGAATGAAGAGGGATATTGCAGACTATGTGGCTAGATGTTTGGAATGTCAGAGAGTGAAAGCAGAGCATCAACATCCCGCTAGCCTTTTGCAACCTCACCTAGTGCCAGAATGGAAATGGGACATTATTTCCATGGATTTTATTGTGGGACTTCCAGTAACTCCTAGGAGACATGATGCTATCATGGTAACAGTTGATAGACTCACCAAGGTAGCTCATTTTTCTCCCATGTAGTCCTCCTACTTAGCAGCTTCTATAGCCAGAGTATTCATAGACATTATGAGACTCCATGGTATTCCCAGGAAAATCAAATCTGATCAGGATCCAGTATTCACATCGGCTCTTTGGACTTCGCTTCAACATACTTTAGGGACTCAGCTCAACTTTAGTTTATCCTATCATCCTGAGACAAATGGGCAGACAGAGCGAGTCAACCAGGTTCTTGAGGACATGCTCAGGATGTATGTTATGGATAGACAAACCCACTGGGAAGAGTATCTATATTTGGTGGAGTTTTCTTATAATAATGGTTATCACAGTTCCATAGGTATGTCCCCTTTTCAGGCTTTGTATGGCCATCCATGCCGCACTCCCTTAAGTTGGGACTGATTGGAGGACAGGGTACTCCTAGGCCCTGAGATGTTACAGGATATGGAATAGTAGGTCAAGCATATCAGAGAGCATATTTTGATAGCTTAGGATAGGAAAAAGAAGTATGCTGATGCTCACAGGACCAATGTACACTTCTCTCTTGGTGATAGAGTCTTTTTGAGGGTGGGTCCATGAAAGAGTCCAATCCATTATGGAAATGGCTCCAAGTTGGCACCTCGATTTGTTGGCCCTTTTGAGGTCCTAGAGAGGATAGGACCAGTAGCTTATCGGCTTGCCTTGCCACCCAGCCTTGCTCATATTCATGATGTATTTCATGTTTCAGTTCTTAGGAAGTATATTCTTGATGTGACTCATGTGTTGGATTGGAATGCATTACAGGTAGCGGATGGGCAGCTAGCTTTAGAGCTGGTACACATTTTGGAGTAGCTAACACTGACCCTCAAGGGTCAAACCATAGAGCAGGAAAGGGTCCAATGGGACCCCAATGATGATTCTTCCACCACATGGGAAGATGTTGCTAGGCTTAGAGATGCCTATCCATATTTATTTGTTGGCTTCCAGGAGTAAGCCTAACTCTAGGGGGGGAGGATGTAATACCTCTCCTATGGTGATACTTAGACTTTGCTGATTTGGACATTTTTATTATGATGGTCAGGACTATACATTTACATTTATGTTTTGTGAATGATGATATGATGGATATGCTCATTTATGGTTATCATCTACATGCTTATGAGATTAGAAAACCATCTATTTTTATATGTTTTATGGATCTAACCCAATGATTTGAATCTAACCATTATCATGATGTTTTATGTTTCATGGATATGTGTCGGATGTGTTTTCATTACTCAGGATGAAGTCATAGTTACTCACTTAGTTGAGGTCCACATGATGTATTGATCTTGGTCATCTGCTTGCATATATCTGATTTGTATATACATATGTATATATATGTATTTCTTCTTGGTGATACAGGATTGTAGGTACCGGGTATCATCTCCACCTGGCTTCATAGGTCTGAGTGATCCCTCAAAATCCTCGATCATTGTTGTTGTTATGGAGATATCACCAGGTTCCACAGGAAGAAACTTCACCTTTGATCCTTTTATCCTTAGGTGGGAAGTGCCGAGTCAGTCCCTTGTGTGGATATATTATGTGATCTCTCAGTTTACTAGGTTTTGTGGGTCTTGTAGTTAGTTTCTTGTCTTTTGTATTCATTGTGAATGAAGTTTTGAGTAAAGTGGTTCTAGTTTTCTTTATGATTAGTTCAATTCTATTAGTAGATTATTGATGTGAATTTGAGGGTATGATTTAGTAATTTATCTTTATTATTAGCTACTTATGTACTAGCAGATCTTGTTAGGAATGAGTTAGTATGTGATTGAAATAAGTGATTTTAATATCAATAATAATAAAGAATTTTATGGTATTATCTTTATAATATCAATAACAACAAAATGTCTATGGCAATAAAAATAAAATAAAAATAATAATAAATATTTTTAATAATAGTGGTATGTTTCACCTTGTATATATATCACTATTGTATTTTGTAAAGAATATGGATTAAGTGTGTAAATAAATAATATGCTTCATAATAATAATATTATGTCTGCAATAATATTTATAATAATATTAATATATGTACACATAGGCATATGGGTGCACACATATGCATATGCATACATATATTTATATAATTATTGGTGAGTAAGCAATTATTAAATTCTATTAATGAATAATTAGATTAGTTAATGATATGGTTGTAAATAATAATAATTATTATTAACTTCCCTAAAGTAAAGGAAACATAAATTTGATTACGGTAATAGATTATAGTTTTATTAAAAAATTTATTTATCCCTTCACGGGAATGGTTTTACAAACTGTATTGTTAACGGATAGCCAGTGGATAGTTGCATCAGTTGGAGTACCTGTGCAACTACTCCCCAATCTATATACAAGAATGACTTCTTATGTGAGAGAGAGTTGGAGGAGAGTTGTTTCGAGAAGAAGATAACAAGATTAGTATTATTCTGGTAGTAATATTGTATTTGTGAGGAGAGAAATTCATCATTCTCTGAGAGTGGCATTTGGTTATTCCCGGAAGAGGCTGGAGATTGCACCCAGGAGGATTTGAAGGAGTGCTGAAAGGGTTGAGAGGATTGGACTGGTCTTCATCAACCGAATCTCCGTAGGACTCCAGGCTGGAATTCATCCCGAGAGTTATCTCTCTTTTGTGATATGAAAACATGAAAATCTAGTTAAATGTTTCTCTGTATGTTTGTTGTTGATATAAATTACAGAATGCTGTGTTTCATATATATCATTGTCCCTGTATTAGTGATTTGAAGAGTAGGAACATGTTGAATGGATATATTTATTATATTGAGTATAAACAAATATTTATGCAATTATAGGAGGTTGTAGGGTTCTTAGCATTCTCCTTGTATTTCCTCTCTTATCTAGAATGTCCATGAGTTCTTTGAGGCTTTAGAACTTCTGTTTCAAACCTACAATTTCATATTTTTCTTTGCACCAGTTTCTTTGCCTAGATCTAGAACAGATATGTTGGATAGATAGGATGTATTGATGGGCCATTTCTGAAGGGAAACTAGGAGATCTCAAATGGGTCGAGCTCAGATTAGGCAACCCTAGTTCCCATAATGCCCAGTTTTACCGGCAAGCCAAAGTTGATAGTCATATTTTGTTGTTTCTGGGCAATTAGTTAGTGATGACCAAGTAAGTCAGTGGTGACCGAGCAAGGTAGTGATGACCAAGTAAGTCAGTGATGATCGAGTAAGTCAGTGATGACTGAGTAAGTTAGTGATGACCGAGTAAGTCAGTGGTGACTGAGTAAGTTAGTGATGACCGAGTAAGTTAGTGATGAATGAGTAAGTTAGTGGTGACCAAGTAAGTTAGTGGGATCAAGCAACTAGTGTCAGCCGAGCAGCCTGTGTTAACCGACCAGACTGTATGAACCAAGCAGATTAGTGTTAATCGATGAAAATAGGATTCAGGCTTTATACAATTAAAACATTTAATTATAAGTTTAAGTTATACTTGTATAAAGGGTTTAGGTACCTTTTGGATTGATTGGGATAGGTTTCAACTTCCTAGGAGTTAAGTTGTAACTTTTAATTTTTAGATTTTGAATAAAATCAGACTTAGTCAAATTTTAGGCTTAGTCAAATATTAGGCTTAGAATGAAGTTCATGGAACATTATATTTTGGTATATAGAACTTTGAGTAAATCATAAATGTGTTCATTCCTTGTGTGGTAGAGGTTATGTTCAGTGCGTTTAGATGCCTTAATAGGGATAGGATGTGCGTAGGAAGTAGTTTAGGGTTTAGGGTTGTCTAAGAAGATCATGACCATTCTAAACATCCTTAAACGTTCCTAATTTCCCCTAAAACATCCATAAATTATCTTATTATTTTCTACTCTTTGATGCAGTATTAGAAAAGTGTTTATGATATGTTTTTACTATGTGTATGATGTGGTTGCGATATGTGGGTTAAGTGTAGAAAGCCTAATGACACCTAGTGAGTGGCTCTCAGTGCGGGGTCGGGGCCCTAAGTGGCTAGTACCAGGATAACCAATTGAAGAGTTATTTTAACAAGTGATAATTTAATTAAAACTTATGGGAATGGGTTCAAACTTTTAAAAAGATTAAATGTGCCTCACCGATGCCATTAGTGCTAGTAAAGGCTATGGATGGGAGTGGGAGAAGGTGCCTTTGCGTAGGTACAATTGGATGGCACTTGTCTGTATGAAAGGCATTTGGTTCCGCATGTGCCTACTTGGGGGCCGGGGCCCAGAGTGGCTAGTACCAGGACAACCCAAGGGGTGAGGGCTATGTGATGACACTCACTTAGGTTGTTGCTTAGAGTTTCTACCCAGTCTTAGAACCTATTTGGGGAAAGATTTATACTTGATCTTTCTTTTCATTTGTTATTTGGGAAAGGTAACCTGACCCTAGGTTTGGCCTAGCTATTCCTTCTTTGTGGACCTTGGTGTTTATCTCCTACCATGGGGGAGTGGGCCTTTGGGTGTCCACATGGTTGGGTGGTAAACATTTTATCAAGGTATCTTTCGCGGATGCAATGTTTGAAGATTCATGCTTGCTTATGTACCAGTTTTTTGAAGAATAAAGGCTTTGTAATTATCTGATATGATGTAAAGTTATTTTTACCTCCCGAGTGGAGATGAATGTAATGTAATCATTGATTTAATTCAAAATGATGTATTTGAAATGGGTAGACTTAGGAAAAAAGGAAAAAGGGGATGTGAACTTTATGTATAAGATGTATGTTAAAAAAGAAAATGATTTTTAGTTAAGTAGTATGATTTTAATTAGTGATGATTCAAGGAAAGGCTATTGAAGAACAAATGTATTATTTGCAATGTATCAAATGATTTAGATGGTTCTATTTGATTTAAAGGTTATATTGTTCATAAAGAATACTTAGGAATATAGATGATTTTAAATGGAAAATTGAAATGAAAGTACTATGTAGTTCTTAATAAAGAATCTTATAGCGATATGATGTAATTTGCTTTGAGAATTATATCTTGTTGTTAGTTTACTTAATGGATGTAAATGAATCATGCATTAGATAGAAGGGAACCTTGGGAGGAAACTAAGTTTAAGTTTTGTTCATATAATTGTTTTAAAAATTCAAAATTTTTCATAAATCATTACTTGGGTTTTTCTTTTATAAAGAGAATCTTTGTTCTCTTCCCTGGTTCCCTTGCGGGGATGAGAATTTTAGTTGAGGATATTTGAAAAACCAAAAATACTTTGCACTTAATCATTTTAAGACATGCATAATTATTATTATGTGTGTTCATTGGATATTTTTTATAGTTATTATTTCATCTCATTTCATTTTATTATGTTATCCATCATGTTAGGTACATTTTCATTTATTACATTAGATATCATTTGCATTACAATATGATTTTTTTTTGTTCATTACATATATTTAGTATTATCATACATTTAGTATCCATTCATTTTCCATTATTCACATTTTTTTTACATCATTGCATTTATCATCACATAGCATTAGTGAATATCATTTAGAACATGCATTTATATCAACATATATATTAGATTATTTATCCATTAGCATCATATAGAAAATTAATCATTTTGCATTTTAAGACATCCATTCCATGCATATAAAAGTAAATCATCACATCCTGCATATGTCAGTACGCACATGTATATAAACATCATAGAAAATCATGATAGAACTGCATCAATCATATAGAGTCAAAATCATATAAAGTCCATAAATGCAACTAAACTGTCCAAATGTCCCATGATATATAATCAATAATAATGTTTCTATAGTCAGTGTCTATCAAGTCAATATATAATGGTACAATGATAATATGATACAAAAAGTGTATACAAGTGGTATCTATGACCCGCTACCTCCTAAATCTATCTGTCACTATCTATGAGCTGCAATAAGGCCCTGTGCTACTGACCCACCTGCTCCTGAGGATCCACCTTGGTCTCCTAAACCAGTGGGTGCTTTAGGAGGATGTGATGATACACCTCTACTACCTGCTGGTGCATGTCTCTCATGTACTGCTATCCTCACCACCACTGAGCTCTCTTTGAAGCTCCCAATCCACTGATCCCTAGGCAATACCTATCTATATGCCTCTTGCCAGTAGGATATCTCCTTCCCAACTCGTATCATGGCTCTCAGGCTATCTCCATGAGGACCTAGGTCCTCTATCCTCTGTAGCTCATCTAATAGCATCTCAGACTCCTTGAGTCTCTCAATCACTACATCTTGCTCATGTCTAAGGACATCCATCTGGTGCTCTAGCCTCTCAATCCATCTCTCTAGACCTGGCACCCAGTCTGCCTGTACCTGTGTAACTGCTAGTCTGACTAGCAGTGTATCAATATCTAGCTCCTCCTCCTACATAGTGTCTCTCTATAAGTAGGGATCCTGTCCCTTGATGTCCATGTCAGCTAGGTCATCCTGTGCCTGTACATCTGACATCTCAATGTCAGGCTCATCTTGTATGTCATCCTGAACCTAACCACCCTGTACCACACCACCCTAGGCTAGTAAAACATCTACCTCATCCTGTCCCTACATCTGTACCTGTGCAGCTGGTCCCTATACTGTGGCAACTGATATCTATGTTGAAGGGACTGGTACCTATAGGGGAGCTCCTACAGCTAGTTGTGCTGGAGGTTGTCTCTGTCCCTATCTAGCTGGAGGTGGCATCACTCCTCTCTGCCTCACACCACCTCCTCTCATCCGAGGTCCTGCTCTATCCCCTCTCCCTCCATCTCCACCATCATCTCCTCCTCCATCACCACCACCTCATCTCCCTCACCCCCATCTATCTCTCCCTCAGAGTCTCCCCCATCATCTCTCTATAGGATCTCTCCTTGGAGGCTTCGCTGCTGGGTCTGTGATCCATGGAACTAAAAAATCCTTGAAAAACTACTCTAAATCAACAGTCATACTTGGGTCTACCAGTGTCGGTCTCATCGATCGTGCCTAGAATGGGGCATCCAAAAAATCCTATCAAGAAACATCAAATGATGCCATGGGACCCCAATCTCATCTCTCCTGATGAGTATGCACATGTTCTCTCACTCCCTGCGGCATGCCCTGTATCCTGCCAAACTATCTCAGGACCCGACTAACCAACTGTCCATCAATGATAAATGGTATCTACCCTATCAACTACCATGACTCAAAACAAAAACCAAGCTACCACTCATCATCCCATGGCTCACACCCTAGGTAGGGTCTCCATGTCACTATGTCCAATGTATCAAAGGTATACCACCAAAAGTCTAAATGGCCCAGTTTTGCCTGAGACAAAACTAAGGAGTATAAATGAATATAGTACTGCCCGACACCCCAAAATCTAATCACAACTAGTCGAGTAACTGTAATATGCTCCCATGCCCAAACATGGAGCAGTGTCACACCTGTTGATAATGATGCACCCCTATGGTACACCACCTGATGCATGTCATGATAGAGATGTGCTAATAAACACACACCCCAAGCATATCAGGTCCCCTCCATCATCCACTATAATGTGCGGCCCCATCCAACTACAAATCCATGAGATCTACGATTAGGGCATACAAATCCCCCAATCACTCCTGCTAGCACTACTGGTAGAGGATCATACAAATAAACCATGTCCTCCCAACTGATCTCTCAATCCTCTATATCATCATCACTGAAGATAACTCTGCACTCTGTGACTCTGCCGTGCCGATCATACTATACCAGCTCACCTGTGATGGGAAGTCAGAGGATGTGATATACATCCTCTAATGTAACTATCATCTCCCCTATCAGAAGATGGAAGGTACTCATCTCCAAGTGCCATTGCTCTACTAAAGCTATCATCATACTCAGATTCACCCAAATCTCGGGTGTATAAATCACATAATATAGTCTAGACACTCCAGTCAATAGTCTATTTATCTCTGACAGTGCTAGTCTCAGATTCTGAGTCATCGGATATTTGTCCCATGACATCAGACTATCTGTAATATCCTCCTATTCAAGTCAACAACAATCAACTTATCAGATTTTGATAAATTGATCTATCAATCTATCTATCCTATCATATCAAATTCAAACATGTTATTATCACGTGTTTCAACAGATGATTCTATCAATTATCTACGTTCAAGATTGGCTAACTAGTGAACATGCTACAATGTTACCTATCTTGATCAAATTGATCAAAATCAATCACCGATAGATCCAATCGGCTTATTGACATCACGTTTAACTTCATTGACGATCTAGTTTGACCACATTCTATCACTTCAAACACATGCGCATCATTGAAACATGTATGTGCAACATTATTTAACATTTGCACAAGTTTTTACCTATGCATAGTTTTTCTTCACATTTGCACAATAATTATGCACAAATGCACAAGTTTTTACAAAAGCATAGTTTTATTGAACATTTGCGCCACAAATCTGCATGAATGCGCCAATTTTTTTTATATGTACATTTTTATTTAACACTTGTGCAAGCCTAACATTCCTCTACTATGAATGCACAGCTTCCCTATACGCATGCGCAGAAAGTTTTGTTTTTCTGTGCAAACATTACTATTTTCTGCACATTGGTGTGCCGAAACTATGCATTCATCCTACGCCTAAAAACAAAAAAATTTCTAATATAATTCTATCATTCAATCTATCCTAAACATGCTAAAATTATAATCTAACATGCATCAAATCATGAAATTACCAAGGAGGATCAAGTTACCTACCGGTTCACCTGAATTGGGTGGTCGCTGGAAGCGTCTAACCCTCTTGAAGCAGTGATCTGACAGCAGGAACAACATCTTGGTGGCTCTTCTTTTCTCTCTCTCACCCTCTGATCTCCAAATGACAAGTGTGCACAATGAGCCAATTGTGGACCCCTAAGCCCTATTTATAGCCCGTGGACCTTATGTGCTTGGTGTGTGGATCCTATCTCTCATTTTTCTTCCATTTCACCCCATTTTGACCCACCTTTTCTTCTATTTCTTTTGTGAGATTGATTAATCAAAATAACAAAAATACAATAAAATAAATTAAAAAAAAATAAAAATCAATCAAACACAAATTATTAATCAATCTCTCGAGGGGGCATGCTTATGTCATTTTAGACATTGTCTGGGGCAGGGGAAAAATACTTGAAATTTTGTTTGAAACAATGTGGCACACACATTATTTCATAGAGGGGCAAAATGTATACACCTAAAAATGGCTTCATTAATTAATTAAACATTTATTATTTAATTACTATTGACTTCATAAATAAATTAAATATTTATTATTTAATTAATAATTAGTCCTCTATTTATTAAATAAATTATTCAATTTATTTAGTGAATTTACTTAGTTTATTCTTCTATCCTAAGTCTTCTAATTAGTCTTATTAAAGTGATTTAATTAAATACACAATCACCTAAATACGACTAAGTTTCCTAGTCCACCTCACCTACCTAGTCACCTGACACATCACTTTGGCTAAGATAAATAATAATTATTAATTATTTATTTACAATTATCCTCACCCACACATGTCCTCTCAACAACCGAGTCAAGAGACATTCACTATTCCTAAGGGGCTTCTCAAGCCACCTTTAAGGGTCAAAGGTGACTCATAGGACACTTGTGCAAAGAGTCCTCATGAGAAAAATATCTCTCCCTCTTTCTCTCTTTGGTCTTTGTGAGACACTTGACATGTGTCTTTCCCTTCCACCTTCTTCTCCTCCATGTCAATGTGAGAGGAACATCATCCCTATTCTTCCTCTCACATTCCAACTACATCCCCCTTTCTCTCAACTCCTTCAACCAAGTCAATCCTAGCCCTAGGATCTTCCACCTTTCGTTCTCAACTATAGGATTGCACCACCTAGGCCTAGATCCTCCAAAACTCTATAAAAGGAGCCACATTTCCCATTTGAGAGCTAATAGGTATTTTTAATAGGCATTCAAGCATTCAAGAAATCAAGCATCCAAGCATTCTAAGAGCAATCAAGCATCCATACTATCACCATTTCATTTGCATTCCATCCATTAGTTTGCATAAGCTATTGTGCACTCATTTCATTCAATCTCCACACTTTGGTAGCATCTTGGGAGAAGGCTTCATTTGGAAATCTGAGAGCTCAACATCTTCAAGAAATCAAAGCTAGGAGGATAATGGAGACAAGCTGCATGGTAGGTGAAGGTAATTAAATTAGTTTCATCATTTCATAGTTACTTTGCATTCTTCATCGAGAAATTTCTCAAGAGATGGAGGAAGAAATTTTCTTCATAGTTACCTTTCTTGACTTTTCTCAAAAGATGGAGGAAGAAATTTTCTCTATATGCTAGACCTATTCCAGAAAGTGAGAAGCTAGAAATCTTCATCAACAATCTTGTTCCAGAACTTAACTACCATTTGCAAATGTTGAATCATACATCATTTGATAAAATGGTAGAAAATGCTATTAAAATTGAGAAAGTACTTGTACAAAAAGGAGATATATCACTTCAAAAAGAAAAGTATGAATCTAGATCTAGTTCTAAAGACAAAGGCAAAAAATGGAACAAGCATAAAGGCATCATTTAGATGGCATTGCTGATAATATCCGTGCCCCATCTAAGGCACCCACTTTCAATCTCACTATTGGCACCCAGGCCATCAAAGCTTCTGAAACTAAAACATCATAATCTAACAAGAAGCCATCTGCTTACAAACCTTAGGCTATAGATCCTAACCATAAATTCACTCCTCTTGGAGAATCCTTGGAATCTGCCATGAAAACTCTATTAGCTAACAACATCATTTACTTGCTTGAGATAAAATTCTTTGATCCTGAACTTAAACTGAAATGGTGGAGAGAGAATGATTTCTATGACTTCCATCATAATAAGGGTCATAAAACCAATAAATTATTTTTCTTGAAACACATCATACAAGACAAAATTGATAATGGAGAAATCACGATTGACAATCATAAGACCAATAATGATCATACAACATTCATGGAGCCATTCCCAAAATATGGTAAAGAAGATTCTTCTTCTTAGCCTAATATGGGTGCTAAAGTCAATTATGCCTACTCTGGAAAAAATTCTATCATCAATATGGTTGAATGATGTCTATCTGAGTGTTGCAATGTCATCACAATTGTAAGAAAAGATAGAGAAAATCAATCAAAAAATGTAGGTACTTGATCACAAGCTTAGGCACATTTGCAAGGACAAATCCCAGATTCATCAAATGTCCCTAAGATGCCTTTCAATATTTCATTTGCTTCTAAATAGAAGGCTACATCTAAATCTTCAAATACTAAAGACACAAGACCAACTTTATACAGTATTGTCCAACAACTCTAGCATAGCAATGCTAAAATCTCCATGTTTGAGTTGCTTTAGATATCTCTAGCTCATAGAGCCATTCTAGACAAAGCTTTGTTCAGATCCAATGTTCCTGACAACCTTGATTTAGATAGATTTCAGGCTATGGTTGGTCATCTAACATCTCTGCAGTATATCTCCTTTTTAGAAGAAGATGATAATTCCTTGAGTCATCCACATAACTAGCCCTTGCACATTGAAGTTTTGATCCAAATCCATCATGTCAAATGCACGTTGATAGATGGAGGCACTGGTCTCAACATTTATTCTTATAGGTTGATCACACAATTGGGATTCTCTAAAGTGGCCATTGATCCTAAGAAGAAGATAACTATCAAAGCATATGATGAGCAAGAAATATCCTCCTAAGGAACAATTATATTGCCTATTAGAATAGGACCTGTTATTAGAGACACCATATGTCAAGTTCTTGATCTACCTTTGGCTTACAACATCCTTCTAGGGAGACCCTGGATACATGAAATGAAAGCTATTCCTTCCACATACCATCAATGTGTGAAATTTCCTTATGAAGGAGTAGAAGTGATGATTCTAGCTGACCTATACACAACTTGCAAAGCTTTGAAGTAAAGTGCTGATAAACTTGTTCCTAATAACAAAGAATCTTCCATTAAGAAGGCAGACATTGCTTCAACATCTAAGATGGAAGACATTGCTAAAATAGTCAAAATCAAAGACAATGGTATGGGAGAATACAAAATGGAACCTATTTTATCTCCCACATCTCTCCCATTGTCTCCTAAATCTTACGGATAGCCATTAGACAAAGTGAAACCTACAACTAAAGAATTCCAGGTCATCTTCAATGGAAGCTTTGTCATAGAACAAGTATCTAAACAAGAGTTTGAGGAAGATGAAGCTATGCTTGCATGGATATACAAGGATGAGCCTCAATCCAAATCAATCTAGAAATGTGACTCCACTTCAAGAAAAAATCCTCAGAAGTCATATGGACCAGGGGACTAATTGATCACAAAAATGGGATATACTGGAAAAGGACTTGTAGGATTGCAAGGTAAAGATCTTCTATCACCTCTTGACCATCATGGTTGAACAAAAAAGGATACAAAACGTCTACGATATAAGAAGAAGCTTTCCTATCTTAACAAGAACTCCCCACACATCTTAGAATAGATTGAGCCATCTATAGCTAATGAACTAAAGGAAGAATCAACTGAACAATCTGACAGTGATGATTCTGACACCACCACTGAAGAGCTCATTCCTTATGAGCGCTTTCCTAAAGAAATTAAAGACCTCCTTGAAGCTGAAGATGATCTAGTAAAAAGAATTAATGTAGTAGAAACACAAGAACCTACTATAGAACAAGAGACAGTTGCACCACAAGAACCAGCTAATCTAGAAGGAAATCAAATAGACAAAGAAGAAGGTGGTAGTTATTCTAAAATAGATTCCCATGAGTATGAATTCAAATTAGAATCTGAGGGTAACCCTTCTTGGGGTATTCATCCTGACTTTACTCATGTTCTTAAATTTCCTAGAGGCATAGATGAGGAATCAAATGACTATGAATGGGGAGCCATTCCAGAGGAAGATGAGCTTATCATAGAAAAACATGTTGATGTTATTCACCAATATGCACCTAAACCCAACATAAGTCTAGAGTGAAATAATAAACTTAACAAGTCTGATCCACCTATGGCTGAATTGGACTCACATAATGACATTGAGCCTATTCATGAATTGAATGTTTTGAGTTGTAATATCACCTTTGAACTCGAGAGTCAGGTTAGGACCAATGATGATAGATCCATATCTGTAAATACTATTTCCCAATCTTTCACCACTTTGACTATCCAACATCCTAAACTTCTGGACCAAACCTCCATGAATCCAAGCCAAGGTATTTACACCTTTCCAAATGAATATGACCTTTCTTGCTACCTCAATGTAGTTGAGCCTATGATGACTTCCATCAGTGAACCAAGTGTTATCATGACGAACTCAAACATCAAGTATCTTAGTCAAAAGACTAAAATTAAAAATAAAAAGAAAAGAAGTTCTGAGGGTGAAAACCACTTTGTGATAGTCCCAGAACCTACAAAAGTAAAAATAAAATATGTATCCGAAGGTGAAAACCTCTATAAGGTGCCTAAGGATGAGATATTTGATGTCCTTTTGAGTCATTTATAGGACAAATCTCCAGTTCTAATTGAGCCCACTCAATCTATCAACTTGGGAACAATAGAAGAACCACAGTTGATCCATGTAGCACAATCCTTATCAGAAGAAGAAAAACAAAAATTTACCACATTCTTAACAAAAAAGAAGATCAACTTTGCATGGAAATATTTATATATTCTAGGGTTGGATCTTGATCTTATAATGCACCATTTATCTATAGCTCCAAGCATCAAACCTATTAAATAAAAGTTAAGAAAGATGCATCCTCATGTTGCACTCTTGGTCAAAGCTGAATTAGAGAAACTACTAAAAGCTAGATTCATCCATGTTATTGACTATGTTGAATGGATCTCAAATATTGTACCTATTTCTAAACTAGATAAATCAATCAGAGTGTGCCCAGATTTCAGAGATGTAAAAAAAGCATGCCATAAGGATGATTTTCCACTACCTAATATTGATATGATAGTGGACATGACTGTGGGATTTGAGATGTATTCTTTAATGGATGGTTTTTCTGGATATAACCAAATCAAAATTACTCCAGAAGATCAAGAGAAAACTTCTTTCACATGTGCGTGGGGTACCTTCTATTGGAATTTCATGCCATTTGGGCTTAAGAATGCTGGTGCTACATATCAGAGAGTTATGAAATCTATCTTTCATGACATGATGCATCGAACTATGGTAGATTATGTTGATGATACCTTGGAAAAATATATGATAAGATCTAAACATCTAATTGATTTGAGAAAAATACTAGATCAAATGGAGAAGTTTAGTCTTAGACTAAACCCTAAGAAGTGTGCTTTTGGTGTCACTTCTAGAAAGCTCTTAGGCTATATTATTTCAAAGAAAGGCATTGAAGTAGATCTAGCTAAGGTCAAAGCTATCATGGAGATGTAACCTCCCAAGAATATCAGTCAAATGAGAACATTACAAGGGAGAGTACAATCTATTAGATGCTTCATATCTTAGCTAGTAGACATATCACAATCTTTCACAAAGACATTACATAAAGGTGTGACCTTTGCATGGAATGAGGAATGTGAAAAGAACTTTAACCATATCAAGAAATATCTATCAAATCCTCCTATTTTGATGCCTCATATACAAGGGAAGCCATTGATCTTATATGTCTCCGCAAGAGAAACATCACTGGGGGCATCACTAGCACAACATGATGAGAATAAAAAGGAAAGAGCTATATACTATATCAGTAGAAGATTTGTAGCATATGAGAAGAACTATTAAATGATTGAGAAAGCTTGTCTAGATGTGATCTTTGCATCACAAAAATTGAGACACTACATGTAAGCTCCTACCACACATTTGGTAGCTAAGATTGATCCACTCAAGTACCTACTAAGAAAAGCTTCCCTCATAAGTAGACTAGCTAAATGGGTGATGTTATTAAGTGAATTTGACATTGAATATGTTGAAAGAAAAGCTATCAAAGGACATGTAATTTTTGATCAATTAGCTAATGCACCATTGTTTGATGATACACCAATGCAAATGGAATTTCCATATTCCTCTATCATGAATCTTTCTTCTAGAGCATGGACATTATTCTTTGACGGCTCCTATACATATAATGGATTAGGGGCAGGTATATTGTTCATCACACCTCAAGGATACTCAATCCCTAAAGCATTTAGAATCAAGTTTCCTTGCACAAACAATATTGTTGAATATGAAGCTCTTCTTAATGGCATGAATATAGCAATTGAGTGGAGAGTGATAAAATTACACATTCATGGAGACTCACAACTTGTAATACACCAAGTCAATGATGTGTATCAAACAAAAGATGGAAAGTTAATCCCATACAAGAGAATGGTAGATGATCTAAAGAAATATTTCATATCTATCACCTTTGAGAAAATACCTAGAATAGAGAATAAGGCTGCCGATGCAATGGCAACATTATCTACTTTATTACATCAACCTGAACATGAGCTACGCTATGAGTTCCTGGTGGAAGCACTATCTTATCCTGCATATGATTCCCTTGAAACCTACATGATCTAAACTATTGTTGGTCATGATTCATCTTGATAAAAAAACCTTTTCTCCTATCTCCAAGACCAAATCATTCCTGATATCTTTAACCCCCATGAGAAAAGATACCTTATTCGAAATGCATCCCGGTATGTCATCATTGGTCACGATCTATACAAACGACATCTAGATGGTACACTACTTAGATGTTTAGAATGAGAAGAGTCTCAACGTGCATTAGAGGAAGTCCACAAAGGTATATGTGGCTCACATTTGAACAATTTAACACTAGCTTTAAAACTTATTAGGGTTGGGTACTATTAGCCTGAAATGGAAAAAGAGGCTATCAAGTTTGCTAAGAACTGTCAAAAGTGCCAAGTACATGGTAACTTAATTCATGCACTAGGGAGAGATCTAATTCCCTTTACTAAACAATGGCCTTTTCACCAATGGGCATTTGATCTTATAGGTTCCATACATCCTCATTCTTCTAATGGACATACCCATATAATTATAGCTACAGTTTACTTCAAAAAATGGGTAGAAGTAGTCCCTTTGACTCAAGTAACCGACAAAAAAATTTCAATGTTCATCTTGAACTACATCATATGTCTGTATGGTATTCCACATTCTATAGTCACGGATAATGGTGAAAAATTCAAGAACAAAGGCTTAAATGATATATGTTCTAAATTCAAGATTACACAACATTGGTCATCAATCTACTATCCTCAAGGGAATGGACAAGCAGAGGCTTCAAACAAGAATCTATTGAAAATCTTGCACCGAATAGTTAATAAAATAGGAAGAGACTGGCATCTCATGATCAATCCAGCTCTTTGGGCCTATAGAACAAGTATTAGAACACCCACTGGGGCTACACCATTCACTTTAGTTTATGGGTCCGAAGCAGTATTGCCTATTGAGGTTGAAATCCCATCACTAAGAATCAGAATGCATGCTCTAGTAACTCATGATGACTATAGAGTGTCAAGGTTGCAAGAAATTGAACTACTAGATGAGTGCAGACAAGAAGCATATGATCATCTCAGAGTATATCAGAAGAGAATGTCTAGAGGTTACAACAAGAAAGTCAGACGAAGAGAATTTTAGGTTGGTGATCTAGTCTTGAGAGAGAATCCTAAAAATCAATCACATAGAGAACGCAAGGGGAAGTTTGAACCCAACTGGCTGGGTCCCTTTGTAATCACTTCTACTTTTGGCTCTAGAGCCTATCAACTCTTGATGAGTAAAGGAGAACACCTTTGAGAACCAATCAACATTCTACATCTGAAGAAATTCTACGCCTAAGGCATTCAATCTTTGTAAAATGTCTTGAAAAAAATCTTAAAAATCTAAAAAAGTCTTGAAAAAATGAACATCTTGGTGAAAACCTAGCAATAGGTGCCTTTATGATTCCAAAAAAATAAAATAAAAATCAAAAGTAGAAAAAAAAGGAAAAAATGAAAAATACAAAAAAAATGAGAAAAAGAAAAAGTGCCTTGGTGAAAACCTGGAAACAGGCACCTTGGTAGCAAAAATAGAATCTCTGCCAAGATGGTGAAAACTTAGCAAATGGGAGCCACTTGTTTCAAAATGCTCCATCTATTAGTGTAATCTTGGTCTTTCCTAGCTTTCAGTCTTGCTTTAGTTTGCATATATCTCCTGGTTTGTTTCTGCATTCCTATTTTCAATAAGTCGATGTGTACACCAATTTGCAAAAGCATCTATATCCTATCAATGTTTCAAACTTGGGGCTAATCATAGTCATATCCTAGGGCCTCCAATGTACTTTTGATGTGTCCTATCTAGTCAGAGTCCTTTGAAGCTTCATCCAAGTCAGTCAGTCAGTCTCCTCTCCAGAAAGGATTTTGCATCTACAACAATGCAATCAAACATCAAACACAACTTGAAAACAATCTATCCTTTTACATGCTTTTATCTCCTTGTATGCTTACTGATTCACATTGAGATTTTTTCATATTGTGTCCCTTCGAGCTCTTTGATGATGTCCTTTATAGGATTTAGAGACTGAGGACTGGGGGCATAATCTTTTCTTTGTTTTCTACTTGTATGTGAAAATATAACAACTTTAAAACTTCTGGATTGAAATGGTGTCCATCTGTAAGAGCCTCTATCTTGTATTGGATGGCCATGTGTACCTCGGCCATTGATACCTAGAAAATTCAAGGAAGTTTATCTAACTATTGTCTTTTTTAGAAAGTTCTTACTCCTACTGTGAAACACAATCTTGCCTAAGGATGTGAATGATAACGGGTCACTACGGGTAATTCACACTGGATTTAGAGTGATCTCTTGACTGCTTGATGTGTTTGTTTCGCAAGGTGTATTCTAGTCATCATGATGTTTATATTTTGATGCTTATACAAATTTCTATATCATAATGGACATGATATTCAGGTCATCCTCACATTTGTGCCTTAGTGCTTATATCTAATCTGACATTCTGAAAAAAAAATCAATATTCATAAGTCCATGGTTGTCTAGCCAGTGGATGTTGTATTGATTCTCGTGCATACAAATCAATATTCATATGTCTATAGTTTCATAACTAGTGGGAATTGTATTGATTTATCCAGTTACCTAAAAAGTTCAATGATGACAACAAATCGACACATGATCTATGACTAGGTCCTAGGTCTTAGGTTTGCATTTTATTTTGCATGTCACTTTGCACTTTGCAAGATTGCATGAACTCACAAATTTCTTGAACACTTAAAAAATCCTTCAAAACTAAATTTAACTTTACATGAAGAGCTAAATCTCACATGAAGGTTTCATCATAGAATTGCAAGTAGTCACCATCCTAGGTTCAACATCCTTTTTGACATAAGACTAAGTACTTGTCTTCATCAATACCTAAAAAACATATCATGTGTATTGTTGCATTTACATTACATATTCATGATCATTCTATCTATTGTATTGCATTACATACATGAGCATCATCAAAATCATACATTTCCAAAATCAATTACATTTGCATAACATCCATACATTTGAAAGAAATCATTGCATTGCATAAATCCATACATACGTTCTACACTACTCATAACATTTACATCACATGATATTGTCATAAAAATCAAAACATGACAAGTACAAATGAAGTCATAACCAAAATCTTGATCTCATATCATATAAATTAAACTAGTCAAGGGTGCACTACTGGTAGAAAGTACAAAAGAATGAGTTCATGTGAGTTATTAGAAATCAAAATAGTATACATGAACAAAATGGAAAAATATATCATAATATCTAGATAGATCAGCTATCTGCTTGATCTTTTGCATCTGGTGGAGGTGGTTGTGGTGCATCAGGCACTGCCTCAGCTTTGGCTGCCCTGGATCCCTCTAACGTTATCATGTACTAAGAGTATGTGGGTACTCTCTAAGTAGAAAGAACAACAACATAGTATGTAGAAACATAATAGGCAACTCTAGAGGTCTGATGTGTCACCTCTGTCTGTAATATCATGTTCTCCTCTCAGAGCTTGGATCACTGTCTATCTGCCTCAATAAATCACTCCTCCCAATGAGCACTCCATACCTTCAAGTCCCATACTTTTAATTTGAGTCATCTGATAATCTCTTGAGGAGTCTTTGGTACACTAGGATCTACATCTGTTGCAGGCATATTAGTATCTCCGGATGGCTGCTTATTAGTCTCTTCTCTTTGCACCTTGTGACATCTAACCTTAGCTCCTAGATCAAAACTAGTATCATCCTATATAGGATCAGGACTGGCACCTACATACTACTCTGCACCAAGTACCTCATCTATTGTACCAACACTACCTAGAGTGCCACTCTCTCCTCTAGTCGATCTCCTCTGTAAAACTGTAGGTCTGCCTACTAAAGCACTAGAGGGATGAGGTGGTCTCATCTATCTAGATGGTCTCTATGGAGGTGTAAAAACTTCTCTTGGCCTCAGAGGTGTAGGCAAGGGCACCAAAACCTGTGTACCTATATGTCTCTACCCTCTACCCATTAGAGCACCTATGACATCCATAGCCTCCTCCATGGAAGGTATCAACTCTGTCAGATCTAAAAACTTGTATATGGGATGCTCTGTAAGATATCCAATGAAACCATCTATCACCCTAGCATTTGGAACATCTTCTTGATAATCCCAATCTCTATTGACAATACCACTGTACTCCTATGTACAAAGAACATATGACAATTGAGAGCCCCATCCTAATCGAAGCTCTCTCAATATCCGTGCATAAGCAACATGCTCCTGTGGTGCATCCTGAATGATGCCATACTATCTCCACACTCTAGTAATAAGAAAGTGCTCAAGCACTATAGTGGACTGACCAATCAATATCTGACTTTGGAAAAAATAGTTGAACTGCTCCCGTGTAGTAGGCCTGGCCTCAATCTGTAGATAGGGATCCCATATAACATATGTGCTATTATCTAGGCAACATATCATGTACTTTGTATGACCCATACAAACCTGTGTAACATATCCAGAGTAAACATATATCACCAGTTCCTATGACTGGTGCTAACCCTAGCATACTGGTCTACAAACTAGGATATGCCCCCAGGCCCATATCTGAAGAACCAACGCTCTTGAAGAAAAATAATTTGCTCTTGATACACAAGCTTGTGCATCTTAGAGAACATGTGAGCCAACATACACTGACCCCAACCCAACTCAAAAGGAGTGGCCATCAATCATGCAACCATTGGGGTCCAACTCATCAATATACCATTCTACTGATGGTTAGACATGATAATGCCTCCTATCATACCAGCTATGATGCGCTCTAATCTATGGGTCTGCCCATAGCACTGCACTAAAGTCTCCCAAGATATCAAACCAGTGAGCTGTGTATCATCTCCAAACAAACATCTGAAGGCATGTAATCTAGAGTTCCCCGAACTCACATAATCTGGATGAGGATCATGGAATGGAATCCACAAAATCCTATACACGTCCTCTGCTATAACAGTAATCTCTCCTATAGGGAGATGAAAGGTCTCAGTCTCATAATGAAACTTGTCAATCAAAGCTATCAATAGTCTATGGTTTACCCTAATCTCAGGCAACTGAATCAAATACTCGAAACCATAGGTAGCAAGGTGTACCCTTTGTCAGTGTTTTTTCATGTATCCCTCAACTCTAAAAGAGATGTATGAAAACCAGACCTGGGGATCTTTGTCTAGTAACATAAATCTACTTATTCATGCAAACTAAGGGGCATGAAAAGACTAATTGATGAGGAGTTGATCCTCCTTCTGCTTCGAGTTCCACACACTCAGGTGGGTGCACCTAAAACATGATAAGATTTGCATACATAAACACTTACTCATTACAACCTTTTATGTAGACATGAAAATTAGTGGATAGTTCTCAAAATTATAAAATGTGGGAGTTCAACTCAACCAGTCTTATACAAGATCCCACCTGTATGATCTGCTAAGAACTAGAAAAATGGCCAATGTGACAACAAGGATAAACTCCTTCTTTTCGAGCTTTGAAACTCAGGTAGGCTAACCCATTGATTCTCTCTACAAGGAATCACTAGAATGAATTGTACTCCCTGAATACAATCAGACATGAAAATTCATAATAATAGGAAAGTAAAGTGATTTCAATCAATGCTTGATGAAGAAAAAAATGCTATTCGAACCAGGACTAGTGCCTTGTCTATTGGGTAATAGAGTCAACAAATATGCAATCCTAGAAAACTTAAATCCAAACTCCAAAACCTGAATGGAATGCCTTGCAAATCATTCTTCTCATTTCAATACCTGGACATCAAATTCATATATAAATCTCAACTTCTTAGATCTTGTATTTAAGGCTGACTCTCTTCTTGAAAGAAACTTGAAAACAAGATCACAACTACCTTATAGCCAGTGCATCAAAATGCCTTACAAACTGACACACAAGAAATAAAACCAAATATACAAAGACATCAACAAGAACTGAATAGGGATTCTCTTGTTTTCATTAAAACTTATGTGAAACTGTACATTGCTAAACTATGAACACAAAAATACAAGACTCAGAAGCGTGAAGTTGTCCTAGCATAAAATTCAACATCCCTTTCACAATTTAGAGAAAAACAAGATATAGGACAATGGAGAAAAATCCCCGTCCCCGACACCTGTCATTCCTTTAAAATATCTGCAACCACCATGCACCTTTTGAAAACTTCTTTCAGAAGTTGTCAAGCATCTCTCTCCATAACTGACAATCAAATCCCCTGTATTTTGCCTCTCAAATGCACAAAATATCTTCAAATTTTGAGGGAATTTGTAACTGAAATCAAAACACAAGGATGCCCTTGGAATGCCATCAAAACACATGCACAATCCGATCAAGGAGCAAAATAATGAAATCAGGAACATAATCCTAAAATTTAGGGGCCAACAAACATATCAGACATTCTCCTAACTGAATTCTGATCTTAAAATGTTCAAACCACTGCCTGATATCAAGTATCATTATGAAAAAAACAAAACCTCCTGTAGAAACTACTGTTGAACACCTACACATAAATTGATTTCAAAAATGGAAAATTCAGATTCTCCCAGTTCCAACGGTATATTACACTCTACATTTTGGACAAAAATTGCCCCTCCAGCATTAGTTTGAAAAATCATGCCCTGCCTGTAAAATGTGCAATGAATGACCATTTTGAAAAATTTAAAATTCCCTATAGTCTAAGCTATAGAAAATTATAATTTTAACTTTGATTTGTTCAGTTTTGAGATCTGATGGAAACAAAATAAAATATTATAAAAATATTTCATTTCCCCTTATATCTCCCCAAGGTTCCAACCGGGCGCCACGTGTCACAATGCTATTGGGTCACATCTTTGACTGGGCACATTAAATAGCAACTTATTTCCACCTCACTAGAGTGCCACATGGCAGCCTGGCACATGATCGTATGGGCTAGAAATGGCCCATGAGATCATGAGACCACCCTTAGATTACCGCACAAATCTTGAGGCACTTCAGACTTTTAGAGTTTTAAAGCTTTCAGTGCATTTTCATTCAAAATTTAGGGCCCACCACACACTACATTTCCTCCAGTCAAGGGGCCCACCAAGAGCCTCCTTGCCACCTCATCGGGCTGCCACATGTTAGCCTATCGCATGTTCGCAAGGGCTGAAGTTGGCTCTTGCGATCATGCGACCACTTGACACATGTCAGTTCTCTTGCAAAATTTACTTTTGTCTGAGTGCGGGCATGGAAACCGAGTCACGTCATGAGGTCGTGCATAGGCAGGCAGAGCCTCCATTTCAATTTACCTTATTAATGAGTGGAATTGCTTATAAATATTTGAAAGACCTGTTTCCGCATCAATGTGGGACAAATGCTTTTGCAGTTTTAAAGCTTCTGAGCATTTTAGTTCAAAATATGTGGGCCCATTGCCACACATTTCAAACCTCCAGCCAAAGAGCCCGCTGAGAGCTTCCTGGCTCTTATTTACAATATATTGAAAGTGTTATTGCATTTAAACAAAACGGGGAACCTTAACCCGACTAATGTGGGATTATGCTTTAGTCTTATTTTGACGCCCAACCCATTCCTCTTCACAAAACTCGTGGTTCCTCTGATGTAGCCTCATGGGAAACTCCTTTGTTATGCGTTGGGCTTCCAAATCACATATCTCCTATGTAAATTTCCACTCCATTTGATGTACTAAGATCTTGCCTTTAGTCTCATGCAAATGCACCATTTATCGCAACCACTTCACCATTACCAGACACACACTAGTGGATTGTTGAATTTAGGATCCAAAATCTATATGTAACGATGTCTTGATAGGAAATCTCTGTCATCTATAAGTTTTAGGGGCAACATGCCACTGGGAACATCAGACTTGATCTTGCGCTTCTTGTAAATCACTGCCCAGATCAATACACAAAATAATACGGAGGTAATGGTTCCAGCCACTGGTGCTATTATTCATTGGTGTGGTCTTTAGGCTTAATAGTAAGAATAGGGCATGCAGGTAATTGCATCCATTCCCCACACAGATCTATGTTTCCCTTAAATGATGCTGCTGTCAAATTTTTAAAGATGCCTTCTTTTGGGACCTCTCCACTGAAGTTATTGTAAGACAAGTTCAAATACTGAAGCATATTCAGCAACCTAAGAGTCACAGGGATCAAACCTAAAAGATTATTGAGAGACAGATCCATAACCCGCCAAGAGAACTGGGCATTGGCCCTTGCAATTCATTTGAATAAAAACTTAGATATTCAAGTTGCTCGCAGCCTCCCAGAGTCCCCGAAATTTGACCTTCAAACCTTTTACATGAAACATCAATGGCTTGAACATGAATCATCTTTTCGATTTCTAGAGGTAGAGATCCTTGGAATAAGTTTCTTGACAAGTTGAAATAAAACTGTAAATTAGCAAGACTGGCCACTTCACGTGGTATGCGTCCACTGAACTAATTGTTGGAGAGATCCAACAACTGCAAATTGTAACATTTTCCTAAACTTACAGGGACATTCCCAGATAGTATGTTGTTGTTAAGCACAAGATGTGTTAACTCTTGAAGTCGACCAATTGTATCAGGAATCACTCCAGAAATCATATTATGGCTCATAGATAGCATCCCAAGGCTTTCGAGGCATTTGAGATGCAAAATTTGACCAAGCTTTATGCATGCAATTCAGTTCCAGTTCCATGAAATTTTCCTTTAATGGCATCTACTTTTTGATGCAAAAAGAGATACGCTGGCTCCTTTTGAAATGCGCTGGTCTTTCAAATGCACTGGTCCCTTTCATTTGCATCTGGTTGCTTGTCACATGAGTTTATTTTTTAAAGACATTAAGAGACCTCATATTGCCCATGCATGAGCCCTCTGTTTGATGCACCTCCACTTCCATATGTTGTACACTACTGAGCATAGGCGGATTCCTTCCTTTGTTTGTTTGCTGACCAAACTTACATTCCTTAATCTTGATATCAATAATTTCAATGGAAGCATACCTTCATGTTTATCCAATCTTTCTTCCTTATCATTTCTTCTTAGTAGATTTGTGAGTGGATTCGCCGTGATCATTGGCAATCAAGAATCTCCTTCATAGTTTTAATGGTGCCTTCGCGCCCGACCTGACTAACATACCCCACAACATCATCAATGTCAACTTCCATCTTATTACAGAGGGCACATCATTCAACCATACATTGGCATCTTCTACACCTATTGCGTGAGGGTTCCCTTCCTTCTTTCATATGCCTTATGCTTAGTAGATTTGTGATTGCCCACCCTTTGCTCGGGAGCCCTTTTCTATCAAAGGTATTAATGCCCAACATCTTTGAAGCAACAAACATTGTGGAAAAAATGTGAATGAATGTATTCATAATGTTGAAACAAACTTTTCTAGAAGATATCCCGTTGTTGTTTGACCTTTTTTTTAAGAGGATTAAGAGAGCATCCCACCTATCAAAATGTAATCACTTGATGAAACGATAACCATATTCTATCAAAAGTTCAAACACATTACTAAAATCACAATGCCCATATAGACTCACTCAAAAACATTGACAGGCACTCTGGAGCGGTCTCAAAAACTGACTGATTCAAGTAACTGGATTGCGGCACTAGGCACACATGTTCACCTTCAACACTACAACATGCTTTTCAGAGGAAATTCATCAGAGAAATTCAAGACAAAAGATTAAACTAACCAAAGTTGCCTGCTTAAAAACATTGCCCATCTACACTATCCAAAATTAGACAAATTGGCTCTGGAACTAGCTTCCAAAACTGTCGTAATCACCTGACCCGGCCCCGCCATTGAACATGCATAAACTTTGACCCACATAGAAACACCTTGAAAAATGGCATCCCTACATGTATCTGAGGTGAAAGTTATTAACGTCTAAAGTTGCCCTGTTCACTGTTTTCTTGCAAACACACTATCAGAAAATAATTTTTAATCACCGTAATTGATTTTTAAAGCCAGACAAATGGATTGGCAGGGGGTTGAAATTGGGATTGGGGTTAGTATTCCAACTTTGCGAGACAATGCAAAAATAAAATCATTGAAAGAGTCAACTGGTTAAAAGTTATTCACTGGCAAAGTGGGCTCTTGACAAACAAATAGTTCAATGCAACTGGGAAATTCAATTTTTTGCAAATGGAAAGGGCTCACAAAACTGACCAGACGGATTCACCAAGACTCATCATCTCAGGTCATGGAAGTATTTCATGTTTTGAAAATAGGGGAGTAGTTGGATTCCATTTTAGATCACTTGGGAAAAAGATACAAGCTGTCAAAATAGGCTTCTGACACAAGTTTGCATAGTGCACCCTGTCCAAACAGTGAAAACTACAAATGGAATCACATTGGGAAACTCATCCAATGGATTCATCATGAGCTGCAAAATGACAGGGACAAAGTAAAACTTGTTTATAATGTAGGGAAATAATCATCACTTCACTTCCAATGATTGGGAAAAAGATACAGCTCCACAAACAGGGCCTCCGAGAAACAAATGAACAAGTGCACAAGTGCAAAACTAAGAAAATAAATTCGGAAGGGGATGAATAAATGGGGTCAAAACTTATCACAGGGACCTGAAACTAGAAAAATAAGTAATATGGAACATGTGGAACAAGACCCCATACTGGGATATTCATGACGCTTATCAGATTTCATATTATTCAACCTCAAAGTAGCCCTTCTCGGTGAATTCTACACTAAGCAATTTTCTAATTTTGAAACCCCCTAGGAATGAAATGACGCAAACCCATTTGAATATGCCATCTAAGGACTCAAAAAAACTCGATAGGATGAATGCAAAGCAAAGAACACATAGACCTCAAGATATGACCCCAAATATGCCCATACTAGCATGCAATACAAAGCCAAAAATGAGCACTTAATCAAGAATCCAACATGGTACATCAAAACTGCATTTTGAGTACCAACATTGGCTCTGTCTGGGGATGGCTGAGTGTAAGATCAGCACAAGAATCTCAGAATCTCTTGGAAGAATAGACCACCCCAAAAACAAGCTTCTCCTTATCACTCCAAAAATAACTTCATCTTCTTATTCCTCCAACTTCTCAAAAACTTACTTCACTGGTTCCAACAAGCTCCTCAAAACTGGTTCCTCAAGTAGGCTCTTTTATTCAAAGCAAACACATGACACAAAGCAAAGAAACTGTACAAGTATTTACAAAACTTTTAACTAAAATCAATGCTTACCCTGATCAAATACATGATTTTCATTTCCATACAACTGAGGTAAACTCAAATTATTGTTTCCATGTGCTTGATCAAAAACACTGTCATTCACCTTTAACACATCAAACAAAAGACAATCAAAAAAATCATCTTCACTTAGCAAAACATAGTCACTGAAATACTATGAACGCTGATCATTATTTGACATCACATCATCACACCATTCCCTATTACTGACTTGTTGGAAAAAGAAATATTCCAGCTCATTTTCATGGCAAGAAACATCCACATTCTGAACATCAGTTTGCACCACGAGATAAGCTTCTTTTACATCAGCTTGCAAACTAAAGAAGAATGCCTCTAAACAAAAATCCCATTGCAATAAATTAGAGAAATCTTGCTGATCATAATTCCTATCAGCATCTTGTAAACATGGAAAAGCGTTGTCAAATAATGGTTTATCATTTACCTGTAAATCTGAAAACACATGTTTAGATTTGTCTTTCTCTTCAACATCATGGTTCAAACAAGAATTAGTGAGACTAAGTTCATGAAAATTAGAATCTGTAGCAGCACATACATCTTCATACTTATAATACATGATAGTAGCAAATTTATCATAATCATATGTACTCTTAACCTGCATGTCCCGAACTTCAAAAATAGGAGAAGGAAACTCAAAATATTTTTCACATTTCATACCTCCGCTAATACTCTCTTTGTCAAAACATATATCTATCGGGCATGAAACTCTAGAATCAAATGTGTGTGCATATCTCTAATAATCAACATCTAGGAGTTCTGAAATCTTCTCACTACTTAGTGGGCATTGAACTTCTTGTCCATTTTCTTTGATCTCCTGCTCAAAGCTGAATACATCTTCCTTGTTGGAAATAGGAGACAAGACTTCTTGATTTATATCATTTTGTGGAAAAGACTCAGTATCACTTTCATCTGAATCATATTCAAACTCTTTCTATTCACATGAGTCATTTTCAAATTGAAACAAGAAATCATCATCTATATGCTGAATATAAGGGAACTCTACAAACTCAAAGGAATCATTTCCAGTTACAGATTCTTCCTCATTGTCTTGTTGTTCATAGACTTCATTGTCGGCATTATATTCAACACTACTAGCACAAGTAGATTTAGCATCAGTACAACTAAGTTTAGATTCAGCATCTTCAATGTCATCTATCCATCTTCTAACACTTTTAGATATTTTTTCTATACAAGAAGCTGACAAATCACAGGATTTTGGCACACAAAGCTCTACAAATAATTTCACCCACTCTAATTCTGGGAAGTCAATGTCCACCATAAGCTTATCAACTATACTAGAAAACCTTTGATAAAATGAATATGCTAACTCATTATTTTTTTCTCCTACCCTTTTTCTCAAAATCAAGAGAGCTTCTTCTTGGATTCTTTGCCAACTCGATGTAGAATCCTTTTCTATATTAGCGTTTTCAAAGTCCTGTTCACAAATTTTAGATCTAGAAAGCATATCCCACTTCATGAATGGTGGAATTTCCATTTTACCCATTTATTTTATCAACACATCATATTCAGTCACAAAGATTTTTATTAGACTTTATGCAATCATTATCTTCACATAACCATAGCATAGCATACTCCTGATTGTTAGGAATAAGGTGTCTCAACCTTGGATAATTCCTATTCTTATTATTTGTTTTGTAAATGTATTTTTTGCAAATAATGTAATTAAGTGTGAGTGTACATGTCTAGTTGGCATGTTGACGTGTCACTCCACTTGATGTGTCGGCATCTTGTGCGTAAGGAGATCATGACTGAAATGGTCATGATGGATTCCTATGACATGTAAGAACTATTTAAGGAATGTGCTATGACAGGTGTAAGAGCATCTTGTGACTTGGGCCTATTTGGGTGCCCAAGAAGAAGTGGTTGGTGTGTGTAAGAGAATATGCCAAAAATAGGTTGGTATGATAGATTCTCTTACACTTCTCTTGTGACTGTTATTTTTGGCAGATTCTATGACAAGCTGTCATAGTCTATTCTAGGGATGGACACCTATTCTTGGGATTGCATGTAACAACTGTGTACATGTGGCTTTGTGCATGGGTCTTGGTGGTTGTGCCTATTTTTGGGTCTAGAGGAGTCTATATATATGATGCTGCTCCTATGGGAGAGATATAACAAAAATTTAAGTCTTGTTGGCTTTGTCTCTTATTTCCTGAAAGAACTTGCATTGCAAGTGTATTGTAATCTTTGTGTTGAAGATAATACATTGTGTAGGTTTTGGAGTGCTGGGGTTTTTTTTTGAAAGGTTTTCCCTAGGGTATATCATTGTGTCATTCTCTATTTTTTTATATGTATGGTATGTGGGCACAATATCTTTGTTAAAGTAGTTAACAAATCTAAAATTGTAAGGATTTATAAGAATTTGCACAATACTCTCCTATAGAGATTAGCGTAGGAAGCTATTTCCGCACTTGAGTTTCCTTACAAGTGGTATCAGAGCATGATCAAATTTTGATCCTAGTTGTTGGGTAGGGTTTTTTGAGCTAATCTCAAGTTTGAGTGGGAGTTTTTTGCAGAGCATTCTGAATCTTATTTGCAGATTGAGATGGCAAGTTCATCATATGGAAGAATGGAGGTGGAGAAATTTAATGGCACTAATTTTGAGTTGTGGAAACTCAAGATGGAAGACATGTTAGAAGATCGTGACCTATGGGAAGTGACTTCAAGTGCTACAAGACTAGTAACTATAGCTCAAGTAGATTGGGATATCAAAGACCGTAAAGCTAAGGGTCTCATAAGACTCTGTTTAACCGATGCAGTTCTTCTGAATGTTCTAGATGAGAAAACCGCAAATAGTTTGTGGGAAAGACTT
The DNA here is from genome assembly GCA_027943335.1 of Chamaecyparis obtusa. Taxonomy (NCBI): domain Eukaryota; kingdom Viridiplantae; phylum Streptophyta; class Pinopsida; order Cupressales; family Cupressaceae; genus Chamaecyparis; species Chamaecyparis obtusa. Next base: position 2,422,203 of record BSBK01001201.1, read on the forward strand.
GCGGCTATGTATCAGGCCAAATCTTTGGTGAACAAGTTGTTCCTAAGGAAGAAGTTGTACTCTCTATGAATGAAGGAAGGTGGATCCTTAATGGATCATTTAAATGCATTTAATTTGCTGGCTGCACAATTGACATCAGATGGTGTCAAGTTAGAGGAGGAGGATCGTTGCTACACACTTTTGTGTTCTTTACTAGATTCATGGGACCATCTTGTGATGGCTCTCGGAAGCACTTTAGTCACCTTTAAAATGGATGATGTGGTGTCTTCACTGCTATTAGAGGAGATGCAGAGAAAGGCTTCCGTTTCAGAAAAAGAAGCCCTTGCTGTTCGTGGGAGATCCACTGAAAGAGGGAAGAAAAATGATAATAAGTCTGAAATTAAGGGTAGATCCAAATCCCATGGGAAGTCAAAGACTTCCAATAAGTCCAAGGTAAAATGTTGGAATTGTGATAAATCTGGGCACTTCCGTAAAGACTGGAAAGAGCCGAAGAAGAAGAAGAAAGGTTCAGATTCAGCTTCAGAAAGATCTCAAGAAGATGGCGATGCATTTATCGCAGCTTTGGCAGCCCATGAATCTGATGATGTGTGGTTGGTTGACTCAGGTGCATCTCTTCACATGACCTCTCATCGAAACTGGTTCTCAAAATATGAAGAGTTCGATGGTGGAAAGGTGTACTTGGGTGATGATTCTCACCTAAAGATAGTTGGACGCGGAAGGGTCACTATCAAATTTCTTGATGGATGAGTAAAGGGAATCAATGGAGTTATGCACATTCTAGGTTTGGCACAAAACCTATTATCTATAAGTATGCTGAATGATGAAGGTGTGCAAGTTGTTTTTTCGAAAGAAGGATGCAAGATGTTGAGAGGATCGATAGTGCTTGCAAGGGGTACTAGGAGAGGTACCTTATTTCAGCTAGATGCATGTATTCCTCTATGTAATAGTTCTTCATCCTCACCATCTGAACAAGAAGTGAAGAAGTCTGTGGCTATTGGTTTCGATGGTAGTGCAAATACTTTGGAAGGTAAGCTTCCTGTAGAAAAGACAATGTTGTGGCATATGAGATTTGGCCACATTGGTGAAAAGGGTCTCAGAACCCTGAAAAATAAAAATCTCATTGAGGGGTTAAATGATTGCAATCTCGAGTTCAACTTCTATGAACACTATGTCTATGGTAAACAAAATCATGTTCAGTATTACTCTAGTTCTCACAAATCTTCTGATGTTTTTGATCTTATTCATTCTGATGTATTTGGTCCTGTAAAAGTTCCTTCATTCTCCAAGTCTGTATTTTTTGTATCTTTCATAGATGATTACAGTAGAAGGACATGGATTTATTTCCTTAAAAGTAAGACACAAGTCTTTAGTCAGTTCAAGGAATTTAAAGCTCTTGTAGAGAATCAGACTAGTAAGAAGATTAAGTGTGTGAGAACTGACAATGGTGGTGAGTTTTGCTCAGCAGAGTTTGAACAGTTCTGTAAAGAACAAGGTATTGAGAGGCATACGACAACTCCTTATACCCCACAACAAAATGGAGTTGTAGAGAGAATGAACAAGACACTGATGGAGAAGGATAGGAGTATGCTTAGTGGAGCTGGTTTAGAACAAAGGTTTTGGGCCGAAGCTGTGGCCACTGCTTGCTATCTGGTTAACAGATCTCCTACATCAACCCTTATTGGTAAGACACCCATGGAGGTGTGGTCTAGTAAGAAGCCTTCAATTAGACATCTTCATGTTTTTGGTTGTGAAGCTTATGCACATTTTCCAAAGGAGAAAAGATCTAAGTTGGAAAACAAAGCTGTTAAATGTATTTTCATCGGATACAGTGCTAGTGTGAAAGGATACAAGCTTTGGGATCCTGTGACTAGTAAGGTGTTGTATAGTAGAAATGTTATTTTTAGAGAGCTAACATCTTCTCCTATTGTGCTACAACCAGATGAAAAAGAAAAGGAAAAAGATGTTCAGTTGCCTCCTACCCCTGAGAAGACTGAACAGAGAGACCATGTTGGGCCTAATGATGAGGAGAGCTCTAGCAGCTCTGATAGTTCAGAAGAAGAGGAAGAACAACCTCAACCTTAGCCCTTGAGGAGATCCATGAGAGAAAGAAAGAAACCAGAAGGGTTTGGTTATTCTATGTTAGATTCCAGTTGTGCCTTTGCTTTGATTACTAACATTGATGAGCCTAGATCTGTGAAAGAGGCTTTGGGCATGGAAGATGTAGGTTCCTAGATGGACGCTATGGATGATGAGATGGCTTCATTAGAGAAAAACAAAACTTGGGACCTTATACCTTTGCCTAAAGGGAGAAAATCTGTTGGCTGTAAATGGGTGTTCAAGAAGAAATTTTGTGTAGATGGCAGTGTTGAAAGGCATAAAGCTAGATTGGTTGCAAAGGGGTATTCACAGGTAGAGGGAATAGATTATGGTGAAATATTCTCTCCTGTTGCAAAGTTGACATCCATTAGATTTTTGTTATCTCTTGCTACATCATATAATTTAGAGATAGAACAGATGGATGTGAAGATAGCTTTCCTTCATGGTGATTTGGAGGAAGAGATTTATATGTCACAGCCTAAGCACTACATTGTTAAAGGTAAAGAGTCCTTAGTTTGCAGATTAAAGAAATCTCTATATGGTTTGAAGCAATCTCCTAGGATGTGGTACCTTAAGTTTGATGCCTTTGTGTTGTCAATTGGATTTGTAAGATCAAAATCAGATCATTATGTTTATTTCAAAGTTGAAAATGATTGCCTTCTTATTGTTGCATTATATGTTGATGATATGTTGCTATTTGGGAAGGGTAAGGGTATGATTTCTGATTTTAAATCTCAATTATCAGCACAGTTTGAGATGAAAGATCTTGGGGCAGCTAGGTACATCTTGGGTATGGAAATCAGTAGAGACAGGTCTAATAGAAAACTTTGGTTGAGTCAGAGTAAGTATGTGAAGTCTGTGTTGGACAGGTTCAGCATGGCAGATTGTAGACCACTATGTGTTCCTATTTCTATGGGAACAAAGTTATCTGTAGATGATTGTCCAAAATCTCCTAGTGAGGTGGAGGACATGAGTAGAGTACCTTATGCTAGTGCAGTTGGCAGTCTTATGTATGCTATGGTCTGTACTAGACCAGACATTGCCCAAGCAGTGGGAGTTTTGAGTCAGTTTATGGCTAATCCTAGACGGGTACATTGGGATGCAGTTAAGCGAGTATTCAGATATTTGAGGGGTACATCAAATTACTCCATATGTTATCATGGTAACTCTTCTGGATCTCTACATTCAATTTGTATTTGTGGGTTTGTGGAGTTAGATTGGGCAGGTGATATTGACAGTAGGAGATCCACCAGTGCTTATGTGTTCACTATGTTTGGTGGTGCCATCAGTTGGATGAGTAAGTGACAACCTGTGGTTGCTTTGTCCACTACAGAAGCTGAGTCCATGGCTGCTACTCATACTTGTAAAGAAGCCATTTGGCTTAGAAGATTGTGTTCTGATGTTGGTACTGATACAGAACTAATTACTATTTGGTGTGATAGTCAGAGTGCTATTTGCCTTGCAAAGAATCCAACTTTCCATGCCAGAATGAAGCACATTGATGTGCAGTTTCACTTTGTGAAAGATATGGTGGAAGATGGAAAGGTAAATTTGGAGAAGGTAGATACTGTGAAGAATGTTGCAGATGCATTAACGAAACCAGTGGGCACTGAGAAGTTCAGATGGTGTTCAGAGTCTATGGACGTTTTGGCCTATAGTGGTTAAAGTTTATGTTATGTTCCTGTTGCTCTTACAAGGTGTTCGACAAGTGGGAGAATGTTAGGAATAAGGTGTCTCAACCTTGGATAATTCCTATTCTTATTATTTGTTTGGTAAATGTATTTTTTGCAAATAATGTAATTAAGTGTGAGTGTACATGTCTATTTGGCATGTTGATGTGTCACTCCACTTAGATGTGTCGACATCTTGTGCGTAAGGAGATCATGACTGAAATGGTCACGACAGATTCCTATGATGCGTAAGAACTATTTAAGGAATGTGCTATGACAAGTGTAAGAGCATCTTGTGACTTGGGCCTATTTGGGTGCCCAAGAAGAAGTGGTTGGTGTGTGTAAGAGAATATGCCAAAAATAGGTTGGAATGACATATTCTCTTACACTTCTCTTGTGACTGTTATTTTTGGTGGATTCTATGACAAGCTGTCATAGTCTATTCTAGGGATGGATGCCTATTCTTGGGATTGCATGTAACAACTATGTACATGTGGCTTTGTGCATGGGTCTTGGTGGTTGTGCCTATTTTTGGGTCCAGAGGAGTCTATATTTATGATGTTGCTCCTATGGGAGAGATATAACAGAAATTTAAGTCTTGTTGGCTTTGTCTCTTATTTCTTGAAAGAACTTGCATTGCAAGTGTATTGTAATCTTTGTGTTGAAGATAATACATTGTGTAGGTTTTGGAGTGCTGGGGTTTTTTTTTGAAAGGTTTTCCCTAGGGTATATCATTGTGTCATTCTCTATTTTTCTGTATGTATGGTATGTGGGTGAAATATCTTTGTTAAAGTAGTTAACGAATCTGAAATTGTAAGGATTTATAAGAATTTGCACAATATTCTCCTATAGAGATTAGCGTAGGAAGCTGTTTCTGCACCTGAGTTTCCTTACACTGATTTCTTGAAACTAAAATTTCAACCAAAATGTATGACAAACTTTGAAACTAATTTCCCTTTTCTTAGCGCTTTTCTCACCTATCAAGGGACTCTTATTATTGTATAAAAACTTGGGATTACCTAGATAAGATTTGCAGCTTCTTTTTTAATTCTGGAGACTCATTCCAACTAGGAAAGTCACATAATCCCTTCTCAAATTGCTTCAAATATAAATACTTATAGGCTATTCATACACAGAGATCTGAACAAATTTCAGATTCTTTTTCTGACTCTCTTTCATAAAACCAGATTCAAATATTGATTTAGCCAAGAAAGGAAACAAACATCTTAAACTTGCTAATCTTAAACATCAAATAACAACTGATAATCACAAATTACACTGGCACAACACAACCAAGATTCTCTAATTACAAACAGAATCACCACCCACAACATGTATGGGATTAAATTTCATAAACTGGTCTGTAACAAGTACAATAGATAGTATTACACAAATCTACTGTATATTCACATTATATCCCCTGCAGAGTCACCATTTTGTTAGCTATTTTTCTTGCAAAGGTAAACAACTAGACCATGACCCGATCGCTCCCTTTTGATGCTCTCTTCCTGGCAAGAGAAATGCTAATTAACAAGGATGAATCCTTCTTCACTTCGGGCTCCATAGACCCAGGTGGGTGTACCTTACCTCTCTGCTTATTTAGGTGTTTGTATTAGTTCATATCAATTTGCATAAGAAGAGAGGTAAGGTACACCCACTTGGGTCTATGGAGCCCAAAGTGAAGAAGGATTCATCCTTGTTAATTAGCATTTCTCTTGCCAGGAAGAGAGCATCAAAAGGGAGAGATCAGGTTATGGTCTAGTTGTTTACCTTTGCAAGAAAAATAGCTAACACCCTCATAGGATCTAGAAGAGAAGAGACACACATAATCTCTAAGTTGCGGGATGAGTGATACACACATGCATTTCAGGATATATGACCTACATAGAATAGAAATGGGGAATCCTATCAATAATTTGGTTGAAAAATAGGCTAACAATAAAGAAATTTAAAAGTTCACTATCTCAAAAGGTACATTAAATACTCAACAATCAGCCTAAGAAATCAGAAAATCAAAATTTTTGACCTAAAGAGGAGTTTTAAGCTCATTGTTTTCCATACGACAACACAGTCTGGCACCAAAACTCGTACGATTTTCAACAGGGTCCCATATGACAAACCATGGTTATACGACTTTCTAGGTCTCACCGTATGACATATGAGGGACCCGACGAAATGTCATACGACTCTTGGGTCCCTCTCATATGAGTTTCTGGGGGTTATTATATGACTATCTATAGGGAATTGAAAAGCCATATGAGTCATGGAGGACAGTCATATGAGTTTCCATGCATGCGAGAACTGAAAGTTAAAAACATATGAAAAATGACCTAAAAATGCTACAAACATGCAAAATGGAATTTACAAACAGGCACATAGGTCCACTTATCGGATGTCCATACTGTCGAGGCCACTAATGTCACTAGCTACACTCAAATTGGTGGGAAGAGATAGGTACCTTCATCTCAACCATTTTCTCACTCAGAGGGCTCCACAAGGTTTCAAAAGCCAAAAGTGAATAATGAATTGAAAATGACCCTTTTGGTCCTTATATAGCTTTTGACCTAATTTTCAAAAGTGCTTCGTTCATTTGTGTCATTTCCTTGGTTCTTCGTAACTGATGGGTTAAAGATGTGATACCAATATGATTCTCTTGGGACAATCAGGTCTAGAATCGATCACTCACTTCTTCGCAATCATAAGTCTCAGAATTAGGCATTTTGGCACTTTTTCGTAATCACCAGTTCATTGTTGCTATAGTTAACATTATCTTTGATCAATTAGGACCTAAATCTTACATCTTTAAATCTTTAAATTAGTTTCTGTCTTGGAATTGGTTCATCTTTCAAATTAGTTTCATACATCTGTATCATACATAGAGTATTCTTTGAACCACTATGCTTCACACAGTGATTCAAAGAGAGGCAAAATGTAATACCCCAAAAATGGGCTATAGGTTCATTAACCTCCTACATCTTCAAATCGAATGAAATCAAGATCAAAGTCCTAACCTAAGGCACATCTGCACATTATCGAATCCTAATTGATTTTATCTTAATTCTGCATTGGAGAATATTCGTAGCAATATTCCCTTTATCCCAATTATCTTTGATTTAATAATTATTTGGCGATAAATCCTATTTATCCTGAAGTTTGATTAATTGAATATTCTAAATATTTACTTAATCATATTTAATTCTACCACTTAATTATTTAATATAAGTTAATTAAATTTATTCCTAAATTACATTATTTAATTTTGACAATAAATAAAAAATCTCATGACTAATTGATTAAATTCTTATTTAATTAATTAATGTCAATTGTTAATTTTTAAATAATATAGTTTTGAATAAAGTTTGATTTAATAATTGATTAACCAATAAATGAATTGTTTTAATTCAAAAATCAGTTAAGTTGAGAATAAATCACTTTATTTTTAAATTAATTTATAATTAAATCACGCACAATCAGAAAAGCAGGCAACTAGAAATTAACAATCAATTTTAAATTGAAACTCAACATCTGATGATGAGTTTAAATTTGATCTAAACTCTATTTTGAGTTAAACCCTGCTTTTGCATGATTTTTGTGAGTTAATTATCTCTGATTTCCTGATAGCTCTAAAATCAACCTGAGTTTATCAAGAGTGATTTATGGCTTTTCTCAATGCATCCTCAAGCCTTGGATTTCTATAAAATCAAGGCTCAACTCTTAATAATTATCAACACTCAAATTTGTAGAATTACTCTGGCGAATTGGTGATTGAAGGATTAAGTACTTGCGATAGGCGATTTGTGAGATCTTTCATTGTTGATCATAGTTTTGCATAGTTTTCATATCATAGTATTCATATTCATTCATATCATTCTTGTTGGCAAGTTGACTATACTAAGGTATATGACTAGATATAGTGTTTTCATTATGGAAACAAAGTCATATAGCAGTTTGGAGTCAACGTACTTAGTGTAAAGATCAGAATTCAGTTAAGTGTTGAAGACTGGACAATGTACAGAGTTCCTGCAGCTCAGAGCATCAACACACATGTGTACAGATGAATTATTGTATGCACCCTGGAAGTTAAGCTTTTTAGACTATAATTATTCTTAGTCTATGAGCGCATAAGTAGATATGCAAAGATGTGAAAGTTACAGTCAGTTGAAGTTGCACAGCTAGTGTGTGCCAGTACAGAAGAGAGCATGGAGCTAACAGTCAGTATTTTTGTTTGTGATTGTAATATAGTATTGCAAAGCCTATGCACCTATTGTATTTAGGTTGCTAACATGTTTACATGTATAATTGTAAGCACACTTAAGCCAATTCATTTGGAAGCGTTGTTTGTAATTAGTTATAGGGCCGACCTAATGATGTATTTTGTATGAGTGCATAAATATAAGGTGCGCCCATTGTATTCGGTATGGACGTTGTAATAGAGTTGTGATAAGTAGAGTAGAGGTATGTGAGGACAACATAAGATGTATTAGAGCTTTTCTAGAGGTCAAAGCATTAACGTACCAAAGGAACTGATCAAACAAGCAGTGTCATAGTGATAGTTCACCAGCATATATAGTGTGTATCTGAAATCAGAAGGTTGTAGCCTTCACCATTTGAGCAGTGAGCTCTAGGATAGTGAGTCCACTCCCCTAATAGGGATCATTGTAAAAGACACCTAACAGGTTCTTACCCTTAACAAGGTCTATTGTACTTAAAGCATTGTAAAGCTACTCCTAACAGGGTAAAGGATCTTCTAACAAGGATCACAAAAGACTAGTGTAGAATATTAGTGGGTATCAAGTCCCACAAAGGTTTTTACCTATTTGGGTTTCCCCATAACCATATTGGTGTCATGTGTTGATTTCATGTTTCATGTTTATGTGAAATTTTATTTCAGTACTTAAACATTTAAGTTTAGAATAAAGATATAAGGGAAAAGTTAAAATATAGTGAACACTAATTCACCCCCCCCTCTCAGTGTTCCCATTCCTAACAATTGGTATCAAAGCTCTGGTCCTTAGTGAAGAACTTTAACCACTTGAGGAGATCATGGACAAAGTAGAAATGAGACATCTGAAGAAGAATCTTGAAGCCGCTTTTGAAGACTTGGACAATTTAGAAAGAAAAATTGAGGAACTAAAAGAAAAAGTCAGTGATGCTGAATTAGTTATCAAAAGACTAAGAAAGGACTTGAAAGGATGCTCTAACAGTGATCTTGAAGAAAAAGTCAAGAAGTTGAATGAAGAAAATACATCCTTGTTAAGTCAGCTTGAAAAATTTGATGACAAACTGATGAACAATCAAGATGTCTACAATGAAAAAGTCAAGGAGAACCTTCAACTCAATGAAGAACTAAGGGAAGCTAACTGAGAAATCTTGGAGCTAAGGAATATCAAAGAACTCTTGGAATCTAAATTTAAAAAAGCAAATGATCATATTGACAAATTACACACCGGTGTTGATTTGGTAGAATCTCAGTTGTATGCAAGAAGAGCCAAAGGAGACACTAGCTATATTAGACACAATGAAGCACAAAATCAGATTGACAATATGCGAGCAAGAAAGGTTTCACAAAAGAACTCTACTGATGCTAAAAAGACTGAAGATCAAACCAAAGACAATAGTGGTCCACCTAAGAATGAGCACAAGCAAGTAGAACACACTTATTTTGCATATAAAAAGCATTGACACATTGCAAGGAACTATACAAAGGTAAGACCTTTTAATGGTTACTGTTATTCATGCAATAGATTTGGTCATAAAGATATGAATTGCAAGACTAGTAAGAAGAACAAGACTAAACATGATCAGAGGAATCAGAATTAGATAAATGTAAGAAGTTCTTAGAATGTTACATGCTATATATGTAACTATAATGGTCACAAAACAAAATAGTGTGGAATGGTGACTCATTTCAATGCACCGAGGAATATAAGACCTTTGATCATTTTTCACTCTTGTAACAAGGCTCGACATATTGCAAGGTTCTGTAGATCAAGGATGCAAGGTGAGGGAAGCCCTAAAAAGGCTGAAGAACTAGTTTTGGATCTCGTAGGAGAAGTTAATTTTGTCAAAGCCTCAGATGATGTGAGCATGATTTGGTCAGAGAAAAATAAGGAAATGACTTGTGAGAATGTATTGGATGCATCCGCAGTCGACACACCCTCTACATCTAGATGAATGGCCCTCAGGGTCATAGGGGGGGCTAATTTATCTCTACACCCCTGTGTGGCTGGTATACTCATCCTTAGAGTATGCACCTTTAGACTTAAGCTTTTGGAGTGTATAGGACCCTTCATGCAAGAGTGCACATGCTAAATGTTAGCAGAACTTGAGTTGCAAATTTTGAAGTGAAAACCTAGTTTACGCGACTTGCATTAATGGTAGTATTTTCACTTTTAAGTACATAGAAAGTGGTTTGTTCACTCATTGCATTGAAATTCAGAGTGATTGAAGGGCAGATTGAGTCTTGGAAGTTGTGAAGATTTTAAGATTGAACTATCAATGTTTGTAGTGCATTTGATCAGTTGCAGAAACCCTAGCTCATTGCGCCAATTTGGAAGTCATCAGATTATCTCTAAGTTTAGTTGGAAAGAATTTATCAAGTAATTCATGGCCACTCCCATTTTTTATGATGTCCCTAAAAAGAAAAGATATGTTTTCAAGAGACACCCTATCAAATCAACCCTAGATGATTTAGAGGGAGCTTTCTCCCGCATCCCTATGGGTGTCATGCATGTAGAAGACATAAGGGCTTACATCTACTATAAGAAACAACCTGTTGGACTAGATAGGTTAAGGGTGCACATGGATACCATGTTGAAAAAGGATAAAACATTCATGGATGAATACGCCAAATGGAATGATCACCCTATTGTTGAGTATGCTATGACATATGAATTCTATGAGACAAAATGGATAAAGTTCTTATTGAGCAGAATCCATGATGATTTGTTTTGGATTGGAGATGTTCCAATAAGAATCAAAAGTGATCTGATACATGAGATGACATGAATTTCTAGGACAGGTGCCATCCTTCTAGTGGGAAAGGATGTTAGGAAAATGGTAGAGCAAGTATGTAAGTCAAGGAGTGATAGACACGACATGACTATTGAGCCGATTGAGTAGGTAGACATCAAATTGATGTCAATGATACTGGGTTATAGATTTCATCACACCAGTAGGGTGAATAGTGTGTCTACGGGCACTATTCTAGCTGCCATCAGACTAGTAAAGGAAGATGGAGAATTCAACTTGTGTGAGATCCTGTGCACAAAGTTGATAGATAACATTTAAACTATCAAACATGAAAAAACTAAGATATTTAGGTTTGGGTCCCTAATCATCTATATGTACCATCATATAGTTGGAAGAGTTTTAGATTTTTATTTGGACAAGTCCATTCCAACAATGCCTCAAAAGTCCAACAAAGCATCCATAGAAAGCACACTAAGAGACTATGTCACATTGGAATTGAAGACCTTTAGAGCTAAGATGCAGATGAGGTATAGGATTCTAGAAAGCATTGTAGAGAAATATAAGGATACAATATGCTTTATGGTGGAGACTGATACTACATGTATGGAAGCTGTTGAGCCTAGAACTAAGTGGATTCATCCACTTGGGCATGAGGTAGAGGAACAAGTTCTTGAAGCTTATGCATAGGTACTTTTGTCAGGCCCCAAAGATCCTAATGAACCTAGGTGGGGAATCTATGAGGAAAAGACCAGAGAAGTTGATGCAAAAATTAACAGTGCAACAACTAAAAGAAAGGTTGCAAAGGTTACTTCTGAGATCTTGAGAATACATGGTGTGTCTCAAGCAGACCTTGATGAAGAAAGGGATGAAAAAATTTCCCTAGAAATGAAAAGCATAGTAGAAGAAGAAGAACAAGAAGATCTTAAGTTGAAGAAGATGAAAATTGAATCAGATGACAGTCAGAAGGGTAAAGAAGATAATAATACTTCTACACCCATAGATACTATTGATCTTACCACTCCTCTAGAGTATAAGCCTATAGTCAAGAGGAAGAAAGAAGCTAGCACTAGTAATCCATCCTTGCGAGCTACAAGGAGTAGGAAAAACATTCAACCACCGCCTAAGGTAGGATTCAAACCAAGCCTTAAAGTTTTGAGCACAAGAATTATTTATGAGGGTAGAATTGATCAAGTAGGGAAGTATTATGACACATACAGTGAGATTGACAAATCATAAATACATAGTATGATTGTCAAACATATGATCAAGTTCAAGAAGATAGTCCTTGAGTTGAAAAACTCTATTCTAGATAAAGTATGGGATATTTTAGAATACCTAAAGAGATAAGAAAATGAAGAGGATCTACGGATCAGAGAAAAAGTATTACAAGATACTTTGCCAGTATGTTCTAAAGAAGAAGAGGCATTGATATTAAATTTGGTGAAGCCGCACTTAAGGACAAAGATGAGAAATCTTCACATTATGAACAAAGACTATGAGATGATAATGAAGGAAATAGAGAAGGCTTCTGAAAAGGTGTTATTAGAACAACACATAAAACTACCTACCGTGCCCATCACTCATGCACCTAGTGTTGGTGTTGTTTTCTTTCTACTTGTAGGTTTACACTAAAATTGACAAAATAATGTCACTGACTCTATCACCACTCTAAAGTCTATAACGAAAAGGGCCAATTAACAAGGATCAACAACGATCCTCTTACACTTTGAGCCTGGATGCTCAAGTGGGTGTACCTTTGACTCACTTCTTCAAAGGAGTCACAAAATATTATACAACTATACCCTTCACAAACTAGTTTTAAAGATTTTATCATTTAAATGTGTGATTGATGATGATGGAATGCTTCTAGAGAATGGATCAGTGCCTTAACCTAGGGCATAGAGTCACTCAATAACATATATCAAATGAAAATTTTAACTCAAACAATCTTGAACTCAGAATAAGTGCTTTGCCTATTATCCCTCTCACTCCCAAACTTGATCATCAAATTCCTATCCAACCATGAACTCACTAAAATTACCTTAAAGACTTTAATCCTAACTTTTTTAGGAACTCAAAGATAATTCCACAATACTCTTTGTTTACCATATGCTAACTCACTTTGTGACATTAACATATATGAGCCCAAGATCAGAACAAGAAGACAAACACAAATATGAGATTGGAATTCAAGTGTATTCTCATTAAAATCTATAGAATCTATACATTACCAAGACAACAAAATGCTAGGAAACAAGCCCAAAATCTAGGCTCTCCTTGTTCAATCCTTTACATTGATTTTCAACATAACATCAACAACCCTTTGGGACCAAAAGACTTGGAACCCCTACAAAATCAAAACTACAACAATATATACAATCAATCATCTTGGAATCCCAAAAAGTTAGGATGCAACAAGCTATGGATGACTGAGGTAAGGGTTAGGGTTTTCACCCACCAAACCAACCAAATACAATAAAAAATTACTACATGGGAGGAAAACCAAGCAACCTAGAGAAAACAGATCCTAGAATGATCTTCATCAAATGAGAAATCTCTTGATTTGTACCAAGGACCATGAATCCAACATGTTAAGTAGTCTAATCAACCACCTACAACATGCCTCGAGCAATAATACCCATTCCTTATGGTACAATCCCCTATAGACAATCATCACACCTCTGGACTACATTGAAATAGAAAACAAAATCAAAATCCACCTGACCCAGCCACTCCAGCATTGAATTTTAGTCCTCTGGTGGTTGAAAACCCTTAAAATATTTAAATCTAGAAGAAAATAGCTACATCAGGGCGCGAGACAACACATCGATGGTCAGAATTCAAACTGAGATCAACTTTAAAATAGGACTGTTGATTTTATTTCTTCTCAGAAGATCGAGCGGTCCACATAAATCTCTGCAACCATCACAAACTATTGAAAAGTCTTTCACCACATCAACACCCTACAACCAATGAAAAATGAACACACCAACATTAATTGACAGTGGACCCACCCTTAGTAACCTTTAAATTAGATAGTGGTCACATGATAAAATGGCTTGGAAAGATTCCATGCGATCAAGCGACGACCATAGATCATCTTTTTTCCTCCTGAAAGATTCAGGCCCATTGACACATCCTTGTCATCATCTAGCTCAACCAATGAAACACAAGCACCTCAGTGCTACATAGCACATCAGACCCACTAAGCCCTTCTATCCTCTAGAAAATCAGATGGGTGTCGTATGATTGCATAGCTTGGAAAGATTCCATGCGATCATACGCCAGTGATAGATCTTGAGTCTCCTGCGGATGTCTTTAAAACTTGGCCCCACCTACCTTATGGGCCACTTCATCGAATCAAAAACTACCACATTGCACAAAGTGGTCCCATTGCCTTCCCTTATGGTCTAATACCAAATCAATGGATGTCTCATGATCTCATGGAAGAAGAATATTCCATGCACTTTTATGCTAGCCGTTAGATCTTAAAAGCTACTAAATGCAAGGCCCCATTGATAAATTCCATGTCACCATCCTCGGCCAATGAAAAATAAGCATGTCAGTGCCCACTGTCAAAAGGTCCCACAATGACGTCAGACAAAACACTAGGAAGATCAGATGGTTGACGCATGATCTCATGGCCACTAAGATTTCATGAGATCATGCGACATCCATTGGATTAAAAGAATATTGAGATGTCGGGCCCACCGTCACATGATCTAGCGACTGAGGGAAGATAAACCGCTAGTTGAATCACTGAAAGATTTTTAACCATTGTCTTTTTATTACGAGAATCAGTGACCAAAGGGAAACATACTTTGACACTTCTTCATTCGCTAAGTCACTGAAGGTTAAGATGAGACTACCAGGAAACTAGTGAATAAGAAACAACATAGTTGTCGAATCACATGAAGGTTTAAGAATAAGGAAATGCATGGCATGATTTAGCAAAGACTAGGAAAAAGACCACATGCAGAAAGGAGACCTAAGTGACCTGAAAAATTAATGAAGAATTAGAACAGGGCTAGGACAAACTAGGGTTTGAGGCAAGAGACCAGGAAAACTTTGTAGGGGCTAGAGAAGAAATCATATAGCCATGAATTTTTTTTGCAGGTGCTAACAGTGGCTTTGGCTGGGGATGTATGGCTCTCCCAGGCATAGCAAGGATCTAGAAGTTTTGGGAGAAGTAGACCACCCACTAGAAAAGACATGAACAATAGAGAGCATAGGACAAAACCCCACTTACTAGACAAAAGGAAGCACACTATAAAAATGAAAGAAACTACACAAGGAACTTACAATATTTACAAAAGGGCTCTAAGCCCAAAAATTCTAATCAACTTTTACCTCTATCAAACAAGTAATTTTCATCTCCATAGAGCATAGGAAAACTAAAGATATGTCCCTCATCCAGCCTATCAAAAATATTGTGATCCACCTTTAGCACATCATATAAAAAATGATCACCATACTCATCATCATCCAGCAAGATAAGGCCATCAAGCTGCTTTGAATATTGATCACTTTGTGACATCAAAATGTCAGACTCTTCACTTTCATTATCATCCTAAAAGAGGAAACACTCCATCTTAACTTTATGGCTAGAAGCATCAACATTCTAATCATTAGTTTGCAATAAAGAATAAACCCTTTCTATCTCCCTTCTTTGCAAACTAATATAAAAATTATCAAGACAAAAATTTGATTGCATGAAATTGGGAACATCTTGCTGATCACAAATCACATCAGAATCTTCTAGAAGGGAAAAATCATTACCAGTTAATGACTCATTAGTCATTTGTAAATCTGAGAAAACACATTTAGACTTACTGCATTCTCCAGCATCAAAATGTAAACAAGAACCACTGACATTAGGCTCTTGAAAAATTGAATCTACACTAGTACACACATCATCATACTCATCAAATATGACATTATCAAATTCACTAAAATGATGTGTACTATCCTCTTGCACATAAAATATGGGAGAAAGGACATCCACAAATGTTTCACACATCATGCCATTGCTTGAATCATCTTCATCAAAATCTATATCTACTGGGCATGGAATTTTAGAAACATAGTCAGGAGTGTACCTCTGAAATTTAGTTTCCAAAAGTTCTAAAATTTTCTCACTACTTAATAAGCACTGAACCTCATATTCTACCTCTTTGGTCTCACTGCTAGTACTACAAATATCCTCTTCATCTGAAGGAGGGGCTGGAAATTTTTGTCTCACAATATCTTGTGCAAAGTAGTCACAACAGGAACCATCATCAATCGTAGATTCATCTTCTACTTCTTGATAACCATAAGTTCCACTATTAGCATTAGTATCACAAGATTCAACATCCAAAAATGAAGCCATCCATTCTTTAATATTTGCTAGTGCTTCATTTCTAAAAGAGGCAGTCCAACTAACTGATTCAGGCATACCAAGCTCTAAAAACATCTTAGCATATTGGAAATCTTGAAGCTTAACACCCATAAGAAGTTCATCACAAGCTATAAGAAATTTCTTATAGTATGAATGGGATGACTCTTCTTTCCTTTCCCCTATTGCACATCTTAAAATATTTATGCAAGTCTGTTGGATTTTTTGACCACTCAAAAGGTTGTCTCTATCTCTATTAACATATTTTTGGCCTGATTGGTAACTAGAAACATCATCCTGATCTATCAAAGCTGGAAAATCCATTTTAAAATACTGACAAAACAATACAACTTGTTCTCATGACAATAGTTCTATCTAAATTCATGCAAACATTTGACTTCATTAAACCTCAAAATTGATTTCCCTTTTCAATAGTGACCTGCTCACCTAATTAGGGACTTTTTTTCTTTATAAAATAGGATTACCTGGAGATTTTGTGAATGCTGCAAAATATTGACCTGAAGTCTCCTCCAAATCACCTTTCAATCTTTGGTAGAGTCACCACCTCCTTGCAGAGGACAAATTTGAACTAGCTGAGAACCTTTCCCAACTCTGAACCTTCTTCAAAACCCACAATCACAACATAATCTCATAAGATAACTGCTTGTCAGGACTGCAAATACATCATGCTTTGTTACAAAACATTGATCAAATATAGACTCAGAGTTTCCACTCAGCACTTAGTGAGAAAATTTTACAAATGTGTTTTTTCTATTTGACTTTGTAATCTTTCAACCAAGATTCTGGGATGATCTAGCCAAGCAAGGGAGCTTGCAGTCTTTTACTTCGTCCCCAGTAGAGTCACCAATTTGTTGGTGTTTTTTTCTTTCTACTTGCAGGTTTACACTAAAATTGACAAACTAATGTCACTAACTCTATCACCACTCCAAAGTCTACAAGGAAAAGAGCCAATTAACAAGGATCAACAAGGACCCTCCTACACTTTGAGCCTAGATGCTCAGGTGGGTGTACCTTTGACTCACTTCTTCAAAGGAGTCACAAAATATTATATAACTATACCCTTCAAAAATTGGTTTTAAAAATTTTATCATTTAAATGTGTGATTGATGATGATGGACTGCTTCTAGAGAATGGATTAGTGCCTTAACCTAGGGCATAGAGTCACTCAATAACATATATCAACTGAAAATTTTAACTCAAACACTCTTAAACTCAGAATAAGTGCTTTGCCTATTATCCCTCCCACTCCAAAACTTGATCATCAAATTCCTATCCAACCATGAACTCACTAAAATTACCATAAAGACTTTAATCCTAACCTTGTTAGTGTATGCACCCTAAAATGGTCACCTAGACTTTGGGCCCCCATTTAGCAATTTGTCAAATCCCTGAATCAATATTTTGAAACATTAACATTTTATCAATTATATCAATATCCTTGATCAAATCCTTTTCATCATTTTTGATTATTTGCCTTGGGCTAACCATTTTATCCTAAAGTCCTTATTTATTCAAAAGGAATATTTCCTCCCCTTTTAATAAATAAAAATCCCACACTTTTCATCTTATCCTAAGTTGGACAAATAAAGCATTATTCTTATTTTATAAAAAGAAGAAAAGCACTTTTTGTCTTATATGGACACAAAAGTCAACTCTTATTTTCTCGTTGGAGGATATTTGTGCACAAGGATCAAGCCTCTATTTTTATCCACTATTGATTAAGTCTTTTGGCTCTTAATCTCCATGGTCCATTCCTTTTTATTCTCTATAAAAGAAGAGCTCTCCTCCTCATTTGGTATCCATCTCTTTCATGCTAATGTTATGCTGTAGGTTTTCTAGGTCACTTTGGAGCTTTTGGAGATTTCGAGCATTCTTGGCTTTTTGCATCTACATATTATCATAGTTTCATTTCTTGCATTATCATGGCATACTTAGCTTAGTTTCCTTGATGCTTTAGATTAATTCATCTAGCTTAACTAGGAGGCTTTGTAATACTTGTTCTTTCTTTTCCATAGTTTAGCTTGCATATTCATCTTAATCTAGCTTGCATTGCATTTCATTTGATTCTTGAGGATATTGGCATTCTTTCCCTTCTCTTCATTTGAATCTCCCATTGCATGGTTTACTAGCAAGGTTATTGGCTTAATAGCTCTAGCTGAGAGCATTCTTAAAAACCCTTGCACTCCATGCCTAGGGAGTTATGGATCAATTTTTGAGACCTCATTCTTGAGTGTTCTTGAATGTAAGGATTCATAGAGGTGTGACACAATTATAGCACACATTTTTGGTGCCCACCATGGGGCAGAGTAGATTAGCTTTATTCTTTAATTCTGTATTTTCTGTCAAAATTTTCAATAATTTTCGCCTTTATTTTCTGTCTCTGATTTTTCTGTCTCAAAGTGTCGCGTGACATTTTGCCAGTGTCATGCGACAGTTCTTTGTATAGAGGCACGACACTTTACCAGTTAAAAGTGTCACCCCATTTGACAGAAAGTGTCACACTGTTTGAGGAGTTTGGTCACCTGCAGTAGCACAAACTGTCGCCCAGAGATAAAGTGTCGCACTCGTATATGGAAAAGTGTCACATGACATTTCTGGTGACTGTACTATTTCCTATTCCTCGTAGTGAGCTATTTTTGAGCTATTTTGTTTATCTTGCAAGTTTTGGGTTCTCTACTATCTTTTTGAAATTTTTTAAAAAAATTCAGCATTTTCAAATTCGGGCACCCATTTTTGAGAAATTTTTGCAAATGGTATTGAAAATCAAAGTGTGATATATCATTGGAAAGGTCTTTTCAAGCCTAATCCAACCATGATGGTTTCATTTTCAGATTTTGTCATTTGATTAGTTATTTTTGTAGATTATCTAATTTTTCATGTGCTAACCATTGTTATATTTTGGATTTTCCTAACCTTTGTTGGTCTAACAAGTTTTGTAGGTGCTCTTGCTTGAAGGAAATTGATACATTGCATATCTTGTTTGCTTGTTTTCTTGTCTTGTTCATTTGAAGGTGCTCTTGCTTTCATGGAAAATGCTTAAAATCTACTAAGCGCATTGCATTAGACTTGAGGTAATTTGTTCCATCTCTACAACATTTGGATTTTGGGATTAAAATTGAACCTCTCATGTGTTTGGCTTGAGTGTTTACATGCTTTTATAGAACACATTTCAATTGATGCTCTTAATGGGAAATGAAAGAACATAGATTTGTTTTTACAAGTTTATATAAGTGAATACTTGTGTTTAAACCTTAAGTAATTCTTAGTTCCAATATCAAATATCTCATTGAATGATTGAGGGCATGGATTCATTCCTTGTTTACATGAAGAGTTAAATGCACCACTTTGTGGACTCACTTCATGTTTACTTGGAAAGTTAAATATTCTATGGTTCAAACCCTTTTGCATTTGTGAGTAGTATTGATAAGCAACTTTAGAGTATTTTTGATTGATCTTGTTAGCTAAATTGGGTGTTGGACTCACTTATTTCTAATCACCCCTCATTACCGCCCTTTGGATGCAAGGTCAGCATTCATACATAGGGGAGGGGTCTACTTGAAAAGAGCGTTAAGTGTTCCACAAAGTTTGCCCCTTTTTATGCTTTCTTGATCTCATTAGTTTTCTAAGGTTTGGACTCACTTTGAGTTTGTGTGAGGAGTTAAATGTTCTACTTTTGGACTCACTTCACATTCACTTGAAGAGTTAAATGTTCCACTTTTAGACTCGCTTCACATTCACTTGAAGAGTTAAATGTTCCACTTTTGGACTCACTTCACATTTACTTGAAGAGTTAAGTGTTCCACCTTTAGTGCTTTAAATACTTTTGATAGTGAATTACTTAATTTTATTTTTAGAAGGCCTTCTTGGGGACACACCACCTCAAGGGACAACCTTAACTCCCATGTTCTGATAGAGTATAAATAGCAGGTGGTGAATCGAAAAACACCTCTCTTGGGAATTGAGTTTGATATCACTCTTGGCTAAGCCTCAAAGAACTTTATACCTTTGAGAAGTGAAAGAGGAGATTTGGGTTACCATCTCCCCTCGGCTGTGTGATTTTGGATTCTTCTCATCTATAGATTTGGGCCTCACGTACCTTGTATATATCGAGGACTCCTTTTAGAAAGCCACCTCTATCCTTGTAGACAGCTTGTTAAGGTGTTGTTGTGTTCTATGTGCCTGCTAAAATATTTTCAAGAACATACACAAGTAGAACCTTTAAGGAGTAGAAATACTAAGTCACTATCCTTGTTCATGTGCAAGGTTTCTTTGCCCCTTGCTCATTGTTTGAAGATAATTCCTTGCTTGAACTCCTTGATTGCTATCTTATGTGCTTGATAAAATGCTAGAAATCTATTAATGTGTCTGATTAAACCACAAAATAACTAAATTCTTGAGTTGAAACACCCAACTTTTTACAGCTTGCTTGATTTTCTATCCTATCATTAGAGACTTTTTTTGACTTTAAATCTCTACTTTCTACCCTCTAGGAATAACATCAATTGGTTTACAAGGCCACTTTGGAAATAGTTGTCAAATTAGAAGGTTATTCTTGGTGAGAAAGTCTAGTGACCACCACATCAATGCAGCCAATGTAATTAGACAGTCAAGGAAACCTTCTCCACTTAGAGATACCTCTTGATATGCAAATACAAGATTGAAGAGCATTGAAAGGGAGAAGCAAGCCTATCTAGATGAACAAGCTACTGAAAAGGAGAAATTTAGACAACTAGAGGAAAAGGAACATGCATTATTGGACATAAGGAAAAGAGTCACTCAAGAAGAAGAAGATAGACTCTATGCAAAACAACTCCAAAACTGATTCAATGGGAGGGGTACTAATAGTGGGACCCACTCACCCCTATCTACTCCCTCACCAAGACCTGGAAGAAGGTCAAGGATGCCCTCAAGATCCCCAAGTCCTAGAGGTAGAAGGACTTCATGATATGATCACCATAGGAGACAGTCACCTCCTAGACTTTCAAAGAAACCCTCCCAATGAGCACATCATGGCTCACAACATGGAGGAAGTTATGCCAACTTCAATCATATAGATTTTATGACTATGCAGCAAGAACCATCCTTTCAAGGATATGTAGAAAGGTATGTGGAACAAAAGAAGGATCAGTTCCTAGAAAGTCTCATCAACAAAGGTGCTAAGGTCACATATAATTTTGATGTGGACCGAAAGGTAAAGAAGAAAGATCCATCAACTAATGAGGTGATCAAACAACTTCAAAAGGATATAGAAAGGATGAGGGCTCCTAAGAGCACATTTAATTTGGACTCCATATGTCCCAACCCAATTGACAAGAGTGTGGTGTTGGTTGAGTTTCCTAAGAAAGTTGAGTTTCCAACCTATGACAAATATGATGGTGTTGGTGACCCTCATGACCATGTTAGACAGTTCTACATAATGAGCTTTTCTTTTCACCATGAAGACTCCTACTTGATGAGATTATTCCCAAGGAGTCTCAAGGGTCAAGCCATGGAGTGGTTTACTAACCTTACTCCTCTAGTTAAGACATTTAGAGAGCTTGTGGAAAAATTTGTTTAACATTTTGCTTACAACTTATCAAGGTCGGTCACCATGCTTGATTTGTGCAAACTCAAGCAGAATCAAGGGGAATCCTTTGTTAGCTTTCTACAAAGATGGAGATGTTTGTGCTAAAAATATCCAAGGAAAATTCCTGAGGAGGAAAGAATAGACATCATTGTGAGCAACTTGGTACCGGAATTAAGGTCTGAAGTAAGGAAGATCCCATTTAATTCTTTTGATACCATGGAAGAAGTGGCATGTTGCATAGAGGATGTCCTAAAAGAACAAGGAATTTTGGCCAAAACAACTAATAACAACAATGGCCAAAACAACAATAATAATGGTAATAAGGACAAAAACAACTCCTATTGGAATAAGAATAAGCAAGTGGTCAATGATGGAGTTGTTGACTCATCACAGCCTAAGAATGAAGGAGTTTTTAATGTCTCTAATGCAGTCAAAGCCATGAAGTTGCGAACATCTTCAACACAACAAGAAAATAAACCCAAGTATCAAGGGAGATCTAAAATAGAAAAGAGACAATTTACCAAACTTGGGGACTCCTATGTAGACATTTTCAAGATGTTAATTGCTCATAATTTGTCACAACCTCAGGATCCTACAAAGTTCGGCATACCGGATCCTAAACCTCATTGGTGGGATGAGAAGGCTTTCTGTGTCTTTCACAATGGAATCAAACATGATATAGAAAATTGTTTTAAACTTAAGCATCTTGTCCAAGATCTTATTGAAAGTGGAAGATTACAAGTTGATGGTTTAACCACCGATGTAGATCACAAAGATTTTAAAGAACCCTTGCCCAAATATGAGAAAGGAGAGAATTCTAACAACAAGAATGACAAGGATGCTATCAACTACACCTGCACAAATGCTGAAAATGTTATTAATATGCTTGAAGGTGTTGATGATAATGTCAACATGATGAGAGGGAAAGACCCATATGGATATGATGTGGATTCAAATCCTATGCCTGATGAAGAACCTGTTGTGGTACTAAGAGGTCCTCACTCATGAAGGATGTCTGAACCCCTCAATGCAGTCACTAGGAGTCAGTCTCAAGCTCCCATTGTTATTAGAGGTCCTAACTCTAGTAAGTCTAAGCAGCCAGTGTCAAAAGTTGTTCTTCCTAAATTTTTTGTTGGTCTTGAGTTGAATTATAATCTTGTTGACCAATTACAATGTACACCAGCGTAGATTTCAATCTTTGAGCTTTTGGAATTGTCCCCTAATCATAAGCATGTCCTTGAGGATGCCTTGCGAGCAGCTAATGTCCCTAATGATATAGATGTAGATCAATTCTAGAATATGGTCAACCACTTGGCTAGCCCTCACTACCTTACTTTCTCAGAAGAAGATGACAAGTCATTAAGCCACCCACACAATTTGGCCCTTCATATAGAGGTTATGATCCACAAGACCCGTGTCAGGTGCATGTTGATAGATGGGGGTGTTGGGCTTAATATTTGTTCTTTGAGCTTATTGAAGGCCTTGGGTTATTTAGAAGAAGTCATTGACACAAGGAAGAAGATAACTATCAGGGCTTATGATGAAGCAGAACGTAGTTCTAAAGGATTGGCTATTCTTCCTATCCGAATTGGTCCTGTAGAGAAAGATATTTTATTTTAGATTATTGATGCCAGTCCTTTGGCTTGCAATATTTTGTTGGGTAGACCTTGGATACATGAGATGAAAGTAGTCCCATATACTTATCATCAGTGTGTGAAGTTCCCTTACAATGGAGTAGAAGTTTGCATACCCCGGGATAGCACATTGTCAGTCAACACAATTTCAGCAGGGTCTCACATTCCTTTGAATAGGGAGGCTGACACTTTTGATACTACATTTGAACAATGCAAAGAAAAATTCAAAGCCATGGATCTTGGCATGGGGGATTAAAAAATTGATTCATTCATAAAATTTCCAATTTCCCCTAGGTCTTATGGCAAACCTTCTCAAGAAATGAAGCCCTCATCTTCATCCATGACATTGTTCGATAAGTTTTTAGAATCCTTAGTTCTGATTCAAGAGGAAAAAGAAGAGGTTTCCATTAGGGACTAGATTTACCAAGAAGAGAAATACCTACATAATGAGAATTTTGCACCTTCCCCTAGATCTTATGGGAGAGGGTATACATTGGTCAAGAATATGGGTTATCCAGGACATGGTCCCCTTAGTCATAGGTTGGATGCTAAGGCTGAACCTCTTAACCATGCCCTTTTGGGATGAAGGAATAAGTCAACAGTTGGCTTAGGTTTTGAAAATAAGAAATAGAAAAGTGTCTGTATCTCAGCTGCGATGGACAGTGACAATGACTCAGATTACACACCTAATCTTTCCAATCAACAAGACATGTTTGATGATTGGGTGCCTTCAACAAATCTCCTTTGGGGAGATTCAAAATATTTGACAACTGACAGTACTCCTATCCTAGCTATGACAAATAGTGGCTATATGCATGCTAGATTGATAATGGAAAGTGTTGCTATCCTAGCTGCGATGGATAGTAACAATGCTAGTGTTAGAGAAGGGGAAATTCTTCCCAATCTTGAGGCTTCTACATCACAAGGCCCAAATAATGATTCATAAATAGACTCACATGAGTTCAAATGGGACTCACTTTTAGATGCAACAATTGATTTGGACATGGAGGTTGTCCATACTTATAGTACTCAACCCGATGTGACCAACGAGCCTAGTGTAGGACTACAGGATTGGACTCCTCGAATTGCCTTAGTGGACGATGCTTCGTTTGGTAGGACACATCCTAACTCGGGTATCTTAGGAGGGGACTTGATGAATCTCTATTGTATGGTCACTAGAGATAACACCTTCCACATAAACAATGTTGAACTAGTCATTGACTTCCCCTTGTTCACTACGACCTAATTGACTGGTCTTAGTGACATCAAGAGCCTAAACTCCTCACTTTTTAGAATGAGTATGAAATTGCCTGCTATCTAAATGATCTTGAACCTGTAGTCTCTTCCACCAGTGAACTGACAATAAGTATGATGAAGCTTGATATTAAGTACCTCAGTTTAAAAATAAAAGAAAAAGAAAGATGGTTCTAATGGCGAAAACCACTTTGTGGCGGTGTTAGAACCAAAAATAGTAAAAATAAATGACGTATTCGAGGGTGAAAACCTCTTTGAGGCACCTAAGGATGGGGTACTTAATAACTTGCCAAGTTACTTCCAAGATAGGTCATCAGTCCTTATTGAGCCTACGCAACTAGTGAATGTGAATATAGAAGAGGCTCCCCAAATAGTGCACCTAGCTCAGTCTTTATCAGTTGAAGAAAAAGAAGCATATACTAAGTTTTTGCAAAAGAAGAAAATCAACTTTGCTTGGACATATTTAGATATGCTAGGGCTTGACACTAATCTTATTATGCATCATCTATCTATAGCCCCAGGAATAAAACCGGTCAAACAAAAGTTGAGGAAAATGCATCCTCACATAGCTCTCCTTGTTAAGGCTGAATTAGAAAAACTCCTCAATGCAAGATTTATTAGAGCTATCGATTATGCCGAGTGGATCTCAAACATTTTTCTAGTTTCAAAGCAAGATGGATCCATTCATGTATGCATAGACTTCAGAGACCTTAACAAAGCATGCCCAAAGGATGACTTTCCACTCCCTAACATAGACATGATAGTGGATATGACTGTGGGCTATGAGATATACTCTTTAATGGATGGTTTTTCTGGTTATAACCAAATAAAAATAACTCTCAAAGATCAAGAGAAAATAACTTTTACATGTGCATGGGGAACCTATTGTTGGAATGTCATGCCATTTGGCCTAAAGAATGTAGGAGCAACATACCAATGAGCTATGACCATAATTTTTCATGATATGATGCATAAGAACATGGAAGATTATGTGGATGATACCTTGGCTAAATCTAGGAAATGAGATACACACCTCGATGATCTAGAAGTAATTCTAGATCGCATGGCACAGTTTCAGCTTAGATTGAATCTGAAAAAGTGTGCATTTGGTGTTACCTCAGGTAAACTCCTAGGATTCATAATTTCAAAAAAAGGAATAGAGGTTGATCCTAAAAAGGTCCAAGCTATATTAGATATGCCACCTCCAAGAAATGTTAGTCAGATGAGAAGTCTTCAGGGATGACTCCAATCCATAAGGAGGTTTATTTCATAGCTTGCAGATAGAGCACAACCATTCAATAAAAAATTGCATGAGGGAGCCACATGTGCTTGGAATGAGGATTGCCAAAAGAGCCTTGATCAAATAAAATAGTATTTGGCTAATCGTCTGATTTTGATGCTGCCTATTCCTAGGAAACCATTGATTTTATACATTTCAACAATAGAGTTTTCCTTGGGGGCATTGTTGGCTCAATTAGATGATACTAGGAAAGAAAGGGCCATTTACTACATTGGTCGTACTCTAGTATCTTATGAGATCAATTATAATAGCATTGAAAAGTCTTGTCTGGCAATAGTGTTTTCTTCCCAAAAGTCGCGACACTATATGCTTGCTCATACTATACATTTGGTTGCAAAAATTGATCCTCTTAAGTACTTGCTTAGTAAGGCTGCCCTCATGGGTAGGATTACCAAGTGGATGATGGTTTTATCTAAATTTGACATAGAGTACATTGAAAGAAAGGCCATAAAAGGGCAAACTATTGCTGACCAATTAGCTAACTTCCCCGTTAAGGATAGTATGCCTATTCAGGTAGAATTCCTAGATGAACACATACTAAATATGACTACCCGCACTTGGAAGATGTTCTTTGATGGTTCCCACATGCAAAATGGATCAGGTGCTAGAGTATTATTTGTCTCTCCACATGGGTACAACATTCCAAAATCTTGCAAACTTTTATTCCCATGTACAAATAATATTGCCGAATGTGAAGCTTTGACCAATGGATTGAAAATGGCTATAGAATGGAACATAATAGAGTTACATGTCTTTAGGGATTCACAGTTAATTATCAACCAAGTCAATGAGGAGTATCAAACCAAGGATGATAAATTGGTACCTTACAAAAAGATGGTTGAATCATTGAGACGTTACTTTACATTTGTGACATTTCAATAAATCCCTAGGATAAAGAACAAAGCTTTAGATGCTATGGCCAAATTAGCTTCACTCCTTCAGTTGGAACAACATGAATCAAGATTTGAATTCCTGGTGGAAGAGCTACACCATCCCATATTTGACTCATCTGAAAGCCATGTCATTTGTACCCTTCTCACTCATGAGTCTTCCCGATATGGTGCTATCTATTCATATCTCCATGATGGCATCATCCCTGACACATTCAACCATTCTAAACATCAAAACCTTGTCCGTAATGCCTCTTGCCACACCCTTATCTCTGGTGATTTATATAGGAGGGGTTTAGATGGGACACTTCTTCGGTGCTTGGAAAAGGAGGAATCCAACCAAGCGTTAGCAGACATCCATGAGGGCATTTGTGGTGGACATTCCAATGGTATTTCCATGGCCCGAAGGTTTCTTAGGGCAGGGTATTACTGGCCCACAATGAAAATAGATGTAGTAGCTTTCTCTAAGTCTTGTGAGAAATGTCAAAAACATGGAAACTTGATTCATGCTCTAGGTAGGGAGATAATTCCTTCTATTTCTCATTGGCCATTTTAGTGCTGGGCCTTTGACCTTGTGGGGAAAATTCACCCCAATTCATCAGGTGGACATAAGTTTATCATCATAGCTATTGATTATTTAACAAAATGGGTAGAGGCAGTCCCTCCTTTTGTTGCCTCAGGCAAGACTATTTCACTATTTATCCTGAATCATATCATTTGCTGGTTTGGAGTGCCTTCTGAGATTATTACTGATAATGGAGGTCAATTCAAGAACAAGGACCTAAAGAATTTATGTAAAAAGTTTAAAACCAAGCAACATTGGTCCTCCATCTACTTTCCATAGGGAAATGGATAGGCAGAAGCCTCTAATAAAACCATTCTTAAGATTCTTCGTAGGATAGTACACAAGAATGGTAGGGATTGGCACTTGCAAATCAATCCAACATTATGGGCCTATAGAACTAGCATTCGTACACCTACAGAAGCTACTCCTTTTGTACTTACCTATGGTACTGAAGCAGTATTACCTTTAGAAGTAGAGATCCCATCACTTAGAGTCTCACTCAAAGGTTTGATTATAGATGAGGATTACCATGCTATGAGGTTACAGGAACTTGAAATTCTAGATGAGAAGCGTAAGGCTTCATTTGATCATATGAGAGTGTATCAGAAGCAGATGTCCAAAGCATTCAACAAGAAGGTTCACCCTAGGGAATTTTAGATAGGTGATCTTGTTTTGAGAGAGAACCCTAAGAATCAATAGAATAGAGAACAAAAGGGCAAGTTCGAACCTAATTGGCTTGGACCATACATTATTACAGCAGCTTTTGGTACAGGTGCATATTTACTGTCAAATGAAGATGGAGAATAGCTCCCTGAGCCGATCAACATTTTGCACCTAAAGAAGTTCTATCCTTGATGCCCATTTCTGTCTGGGGGCATCCTTTGTACATATTTATGGATCCTGAAAAATACCAAAAAAAATGATATATGATGCTGAAAAAATGCTAAAAAGCATAAAAAGTCCTGAAAAAATACAAAAAAATATAAAAAAATAAAAAAAGTAAAATTTTTTTTAAAAAAAAAACATAGAAAAAGTTCCTTGGTGAAAACTTGGAAACAGGCGCCTTGATAGCAAAAATACAAAAAAAGAAAACAAATCAAAAAATGAAAAAAGATTTCAAGTGGTGAAAACCTGGAAATAGGCGCTACTTGAGGCCTTTGCACTCCTATTTGTTAGCATGCATCCTCGACACTGAACCTTCTCCATCATGCCTTGACCTTATTTGACTTAGTCTAGAATTGGTCTTTATTTTTGTCTAGGGGGCATACCTGTTAGCATATGTCATTTAGGTGCATTTGTTTCTTGGGGCATTTCACAAACAGGTGTTTTTCAACACCACCCCAAACTATGTTTTTCAACACTACCCTAGCGTCAAGTGTTTCTCAACACTTATCAGATGTCTTACCCACCAGTCTAAGTATGATGCAATATCAATCATTAGCAAATTTGATCCTCAAAGTTTGACTCTATGACCAACACACACGCACTTAGACAATCAACTCGCTTGAGATATGTTGATTTTATTTTTCTTTGTGTGTTGTCTATGAGGATTTCTTTGATGAGTGGTCTCTCCCTAAGAAGTTTTCGATGATGCATAGCTAGAAGACTAAGGGTATGAGAACATATTTTCTTTCTTTATCTACTTATGGGTATATTTTATTGATCCTAACTGTCATGAGCATTTATGCTAGTCTTACTTGACACTATGGATTGACAAGGTATTATCCTTGATTGTTGTGCGAGTGCATGCTTCTAGTTATCTTGACTTTCATGTGTCTTGATACAAGCGTAATCTCACCATATCAAAATTAGGTAATCTCACTGCACTAGTCATCTTGACCTACATGTCTTTGATGCCTAGGTGAGATTTCCACATTTCTATCTGATCAAGATCATATTCATATCCACATAGTTATGCTAGTGTGCATTGTATGATCTTACGATGCTACCAATAACACTTGATGATGATAAATGTCTATAGGTGTTGTGACCTTGCAAGTCAACCACTTTCATAGTAGCTTGCATTCTTAGGTTCATCATAGTTTAGTTTTTGCATCTTGCATATGGAGAGAGATCTCCTTTTTATCATCTATGGACTAGTTGGTCAACTGTGCTCATTTTCTAATTCTTCTTGATCATATCTTTCATTTTTGGTCTTTCATATCACATCATTTTCTATCCATTTTAAGACTCAAAATCAAAATCTGAGTCACGTTTCTAGGCTTTGTCTACATAGTTGACTAACCTTTTGAGGCATAATTCTTCGATCTTTGATGGAATTTCTTCCTTTCCATGTCTTCCAAACTTCTAGTCTTTCATTCACCCCTTTCACTTCCTCTCTCTGAGGTTTGACTTAATCTTTATCCTATATCTTTTTGGGCCAAACCTTGTCAACCTGGGGCGTATCTTCATTGTTTGATGGTTATCCTATCATGCTCCATCCTTCAATTATGATTTATTATGACTGGATCAGGTTTATCGATTTGTTGTTCTCCTCTATCTAATTTTGATTTCAATTCAGAGGGGGCAGTACCTATCAACTTTAATCTTTGATTCAGCTTTATCATTCAGCTCAGCTTGAGATTTTTATTTTTAGACTTGATTATCACCTAGTAGCAATGGTGGTGATTTTGTCTTTCAATTTTTATCTCCTATTTTTTAGACTTGATTATTTCCCAGCAGCAACAGTGATAGTTTTGTCTAAGGCTTGATTTGCACCTAGTAGCGACGGTGTTGGTCTTGTCTTTCAGCTTTTGCTTATTTTTGTCTTGATGTGTTCCCAAAATGAACACACATCTAGGTTGTTTTGTGATCCCAAGTCAATCTCACATTTCAATTCTTCTTTGAATGCATGTGTTCTTGAATCGATCTCACATTAGTCAAAAAGGGAAAAATGTATGCACCCTAAAATGGTCGCCTAGACTTTGGGCCCCCATTTAGCAATTTGTCAAATCCCTGAATCAATATTTTCAAAAATTAACATTTTATCAATTATATCAATATCCTTGATCAAATCCTTTTCATCATTTTTGATTATTTTCCTTGGGCTAACCATTTTATCCTAAAGTCTTTATTTATCCAAAAGGAATATTTCCTCCCCTTTTAATAAATAAAAAGCCCACACTTTTCATCTTATCCTAAGTTGGACAAATAAAGCATTATTCTTATTTTATAAAAAGAAGAAAAGCCCTTTTTGTCTTATATGGACACAAAATTCAACTCTTATTTTCTCATTGAAGGATATTTGTGCACAAGGATCAAGCCTCTATTTTTCTCCACCATTGATTAAGTCTTTTGCCTCTTAATCTCCATGGTCCATTCCTTTTTATTCTCTATAAAAGAAGAGCTCTCCTCCTCATTTGGTATCCATCTCTTTCATGCTAATGTTATGCTGCAGGTTTTCTAGGTCACTTTGGAGCTTTTGGAGATTTCGAGCATTCTTGACTTTTTGCATCTACATGTTATCATAGTTTAATTTCTTGCATTATCATGGCATACTTAGCTTAGGTTCCTTTATTCTTTAGATTAATTCATCTAGCTTAACTAGGAGGCTTTGTAATACTTGTTCTTTCATTTCCATAGTTTAGCTTGCATATTCATCTTAATCTAGCTTGCATTGCATTTCATTTGATTCTTGAGGATATTGGCATTCTTGCCCTTGTCTTCATTTGAATCTCCCATTGCATGGTTTACTAGCAAGGTTATTGGCTTAATAGCTCTAGCTGAGAGCATTCTTAAAAACCCTTGCACTCCATGCCTAGGGAGCTATGGATTGATTTTTGAGACCTCATTCTTGAGTGTTCTTGAATGTAAGGATTTATAGAAGTGTGATACAATTATAGCACACAGTTAGGAACTCAAAGATAATTCCACAATACTCTTTGTTTGCCATATGCTAACTCACTTTGTGACATTAACGTATATGAGCCCAAGATTAGAACAAGAAGACAAACATAAATCTGAGATTTTAATTCAAGTGTATTCTCATTAAAATATATAGAATCTATACATTACCAAGACAACAAAATGCTAGGAAACAAGCCCAAATTCTAGGCTTTCCTTGTTCAGTCCTTTACATTGATTTTCAACATAACATCGACAACACTTTGGACCAAAAGACTTGGAACCCCTACAAAATCAAAACTACAACAATATATACCATCAATCATCTTGGAATCCCAAAAAGTCAGGATGCAACAAGCTACGAATAACTAAGGTGAGGGCTAGGGTTTTCACCCACCAAACCAACCAAATACAATCAAAATTTACTACATGGGAGGAAAACCAAGCAAGCTGGAGAAAACATATCCTAAAATGATCTTCATCAATGAGAAATCTCTTGATTTGTATCAAGGACCATGAATCCACCATGTTAACCAGTCTAATCAACCACCTACAACATGCCTTGAGCAACAATACCCATTTCTTATAGTACAATCCCCTGCATACAATCATCACACCTCTGGACAACACTGTAAAAATAAACAAAATCAAAATCTACCTGATCTAGCCGCTCCAGCATTGAATTTCAGTCCTCTGGTGGTTGAAAACCCTTAAAATATTCAAATCTAGAAGAAAATAGCTACATCAAGGTGTGAGACAACACATCGATGGTCATAATTCAAACTGAGATCAACTTTAAAAAAAGACCGTTGATTTTATTTCTTCCTAGTAGATCAGGCGGTCCACATAAATCTCTACAACCATCACAAACTGTTGAAAAGTCTTAACTGATAGCCAATGAAAAATGAACACACCAGCATTAACTCACAGTAGACCCACCCTTAGTAGCCTTTAAATCAGACGGTGGTCGCATGATCACATGGCTTGGAAAGATTCCATGTGATGAAGCGATGACCATAGATCTTCTTTTTTCATCCTGAAAGATTTGGGCCCATTGATACATCCTTGTCATCATCCAGCTCAACCAATGAAACATGAGCACCTTAGTGCTATGTAGCACATCAGAACCACTAAGCCCTTCTATCCTCTAAAAAATCAGACAACTTTCGTATGATCACACAGCTTGGAAAGATTCCATGTGATCATACACCAGTTGTAGATTTTGAATCTCTTGCAGATGTCTTTAAAACTTGGCCCCACCTACCTTATGAGCCACTTCACCAAATCACAAACTACCATGTTGCACAGAGTGGGCCCATTGCCTTCCTTCATGGAAGAAGAATATTCCATGCGCTTTTACGCCAGTCGTTAGATCTTAAAAGAAACTAAATGCAGGGCTCCGCTAACAAATTCCATGTCACCATCCTTGACCAATGAAAAATAAGCATGTCAACACCCACTTTCAAAAGGTCCCACAATGACATCAGACCAAACACCAAGAAGATCGAATGGTTGACACATGATCTCATGGCCACTAATATTTCATGAGATGATGCGTCGTCCATTGGATTAAAAGAAGACTAAGATGCCGGGCCCACCATCACATGATCTAGCGACTGAGGGAAGATAAACCGCTAGCTGAATCACTGAAAGATTTTTAACCATTGTCTTTTTATTATGAGAATTAGAGACCAAAGGGAAACATACTTTGACACTTCTTCATTCACCAAGTCGCTGAAGGTTAACATGAGATTGCCAGGAAACTAGCGAATAAGAAACAACGTAGTCATCGAATCGCATGAAGGTTTAAGAATAAGGAAACACATGGCGTGATTCAATGAAGATTGGGAAAAAGCCCACATGCAAAAAGGAGACCTAAGTGACCCAAAAAAGTAACGAAGAATTAACAAGGCTAGGACAAACTGGGGTTTGAGGCAAGAGACCAGGAAAACTTTGTAGGGGCTAGAGAAGAAATCTTATAGCCATGAAATTTTTTTGCAGGTGCTAACACCTAGTAAGAAAGACAAAGAAGTAGAAACCTTCAATGTACTAGTGAGAGGTCCTTAGGACTCAGTTTCCATAGCAAAAACTCAAACAGAAGTAGACAAGTTGCACCCATCTCAAAATCACATGAAGGAAACACTATTATCATAGATAATGTGGAGATAGCCATGGTGGCTACTGATAAGGATTTGGACAAGTTTGAGGAAGCATTTGTTAGTACTGAAGAAGCTGAAATCTTATGCAGCAATACACCTCCCACTCAGCAAGAAGATGTACTCATAGAATATGTTTCTGATAAGAAAAAAGAAGAAAAGGTAGAAAAGAAAGAAGAGGATACTTCTGTTGATCTTGCAAAGGTAAAAAAAGAAGTGATGGATAGCACTCCCATCACTCCCTCCTTAGCATTGTTGTCAAGTTTGACACCTGACACAAGCAATTTGGACTCCTAGAAAGAAGAAGACCTGATTAAGTTCAGCGTCTTGGGTATGGAGAAGGAAAAAGAAAAACAAGTTATGAGGAATCCTCTACTAATAGAATCAGTGAATATTTTGAATAGTTTGCTGCCAGAGGATAAGAAAGTGCTAAAAGTAAATTTGGTTGATGATGTGAGTTCAGTCCTCTCACAGTTCAAAAGAAATTTTTCTAGCCTAGAAGAATCTGCATCCATAGTAGTAGAAGATAAGTACTTAAGGAAGAGACTCAATGAACTAATGAGAAAATTTACACTAGACTTAAAATCTCTTAAGTATGGTCGAGCATCCTTGAAAGAATTTTCTAATGAAGGAAGAAGGATCATTGTAGCATGCATGGATCAAGACAAGCTCACCGATGCTCACTTCAAGAAGATAAAAGAGGTAGAAGAAATAATTGAGCAAGTGAAGAATTCAGTGTCAAACACATCCACTAATGTGAACATGTGCAACAATGTCTACCAAGGATAGATAGACAAGATTAAGAAGGAAGAAAAAGAGATAAAAAGGATAAGGTCCAGACAGACTCAATTGAGGAATGGTCTTGCACCCTCTTTAGACATCCTCAATCAGAATATAAAGGAGATTGATGCCACCATGGTAACTTATGATCATGGTCCCATTAGTGACTTGGAGAAGATGGAGAAGCTTCAATATGCATTATGTGCCCATCTCCAAATAGTTAACTCTATGATAAACTTTTGGAAGAAGGAGATCCAGAACCTTAAGATTGCATATCCAAATGTTTTCCCTCAGTGAGTATGTGTATATATAGTTTTTTATGCACCTTTGTCATTAATGTCAAAGGGGGAGTTGTGTATAGAATATGGAGTATATATATGTATAGGGGGATATAAGATTATGTATAAAAATGATGAAGGGTGCTCCCCTTAATGCCACAAACACATAACAGAAATAGAGAAACAACAACAATAATATGCAAGAACAGAAAATTGGCTTCTTATTATCTCCACAAATGTGGAATTAAAAACTTTCAGAATTACAATATGCAAAGCCACACGGGCATTCCCTTACAATATTCTGTAGGACAAAGCCTCGAATCAATACCCAGATCTACTACCTAGAACTATTCTGAACTGCCTAAGACAATAATACAGCCTTCCTTATATAGGAAATTTTCCACCGCCTGGGAAGGTTCCATAATTTTAGCCAATAAGGCCGACCAAACTTAGAATTATTTTATTTTACATTTTATTACATTATAGTTGGCTCAAGATAACCTTTGAAACCCGAACGGAAATTTTGAAGAAAATTATTTTTCGCCATTTCAGGTGGCCCAACTTCCAAAGACCATAAGTCATCACCAGTTGACCCGATCAGCTATTATAACCCCATTTCAGAAATGCCATGAAGTGCTCTACAGGCTTGACTGGCGCAAGCGCCTGTCACCCAAAATTTCAACCTCATCTGGGGCCTCTAAAGCCTTCAAAACTAAGTTCAAAGTTTCTGTACCCTGCTGCCAATACCAAAAATCTTCAATATCTTCCAATATACACTTGATCTGGCAATGAAACTTTACTGGCAGACTTATATGACCAAAATGAACCTCCAAGAAAGAAATCAGATATTCTGAGACATACAAAAATTACCAAAAATAGTAACTTTCCATAAATAGCAGCTCTGCACAAAATAACCCTTATTGAATATAAAAATAGAAATTTTTTTTTTTTTTTTTTGGGTGATGCAAGATTGCTCTTACACCCAGGATGCTCTTGCATCAAAAAATGTATAGAAGACAAAAGTTTTTGTGTAAAGGGACAGTTAGCAACTTGGCCATATTCCTTTGTTTCCATCAATGACAAAGGGGGAGATTGTTGGCAAGTTGACTATACTAAGGTATATGAATAGATATAGTGCTATCATTATTGCAACAAAGTCATATAGCAGTTTGGAGTCAGCGCACTTAGTGTAAAGATCAAAATTGAGTTAAGTGTTAAAGACTGGACAGTGCATAGAGTTCCTGTAGCTCAGAGCATCAGCGCATGTGTGTACATATGAATTATGGTATGCACCCTAGAAGTTAAGCTTGTTAGACTGTACTTATTCTTAATCTATGAACGCATAAGTGGATATGCAAAGACGTGAAAGTTACAGTCAGTTGAAGTTGCACAGCCAGTGTGTGCCAGCAGAGAATAGAGCATGGAGTTGAAAGTCAATATTTTTGTTTGCGATTGTAATATAATATTGTAAAGGCTATGCGCCTATTGTATTTAGGTTTCCGACATGTTTATATGTATAATTGTAAGCATGCTTAAGCCAATTCATTTGGAAGCATTGTTTGTAATTAGTTATAGGGCCGACCTAATGATGTATTTTGTATAAGTGCATAAATATAAAGTGCACCCATTGTATTCGGTATGGAAGTTGTAATAGAGTTCTGATAAGTAGAGAAGAGGTATGAAAACATAGAATAATATGTATTAGAGCTTTGATAGAGGTCAAAGCATCAGTGCACCAAAGGAAATGATCAAACAAGTGGTGTCATAGTGATAGTTCTCTTAGGAATGAATGCTGAAGCCTTTGGCAGTCATTCTGTAGCAGTGGTTGTTGCATTCATGACTATGATTGTCATTGATGTCAACACAGTGATATTCTAGAGTTTAGCAGAGAAGCAGACATAGTTTTGTTTTACACACATGTTATATTGAAAATTAAGTTATGCAAAGTTGATGGTATGTTCTTTGGTGTGCTATTAACATATGGTTAAGAGCACAAAAAGAAATTCATTCATTCATGAAAGTTATTAGCATTTTGGTGGAAGCAGTATTCTGGCAGTGTTGTAGAATAGCAGTTTTTGGTAATCGGAGGATACCTCCCAACCGGGATGGAATCTAATTCTATGTAGTTAAAGGGAAGTTTGAGACTCATTGGTGGTGATGTGGTTCATAGCATAAACTTCGAGGTCACACGATTGGAAAGTTATTGTATCTGGAAGCTGATAGTTTTTATGTAATTTTGATGTAGCATGTTGAAATTATTATTTTGTATTTGCATGCTAACTCATTTAAAATTATTTGAGTGTGGTATAAAGGAAGGAATGTTTTCCTTGTTGTGATGGGATTGGTAATAGTTGTGATATGAAATTGTGAAAGTTGTGATGCGAATGTATGCATGAAGTGAAGAAAAGAGCTAATTCAGTGATGAAGGAAGACTTGTGGAGTAAAGAGATCTAGATTTATGATCTTGTGTAGTAGAGAGTTTGGTTTTGGCACAGTGTGAAGGAGGTAACATATTTCATATTATTCTATTGAATAATCCTAAGATCTTTTGGACAGTGAGTTCATAGATCTTGCCTTGAAGCTGTTTGGGTAGTGGGTTCTTCTATCTTCCATAATTCCTAACAGGGTTAGAATCTTTTAAAAGGGATTCAAAATCTCCTAACAGAGATTCATATGTACTGAATGTATTTCATAAGACTCCTAACAGGGTTCATCCTTTCACAAGGAACTTTCATAATAGTATATCATTTTTTGGGCATCATTCCCACCGGGGTTTACTCTTTGATGAAGAGGTTCCCTAGTTAACATAGCTTGTGTTATTGTGTCATTCTGTATGATTATCTTTCTATGGTTGGTTACTACATTGATTATATGGTTTAAAGTTATTGAAGTTGATAAATGGTTTAATTATCAGATAACTGATTCACCCCCCCCCCTCTCAGTTATCTTGGGGATCTTTACTTTCTAACAATTGTTATCAGACCAGTAGGTCCTTGAAAGAGAAGTTTAACAACTTAAGGAGATCTATGGTGAATTTCAAGAAAGAAAGCCCTAAGTTTGATGGATTAAATTTTGACAGCTGGAAAGAAAAGATGAAGACACATCTCTTGTGTTTAGGATTAGGTTTTTGGTTGATTACAAAGAATGAAAGGACTATAATTGAAGAAGACAATCTTGAAACAAGTACTAAAGATGAGGTAGATCTATTCATGTGTAACATACTTTCAAGAGAAGCACTTTTATCAGCACTTCCAGAGAATGAATACAGTCAGGTAAAAGGTTTAACTAGATCTCATGATATTTGGAAAGCTTTACATTCTTCTTTTGAAGGTGATGAACATGCAAAGAAAGCTAGGTTACATAATTGGATTTGTGCATTTGAAGACATAAGAATGATGGAAGATGAATCTGTTAGAAGCTATATTGGTAGGATGTCAAAAATTGTTGTAGGAATAAAGTCTTGTGGAGGTGAAAATATAGAGAATGAAGTAATATGGAAGATTTTGAGAACATTGACAGCGGTATTCAGGTAGACTATACAAATGATTGAACAAGTGATACCTTGTACATAAAAATTTTCAAGAGAGACTCTTCTTGGAAGATTGGAAGCATTAGAGATGAATTTGAGATTATCAGGAGAACTACCTAGAGTGGAGACATCATTCAGTGCTCTTAGCATCAGACCTACTTTGTCTAGAAGTACAAGTGTGAATGGAGATTATGCCAACAGTAGCAGATCCAAATCTGATGAAGATAAGAAGATGGAAGAAGGTATTTCCTTTCTTGTGAAAAGAGAACCAGATGGTAAGAAAATCTTTAAATGTTGGACATGTCAAGAATATGGTCATTTTTCATCTAAGTGTCGTAAGAGAGTTAAGAAGTAT
Organism: Chamaecyparis obtusa; assembly: GCA_027943335.1. Taxonomy (NCBI): domain Eukaryota; kingdom Viridiplantae; phylum Streptophyta; class Pinopsida; order Cupressales; family Cupressaceae; genus Chamaecyparis; species Chamaecyparis obtusa. The sequence goes on from BSBK01001201.1 coordinate 2,460,490, forward strand.
AGAAATAATTTTAAGCCTAGAAGATCTAAAGAATGTTATTATGAAAATGATGAAGAAATTGAAGCAAGAATTGAAAGACATTTGAGTGACAATGATAATGATAACTTTGATGACATAGGATTTGTAGCAATTAAGAAAGAAAATTCTGAATCTGATATTAAAGAAGAGAAAGCCTTAGTTTCCAAAGTTGAAAAGAAAGCTGATTGGATTATAGACAGTGGTTTTTCACATCATATGATTAGTGATAAAGGAAAGTTCATAAAGTTTAACAATTATGATGGAGGAGTTGTTAGAGTTGGTAACAATGCACCTTGTAGAATTAAACGTATATGATCTATTACTCTTGATGGAAAGACTAATACTATTGATGTTTACTTTGTTGATGGATTGAAACATAATCTTTTGAGTGTTGGATAGTTCATGGATAAAGGATATCAAGTTTGGTTTACTGATAAAACCTGTGTGATAAAGGATAAAGATGGAAATCTAATTGGAATTGGATCTAGAACTAGAGGTAATGTATTTTAGTTGAACCCTACTGAGATGACATGTTTGATGACTAAGATTGATGACAGTTGGTTATGGCATAGAAGGTTTTGTCATATAAACTTTGATAATATTGTGAAAGTAAGTTCTACACTTGTAGTAAGAGATTTACCTAAGATTATGAAGCCTAATAACATGATTTGCAAGGAATGTGTGATGGCTAAGTAGAAAAGGAGTTCATTTCCTAGCAAGAAGTTCATATCTACAGAAAAGTTAGAGATTGTTCATACAGACTTGAGCAGTCCTACTAGGACTAGAGGATTCTATGGAGAAAGATATTTTATGATTCTTGTTGATGATTTTACAAGAATGATGTGGATTGCATTTTTGAAAGAAAAATTTGAAGCATTTGATAAGTTTAAGGTCATGAAGAATAAAGTTGAGAATGAATTAGGAATGAGGATTAAATGTTTGAGATCTGATAGAGGTGGAGAATTTACATCTAAAGAGTTTAACACTTTTTGTGAAGTGAATGGTATTAAGAGATAGTTTTCATCCCCTAGAACACTTGAACAAAATGGTATTGCAGAAAGAAGGAACAAATTAGTGATTGAAGGAGCTAGAGCTATGTTGTTTGAAGGTGATTTGGCAAAGACATTTTGGAGAGAAGCAGTGAATACAACAATATATACAATGAACATAGTACAAATCAGAGCAGACACAGACAAGACACCTTATGAATTGTGGTTTGGACATGCACCCTCAGTTAAGTATTTTAAAATTTTTGGAAGCAAATGTTATATTAAGAGAGATGATGATATAGGAAAGTTTGATCCTAGAAGTGATGAAGGAATTTTTCTTGGATATTCTTTGAAAAGAAAAGCATATAGATGTTACAATAAGAGAACTAAGACTATTGTTGAAAGTGCAAATGTAAAACTTGACGAGAAGTTTAAAATTAAGGAAAGAATGCTTGATTATGAATCTAATGAATGAACTAACCCTCAGCCTAACATTGAAACTACTGAACAATTTTTTGAGACTGACAGTGAATTGTTGAATGAAAGTCATGTTGAAGAAAATAGAGAGGAATCTAGAGAAGAATCTACAGTTGAAGAAAGATCAGTGACTATGACACCTGACAGGTATATATCAAGACATCATCCTGTTGAACAAGTGATTGGAAGTTTGGATAGAGGAGTTATGACTAGAAAGAAGGTACATTTATGTTTGATTTCTCAAATTGAACCTAAGTCTACTAATGAAGCTTGTGAAGATGAACATTGGATTAAAGCTGTGAAAGAAGAATTGGATCAGATTGAAAAGAACAAGACATGGGAATTGGTCCCTAGACCTAAAGATAAAAATGTAATTGAAACTAAATGGGTATTCAGGAACAAGATGAATGAACAAGGAGAAGTAATTAGAAACAAAGCAAGATTGGTATGTAAGGGATACTCATAGCAAGAAGGAATTGACTATGAAGAGACTTTTGCCCATGTGGCAAGACTTGAAGCAGTAAGAATATTTTTGGCTTATGCAGCATTTAAGAAATTCAAAGTGTATCAAATGGACGTGAAGTCAGCATTTTTGAATGGTGAATTAGATGAAGAAGTCTACATTGAGCAGCCTGAAGGTTTTCTTTTGACTCAAGAGGGAGACATGGTATGTAAACTAAAGAAAGTATTGTATGGACTAAAGCAAGCACCTAAAACTTGGTATGCTGGATTGGATAAGTATTTGTTAAAATTGGGATTTACAAAAGGAATAGCTAATAGTAACTTATATACAAAAGAAATTGAGAATGGATTGTTAGTTTTGGTTATTTTTGTTGATGACATTATTTTTGGAGGAGAAGATGAAGCTGGTGACAAATTTGCTAATGAAATGAAGATAGAATTTGAAATGAGTATGATTGGAGAAATGAAATACTTTTTGGGATTATAGATAACACAAAATAAAGATGGTATCTTTGTAAGTCAGACAAAGTATTTGAATGATTTATTGAAAAGATTTGGTATGGAGAATTGTAAACTAGTTGGAACACCTATGGTTACAGGACATAAACTATCTAGTAAAGATGAAACACCAGTAGTTGAGCAAAAGAAATACAGATCCATGATTGGTGGATTGCAGTACTTGACACACACTAGACCAGATATACAACATTCAGTTGGAATGGGAGCAAGATTTCAAGTTGAACCTAGAGAGCCACACTATGCAGCAGTAAGGAGGATATTGAGATATCTTAAAGGCACAATGGACTATGGATTGTGGTATGAAACTTCTGATGATTTTACCCTATGTGCATATACTGATGTTGATTGGGGAGGCAGTGTTGATGATAAGAAAAGCACTAGTGGTGGAGCCTTTTTTCTTGGAGGAAGATTAGTTTCTTGGTTGAGAAAAAAGTAGAATTGTATCTCATAGAGTACAATAGAAGCATAATATGTAGTAGCAGCAAACAATTGTAATTAGATAATTTGGATGAAGCAGATGTTGATGGACATTGGAATCAAGTTTGATGAGTGTATTGTCATACATTGTGACAATACAAGTATAGTTAGTATGTCTAAGAGTCCTGTATTACATTCTAAAACTAAGCATATAGAGATCAAGTATCATGTTGTAAGCGAGAAAGTAGCTGAGAAAGAAGTCAGATTGGAGTACATAAGCATAAAGGAGCAGATAAAAGATATATTTACTAAGCCTTTGCCTAAGGATGCATTTGAATATCTAAGACGTATGCTTGGGGTTATTCCCCAACCTACTCTTGAGTAAAGATGAAGATGGTTGCATCCGTCTAGTGGAATATGGTCCTATCTATTTTCTGGATTGGATGTTGGTACTTCCTCTATGGGGGAGTATTTGTATCTAAGCTGAGTCATGAGGACTCTTGTGAATGTATTTTTTGAACAATGTCTTTTGACATTGAGCTATTGTTCGACATAGTGATGGAATTTCTATCATTGATGTCAATGGGGGAGAGAATCATGAAAAACATTGAGGAACTACATTTGTTGAAGAGATTGACTAGGATAACAAAGCAAGATTTGATTGATGATGAGTAGCAGAGCAGTTGAATAGCAGTGATTGGATTTTTGGAACATTGGATGTTTTTCATCTATGTTTCCATCAATGTCAATTGGGGAGATTGTTAGGAATGAATGATAAAGCCTTTGGTAGTCATTCTGTAGCAGTGGTTGTTGCATTCATGACTATGATTGTCATTGATGTCAACACAGTGATATTCTGGAGTTTAGCAGAGAAGCAGACACAGTTTTTTTTTACACACATGTTATATTGCAAATTAAGTTATGCATAGTTTATGGTATGTTATTTGGTGTGCTATTAACATATGGTTAAGAGCACAAAAAGAAATTCATTCATTCATGAAAGTTATAAGCATTTTGGTGGAAGCAGTATTCTGGCAATGTTGTAGAGTAGCAGTTTTTGGTAATCGGAGGATACCTCCCAACTGGGATGGAATATAATTCTATGTAGTTAAAGGGAAGTTTGAGACTCATTGGTGGTGATGTGGTGTATAGCACAAACTTCGAGGTCACATGATTGGAAAGTTATTGTATCTGGAAGCTGATAGTTTTTATGTAATTTTGATGTAGCATGTTGAAATTATTATTTTGTATTTGCATGCTAACTCATTTAAAATTATTTGAGTGTGGTATAAAGGAAGGAATGTTTTCCTTGTTGTGATGGGATTGGTAATAGTTGTGATATGAAATTGAGAAATTTGTGATGCAAATGTATGCATGAAGTGAAGAAAAGAGCTAATTCAGTGATGAAGGAAGACTTGTGAAGTAAAGAGATCTGGATTTCTGATCTTGTGTAGTAGAGACTATAGTTTTAGCATAGTGTGAAGGAGGTAACATATTTCATATTATTCTATTGAATAATCCTAAGATCTGTTGGACAGTGAGTTCAGAGATCTTGCCTTGAAGCTGTTTGGGCAGTGGGTCCTTCTGTCTTCCATAACTCCTAACAAGGTTAGAATCTTTTAATAGGAATTCAAAATCTCCTAATAAAGATTCATATGTATTGAATGTATTTTATAAGACTCCTAATAGGATCCATCCTTTCACAAGGAACTTTCATATTAGTCCATCATTCCCACCGGGGTTTACTCTTTGATCAAGAGGTTCCCTAGTTAACATATCTTGTGTTATTGCGTCATTGTGTATGATTATCTTTCTATGGTTGGTTACTACATTGATTATATGGTTTAAAGCTATTGAAGTTGATATTGAAGTTGATAAATGGTTTAATTATTAGATAACTGATTCACCCCCCCTCTCAGTTATCTTGGGGATCTTTACTTTCTAACAAGTTCACCAGCAAATATAGTGTGTATATGAAATCAAAAGGTTGTAGCCTTCACCATTTTAGCAGTGAGCTCTAGGATAGTGAGTCCACTCCCCTAACATGGATCATTGTAAAAGACTCCTAACAGGGTCCAACCCTTAACAAGGTCTACTATAATTAAAGCATTGTAAAGCTACTCCTAACAGGGTAAAGGATCTTCTAACAAGGATCACAAAACACTAGTGCAGAATATTAGTGGGTATCAAGTCCCACCAGGGTTTTTACCTATTTGTGTTTCCCTGTAACCATATTGGTGTCATGTGTTGATTTCATGTTTCATGTTTATGTGAAAGTTTATTTCAGTACTTAAACATTTAAGTTTAGAATAAAGATATAAGGTAAAAGTTAAAATACAGTTAACACTGATTCACCCCCCCTCTCAGTGTTCCCATTCCTAACAATTCTTAGACTAAATCTGCATTCAATTTCATTCATCTAACTTAGATTCATATAGTTTTTCATATTATTGCATGGAAAATACAAAAATATAGATTAATATGCATTCATATAGTCTTTCATTATTTTGCATTCAAATCCTTTGTTTAGGTGTTGCATCGTCATTGATCTCGATTTCAATCTGAGAACATCATACTCGCACCTACTAGAAGGCAGTAAATCACCTAGTTAGGATAGTTTCAATTATTTTTCAGATTTTGATTTCGCTAACCTCTAATGTTTTACTAAAGTGTTGTGTCCGCATCTAGGTACAAAATTCACACACATAGTAATCATTTCTCCTTCCTTGTTATTAATGATGCACTTTTTGTCTTTGAATTCTAATTGATATCCTTTCTCAAGAAACTGTCCAACACTTAGTAGGTTATGCTACAAACCATCAACATAAATAACATCATCAGTGTTGTTCTTTCCATCCAAGGTGATAGCTCCTCTACCTTTGATAGGTTTAGGAGTATTGTCTCCAAATAAAACCATGCCACCTTTGTATCTATCTAGATGTACAAATCTATCCTTTTCTCCTGTCATGTGATGTGAGCAATCATTGTCAATGATCTAATCTATCCTGATGTCAGCTTGTTAAATCAGTGCTAACTCTTGTGCTTTGTTTTCATCTTCAAGGTCCATTTCATCAAATATTTTCTCCACGTCTTCAAGAGAAATGAATCCAATTTCATCTTCTACCGATTCTTCATCTGATAGTCCATCACAAGCATAGTAACATTCTTTTGTATATTTAAGCTTGTAATTATTTTTTAACTTCTTGACTGTTGTAGGACACTTAGATGCAAAGTGATCAATCTTGTTACATGAAAAGAATTTGAATGGTAACTAACCTTCATATTTCTCTTTTCCTTTCCTTTCTTTCTTAGCAGTCAAAGCAATGAAATCATCTAGTTCTTTCTCTTCATCATCATCATCAAAATTACCAGAAGTGTTCAAGGATTTCTTACCATGGACTGAGGCTTTGAAGGTTGTTTCACTTTTAGGCTCTATCTTCAAACTTGATATCTCAAATCCTAAAATCTTTCTGATTAAGGTTTCCCTTTTGAAGTCTTTTGAAAATTTCATAGTTTCATCTAGGATGTTTAACTTGCTCTCATATTCTAGTGTCAAAGTAATCATCAACTTATCCATTATGTCTTCTTTGGAAACCTCTCCACCATTGTTTCTGATTCCTGCAACTACTTCATTAATCCTTTGATTGTAGGCTCTAATGTTCTCTTCAGGTAGCATCTCTAATGTATTGTACTTTTTCTTCCATATCTTTCTACATGCATTCTTGGCTTGGATGTCTCCTTCAAACATGTCTTCTATATACTTCCATATCTTGTAGGCTTTATCAACTTTCTTGATCTCTGAAAACTCACTGTTAGACAATACACTGATAAGGACTTCTTTGGAAATAGTAGTTTGTGTGAACATCTCCTTCTGCTTAAGAGTCACATCTTCCTTTGCAAGATCTTCTAGAGAGGGAATCTGAACTTCTTTGGTAGCTACTTCAAAAATCTCAAAGGCAATGCACTACAAATGTGTCATCATTTTGTTCTTCCAGTCTAGATAGTTCTCTCCATAAAACTTAGGACCTTCTTTTCTAAAGAATGCCATATGATCAACCTCAAGCTATTAAAATTTCTCTCTAAGGCACTTGGCTCTGATACCAATTGTTAGGAATGGTCCCAAGAGATAACTGAGAGGGGGGGGGGGGGGGTGAATCAGTTATCTACAAGATTCAATTCTTTATCCAATTAAGTATAGAATAAGATTAAGCATAAACACAATAAGATAACACTTAACACAAGACCACAATTTTGGTTACGGGGAAACCTAAATAGGTAAAAACCTTGATGGTAATTAGCACCCACTATAAACTACACTAGAGTACTATGATCCCTGTTAGAAGATATTATAACCCTATTAGAATTTGATCTTTACAATGCATTAAGTATAGTGACCTAGTCAAGGGTTGGACCCTATTAGGAGTCTTTTACAATTAACCCTGTTAGGGGTGAGGACACACTATTTGAGGGCACATTGCTCAAAGGGGTGAAGGCTGCAACCTTCTATTTAACAGATACATAATATATTTGGATCTTGGTGAACTGCAAGTTAGACCTGTTGTCTGAATCAGTTCCAATGAATAGAATGCACTCTCTTCTTTGTCACATAGACCTTCTACTGATGGCTCATAACTTTGCACCTTCTTCTCTGCTCTTTTCTTTCAACAATCTATGCGTGTGAATTTTGTACCTAGCTGGAGACACAACACTTTAGTAAAACATTAAAAGTTAGCAAATCAAGAAATCTGCAAATAAGAACAATATAGCTAACCATATGATTTACTGCCTTCTAGTAGGTGTGAGTATGGTATTCTCAGATTTAGACCGAGATCAGAGATAATGCAACACCTGAACAAAGGATTTAAATGATTGACAGATGCATGAAGATAAATGTAGATTAATCTATATTTTTGGATTTTGTGTGCAATAAGATGGAAAAATGATATGAAACTAGTCTTGGATGAATTGAAATGATATGCTCTGATATGAAAATGAATGAATGCTATGATAAAAAATATAACAACAATCTCACAATTGTGTGTTTGCAAGAGCTTGATTCTTCAGATGCAAATTCACCAGAGTTCAAGTATGCAAATTCACAGGGTGGGGGGCTGTTAGAACTCTAAATTTTGGGAAAAATTTGGAGTCCTATATAGTGACAAAACCCTAAAAAATGGCCTCTTAAACTCCATGCCCAATAATTAATGATGGAGTACATGAAATGGGATGAAAAAATTATATTAATTTTCAATTCAAAGTTGAGAGATTAAGAAAGGAAGCTCTGTGACATGAACAATCAAAATTCTGTGATCAAAAGCCTTTAGAAAATGCTGGAATTTCTACCCGCTACAAAGATGATGCCGACAGAGGCTGGAGATGGTCAAATTTTAAAAATATAAAAAAGACCCAGTTTAGGAAATCAAAATTTCTATTTCCAATAAAAATATTATCTTTCCACGAGGTGTTTTGATTTTTCAACCACACCCAAATCCGAAAGTTAGGTAGTTATTTTTTAGTTAGTTTATTATTTTTCAAAATAATTTGTAACAAGGGTGTGTCTTTTCACCCTAAAGAGGTGTGAAAGCCACTCAAACATGTATATATACATAATGTGAAATGAAAAGATAGAAGACAATACAAGATATATTTTCATAGAATAGAATTTCATAAACAACTACAACTATGAACTCTTATGTACCTATTTTTCAACATCAATAAAGATAAGTGCTCATCTTTTTATTTGTGATTATAAGTTATATGTTTTCAATTAGTCTTTCAGATATTCTATTAAATAGAGTGTTTCACTGTGTTGAATTCCCTAAGTATCATAATTCAAAATTAATATATACAACTTGAATATCAATTGTATGGTCTATGAACCTACCATTGTTCTTATCGGTCTCTTAATTTGAGTTAAACTCGATAGGATTAGTTGTGTAAATTTATTTGAATTGTAAATCAAGCGGAAGCCTTTGAAATGATGGTCTTGTCTTATTAAAAAAAGTTTTTAAAACCATCTCTAATCGTACATAGGATTAAAATTTTTTTGTCTCTATAGCCCAAGTATTTAGAAGGCACTGATCTAATCATTATTTGGAAATTGTCATTTGGTTCATACTTTGTAGTTTATAGATCATTAAATCATTATTTCAAAAGCATTACTTTTAATTCTTTAGTATAATCCATTTAGTCAAGTATTATAGAATAGATATTTTTAGGAGATTAGTTTCTTTCCTCAAAGGATCATTCACCACCTTTGGAGGAATCTTGTTTATGTACACAGTTGTGTGACATAGAGAATTAAATAGTTCATAGTGAAATTAGGCCTACCAGCCTTGGCTAAATTATGCCAAAATTGTAGAGGCATGAGTGGTGCATCACCATTTTACCTATCAGTTGGCCAAAAGTGAATCCATCATTTTTGGGCACCAACAAATTGGTGACTCTGCTGGGGAGAGTTTCTCACAATATATATCAATGAAGTTACCTAGAATTTCAGATTTCACATATCAGAATAAAAAAGTAGTTATATTAGTTTATTTGGAAGTACACTCTACATGAAGAAAGAACCTAGAAGTAAGGCATTCCTCAAATGAGGTGGTGAATCTATTCAATAAAGCATTTCAATCAGTGACTCTAGTGAGGAAGAAGACCTAGAAGGAGATAACTAAAGTTTCCTCTTTGAAAGAGGTGGCAACTCTATTGTCAAGAACCTAATGTATAAAGAAACAAATTACTACCAATTCAGATATTCAAAATGTATTAGAATAAACAACCATTTTAGAGAAAACCATTTATTCCAGATGGTATTAGGCCATTGGATCTCACGGGATTCCATTGTATTCCTTTTAAGTTGCTCCCTAAGTTTTCACAGCTTGTACCAAAGTTCCATGGGGAATGGAATGAATCAACAATTGAACATTTGGATGTATTTTATGCATTTATAGAGAACTATGAGATTTGTGTAGAAGATTAGGCAATGAAACTATTTGTCAGGATATTAGAAGATAATGCAAGTGAGCAATATGAATCATTACCTACTCAGTCCATTTCATCATGGAGGCAATTTGAGCAGTGGTTTCTTGATATGTTTCATTATACCAATGATGAAGAAGATAACATGTATTATGAACATAATGAAGATTAAAATTGCACTATGGAAACAAAATCTTACATGTCTCCCTTAGATGCATTTTTCAATATAGAAAGACAAAAGGGTGAGTCTCCAACCCATTTGTTCATAAGAATTATGGGTTTCTATTTGGAGATACCATCAGATATCGCACCTTCAAGCATCGAATTTTGAAGAAAACTTGATGATTTAAGAGTCTCTTTTGATGACCCTGATTTGAAGCTTCTTTTTTGGAAATTAAAAGAATATAATGAAGGAAAAGGAAAGCATATAGAGGTGGAAAAAAAATCTGATAATGTTTTTGAAGAGGAATCTCACCATGATGAGAATTGCATGAAATATGAAAGTGAAGAAGAAAACAATGTGTGCTATGAGCGTGAAGAAAATCAAAGTTGCAATATGGATTTAGATCCTGGTTTAATTTTTTCTTTCAAAATATATGAAGAAGGTGATAATTTTAACCAAGGCTACCTGCCTCTAAGAATCAAGCATTTACTTTGTGGCACATTCATCAAAGAAGAAAAGATGAAATATAGTGAAACAGTAATTGATTTATATGTAGCTAAATCTTCTGGAAATGAGGTACATAAAGTAGATGTAGACAATAAAGACAATGAGGAAGAATCCTTTCTCAGTGTAGAAATTTTTTTAGATTTGTTGGATAAGGAATATCAAAGGCATGTACACAAAAATGACTCAAAATATTTTTCAATTCACAAGGATAAGAAAATTGATGAAACACCAGAAGATAAACCTTATGAGAGAGACACATGTCTTGTTGATGAAGTATATGATTCTAGAAAGGATGAATTTATTAGAGAGGAAGAAGAAGAAGATGTGTCTAAATTCTCTATGTTTTTGAATCTGTTGTTTGAAGAGGAAGTAGATGAAGATATGTCTAATTTCTCTATGTTATCGAATCTCTTGTTTGAAGAGGATCCTTTATGAAATGGAATCCATCAGCATCATAATGAAGATAATAGTCCTAATTTTAAAGTTGATGAAACTCATGAAGTGCATTCAAAGGGTGAGATATATTTTAGTTCATCCTTTGAGATGGAGGTACACCAAATATGTGAAGATGCGATGGAATCAACCAAGCATGATGGGGGAAATAGATTAAAGGATAGTCTTGAAGATTGCTCAAATATCACACCTAACCATAGTCCTGGTATATGTGAAGAAGTGTCTCCTTGACATGAACCATCTTTAAAACCATTATATGAACAAGTATTCCACCATAGACCTGAAGAAGAGTTTGGATTGGAAAAACATAATCTACATTCTAAATATGGAGACATAGAAAATTATATACAAAAGGAAAATCACGTGAAGAAGATTTATTCTAATGATTATATGACTGATCACATGCATGACCATATGGAGCTTCCATTCAACAAGGACCAAAGTGCATTTGATGATTTCTCAAAGGAAAAACAAAAAGACAATACAAAAAATATATTGATAAAGCAACAAGTATTGTTCACAAAAATGAGGGGATTGTATTCAGGAAATCCAAAGTGTTACATGATTAGAATCAAGTGTTTGATAGGGGAAAATGGTGATTCCATGTTTTGGTGGCTTGGGGCCACTGAATGAGATTTGATTTCATTATTGAAATATGCAGTGACTCTATAGCCTAATGGACTTCGCACTTGGTTTTCTTCTAACAAAGATAGCTAGAATCTCACTATGCTCACATGGAGCATACATCCCCAGAAAGAGCTTGTTGGAGCTCTAAATTTTGGGTAGAATTTGGAGTCCTATATAGTGATAAAACCCTAAAAAATGGCCTCTTAAACTTCATTCCCAATAATTGATGATGGAGTACATGAAATGGGATGAAGAAATTGTTGGCAAGTTGGCTATACTAGTGTATATGACTTAGTATAGTGTTGTCATTATGGCAACAAAGTCATATAGTAGTTTGGAGTTAGCGCACATGATGGGAAGATAAAAAATCAGCTGTGTTGAAGACTAGAAAATGTACAGAGTTCCTCAAGCTCAGAGCATCACCGCATGTGCGTATGACCGAGTTATGGTGTGCAACCTGGAAGTTAAGTTGGTTAGACTATATTCATGCTTAGTCTATGAGCACATAATTAGATATGTAAGTATAGAAAGATACATACAGTTGAAGTCACATAGCCAGTGTGTGCCAAAGAAGAATAGAGTAAGCAATTGACTGTTAGCATTTTGAGTTGTGGTTATATTCTTATGATGTAAAGGCTATGTGCCTATTGTAATTAGGTTTCCTGTTGGAAATATTCAGGAATTAACCGAGTTATTGAGAGGGGAGGGGTGAATCAGTAACTCTAAATTTTCTTTCAATTACAGAAGTATTAACATGTGATTTACTTTAACCTTTTGCATACAGAAAGCATGAAACTTAAAAGCATTCACAATAATGACACATAGATTTGGTTACCCAGAAACCTTCCAAAAGAAAGTAAAACTGGGGTGGGGATGAAACCCACAAAGCTTTAATACTGTAGAATAAAGTTGGCCGGTTAAGGCTTACAATTTGATCACTTCTGATGATCTGCCCTGTTAGGAGCAATAAGGATTGCTAAATCCACCCTGTTAAAGGATTTACAAACATACAATGAAGTATGCACTCGGTAAAGAGATTTTACAAAAGACTGTTAAGTCTACCCGGTTAAAGGATTTAGTACTCATTCACCTGTTAGAATGAAACAGTAGATCTCTTGCTTTGCAACTGGATTGCTGATTGAGATTCACTGATGTTCTGATCACCTTCTATGATGAATTTGTCTTTGCTGCTCCTTATATTGCTGAAGCCTTCTGTAATTCGCTTATCTCTGCCTTTCTTTCTCTTTCACATATATTCTTCTTTTTCATACATCTTGACATTTTTACAACATTGTTTATATACAAGTCTTAAACAATTAATTACAATTACAATTACAAAGTCGGCTTGACAAATAAACATAACTGCTACTAAGTCGGCCCAAGTATGGTTACACGGTTCTTGCAAACTGACTCGGTGACTTTCTGATACTCGGCATCCACTGCATTACTCGGCATCGTCATGCACTCGGTAGAAGTGAAGGCACGGTTCATACTGATCACTCGGTAGGTTTTGAACTCGGTAAATACTGGTGACTCGGTAGACATGATGTTACTCGGTTTACACTGTCCTGTTTGGTTTGTACTAACTTGCTCGGTTTGCACTGTCTGCTCGGTTTGCACTGTCTACTCGATTTGCACTGTCTGCTCGGTTTGCACTGTCTGCTTGGTTTGCACTATCTGCTCGATTTGCATTGTCTACTCAGTTTGCACTGAGAACGCAAATAAGTGTTGTCACTAGTGGCAATTCTGGTTAATGCCAACAATCTCCCCCTTTGGCATTAGTGACAAAAACACTTATTGGCCAAAACTTATATACATGAATCATGCTGAGTTTTATTTTGATTTTTCAAAATATAGATTTTTATACATTGTCTCCCCCTTTCAATGTGCTAACTATTTCTATACAAATCTTCTTCTATACATATCTCCCCCTTTTTGACGATAATGCCAAAGGTGTGTATACAAGTTATTTACAGAGAGAATCCAAAATTTGATAGAAAATCAGAATGTACCTTCATTATTAGTGCCAGGGTTCTGTCCCAACTTTCTTGCAGAATCTTACATGTTTGTATAGCAATTTGGACTTCTGCAGAGAGTTCAATCATGTGATCTGCTATAGAGAACTGATTGTCATGAATCAATGTTTTGGAATGTTCAATGTGCTTATACATTGTATTCATGATGGGAAGGATCATGTGTTGGATGTCTAGCAGTGTGGACCAGATCCTTATGTCTTCTTTCAGTAGATCAGACTGCATATTAGATAGGTGTGAAATTTTCATGTGATGAGCAGAGCTTGAACTTGGTTCAAGTTGCAGCTTCTGTATGCTAATCTTCATGTCCTCATCCATTTTATTCATTTTATCCTTAACATCCTTTGTGAACTCGGCAATATTGCACAATCTGGCCAAAAGAGAGGTAGCATTCGAATAGATAGATTCAATGTTAGACAAAACTGAAGACAATTCTACTTGGTTAATAGCTATGTGTTGAGCAATGTGCTCAAGCACTTTATTGTTGAATCTCTTCTCAGCTCTTTCAACTAACTTTTCTGTCCCGGATGAATCCTCATTGTATTTCTCAACTGCTTCTGCTAATTGTAACAAAACGTGTTGGGAGGAGTCTACTTTAATGCCTAATGCATTAGACAAAATGTCCTTAGCATCCTTGATGATTTGATACTCCTTGTCTCTCTCCTCTTTAAGCTTCTTTTGTTTTGCTTTCCTTTGGAGGATCTCACCTATATTTTGCATTTGGTCCGCTGATAGATTTGCAAAATCTAATGTAGGAATTTCTATCTCTTCATCTAGGTCTATATCCTCTACTACATTCTTACCCAAAAATTTTATACTCGGTAGAGCCTTAGGCTTATCTGAACTTAATGCTTTGGTAGTAGTGACAGTAGATAAAGTAGGGCAAGCTATGGATACTGGCATACTTTCTACTGGAGAACTTAAGATATTTACACTTGAAGATTCAAAAACTAGAAAACTTACTGCTGGAAAACTTGATGGTGCGGGAGACTGCAACTCGGTAGAAGAAATGGTAGCTGCTTCTGTTGTTGCTATGGATGATTGGACAAATGTGGAAGTTGTCACAACCATTCTTGAAGGTGTCTCCAGGCTGGATATAGAAAATTTTACTAGAGAGGTAGGAAGGGATGCAATGACTTCTGCTGCTATCCTCACAGTATCATCTACCTCAGTGTCTTCTTCTTGTTCATCACTGTCATCTTCAATATCTTTTATTATTACTATTTCAATACTCGGTTGGTGAAGGTGGTATATGTTCTTCCATGTAGCATTTGCAGCCTTCACAACCGATTCAATATTGTTGATCAAAATCAAACAAGTATTGAACTTCAATGTCATCTTATTTTCATTTTCTTTTAATGCCTTCTTTACTTCATCATTATTCAAGCTCGGCATCAATTGTCTCAGGTTTTGATCAAATATGTCTATCACAGTTTGCTTTGCATTGCTCCATCTCATTTTTATTGGATTCAATAGAACTGCTGGAACCTGTGGGGCTATTTCTTCAGGAGAGTATTTCCACTGTCCCATCTTTTAAATAACAGCATCTTCTATTTCCTTTTGTTCTGTTTCCGATCTGGTTTCATATCTTAAGGATTTTATGTTACTTACTCCAGATCCTGATCCGTCTCTAAAGAGTTTGAGCTTTTCTTGAAGGTTTAGAGGAGGCCTTTTGAATACTATGTCTTTATCTGCCTTGTCTGCCTTGCCTCTTGTATTTCTTCTTGTAAATACAGCAGTAGGAGGCTTAGGTGTCATAGTGATAAATACCTTTCCTTTCTTCTTTGCAGGTTCTAGTTCCTCTATTTTCTCATCCTTTTCCTCTTCTTCTTCATCTTTTTCTTCTTTGTCCTCGGTTATCATTTGCATTTTGTCTATCCTCTTCTTTCCTTTGTTTACCGCTTGTGGAAGCTTTATGCTTAGTTCAATTCTCACCTTAGCTTCATCATATGTTCCAAAATATGGAGCTTTGGGATTGACAGGCTGATTAAGAAGAGCTTCAATGATATCCTTGGTTTCATCAATATTTACCTCATAAGGAAGAGGTTTTACATATACAGTCCTTGGTTTAACTGCTTGAATATATACGTTATCACAATCCACCATAAAACAAATGTCATCTTTGTAATCTTCCACCAACTTCTGTGGAATCCAGAATCTATCATTCATTTTCTCTTTGAAAGACTCAAAATAATTATCCATGATGCTTTCAAAATTTTCACCCATTTCTGAGATGTATTCATTTATTTCATAGAGGACTGGCACATCTTTTCTCCATACAACTTTTCCTTTAGAAGGGAAGAATTTCAGAACATAGAAGAATAAACAGACCAATAAGGATCCAAACTTACATGGATTGTTTTTGGAAGTTTTAATGCTTTCCATATTTTTGTTAAACTGCTTTAACAATAAGTCTGCTAGGTCAAATGTTAAGTTATTCTTGACCACTTTGTATGCTAGGTCAATAGCTTCACAGGAGACACTGTTCTGTCGACTAGAACTGTAAATCTTATTGGCAATAATGTGTGTAACAAACTTCAGTTCCGCATCGGTAATGCTGCTAACTTTCATGCCTCTACCGTCCCACTCGGCTAGGGTTTTCTTCTCTAGTTCCATCCGACCTAGGGTTTTGGTAGTTTTAGCTTTGTTCAACATGGGAAGACCGGTGACTTGTTGAATCATCCTTTTTGTGATCTCAATAGGTTGCTCAAGCCAAATCTTGCCATCATGTACACGGCTGAGAATGTATCTAACCCATTTATCTCGAAAGTTTCAAGGTAGATGTGCAATGTGAACTAAACCTTTATCTTCCAGATGTTTGTGCTCAGGTTTCAGAATACCATCCACACATAGTTCTTCATGCACAATATCTAGTTCTAGGTTTCCCATTTCATGAATTGAAAAGTTGAAATGATTGCGGATATCGTTAATAAGCAGTACCTTAGGAGGAATCTGAGATTGAGCTCCGTTCGGATCTAGGGCTGCTGCAATTGCGGGCACGATCTTGAAATCTAGTGCTTTCCATTCCCTTTGGACTAACATATCAGATCCTTTCTTCGCTGAAGTGCTGGATGATGCCATGATAGCTGACAGAAAATTCCTTTCGCAGAAGTATTGAATCGCTGGGTTGCTCTTGAAATTTTCTGCTCTCAAAGTGCTAAAGGTTCGCGGTGAAGAATGAGTTCGATTACTTGCTTTTTATTTACAACTCTGTCATTAATGCTCATTTCAAATTAGGGTATGAATTTTGACAGACTGTCACCCACTAAGAATTAATTACTCGGTAAAGACTTCGCAACTCGGTGAACTCAAGAATTCATAATGCTCCGACCTTGCTCAGTAAAGACGGGTACCGACCTTGCTCGGTGAAGACTGATACCGACCTCCCTATGATCTTATTGCATCTTGCATGCTGATTTAGATCTTTCTTTTAATTCGGTTCTGGAACTGCTTGAGATTGGTCTATGAGAATACAGTTCCAGTGCTTTCTTGGAAATTTAGTTTGAGTTGGTAGAGCCATCCATTCCATTACTTGGAGTGGATTGCTCGGTAGCTTTAGGAATCCATTTTTGTCTTACCTGTTTCCTGACCTTAGTTGCTTCATTCTTCTTTCCATCTTCAACTTCACTAGCATTCATGCAGTTTCTAGCTATGTGACCGAGTTTAGTGCATTTGAAGCATCTTACGGTAGTATCTCTTTTCCTTAGATGATGTTTTATGCAATTCATGCCAATGTGTCCATATTCTCCATAGTAATGACATCTACACCAGGTGTTGTAGTCCCATCCAAACATTGCTTTCATAATTTGTTCTGCTGGATTAAATGTCTTGGATCTGCACTCGGATGCCTTGTGACCTTATTTTTTGCACTTGTGACAATTACCTCTGAATCTAGGTTTTTCCCTGCATTCATTTGCTTTGTGACCAGGTTGATTGCAGTTGTAACATTTTCCATTGAATTCTGCTTTTTCATTATTCCAACATTTATTTGAAGTATGTCCTATTTTACCACAATGATTACAAGTAGGTTTTTGATTTCTTTGAGTACCTTGCTTAGAAGATTCGCCTTCTCCTTTGTATCCAAGTCCTGCTTTTCCTTTTTGCCTATGAAGATTTCGCTCATACAGCTGATTCAGGTCTTCTTGACTTTTCAGCATTCCTTCATTGATTTGTTTTTCAGCGTTTAGGTCATCCACCAATCTTAGATTGATTTCCTTTTCAGATCTTAGTTCTTCTCTTGTGCTTTCTATTTCTGATCTTAGATTCAGAATTTCCTCATTTGTATGAGAGATCTGATCAATTAGGTTTTCTAGCTGAAGGGTTTTATTTTGGACTTCAATGTTTCTTCCATCTAATTCATCTTTCAACTTGTTTCTTTGTTCCAAGATCTCACAGAATCTTGTAGAGTGTAGCTCTTGTTCTCTTTTCAATTTTCTCACTTCTTCCTGCAGAGACCCATTCTTTTCTAGGAGTTCTTTGACAGCATTGTTTGCTTCATCTGAGTTATTTGAGGGAAAAAGATCTTCAATCTTTTCTTCAATGTAATTCTGATCATTCATCTGATTTTCAAGTTCCTTCCTTCTTCTTAGGGATTGGGAAAGATGTTCTTTTGCTTCTTTGAGTTTAGCTATGGCCATTTCCAGATCTAGCTTTTCATTTTCAATCACCTTGTTCAGTTTGAATACCTCCATTGTCCTGGATCTTTGCTCAAGCTAGTTAAGCTTTATCTTGAGAACCAATGCTGCTCTGATACCAATTGTTGGAAATATTCAGGAATTAACCGAGTTACTGAGAGGGGAGGGGTGAATCAGTAACTCCAAATTTTCTTTCAATTATAGAAGTATTAACATGTGATTTACTTTAACCTTTTGCATACAGAAAGCATGAAACTTAAAAGCATTCACAATAATGACACATAGATTTGGTTACCCAGAAACCTTCCAAAAGAAAGTAAAAGTGGGGTGGGGATGAAACCCACAAAATTTTAATACTGTAGAATAAAGTTGGCCGGTTAAGGCTTACAATTTGATCACTTCTGATGATCTACCCTATTAGGAGCAATAAGGATTGCTAAATCCACCCTGTTAAATGATTTACAAACATACAATGAAGTATGCACTCGGTAAAGAGATTTTACAAAAGACTGTTAAGTCTACCTGGTTAAAGGATTTAGTACTGATTCACCTGTTAGGATGAAACAGTAGATCTCTTGCTTTGCAACTGGATTGCTGATTGAGATTCGCTGATGTTCTGATCACCTTCTGTGATGAATTTGTCTTTGTTGTTCCTTATACTGCTGAAGCCTTCTGTAATTCGCTTATCTCTGCTTTTCTTTCTCTTTCACATATATTCTTCTTTTTCATACATCTTGACATTTTTACAACATTGTTTATATACAAGTCTTAAACAATTAATTACAATTACAATTACAAAGTCGGCTTGACAAATAAACATAAGTGCTACTAAGTCGGCCCAAGTATGGTTACACGGTTCCTGCAAACTGACTCGGTGACTTTCTGATACTCGGCGTCCACTGCATTACTCGGCATCGTCATGCACTCGGTAGAAGTGAAGGCATGGTTCATACTGATCACTCGGTAGGTTTTGAACTCGGTAAATACTGGTGACTCGGTAGACATGATGTTACTCAGTTTACACTGTCCTGTTTGGTTTGTACTAACTTGCTCGGTTTGCACTGTCTGCTCGGTTTGCACTATCTGCTCAGTTTGCACTGAGAACGCAAATAAGTGTTGTCACTAGTGGCAATTCTGCTTAATGCCAACATTTCCAACATATAAATATGTTTGATTGTAAACACGCTTGAGCCAATTCATTTGGTAGCATTGTATGTAATAGGTTTAAGGGCCGACCTAGTTGTTTGTTTTGTATGTGCATATAAATATGAGATGCACCCATTGTAATAAGTATGGAAGTTGATATAGAGTTGTGATAAGAAGAGAAGAAGTGTGTGAAGAGATTATAAGATGTATTAGATCTTTGCAATAGGTCAAAGCATTAGCACATCAAAGGAATTGATCAGACAAGTAGTGTCACAGTGACAGTTCTTCCAGCAGATATAGTGTGTATCTGAGATCAGAAGGTTGTAGCCTTCACCACTTGAGTAGTGAGCTCTAGGAAAGTGTGTCTACACCCCTAACAAGGTTTATTGTAAAAGACTCCTAACAGGGTTTGACCCTTGAAAAGGTCTACTATACTAAACATATTGTAAAGCAACTCCTAACTAGGTTAAGGATCTTCTAACAAGGATCATAATACACTAGTGTAGAATATTAGTGGGTGTCAATTCCCACCGGGATTTTTACCTATTTGGGTTTCCCTGTAACCATATTGGTGTTATGTGTTAATTTTATTTTTCATGTTTATGTGGATGTTCAGTTCAGGACTTCAGCATTTAAGTTCAGTTTAAAGATTAAGTGAAAAGATAAATACAGTGAACAATGATTCACCCCCCTATCAGTGTTCCCATTCCTAACAATTGGTATCAAAGCTCTAGTCCTTAGCAAAGAAGTTTAACCACTTGAGGAGATCATGGATAAACCAGAAATGAGACATCTATAAAGAAATCTTGAAGCTGCTCTTGAAGACCTAGACAAATCTGAAAGAGAAACTAAATAACTAAAAGAAAAACTTAGTGATGCTCAATTAGTCATCAAAAAGCTAAGGAAGGATTTAAAAGAATGCTCTACTAGTGATGTAGGGATAATGTTCAAGAAGCTGAATGAAGAAAATGTTGGAATTAATTGTCTGAAGGAAATTGCTACTCAATTATGTATTGTCTTTAATGTCACACTATGTCATAGTCCGCAGCAATCAGCTCCTACCGAGCTCAGTCGGTCTACCAGACAGGAATATTAATGCTTACCGAGTTCAGCCGGTTATCGAAGAAAAGTAGTATTTACCGAGTTCACTCGGTTGCCGAAGAAAATTTAGTGTTTACCGAGTTCACTCGGTTGCCAAAGAAAGTTTAGTGTTTACCGAGTTCAGTCGGTCATCGAGAAAAGATAGTGTTTACCGAGTTCAGTCGGTTATCAAAGGTAAAGAATTGTCGGTGTTTACCGAGTTCCCTTGGTCACCGAAAGATTATAGAAAGATATGGTCACCGAGCACTGTTGGCCCTTGAAGGATTTTTGCAAATAGAGTTTACTTAATTCAGCCGACTGTTATACTAAATAATGTCGATTTGACTAATCCAAAATCATATAAATAAAAGGTCAAATGTGAAAAGTAACAACAAGATAGCAGAAGATTTACAGAAGAAAAGAAGGAAAGGTATATGCGAACTTGTGAAGGATGTTCAGATATCCTTGAGGAGCAGCAGAGATTTATTTGATCAGAAAGGATCAGAATTATGCAGAATAGAGATCTGTAATCAGCAAGACAGTTGCATTATTATACAGGTTACTTTCTCATTGTTACCTTCTTATCATTGTAACAGTGAATTCTAAATCTCTTAACCGAGTTGGTTTAACAGCCATAATATAAATCCTCTAACAAGGTGAAAATTCCATTGAATTGTTTTCAAGACCTCTTACCAGGCCACTCCTTGCAGGGTGTTTTAAATCCTCTAACAAGGTCACACCTAACAGTGTGTTTTGTAACCTTTTACCGGGTTGGCTTCTAACCGGGCATCACTTCAGAAAAGTGAAAATCAGTATCTAGATACATTGGTGGTTTTTCCCATATTGGGTTTCCACGTTAAATCTTGTGTCTCTTGTGTTCTTAATTGCTTTCTCAATCATATACATGTGCTGATGAATATCTAAAGATAATATTGATAATACTTTCTGCATCTTCAAAATTACTGCAATCTATTTACCGAGTGCTAAAATAGATAACAGTGTTAAGATATCCTAAGGGATCTACAAAAGAATAAATAGTGAAGTGTTTTTATGGTTGACTGATTCACCCCCCCCCTCTCAGTCACTTCATCCATATTCCATCAATTCGTATCAGAGCTTTTGGTGCTTGCAGGAAGGGTTTCAAAGACCTAAGCTAAAGATCAGGATGTCTTACAAGAGGGAAATTCCAAAGCTTAACAGAGATAACTTTTCAGCATGGCAAGGTCTCATGCGACTTCATCTGGCTTCCATTGGTGATTCAGGATGCAAATACATTGATGAAGAATACACAATTCCTAATGGCGCATTAACTGTTGAAGACATTGCAGATAAAAAGACTCACAACACCATGATGATAGACATTGCATCTGCTCTCAGCTATGAAGAATTTGATGATATTAAAGACTGCACCACTGCATATGAAATGTGGGTGGCACTGAAGAAAATATATGGTGGTGATGCAAATGTGAAAAGAGCCAAAGCAGAAAGCCTAAGAGGACAGTTTGACAAAATGAATATGAAGGAAGATGAAAACATTGCAAAATATGTTGAAAGAATCAAAGCAAGTGTAAGTGCAATTAGAGCTTCTGGAGGAACAATCTCAGATGAGACTGTTATAAGTAAGGTACTCAGAACACTACTCCCTATCTATGTAATAAGAGTATCAGCTATTCAAGAAAGAAGATGTGAAACAAACCACAATATAACTTTGGATGCTTTAGTTGGAAGATTGACAGCTTTTGAATTAGACAACTATGATAACTATGTTCCTAGTTCCAAAAATATTGAATCAGCATTTGAGGCCAAGGTTTCACTAAAGAAGAACAAGAAAATTAAAGAAGTTCAGTCAGAAAGTGAAGAAGAATCAGAAGAAAGTTCTGATAGTGATCTTGAAATTGTAGAAGCATTACTTGCAAAGAAGTACTCTAGAGGGAAAGGTAAATATAAAGGTAAAACTCCTTTAATCTATTTTTCATGTGAAGAAATTGGACATATTGCAGCTAGGTGCCCAAACAAGCAAGTCAAGGAAGAAAAGAGAAGTCACAAGTACTATGGCAAAAAGAATTTCAAATCATACAAGGATAAAGGTAAGAAATCATGTTTTATGGCTAAAGATTCTGATGATAGTGAAGAAGAAATTGTCTTTATTGCTATAAAAGATGAATCTGATGATGATGAAGATAAGATGGCACTTATTTCTCATATAAGAAAAGATGATATATGGATAATAGATAGCGGATGTTCACACCACATGACTGGTGACAAGACAAAATTTGAATATCTAGAAGACTGTGACAATGGTAATGTAAGATTTGGAAACAATGAACCTTGTTGTATAAAAGGAAAAGGAAGAATCTCATTAACCAAAGAACTCATATGTGATAATTCTTATTGGGTTGAAGGACTAAAACATAATCTTTTAAGTGTAGCACAGCTAATCAACACTGGTTTCAAGGTTGAATTCATGAATGGTCAAGCAAGACTGCTGGATGGAAAAGAAAAACTCATTGGATCAGGCAAACAAACAAAAGGTAACTTATTTTATCTTGATCTCAATGAATATTCATGCTTTATTGCTCAAATAGAAGAAAGTTGGCTATGGCACAAAAGGTTATGTCATGTGAATTTTGATAACATGATAAAAATAAGCAAATTCAAGAAGGTTAGAGGCATTCCTACTTTGAAGAAACCTGACACTGGTCTATGTAAGAATTGTCAGATTGGCAAAATGAGTAAAACTAGTTTCAAAAGTAAGAACTATCAGTCTAAAGAAATTTTGGAAATTGTGCATACTGATTTATGTGGACCTATTGGAATACAAAGCTATACTGGAGATAAATTCTTTATTCTTTTCGTTGATGATTATTCTAGAATGATGACTGTCATGTATTTAAGAGAAAAATCAGAGGCATTTGAAAAGTTCAAATGGTACTTAGCAAGAGTAGAAAAAGAAACAGGGAAAAGATTGAAATGCTTAAGATCAGACAGAGGTGGTGAATTCATCTCCCATGATTTTAACAACTTCTGCATTGAAAGAGGAATCAAAAGATAGGTATCAGCTCCGAGAACTCCTGAGCAGAATGGAATAGCAGAAAGAAGAAACAGATCTATTATGGATTGTGCAAGGACTCTAATGATAGAAAAGAACATTGCTATAAAGTACTAGAAGGAAGCTATCAGCACTGTAGTTCATACCTTGAACCGAGTACAACTGAAGAAAGACACATTCAAAACTCCTTATGAATTATGGTATGGCTATAAACCTAATGTAAGTTACATGAAAATATTTGGTAGCAAGTGTTATATCTTAAAAGAATCCAGAAGAAATAAATTTGATGTGAAAAGTGATGAAGGAATATTCCTAGGATATTCTAGCAAAAGCAAGGCATACAAATGTCTGAACTTATCTACTTACAAAGTCATAGAAAGTATACATGTAAAATTTGATGAGTTTGCAGAAAAGACTGAGGAAGAAAGCAAAAGGGAACCTGAGAACTATAGAAGATTCATTTACATTGAACCTGAAACATTGACAGACACAACTATCAATAAGGAAGCTATATCTACCGAGCCGAGCACAGTTACCGAGTCACAGACTGAGTCATAGGAAGAACTTCAAACCGAGTCACAGGAAGAAATTCAGACCGAGTCTCAGCCTGAAGTTACCGAGCAAATATCTACCGAGCCCGAGCAACCTGAAGAAGAGATCCTAGAAGACAACAGCATGAATCATTCAAAAGGCAAGGAACCTATACTAGCCAAATATGTCAGAAGACATCATACACCAGATCAAATCATTGGAAACAAATCAGATGGTACTATGACAAGAAGCAAGCTAAAAGGTACATGTCTGCTTACTGATTTTGAACCTAGAAATATCAAAGATGCATTGGAGAATGAAAGTTGGATTGAAGCAATGAATGAAGAATTGGAACAAATACAAAAGAACAAAACTTGGACTCTTGTACCCAGACCTAAAGATAAGAATGTAATTGGAACAAAATGGGTATTCAGGAATAAGCTGAATGAAGATGGTCAAGTATCTAGAAACAAAGCTAGACTGGTATGTAAAGGTTATTCTCAAGAAGAAGGTATAGATTATGGAGAAAATTTTGCTCCTGTTGCAAGATTAGAAGGTGTAAGAACTCTACTTGCTTATGCAGCACACAAAGGATTTAAGGTATATCAGATGGATATAAAATCTGCATTTCTCAATGGAATTCTTGATGAAGAAGTCTACATTGAACAACCTGAAGGTTTTGTTGATCCAGATAAAAGGGACATGGTCTGCAGGTTACACAAAGCATTGTATGGTTTAAAACAAGCTCCTAGAGCATGGTATGAAAGACTCCATAACTATTTGATCCAGATTAATTTCAAAAGAGCTAATGATAACAGTAATCTGTATATTAAAGAAGGACCAAATGACAAAATTGTATTGGCAGAAATATTTGTGGATGATACTATATTTACAGGGAATGAGGATCAGTGCAAAGAATTTTTAGAGCAAATGAACAAAGAATTTGAAATGTCTATGTTTGGTTTAATAAAATTCTTTGTTGGTCTTCAAATTCAGCAAAGCAAGAATGGTATATACATTACTCAATCCAAATACATTAAGGAGATACTTAAGAAATTTGGAATGGAAGATTCAAAACCAGTTGGTACACCCATGTGTACTGGACTGAAACTTACCAAAAATGATGATTCAAAAGAAGTTGATCAGACCCTATACCGATCTATGATTGGAAAATTGTAGTATGTAGTACATACAAGACCTGATATTGCCTTAGTAGTCGGTATAGTAGCTAGATTCTCAGCTAAACCTAAGGAAAATCACATGATGGCAATCAAAAGAATCTTAAGATACTTAAAAGGAACTGAAGAATATGGTTTGTGGTATAAATTTGGAGGCAATCTAGACTTGAAAGTGTTTACTGATGCTAATTGGGCAGGAAACATTGATGACAGAAAAAGTACAAGTGGTGGAGCATTTTTTCTTGGAAAAAGACTGGTATCCTGGACTAGTAAAAAGCAGAATTGCACATCTCAATCCACAGCTGAAGCAGAATATGTTGCTGCTGCAGTAAATTGTTCAAATATTGTTTGGTTTAAACAGCTATTGGAAGGTATGAAGGTTGAAATCAAAGAACCAGTTGTTATATTTTGTGACAATACCAGTGCAATAAACATCTCTAAGAATCCAGTGATGCATTCCAAAACCAAGCACATTGCTATTAAATATCACTTTGTCAGAGAATTGGTGCAGGACAAGGAAATCAGATTAGAATATATTCATACAAAAGAACAGATTGCAGACATTTTTACCAAACCATTACCTAAGGATGCATTTATGTATCTAAGAGGTAAGTTAGGGGTCATTCCCCTATCCGAGGCTCACTAAATACAGTTTTAGTGATGCATCAACCAGAACATGATTGAAAATCAACTTGTTGATGCAGCATATTAAAGGAATCATTGCATATGAATCAGTACTTGAGGTACATTAACTTTCACCGGTACTATGAGAATTATCTTTGGCATGTGTTGTCAAAGAGGGAGTGTTTGCTATGTCTTTGCTATTACTTCAAGAAATTTTCAAATAGTCAGAAAGAATTTTCAGGATACAGGAAGTTTGCTGACAGAGGGAGATTTGAATCTAAACCGAGCTAACTCTTTCAAATTTCTTATGATATGACATATTGTGTTGCCATCAATGCCAAAGAGGGAGATTGTTGGAAACAATTGTCTGAAGGAAATTGCTACTCAATTATGTATTGTCTTTGATGTCACACTATGTCGTAGTCTACAACAATCAGCTCCTACCGAGCTCAGTCGGTCTACCAGACAGGAATATTAATGCTTACCGAGTTCAGCCGGTTATCGAAGAAAAGTAGTATTTACCGAGTTTACTCGGTTGCCGAAGAAAATTTAGTGTTTACCGAGTTCACTCGGTTGCCGAAGAAAGTTTAGTGTTTACCGAGTTCAGTCGGTCATCGAGAAAAGATAGTGTTTACCGAGTTCAGTCGGTTATCAAAGGTAAAGAATTGTCGGTGTTTACCGAGTTCCCTTGGTCACCGAAAGATTATAGAAAGATATGGTCACCGAGCACTGTCGGCCCTTGAAGGATTTTTGCAAATAGAGTTTACTTAATTCAGCCGACTGTTATACTAAATAATGTCGATTTGACTAATCCAAAATCATATAAATAAAAGGTCAAATGTGAAAAGTAACAACAAGATAGCAGAAGATTTACAGAAGAAAAGAAGGAAAGGTATATGCGAACTTGTGAAGGATGTTCAGATATCCTTGAGGAGCAGCAAAGATTTATTTGATCAGAAAGGATCAGAATTATGCAGAACAGAGATCTGTAATCAGCAAGATAGTTGCATTATTATACAGGTTACTTTCTCATTGTTACCTTCTTATCATTGTAACAGTGAATTCTAAATCTCTTAACCGAGTTGGTTTAACAACCATAATATAAATCCTCTAACAAGGTGACAATTCCATTGAATTTTTTTCAAGACCTCTTACCAGGCCACTCCTTGCAGGGTGTTTTAAATCCTCTAACAAGGTCACACCTAACAGTGTGTTTTGTAACCTTTTACCGGGTTGGCTTCTAACCGGGCATCACTTCAGAAAAGTGAAAATCAGTATCTAGATACATTGGTGGTTTTTCCCATATTGGGTTTCCACGTTAAATCTTGTGTCTCTTGTGTTCTTAATTGCTTTCTCAATCATATACATGTGCTGATGAATATCTAAAGATAATATTGATAATACTTTCTGCATCTTCAAAATTACTGCAATCTATTTACCGAGTGCTAAAACAGATAACAGTGTTAAGATATCCTAAGGGATCTGCAAAAGAATAAATAGTGAAGTGTTTTTATGGTTGACTGATTCACCCCCCCCTCTCAGTCACTTCATCCATATTCCATCAGAAAATACATCCTTGAAAGAATAGCTTGAAGAATTTGATGATAAGCTGACTAACAATCAGGAAGTCTATGAAGAATAGGTGAAAGAGAACCTTCAACTGAATAAAGAATTAAGGCAAGAAAACATTGAAATCTTGGACCTAAGAAAAAACAAAGAAAGCTTGGAATATAAATTGAAAGATGCTAAGAATCACATTGATAAAATACACATGAGTTCTGATTTGATAGAATCTTAGTTGTATGCAAGAAGAGCTAAAGGAGATACTAGCTGCATTGGATATAATGAAGCACAAAATCAGATTGATAACATGTGAGCAAGAATGAAAGCACCAAAAGGCACCTCAGATACTAAGGAGACTAGAAGTTAGGCCAAGGATCATATTGAACCACCTAAGAATGAGTGTAAGCTAGTAGACCGCACTTGTTATGCATGTAAGAAGCATGGGCACATAGCAAGGAAATGTACAGAGGTAAGACCTTTCAATGGTTACTGTTATTCATGCAATAAATTTGGTCATAGAGCTATGAATTGCAAGACAAGTCAAAAGAACATGACCCATAATCAAAGAAATTAGAATCAGTCAAATATAAGAAGTTCTCAGAATGTTACATGTTAGATATGTAACTATAATGGTCACTCAGCTAAATAATGTAAGATGGTGACTCATGTTAATGCACCGA
The DNA here is from genome assembly GCA_027943335.1 of Chamaecyparis obtusa. Taxonomy (NCBI): domain Eukaryota; kingdom Viridiplantae; phylum Streptophyta; class Pinopsida; order Cupressales; family Cupressaceae; genus Chamaecyparis; species Chamaecyparis obtusa. Next base: position 2,488,615 of record BSBK01001201.1, read on the forward strand.
GGAATATAAGGCCTCCAGTCATTTGTCACTCTTGTAACAAGGTTGGATACATCTCAAAGTTTTGCAGATCAAGGATGGAAGGTTAGGAAAGCCTTAAAAAGCCCAAAAAATCAATTTTGGATCCCGAAAGAGAAGTCAATTTTCTGAAAGCTTTAGAGGATGCGAGCTTGATTTGGTCAGAAGAAAAGAAGGACAAGGTTGATGAGTATGTATTGGATGCATCCACAATGGATGCACCCTCTACATCTGGATAAATGGCCCTCAGGGTCATAGGGGGAGCTAATTTTTCTCTAGACCCCTGCGTGGCTGGTATACTCACTCTTAGAGTATGTGCCTTTGGAATTAAGCTTTTGGAGACTAGAGGAACCTTCATGCAAGAGCGCACTAGCTGATTATTTTTAGAATGAAAGTTGAAAATTTCCAAATGACAACTTGGTTTACGTGACAAGCATTAATGGTAGAATTTCTACTTTAAAGTACATAGAAGATATAAGATCTCTCATTGAATTCATATTGAGAGCGATTGGAGAGTAGAAGATCCTTAGTAGTTGATTGAGAAGCATTGTAGTTTGATTCATCAAGTAACTTTCTGTGCAATTGATCAATTTCAGAAACCCTAGTTCATCGTGCCGATTTAGAATCTCTTGGAAACCCTTGAAGAAGCATTATACAAGTAAGTGATGGCTACTCCTATAGTATTTGATGTTGTAGAGAAGAAAATATATGTGTTTAAGAGGCATCCATCTAAATCTACACTAGATGACCTAGAAGGGGCATTCTCCCACACACCTATGGATTTATGCATGTCAAGGACATTAGGGAATACATCTACTGTAAGAAAGAACTAGTAGGATTGGATAGATTAAGGGTGCACATGGAAACTATGTTAAAACTAGACAAAACCTTCATGGATGAGTATGCATGGTGGAATATTTTGGCAATTTGGCTAAGTTTTTTACATAGATGTTTTCATTATGGAAACATATGATCTACATGAAGATCACACAGGTTAGAGAGCTAGTATGTCAGAGCACAATGCAAAATTGTCTAAGTATGAGACAGTGTGTTTTTACCAGTGAACTTGATGACAATTCTTGTTTGTGATGTTGATTGGAGTAAGTTCAATGCTTGTGAACTTGAACATAGACTCTATGGTGACTATTGAAGGCTCAGCTTAGAGTGCAAGTTAGTACGACATGTACGGAAGAAGTTATGATAGTTTTACTAAAGATAGTGTTAAGATGACATGACAGAATATGAAGACAGAATAGATAAAGAGTTAAGGGATTATTTTGTTTATCAAAATAATGACTTAAAAATATAAAGGGATGACATCCTAGACGTTAACCCTTGGATAAAGATATTTTTTAATATGATAGCTGACTGGAAAGTTATTAATCTTAATAACTTGTATAAAGATATGTAAAGATGTAATTGTAAATAGAGAAGTAACGAATGTATGTAATAGAAATAGTGGAAGAGAAATGAAGAGATATTGATGCAAGTAGTATAAGGTTATCTACCTTCACCTATTTTTTTAATCAGTAAATATTGTATATTACTTGTTTGGGCAGTGGGTTCATTTGGTAATCACATTTTGTACTACCAACTCCTAATAGGGTTGAGGCTTCTAACAAGGCCTATAGTCCCTTAATCAGGACTGAGACACTATATGCATGTAATAGACTCCTAATAGGGTCAACATCCTTAACATGATACTTTTGATTAGTGGATCTTTGTGGGTACCATCCCCATCGGGGTTTTCCCTTGGCCAAGGTTTCCTCGAGAACAAATAATCTGTTATGAGTTCTTTAGTTTTATTTCTATGCATGTTGTTTAGCTTCTTATGTTATGTATGTGTTAAGATAATCTGTTATATCCATAATTGGGCAAAAGTTAAAGTTTGTAGAATACTAAATCACCCCCCCTCTCAGTATTCCCTATTTCTAACAATTGGTATCATAGCTTAGTTACTCGGAAAAGAATTATTCAAGGAAAGCCTAACAACTTGAGTAAGATATCTATGGATATGGATCAGCTATAGAAGAATCTTGAAGAAGTTCTTGAATAGATTGATATGCTTACTAAAGAAAGAGATACTCTGAAAGGAAAATATGATGATGCAAAGAACCTCATTGAGAAACTAAAAAACAAATTGGAAGATCTGAAATCTGAAAAGGAATCCAAAATTCACATTGAAGATTGTGATGACAACTTAGAAAAAGAAAATGAGATCCTTAAACATGAACTAAAGATAGCAAATCTGAAGCTAATTATGAAAGATGTAAATGGCAAGAATGAAGAAAATCTGAAATCTGAGAATGAAAATCTTAAGCATGAAAATGAAGGGTTAAAATCTAAACTTGGTAAAGTAACATCTAAACTTGAGAAAGTCAATTTGCAGTATGTTGAACCTTAGAAATACACCAATTGTTGAAGGAGAACTGACTCAATCTAAGAAGCAACCTCAAAGACTATATTCAACTAGTGAGAAGACTAATGAACAAATATCTTATCAAAAACCATTCTATGATAAGACTGGTCTTGGATTCAACACTTTTAAAGAAAATGAAGAAAGCAAGGAACTAGATTTGAAAATATCTGAAAGCATAGATGAGAAGAATTCTAATGAGATTAACAAATCTGAAGATACGCCTAAGGAAGAAGAACCACCTAAGCAAGAGGAATCACCTAAAGGTATGAAAAGAGAATTCAAAGGTAGATGTTTTGCTTGTAATACTATTGGTCATATGAAGAGAGATTGCACAGGTAAGCAATTTAAACCTCTTAATGGTTATTGTTATAATTGTCATGGTTTTGGACATAGAGCTATTGAATGTAGAAAACCTAAATTTTTTGAGAATAACAATAGTATTAGAATGTTTAGAAATACTAACCATGCAGATAAGAAACCTACTAGAGATATGAACAAAAGAAATGGAGTAGTCTATTATAGATGCAACAAGGTTGGACACATTGCTAGAAATTGCAGATCATAGATCAATCAGCCTAGACCAAGATATGGAAACAATGGAATAGTTTGTCAGATATGTAACAAGATTGGACACACAACAAGGTTTTGCAAAATGAAGAATAGAGTTTTTCATACCAATCCTAATCCTAGAAGTCATGCAAGAAGAAATGAAGATGGAAGCAATAGTCAGAAAGGATGCTGTAGTAATTTAGATGAAGTGAAGTTTGTTAAAAGCATAGATCAATGAGACACATTCAACACTGAAGGCAGTAAAAAAGGTGAAGTATTAAATGGTAAGAATGAATCTTTACCTGACCCATCTCAAAGTAATTAATTCATGAAAATTACAATAGAATAGGAACTTAGATTAGTGTAGAAGTTGATATATGATGAATTGAGTCTTGTGCAGTTAATGGAAGGTATTATATGATGTTCTGATGCTATGGTTAAGAGAGAAAATAAAAAGATTATGTTTTGCAAGATCGCAAGAAGTTTTAAGTTTTGCAGGTTAACATAATCAACTTTTTGGAAAGAAGCAGCAAAAGAATTCAATACGATGTCAGATCTAAGTAAGATTGAATTAATAAAAGGTCATGATCGATCTTATTTGATCATCAAAGAGAATACAAGTGTTAAGGAGATCAAAGAGCAGTGATTGGATGCATTTTTCAAGGATTTGGTGAAGAATTTTGTGCCGAATCTATGCAAACCCTAAATCATGAAATCAAGGTATTTTACTTGGTAGATCTTTGAATCAGTTAAGGAATTAGAGGAAATCATGGATGTTTCTTTGATTCACAATGTCAAAGATAAAAATAGACCTAAAATGAAAAGGGAACCAGTAGAACCCTTGGAAGATGATCCTAGGTTAGCTTTATCATCTGTACCAGATGGAGGTTTACATCTAGAGAATATTAGAAGTTATCTGGGATGTAAACTAGAGACTATCAGTGATAGTGACTTCATAGAGGAATATCAAAAAATCTATAATCAGGACATGTCATTGAAAGTAGGGTTTGAACATTTGAAATATAATGAGATTATTAAGTATGCTTTGCAATATGAATTTGATAATGAAGAATGTACCAAGATAATCCTAAACAGAATTCACAATGGAAAGTTTTGGTTAGATGACAATGTCATAGATATCACAGCTGACTTAATTCATGAAGTAACTGGACTATCTAAAATTGGAGCCATTCCTTTAAATGAGAAAAAAATGAGGAAAATAGTCATAGACAACACAAATTCATCCTACAATGGCAGAGGAATTGTAATAAGCAAGATATAGCAAGATGATGTCAAATAATTATGTAAGATCCTAACAACTAAGTTTTGTGCTAACTCAAGAGAGGATGACATGGCAGGTGGAATGATACATGTAGCTTACTTAATGTGTGTGGATAAAGTACAAGTTGATATGTGTGAGATTTTGAGGATACAATTATTTGAAAATTCAGAAAAGATAAAGAAGAAAAAGTATTGACAGTTTATATTTTCATCTTTAATCACTTATATGTTTTTTCATCTATTGAGAAGATTTCCATTCACCATTGGAAATGATGGAAATCATGGCCAAACTACAATGGAAAGGATTAAGAAAGTGTATAGGAGGCATGTTATTGATATAGTAAATGAAACTACAATATTGGTAATTAAGTCTTTTGAAAATTTGATGTCTAGTAGATCAAGGATCCCGCAGTCTCTTATGGAGAAGTATAAAACTAAGATATGTTTCATGGTTGATACTGACTTTACTTACATTGAAGTAGTAGAACCTAGAATAGAGTTGATAGACCCTCTTGGCTATGAGGTATCTGAGGTTGAGATAGAAGAATATGTGAGTAGATTACTTAAGTGCAAGTTGGACACTCAATGTAACGGGTTTGGAACCTTTGAGGAGAACTTCAACTCCGCAAAGACCATCCTTGAAGAGAAACAGTCAAAGAAAAGAGTTGAGAGTACTATCAACAAAATTCTAAAAGATACAAGGATGATTGAACATGAATTCTTGGTAGCCAAGAAAATAGCAGCAACAATTAGAGATATTGGACAAAAAGAAGTTTTGTCTATTCCACCTCTATCATCAATTGTATCACAACAAGAAGAAACACTAGTTAAGGTAAAAGTGGAAGAAACAAAGAAGGATCAAGAAGCAAGGATATCCACTAGATCCATCTCCTCCACACCTAGTAAAAGAGAGTACTACTGGATCAGGTAAGAGGTAGAAGACATTGGTACCTCCAGTTCAAAGGAAAATTGCAAAAATCAAAGATGATGAAAGTACTCATGTTAAGAAGAAAACTTGGAAACCTAGAGTTGATAAGGTTAATGAACAGATCATTCAAGATGGAGACTTTACAAAGATGAACAAGTATTATGATCTCTATGATTATGCTGAGAGACTAAATCTAGAAAATGCAGTGGTAAAGCATATAATTTTATCTAATAAGCAGTTTGATACAATTCAGGGTAAGATACCTGATGACTTGTACAATAAAATTGTAAATACGAAGAAGAGAGAATCAGGAGAGGACATAGCTATAAGAGAAAAGCTTGTAAGAAAGCTTTGTGTTGTAAGAGATGAAGTACACTTCAATCAGATTATGAAATCTTTAAGCACCCATTTCAAAACCAAGAAGACAACCAATCAGATTATGGGAGGTAGATACGAAGAAGTTAATGCAGAAACAGAGCATGTAATCATTAAGGTAATGTTAGAGAATGCTAGAGAATCATCACTTGTAGCAGAATCTAAAGTTCAAGCAGCAGAAGAACCAGAACAATAGGACATTCCCTCTCCACCAGTCATAAACATTAAGGATGAAGTCATGAATGTAGAAGGAACTAAGATCACCTTGGATAGTGATGATAACTTATTCAAGAATCTTGAAAACATTGGTGACAATTCAGCTTTTGAAGAGTAGGAGATTACCAAAGGAGAAGAGAAAATAGAGACCACAATTGTAGAACCTAAAGTGACAGAAAAACAAGTACCTTTTCCCACTCAAGAAGGAATCAGTCTTACACCTAAGACTGGCAAGAAAACTCAGATTGGCTCTATGATTGAGAATTTGGGAAAGGAAGTAGATGATGATGATCAAATGGAATTGATCACATCTTTGAAGAAGATCATTGGAAATAATTAGAAAGTAAAGAGTCTTGAAGGATGCCTGAAAGACCTTACTAAGAAATTACAAGGCATTATTACTACACAGATTGCAAAAGATGACCCTCTGGAAAGAGAAAAGGAATTAATGAACACTTTTGATAATGAGTTTACAAATCTATCTGATATAGCAAAGATGAAAGCTCAAGCAGCTTATGAGGCCAAGACACTTTTGGACATCAGTTAGAATATCAAGAATGATATCAATAACCTTGATATTTGTATAAAGGACTTGAGGAAGAACTTGGAAAGAGGAAAATCTTTGGACATTCAGTGTACAAAATTAGAAAACTTGGCAGCAGAGGAAGAGCAGAAGATGAAGGTGAAGGAAGCAGAAATTCAAAATGAATTGAACCTTCTTTCGAGCCCCAATGTGAAGATATTTGATATTGAGCAGAAAATTCAAAAAATCTATGATAAAATAAGAATTTTACAAGATGACAATGATAGGAAGCTGAAGAGATTCTCTCTTTTGAGAGAACACATTTATATAAACTTGAGCACTATTGAAGGGCAACTGGAAGAATGTCTTTCAGCAAAGACATCTTTTCAGAAGTTTAGATATGATAATCTCAAAGCATGTGAGATTGCATGTTATGGATTGTGCACACTAGTCAGTGTGGTAGATTCAATTAAGAAATCATGGGAGAAAGAGTTAGAGGCTATGAAGATCAATTTTGCAGATTGTGTTGCAAGCCTACCGGCTTTGCAATATTGAATTAAGGTATAACTTTTTGTGAACACACTTTTTTTACCCTCCTTACCCTTTTTTTATGATTTTTCTCAAAGGGGGAGAGATATATAGCAGAAAATTGTTAAGGATACATATTCTTAGGGGGATTATAGTATATAGAAAGGATTAATAAAGTCACAAGGATAGTATATATATGTTTTGTATTATGCACACAATTTTGAGATTTTGAAGTTGTAAGACTTAGCCAATTTTCTCATATGTTGCCACCAATGAAAAAGGGGGAGATTGTTGGAAATTTGGCTGATTTGGTTACATAGATGTTGTCATTATGGAAACATATGATCTACATGAAGATCACATAGGTCAGAGAGCTAGTATGTCAGAGCATAATGCAAAATTGTCTAAGTATGAGATAGTGTGTTTTTACCAGTGAACCTGATGATAATTTTTGTTTACGATGTTGATTGGAGTAATTTTAGTGCTTTCAAACTTGAACATAGAATCTATGGTGACTATTGAAGACTCACCTCAGAGTGCAAGTTAGTATGACATGTACGAAAGAAGTTATGATAGTTTTACTAAAGATAGTGTTAACCCGACAGGACAGAATATGAAGACATAATAGATAAAGAGTTAAGGGATTATTTTGTTTATCAAAATAATGACTTAACAATATAAAGGGATGAAATCCTAGATTTTAACCCTTGGATAAAGATATTTTGTAATATGATAGCCGACTAGAAAGTTATTAATCTTAATAACTTGTATAAAGATATGTAAAGATGTAATTGTAAACAGAGCAGTAACGAATGTATGTAATAGTGGTAGTGAAAGAGCAATGAATAGATATTGATGCAAGTAGTATAAGGTTATGTACCTTGATCTATTTTTGTAATTATTAAATATTTTATATTACTTGTTTGGGTAGTGAGCTCATTTGGTAATCACATTTTGTACTACCAACTCCTAACAGGGTCGAGGCTTCTAACAAGGCCTATAGTCCCTTAATCAGGACTAAGACACTATATGCATGTAATAGAATCCTAATAGGGTCAACATCCTTAGCATGATACTTTTGATTAGTGGATCTTTGTGGGTACCATCCCCATGGAGGTTTTCGCTTGGCCAGGGTTTCCTCGAGAACAAATAATGTGTTATGAGTTCTTTAGTTTTATTTCTATGCATGTTGTTTAGCTTCTTATGTTATGCATGTGTTAAGATAATATGTTATATCCATAATTAGGAAAAAGTTAAAGTTTTTAGAATACTAATTCACCCCCCCTCTCAATATTCCCTATTTCTAATAGAATAATCACCCTATAGTGGAGTATGCTATGACATATAAGTTATATGAATCAAAATGGATCAAGATTCTACTGAGTAGAATTCATGATGACCTATTTTGGATAGGTGAAGGGGTAGTTAGAATTACCAGTGACCTAATTCTTGAGATGACATGCCTCTCAAGGACAGGAGCCATCCTTCTAGTGGGAAAAGATGTGAGGAAGATTGTTGAACAGACTTGCAAATCAAGAAGTGATAGGCACAGTATGACTATCAAACCTATTAATAAAGATGACATCAAATCGATGTCAATGATACTTGGATATAGGTTTCAACACACCAGTAGGGTAAACGGTGTGTTCGGGGCCATAATTATTACAACCATAAGAATTGTAAATGAGAATGGAGAGTTCAACCTATGTGAGATCTTGCATGCATAGCTAATTGACAACATCAAGGCAATCAAGTATGATAAAACCAAGATATTCAGGTTTGGGTCCCTAATTATCTATATGTACTTCCATATTGTTGGAAATGTGTTAGATTCATACCTAGACAAGAATATTCCTACCATGCATCATATATCTTTCAAGGCATCTACAAAGAGCACTCTAAGAGACTACATGAAATTGAAGTTAAATACATTCAGTGCTAAGATGTAGATGAGATTCAGAATACTAGAGAAGATAGTTGAAAAGTACAAAGATACCATTTGCTTCATGGTTGAGAAAGACACAACATGCATGAAGGTAGTTGAACCAAGAACAAAGTGGATTCATCCGCTAGGATATGAAATGGAAGAACCTATTCTAGAGGCTTATGCTCAAGTTCTATTAGCAACACCTAAAGACCCTAATGAGCCAAGATGGAGAACCTATGAGGAGAAAACAAGAGAAGTTGATGCAGTGTTAAACAACATAGAAACAAAAAGAAAAGTTGCTAAGGTTACCTCAGAAATCTTGAGAATTCATGGAGTGTCTCAAGAAGACCCAGAAAAAGCAAGGGAACAAAACATTGATTTGGAATTAGAGAGTGAAACAATAGTAAAGAATGAATTAGATGATCCTAAGTTGAAGAAGGTGAAGATAGAAAAATTTGATGAACAAAAGAGTAAAAATGATGTTACTCCTTCTATGCCCAAAGAAACCATTGACCTTACTACTCCTCCTAAGTATAAGGGAATGTTGAAGAGGAAGAAAGAGATCAACACTAGTCATTCATCCTCAAGAGTAACAAGGAACAGAAGTAACTCACAAGTACCTCCTTAAGTAAGTTTCAAACCTAGTCTTAGTGTGTTAAGTGCAAGAATAATTGACGAGGGAAGAATTAATCAAGTAGGAAAGTTTTATGAAAAATATAGTGAGATAGACAAATCATAGATAAATGGAATGATAGTTAAACACATGTTGAAGTCAAGAAGATAGTCTTGGAACTAAAGACCATGATTCTTAATAGTGCAGAGATAGCCATGGCGACCACTGACACTAAATTGGGAAAATTTGAAGAAGCTTTTGTGAGAACACAAGAAGCTGAAATATTATGCAGCAACACTCCTCCTACTCATCAAGAAGAAGTAATGATTACAGATATGACAAATGTGGAAGAAGAAAAAGAAAAAATAGAAAAAAAAGAAGAAAAGATGGAAGAAAAGGAAGAAGAAGGAAAAGAAAAAGAAATAGAAAAATAAGTAGATAGAAATGAACCATCAGTTGAACTAATCAAGGTAAAACAATAAGTGATGGATAGCACTCCCATCCTTTCCTCTACAGCATTGTTGTCAAGTTTGACACCTGACACAACTAGTCTGGACTCATGGAGAGAAGAAGACCTGATTAAGTTGACCATCTTAGCTATGGAGAAAGACAAGGAGAAATAGGTGATGAGGAATCCCCTCCTTGTAGAATCAGTAAACATTCTGAATAGCTTGTTACCGACAGAAAAGAAAGTGTCCAAAGTACACTCCATTGATGATGTCAACTTAGTGATTTCATAGTTCAAGAATGGTTTCTCTAGCTAGGAAGAATCTCCATCCTTAGTTGCAGATGAGAAGTATTTGAAGAAGAGATTGAGTGAATTGGTTAGAAATTATACACTTAAATTGAGCTCACTAAAGGCTGGTCAAGCATCCTTGAAGGAGTTTGTAGAAAAGGGCAAAAAGATCATTGCTGACTGTATGAACTAGGACAAGTTGACTAGTGATCTATACAAGAATATTCAAGAGGAAGAAGCCATGATAGACATCATCAAGAAATCATTGGAAGATCCATCTATTGATGTAAACATGTGCAATAATGTCTACCAAGGGCAGATAGACAAGATTGAGAAGGCATAAAAAGAGATGACCAAGATAAGAGCTAGATAGACTCGGCTAAGGAATGGTTTTGCACCAACATTAGACATACTTAATTAGAATATCAAGGAGATCAATGCCACCATGGTGACATATGATCAAGGTCCTAGCATATATTTGGAGAAGATGGAGAAGATACAATATGCTTTATGCGCCCATCTCCAAATTGTGAATTCATTGATCACATTTTGGAAGAAGGAGATCCAAAACCTGCAGATAGCATATCTGGATATTTTATCATAGTAAATTTTTGTACATACAATTTTGACACACCTTTATCATTAATGTCAAAAGGGGAGTATGTGTAGAATATGGGTTATAGATATGTATAAGGAGATATAAGATATAAATTATGTATAAAGGAGATATAAGACAAAAGTTTTTTGTATTAAGGAACAATTAGCAACTTGGCTATATTCCTTTATTGCCATCAATGACAAAGGGGGAGATTGTTGGCAAGCTGGCTATACTAGCATATATGACTTAGTATAGTGTTGTCATTATGGAAAAAAAGTCATATAGTGTTAGAAAGTAAAGACCACCAAGATAACTGAGAGGGGGGGTGAACCAATTATTTGATAATTAAACCATTTATCAACATTAACTTCAATATCAACTTCAAAATCTTTAAACCATATAATTAATGTAGTAACCAAACATAGAAAGATAATCATACACAATGACACAATAACACAAGATATGTTAACTAGGGAACCTCTTCATCAAAGAGTAAACCCCGGTGGGAATGATGCCCACAAAATGATGCACTACTATGAAAGTTCCTTGTTAGAGGATGGACCTTGTTAAGATTCTTATGAAATACATTCAGTACATATGAATCTCTATTAGGAGATTTTGAATCCCTGTTAAAAGATTCTAACCCTGTTAGGAGTTATGGAAGACAGAAGGACCCACTACCCAAACAACTTCAAGGCAAGATCTCTGAACTCACTATCCAAAAAATCTTAGGATTATTCAATAGAATAATATGAAATATGTTACCTCCTTCACATTGTGCCAAAATTGCACTCTCTGCTACACAAGATCACAAATCCAGATCTCTGTACTTCGCAAGTCTTCCTTCATCACTGAATTAGTTCTTTTCTTCACTTCATCCATACATTCGCATCACAACTTTCACAACTTTATATCAAAACTATTAAAATACTCTCATAACAAGGAAAAAATTCCTTCCTTTATACCACACTCAAATAATTACAAATGAGTCGGCATGCAAATACAAAATAATAATTTCAACATGCTACATCAAAATTACATAAAACTGTCAGCTTCCAGATACAATAACTTTCCAATCATGTGACCTCAAAGTTTGCACTGTGAACCACATCACCACCAATGAGACTCAAAGTTCCCTTTAACTACATAGAATCAGATTTCATCCCAGTTAGGAGATATCCTCCGATTACCAAAAATCGCTACACAAGAATACTGCCAGAATACTGCTTCCACCAAAATGATTATAGCTTTCATGAATAAATGAATTTGTTTTTGTGCTCTTAACCATAGGCTAATAACATAACAAAGAACATACCATCAATTGTGCATAACTCAATCTGCAATATAACATGTGTGCAAAACAAAACTGTGTCTGCTTTTTTGCTAAACTCTAGAATATCATTGTGTTGACATCAATGACAATCATAGTCATGAATGCAACAACCACTACTATAGAATGACTGCCAAAGACTTCAAAATTCATTCCTAACAATCTCCCCAATTGGCATTGATGGCAACATAGATGAAAAACATCCAATGTTCCAAAAATCCAATCACTGCTGCTCAACTGCACTACTGCTCATCATCAATCAAATCTTGCTTCGTTATCCTATTCAATCTCTCCAACAAATTTAGTTCCTTAATTTTTTTCATCATTCTCTCCCCCATTGACATCAATGACAAAAATTCTATCACTACATCAAACAATAGCTCAATGTCAAAAGACACTATTCAGAAAACACATTCACAAGAGTCCTCAATGACTCAGCTTAGATACACATACTCCGCCATAGAGGAAGTACCAACATCCAATCTAGAAAATAGATAGGGCCATAAACCACTAGACGGATGCAACCAACTACATCATTACTCAAAAGTAGGTTGGGGCATAACCCCAAACATACCTCTTAGATACTCAAATGTATCCTTAGGCAAAGGCTTAGTAAATATATCTACTATCTACTCCTTTGTGCTTATGTACTCTAGTCTGACTTCTTTATCTGCAACTTTCTCTCTTACAACATGATACTTGATCTCTATATGCTTTTTTTTAGAATGTAAAACCAGATTCTTAGACATACTAACTATACTTGTATTGTCACAATATATGACAATAGGCTCATCAAACTTGATTCCAATGTCCATCAACATCTGCTTCATCCAAATTATCTAATTACAATTGTTTGCTACTACTACATATTCTGCTTCTGCTGTACTCTATGAGATATAATTCTTCTTTTTACTCCAACCAAGAAACTAGTCTTCTTCCAAGAAAAAAGGCTCCACCATTGGTGCTTTTCTTATCCTCAACACTGCCTCCCCAATCAGCATCAGTATATGCACATAGGGTAAAATCATCAAAATTTTCATACCACAGTCCATAGTCCATTGTGCCTCTAAGATATCTCCATATCCTTTTTACTATAGCATAATATGACTCTCTAGGTTCAGCTTGAAATCTTGCTACCATTCCAACTAAATGCTATATATTTGGTCTAGTGTGTGTCAAGTACTACAATCCACCAATCATAGATCCGTATTTCTTTTGCTCAACTTCTGGTGTCTCATCTTTACTAGATAGTTTATGTCCTGTAACCATAGGTGTTCCAACTAGTTTACAATTCTCCATACCGAATCTTTTCAACAAATCATTCAAGTACTTTGTCTGACTTATAAAGATACCATCTTTGTTTTGTGTTATCTATAATCCCAAAAAGTATTTCATTTCTCCAATCATACTCATTTCAATTTCTATCTTCATTTCATCAGCAAATTTGTCACTAGCTTCATCTTTTCCAAAAATAATGTCATCAACAAAAATAACCAAAACTAACAATCCATTCTCAATTTCTTTTGTGTATAAGTTACTATTAGCTGTGCCTTTTGTAAATCCCAATTTTAACAAATACTTATCTAATCTAGCATACCAAGTTCTAGGTGCTTGCTTTAGTCCATACAATGCTTTCTTTAGTTTACATACCATGTCTCCTTCTTGAGTCAAAGGAAAACCTTCAGGTTGCTCAATGTAGATTTCTTCTTCTAATTCACCATTCAAAAATGTTGACTTCACATACATCTGATACACTTTTTTTTCTTAAATGCTGCATAAGCCAAAAATATTCTTACTGCTTCAAGTCTTGCCATAGGGGGAAAAGTCTCTTCATAGTCAATTCCTTCTTGTTGTGTGTATCCCTTACATACCAATCTTGCTTTGTTTCTAATTACTTCTCCTTGTTCATTCATCTTGTTCATGAATACCCATTTAGTTCCAATCACATTTTTGTCTTTAGGTCTAGGGACCAATTCCCATGTCTTGTTCTTTTCAATCTAATCCAATTCTTCTTTCGTAGCTTTAATCCAATGTTCATCTTCACAAGCTTCATTAGTAGACTTAGGTTCAATTTGAGAAATCAAACATAAATGTACCTTCTTTCTAGTCATAACTCCTCTGTCCAAACTTCCAATAACTTTCTCAATAGGATGATGTCTTGATATATACCTATTAGGTGTCATAGTCACTGATCTTTCTTCAACTGTAGATTCTTCTCTATTTTCTTTAGCATGACTTTCATTCAACAATTCACTGTCAGTCTCAAAAAATTGTTCAGTAGTTTCAATGTTAGGCTGAGGGTTAGTTCCTCCATCAGATTCATAATCAAGCATTCTTTCCTAAATTTTAAACTTCTCATCAACTTTTACATTTGCACTTTCAACAATAGTTTTAGTTCTCTTATTGTAAAATCTATATGCTTCTCTTTTCAATGAATATCCAAGAAAAATTCTTTCATCACTTCTAGGATCAAACTTTCCTATATCATCATCTCTCTTAATATAACATTTTCTTCCAAAAATTCTAAAATACTTAACTGAGGGTGCATGTCCAAACCACAATTCATAAGGTGTCTTGTCTGTGTCTACTTTGATTTGTACTCTTTTCATTGTATATACTATTGTATTCACTACTTCTCTCCAAAATGTCTTTGCCAAATCACCTTCAAATAACATAGCTCTAGCTACTTCAGTCACTGATCTATTCCTTCTTTCTAAAATACCATTTTGTTCAAGTGTTCTAGGGGCTAATAACTATCTCTTAATACCATTTACTTCACAAAAAGTGTTAAACTCTTTAGATGTAAATTCTCCACCTCTATCGAATCTCAAACATTTAATCCTCATTCCTGATTCATACTCAACTTTATTCTTCATGACCTTAAACTTATCAAATGCTTCAGATTTTTCTTTCAAAAATGCAATCCACATCATTCTTGTAAAATCATCAACAAAAATCATAAAATACCTTTCTCCATAGAATCCTCTAGTCCTAGTAGGACCGCTCAAGTCTGTATGAACAATCTCCAACTTTTCTATAGATGTGAACTTCTTGCTAGGAAATGAACTCCTTTTCTGCTTAGCCATCACACATTCCTTGCAAATCATGTTAGTAGGCTTTATAATCTTAGGTAAATCTCTTACTGAAAATGTAGAACTTACTTTCACAATATTATCAAAGTTTATATCACAAAACCTTCTATGCCATAACCAATTATCATCAATCTTAGTCATGAAGCATGTCATCTCAGTAGGGTTCAACTGAAATACATTACCTATGGTTCTAGATCTAGTTCCAATTAGATTTCCATCTTTATCCTTAATCACACAAGTTTTCTCAGTAAACCAAACTTGATATCCCTTATCTACTAACTATCCAACACTCAAAAGATTATGTTTCAATTCATCAACAAAGTAAACATCATCAGTATTAGTCTTTCCATCAAGAGTAATAGATCCTATACCTTTAATCAAACAAGGTGCATTGTTACCAACTCTAACAATTCCTCCATCATAATTGTTAAAATTTATGAATTTTCCTTTATCACCAATCATATGATGTGAACAACCACTGTCTAAAATTCAATCAGCTTTCTTTTCAACTTGGCAAACTAAGGCTTTTTCTTCTTTAATATGAGATTTAGAATTTTCTTCCTTAATTGCTACAAATCCTATGTCATCAAAGTTATCATTATCACTGTCACTCAAATGTCTTTCAATTCCTACTTCAATTTCTTAATCATTTTCATAATAACATTCTTTAGATCTTCTAGGCTTAAAATTGTTTCTATACTTCTTAACTCTCTTAGGACACTTAGATGCAAAATGATCATATTCTTGACATGTCCAACATTTAAAAATTTTCTTACCATTTGGTTCTCTTTTCATAAGCAAGGCAATACCTTCTTCAATCTTCTTATCTTCATCAAATTTGGATCTGCTACTGCTAGCATAATCTCCATTCACACTTGTACTTTTATACAAAGTAGGTCTGATGCTAAGAGCACTAAATGTTGTCTCCACTCTAGGTAGTTCTCCTGATAATCTCAAATTCATGATGCAGGAGCATCCTGGGTGTAAGAGCAATCTTGCATCACCCCCAAAAAAAATAAATTTCTATTTTTATATTCAATAAGGGTTATTTTGTGCAGAGCTTCTATTTATGGAAAGTTACTATTTTTGGTAATTTTCGTATGTGCTCAGAATGATCTGATTTCTTTTTTGAAGGTTCATTTTGGTCATATAAGTCTACCAGTAAAGTTTCATTGCCAGATCAAGTGTATATTGGAAGATATTAAGGATTTTCGGTATTGGCAGCAGGGTACAGAAACTTTGAACTCAGTTTTGAAGGCTTTAGAGGCCCCGGATGAGGTCAAAAATTTGGGTGACGAGTGCTTGCGCCGGTCAAGCCTGTAGAGCGCTTCGTGGTGTTTCCGAAGTTGGGTTATAATAGCCGATCGGGTCAACTGGTGATGACTTATGGTCTTCAAAAGTTGTGCCACCTGAAATGGCAGAAAATAATTTTCTTCAAAATTTTTGTTCGAGCTTCAAAGGTTATGTTGAGCCGACTATGATGTAATAAAATGTAAGATAAAATAATTCTAAGTTTGGTCGACCTTATTGGCTAAAATTATGGAACCTTCCTAGGCGGTGGAAAATTGCCTATATAAAGAAGGCTGTATTATTGTCTTAGGCAGTTCAGAATAGTTCTGGGTAGTAGATCTGGGTATTGATTTGAGGCTTTGTCCTACAGAATATTGTAAGGAATGCCCATGTGGCTTTGCATATTGTAATTCTGAAAGTTTGTAATTCCACATTTGTGGAGATAATAAGAAGCCAATTTTCTGTTCTTGCATATCATTGTTGTTGTTTCTCTATTTCTGTTATGTGTTTGTGGTATTAAGGGGAGCACCCTTCATCAAGTGGTATCAGAGCAGGGGTTCTTGAGTGTGTAAACAGATCACCGACTGTGATGCAGTTTGCACCAGGACCGTGGTTAGGGTTTCAGCGCGTATCACAAAAATGCCTCCACGAAGAGAACGTGGTGGAAGACCTGGTGCTGTGACACCTGAGGTTAGAGAGTTGCAGAGACAAGTGCGAGCATTGCAAGAAGAGATTCATAGAGGAATGAATCTCAATGTCAAAGACGAAAGTGAGGATGAAGCCGAAGAAGAATATCAAGAAGGAGAAGCCGAAATTGTGAACCAGGAGGAAGAAAATCTTTTTCGGGCCATTTTCAAGATTGGGAAAAGACCTAAGATTGAGGTTCCTACATTTTCTGAAAATCTTAACCCAGAGGAATTGATTGACTGGATCAATGAATTTGAAGAATATTTTGAGTACGAAGATGTTGATGATCCTGATAGGGTCAAATTTGCGAAGGCCAGATTGAAAGGTCATGCGAAGATATGGTGGCAAGAGATTCAGTTGGAGCGAAATAGAAGGGGAAAGGAGAAAATCACAAGATGGGATCAGATGGTGGATAAATTGAAGCGATAGTTCATTCCTATTGATTATGAGCTTGACCTACTGAAGAAAATGCAGAGTTTGAAGCAAGCAGGAAGATCTGTTCAGGAGTATACAGAGGAGTTCTATCGACCTCTCATCAGAACAGGGCATGCAGAAGCTGATAAGGAGAAAGTTGCCCGATACCTTAATGGGTTAAGGCCAAGCATTCAGGAGGAGCTAAATCTGGTTCGAATGAATAGTATTAAAGAGGCATACCAGTTTGCCCTAAAAGTAGAGGAAAAGATAAACAAGAAGTTTGAGAGAAGACAAAACGGAAGAGGTCGCGGTGGACGATCTGGTGGACGGTCATATGGTGGCCGAAATGAAGATCTGAAAAAGAAGGATGAGGCCAGTAGCAGTCAGAATCAGCAAGGAAATAATTTCAATCACTTCCAAGATCAGAATAATAGAGATCAGAGAGGAAGAGGAAGAGGACAAGGATCTGGAAGAGGTGGCTTCCGTGGAACATATTTTCACTATGGATAAGAAGGTCATAGGGCATTTGAATGTCCTCAGCGCCAAGGCAGAATAGATAGGAGAAATGAAGGCCAGGCTAGAGTTGCACATGTAGATGAAGATGCTAGATCGTCAAATTTTGAAGATGCTGAAAGAGAAGAAACGCTAATTAACAGAAGAGTCTTGCTGAGTGGTGAGAATGAACCTGAACAAAGGAGGAGCCTGTTTTGCACCAGGTACAAGTGTGAAGGTAAATGTTGTGATGTGATTATTGATAGTGGAAGCACTGACAATTTGGTGTTAGAAGAGATGGTGACAAAGTTGAAGCTCGAGAGACAGAAACACCCACATCCATATCGGATTGCCTGGGTACAGGATGACCACAAGGTCATGGTCAATGAACAATGCCTAGTGAAGTTCAAGATTGGCGGATACCAAGATGAGCTATTGTGTGATATCATATCTATGGATGCATGTCATATGTTGTTGGGTAGACCGTGGCAATTTGACAGACATGTTGTACACGATGGTCGTGCGAATACCTATTCCCTGACAAAGGATGGAGTGCGACATAAACTAAAGCCATTGAAGGAGACCGAAGAAAAGGTATGTGGTAATGCAAGAATAACATTTGTTGATGGAAGAAAATTTCTAGATGGTATGAGGCATGAGCATGTGTGTTTTGCTTTAATTCCAAAAGTTGGTAAAGAAGAAGCAGAGGATGTACCTGTAGAGGTTGTAGATTTGTTGAATGAGTTTCAGGATATTGTATCTGATAATGTACCTGATGGATTACCACCGGTAAGGAAGATCAGTCATCAGATGGATTTGATTCCAGGAGCCAGTTTGCCAAACAAGGCAGCACACAGAATGACACCAGTAGAAAGTGAAGAGTTGAACAGACAAGTACACGAGTTATTGTAGAAAGGGTTGATTCGAGAGAGTCTGAGTCCCTGTGTTGTACCAGTGGTATTAGCACCAAAGAAAAATGGAGAGTGGAGGATGTGTACAAATTTTAGAGCAATAAACAAGATCACAATCAAGTATAGGTTTCCATTGCCACAAATGGATGATATTATGGATTGTTTGAGTGGAGCTGTGTATTTCTCAAAGATAGATCTGAAGAGTGGATATCACCAGATTTGGATTAGAGAAGGAGATGAATGGAAGACTGCCTTCAAGACAAAGGAAGGACTATATGAGTGGTTAGTCATGCCTTTTGGGCTAACCAATGCACCGAGCACTTTCATGCGGCTCATGAACGAGGTTCTGAAAGAATTTCTGGGTAAGTTTGTCATTGTTTATCTAGATGATATTTTGATTTTCAGCAAGACATTGGAGGAACATATGATGCATATTCGTATGGTGTTTGAGAAGTTGAGAGATGAGAAATTGTTGATTAATTTGAAGAAGTGCAATTTTGTGAAGAAAGAGTTAGTGTATTTGGGATTTGTAGTTTCAGTAGAAGGTCTAAAAATAGACCCAGAGAAGGTACAGGCTATCCTTGAATGGCCTACTCCAAGGAGTGCTACTGAGGTAAGATCTTTTCATGGTTTGGCTAGCTTTTACAGAAAGTTTATCAGAAATTTTAGCAGTATTTGTAGACCCTTGACTGAAACAATTAGAGGGGATAGAAAAGAGTTTAAGTGGACTAATGGGGCAGAAAAGAGTTTTCAATTATTGAAACAAAAAGTTACAGAACAACCTATTTTAGCACTTTCAGATTTTAATAAGGTGTTTCAAGTAGATTCTAATGCTAGTGGTACTGCAATAGGAGCTGTTATGAGCCAAGAAGGTAAACCTGTTGCTTATTTCAGTGAGAAGTTAAATGATGCCAAGAGAAAATATTCTATTTATGATCAAGAATTTTATGCTATAGTTCAGGCATTAAAGAAGTGGAGACATTATCTACTTCCTAAGGAGTTTGTTTTGTATACTGATCATCAAGCTTTGTAATATTTGAATAGTCAAGGAAAATTGAATCAAAGACATTTGAAATGGGTTGATTTTTTGCAGAGTTATACATTTTTTTTGAAACACAGGAGTGGAAAGTCTAACAGGGTTGCAGATGCTCTTAGTAGAAGGCAACTATTGCTGACAGAGATGCAGATTGAGGTGGTTGGTTTCAAGGAACTCAAGAATTTATATCTAGAGAATCTTGATTTTGGTGAAGCTTGGAAAGCTTGTACAGAACCTGTTACTCTAGACAGGACGAAATGGTTGGATTTCATCATCCAGGATGATATGCTATTCAGAGGGAGTCAGTTGTGCATTCCATGAAGTTCTATGAGGGAGAATCTCATCAAGGAGAAGCATAGCGGAGGATTGGCTGGACATTTTGGTCGTGATAAAACCCTTGGTTTGGTTAGTGAGAATTATTATTGGCCACAGTTGCAGCAAGATGTGAAGAAGTTTGTACAGATTTGTAGAGTATGTCAAATGGCGAAAGGAGTGAAGCAGAATATAGGGTTGTATCAGCCATTACCTATACCAGAGAAGCCTTGGGAGGATATCAGTATGGACTTTGTTCTTGGTTTACCAAGGACACAGCGGGGACATGATTTAATTTTTGTGGTGGTTGATAGATTTTCAAATATGGCACATTTCATTCTCTTTAAGAAGACTAATGATGTTGTTCATGTAGCAGAATTATTTTTCAGAGAAGTAGTGAGACTTCATGGTTTGCCAAAGACCATAGTTTCAGATCGGGACACTAAGTTTGTTGGATATTTTTGGCGTACATTGTGGAAGAAGTTGAAGACAGATTTGAAGTTCAGTTCATCACATCATCCATAGACTGATGGACAGACAGAGGTGGTGAATAGAAGTTTGGGAAATTTGCTGAGATGTTTGGTTGGAGATAAGCCAATAGGATGGGATTTGATTTTACCACAGGCAGAATTTGCATACAATAATTCTGTCAATAGAAGCACTGGTAAATCACCATTCCAGATTGTATATGGAAGTAGTCCAAAAAATGCATCTGAATTAAGGAAGATAGATAAAGGAGAAATAAGTAGTGCTGAAGCTGAAGATTTTGCAGAACACTTGAAGAACATCCATGGGGAGGTGAGGAAGCATATTACCAAGATGAACACACAGTACAAGGCTAAGGCAGATGAGAAAAGGAGGTATAAGGAATTTCAGGTTGGTGATGAAGTCATGGTTCATTTGCGGAAGGAGCGGTTTCCAGTTGGTACATATAACAAGCTGAAAATGAAGAAGTTTGGACCATGTAGGATACTGAAGAAACATGATTCAGGAAATGCATATGATGTAGAATTGCCTACTGAGCTAAATATTTCACCAGTGTTTAACATTTCAGATCTGACAGAGTATCATGAAGGAGGTGTTGAAGATGAGATCACGGCAGCACAGTGGAGTATTCCAGCAACTAGTTTAGACACTAAGGAGATTGAAGATATACTAGACAGTTGTGTTGGAAGAAGCACAACGAACAGGACATATGAAGAATATCTGGTCAAGTGGAAAGGATGACCTGTTGAAGATTCATCATGGCTGACAAAGGAGGAGGTTAGCCGTCTTGGTTTTCCTCTGCACACTTGAGTCATGACAGGGTCGCTTCTCAAATTACCCCGGATGTCTGATGCAGGAGCATCCTGGGTGTAAGAGCAATCTTGCATCACCCAAAAAAATAAAATATTTTTATTTTTATATTCAATAAGGGTTATTTTGTGCAGAGCTGCTATTTATGGAAAGTTACTATTTTTGGTAATTTTCATTGGTGCTCAGAATGATCTGATTTCTTTCTTGAAGGTTCATTTTGGTCATATAAGTCTGCCAGTAAAGTTTCATTGCCAGATCAAGTGTATATTGGAAGATATTGAGGATTTTCGGTATTGGCAGCAGGGTACAGAAACTTTGAACTCAATTTTGAAGGCTTTAGAGGCCCCGGATGAGGTCAAAAATTTGGGTGACGAGCGTTTGCGCCGGTCAAGCCTGTAGAGCGCTTCGTGGCATTTCTGAAATGGGGTTATAATAGCCGATCGGGTCAACTGGTGATGACTTATGGTCTTCAGAAGTTGGGCCACCTGAAATGGCAGAAAATAATTTTCTTCAAAATTTTTGTTCGGGCTTCAAAGGTTATCTTGAGCCGACTATGATGTAATAAAATGTAAGATAAAATAATTCTAAGTTTGATCGACCTTATTGGCTAAAATTATGGAACCTTCCCAGGCGGTGGAAAATTGCCTATATAAAGAAGGCTGTATTATTGTCTTAGGCAGTTCAGAATAGTTCTGGGTAGTAGATCTGGGTATTGATTTGAGGCTTTGTCCTATAGAATATTGTAAGGAATGCCCATGTGGCTTTGCATATTGTAATTCTGAAAGTTTGTAATTCCACATTTGTGGAGATAATAAGAAGCCAATTTTCTGTTCTTGCATATCATTGTTGTTGTTTCTCTATTTCTGTTATGTGTTTGTGGTATTAAGGGGAGCACCCTTCATCAATTCATCTCTGCTACTTCCAATCTTCCAAGAAGGGTCTCTCTTGAAAATTTTGGTGTACAAGGTATCACTTGTTCAATCATTTGTGTAGTCTACCTAAATACCGGTGTCAATGTTCTCAAAATCTTCCATATTACTTCATTCTCTATCTTTTCACCTCCACAAGACTTTATTCCTGCAACAATTTCTGACATCCTACCAATATAGCTTCTAATAGATTCATCTTCCATCATTCTTATGTCTTCAAATGCATGAATCCAATTATGTAACCTAGCTTTCTTTGCATTTTCATCACCTTCAAAATTAGAATGTAAAGCTTTCCAAATATGATGAGATTTAGTTAAACCTTTTACGTGACTGTATTCATTCTCTGGAAGTGCTGGTAAAAGTGCTTCTCTTGCAAGTATGTTACACATAAATAGATCTACCTCATCTTCAGAACTTCTTTCAAGATTGTCTTCTTTAATTATAGTCCTTTCATTCTTTTTAATCAACCAATAACCTATTAGGAGTGAATGCAAAGTATTTTGGCAATCATTCTGTAGCAGTTGTTGTTACATTCATGACTTGGATTGTCATTGATGTCAACACAGTGATATTCTGGATATTAGTAGGAAAGTAGGTACAATTTTGTTTTGTGCACATGTTGTATTGTAGGTTGGATTTTTTGTAGTTGATGGTAGGTTCTTTGGTGTGTTATTAACCTATGGTTAACAACAAAAAAAGAAATTCATTCATTTGTAACAGTTATGAGATTTTGGTGAAAGCAGTGTTTAGACAGTGTTTTTGTGTAGCGATGTTCAAAAATCGGAGGATATCTCTTAGCCAGGATGGAATCTGATTTTGTGTAGTTAAAGGGATGTTGGAGACTTATTAATGATGATGTGGTTCATATCACAAACTTCGAGGATATGTTTGGAGAGAGTTACAGTAACTGGAAGCTGACAGTTTTATGTGAATTCTGTGTGTAGTGTGTAGAATTTATTATTTTGTAATTGAGGACTAACTCATTTGTAATTATTTGAGTTTGGTATATAAGAAGGAATTTTTTCCTTATTGTAATGTGTACTATGAAGAGTGAGATGCGAATATATGCATGAAGTGAAGAAAAGAGCTAATTCAGTGATAGAGGAAGACTTGTGAGTACAGAGATCTAGAATTGTGATCTTGTGTAGCAGAGAGTGCAGTTGTGGCACAGTGTGAAGGAGGTAATATATTTCATATTATTCTATTGAATAATTCTAAGATCTTTTGGACAGTGGGTTCAGAGATCTTGCTTTGAAGCTATTTGGGCAGTGGGTCCTTTTGTCTTCCATAAACTCTTAACCGGGTTAGAATCTTTTAACAGGGATTCAAAATCTCCTAACAGGGATTTATATGTACTAAATGTATTTCATAAGACTCCTAAAAGGGTCCATCCTCTAACAAGGAACTTTCATATTAGTGCATCATTTTGTGGGCATCATTCCCACCGGGGTTTACTCTTTTCAAGAGGTTCCCTAGTTAACATATCTTGTGTTAATGTGCAATTATGTATGATTATCTTTCTATGGTTGATCAGTACATTGTTTATATTGTTTAAAGCTGTTGAATGGATAAATTATCTGATAACTGATTCACCCCCCCCCCCCCCTCTCAGTTATCTTGGTGATCTTTACTTTCTAACAATTGGTATGAGAGTGGCAGGTCCTTGAAAGAAAAGTTTAACAACTTAAGGAGATCCATGGAAAATTTCAGAAAAAAAGCCCTAAGTTTGATGGAGTAAATTTTCATAGCTGGAAAGAAAAGATGAAGACACATCTATTGTTTTTAAGAACAAGTTATTGGTTGATTACGAAGAATGAGAAGACTATCATTGAGGAAGACAATCTAGAGGTAGGAACTAAAGATGAACTAGATCTATTCATGTGTAACATACTTGCAAGAGAAGCACTTTTATCAGCACTACCAGAGAATGAATATAGTCAGGTAAGATGTTTGAAAACATCTCATGTAATTTGGAAAGCTTTACATTCTAGTTTTGAAGGTGATGAACATGGAAAGAAGGCTAGATTACATAATTGGATTTGTGCATTTGAAGATATCAGAATGATGGAAGATGAATCTATTAGAAGTTATATTGGTAGGATTTTTGAGATTGTGACAGGAATAAAGTCTTGTGGAGGTGATAAGATAGAGAATGAAGTAATATGGAAAATTCTGAGAACCTTGACACTAGTATTCAAACAGACAACACAGATGATTGAACAAGTGATACCTTGTACATCAAAATTTTCAAGAGAGACTCTTCTTGGAAGATTAGAAACAACAGAGATAAACTTGAGATTATCAAGAGAGCTACCTAGAATGGAAACAACATTCAGTGCTCTTAGCATTAGAACTACGAGAAGTACTAGTATGAATGGAGATTATGCCAGCAGTAGCAGATCTGAGGAAGATAAGAAGATTGAAGAAGGTATTGCATTACTTGTAAAAAAAGAACCAGATGGTAAGAAAATCTTTAAATGTTGGACTTGTCAAGAATATTGTCATTTTACATCTAAATGTCCTAAAAGAGTTAAGAAGTATAGAAGCAACTTTAAACCTAGAAGATCTAAAGAATGTTATTATGCAAACGATGAAGATTTTGAAGCAGGAATTGAAAAAAATTTAAGTGACAGTGATAATGATAACTTTGAGGAAATAGGATTTGTAGCAATTAAAGAAGAAAGTTCTGAATCTGATAAAAGGGAAGAAAAAGCATTAGTTTCACAAGTTGAAAAGAAATCTGATTGGATTATAGATAGTGGTTGTTCACATCATATGACTGGAGATAAAAGAAAGTTTGTTAAGTTAGATAATTATGATGGTGGAATTGTTAGGGTTGGTAACAATGCACCTTGTTTGATTAAGGGTATAGGATCTATTACTCTTGATGGAAAGACTAACACTGATGATGTTTACATTGTTGATGAACTAAGACATAATCTACTAAGTGTTGGACAATTGGTTGATAAGGGTTATCAAGTTTGGTTTTCTGAGAAAACTTGTGTGATAAAAGATAAAGATGGAAATCTGATTTTAAAAGGATCCAGAACTAGAGGTAATGTATTTCAGTTGAATCCTACTGAGATAACATGTTTGATAACTAGGATTGATGACAGTTGAATATGACATAAAATTTTTTGTCATATAAACTTTGATAATATTCTCAAGGTGAGCACTACACATGCGGTAAGAGATTTACCTAGAATTATGAAACCTACTAACATGATTTGCAAAGAATGTATGATGGAAAAGCAGTAAAGGAGTTCATTTCCCAATAAGAAGTTCACATTGGTAGAGAAGTTGGAGATTGTTCATACAGACTTGAGTGGTCCTACTAGGACTAGAGGATTCTATGGTGAAAGGTATTTTATGATTCTTGTTGATGATTTTACAAGAATGATGTGGATTGCATTTTTAAAGAAAAATCTAAAGCATTTGATAAGTTTAAGATCATGAAAAGAAAAATTGAGAATGAATCTGGAATGAAGATTAAGTGTCTAAGATTTGATAGAGGTGGTAAATTTACATCTAGAGAGTTTAACACCTTTTGTGAAATGAATGGTATTAAGAGACAAATTTCAGCCCGTAGAACACTAGAACAAAATGGTATTGTAGAAAGAAGAAACAGGTCAATAACTGAAGTAGCAAGAGCTATGTTGTTTGAAAATGATTTGGCTAAAACTTTTTGGAGAGAAGCAGTGAACACAACAATATACACTATGAATAGAGTACAAATTAGAACAGATACAAACAAGACACCTTATGAATTATGGTTTGGACATACACCCTTAGTTAAGTATTTTAGAATTTTTGGAAGTAAATGTTATATAAAGAGAGATGATGATATAGGAAAGTTTGATCCTAGAAGTGATGAAGGAGGGTAAAAGCACAAAGCTGTGTCATGTTTCAGGACAACTTATCAGCATAGCTGAATTTGAGTATTTCTAACTAAAATTATTTTTTGTCAAACATATGGTCTAGCTAGATTCATTCTAGCTAAGTTAGATAAGTTATTCACCTTTTCCAATTGGAAATATCTATTTAAAGCATGTTTTATAACAATTACTAAAGAAATAAAATTATTTCAGAAAAGCGATGTTTCAATGACTCTTACTCTTTTTAGTGATATTTTTTTTCAAATATAAAAATATCCTTTTTTAGAGCACAGAGTCAAGATTATCAGCATATAATTTTTATAATATTTTAATTAGATTTAATATATTATAATTTCAAAATACTCCAAGTAGGTATTTTAACATTCGAGAACAAGATGCTTCAAAAATAGAAAAAAATAGTAAAGCTTATCAAAAAAATTGAAAATTTATATTTAACACTAGAGGAGAGAGTTATCTTCAAGAGTGTGTCATTTATTTTCTAAATGGTGTAGATTTGATAAGGGAAATTTGACGCGAGATGAAAACTGTCGATTTCAGGTATGTTCGACTTTGAGTAGTTATATTAGAGAAAATATACATTGAAAACTAATTTTTCTTCTTTTCTGCACTAGCTATACATTTTATCTATGACATATTTTGAAATCAAAGGAAAAAAATATTATTTGCATATACTTTTTTTTTGGGAACAAGACCCTTGTTTTTCAGCATTTTTTAGCAAGTAAAAAATGGACTTAAAAAATTTAAAAACTATGTGAATTCTTATTCAAAAAAAATTAAAAAAATTATAGGCATAAACTTCATCCACTTTTACACATTTCATTAGTTTACATCATCTCCAAATTCTAAACATAAATGCCATTTTTATGTTGTTAAAGTTAAAAAATTTGTGTGTTGTTGGCCTTTTCCTTTATAAAAGTGTGACACAGCTTTGTACTTTTACCCAGGAATATTTCTTAGATATTCTTTAAAAAGCAAAGCATATAGATGTTCTAACAAAAGAACTAAGACTATTGTTGAAAGTGAAAATGTAAAAGTTGATGAGAAGTTTGAAATTCAGGAAAGAATGCTTGATTATGAATCTGATGGAGAATTATTTTTTGAAACTAACAGTGATTTTCTGAATGAAAGTCATACTAAAGAAGACAGAGAAGAAAATAGAGAAGAAAATAGAGAAGAAAGCAGAGAAGAATCTATAGTCGGAACAAGATCAGTAACTATGACACCTAATAGGTATACTTCAAGACATCACCCTGTTGAGCAAGTTATTGGAAGTTTAGATAGAGGAGTTTTGACTCAAAATAAGGTATATTTATGTTTGATTTCTCAAATTGAATCTAAGACTACTAATGAAGGTTGTGAAGATGAACATTGGATCAATGCTATGAAAGAAGAACTAGAGCAAATTGAAAAAAACAAGACATGGGAATTGGTCCCTAGACCTGAAGACAAGAATGTAATTGGAACAAAGTGGGTATTCAGAAACAAGATGAATGAACAAGGAGAAGTGATAAGAAACAAAGCAAGATTGGTATGTAAAGGATATTCACAACAAGAAGGAATTGACTATGAAGAAACTTTTGCACCTATGGCTAGACTTGAAGCAGTGAGAATGTTTCTAGCATATGCAACTTACAAGAAATTCAAAGTGTATTAGATGGATGTGAAGTCAGCATTTTTGAATGGTGAATTGGAAGAAGAAGTCTACATTGAGCAGCCTGAAGGTTTTCCTTTGACACAAGAAGGAGATATGGTATGTAAGTTAAAGAAAGCTTTATATGGATTAAAACAAGCACTAGAACCTAGTATGCAAGATTGGATAAGTATTTATTGAAATTGGGATTTATAAAAGGAATAGCAGATAGTAACTTATACACAAAAGAAATTGAGAATGGTTTGTTGGTTATAGTTATATTTGTTGATGAAATTATCTTTGGAGGAGAAGATGAAGCTAGTGACAAATTTGCAGATGAAATGAAGACTGAATTTGAGATGAGCATGATTGGAGAAATGAAATATTTTTTGGGATTACATATAGCACAAAGAAAGGAAGGTATATTTGTAAGTCAGACCAACTATTTAAATGAATTATTGAAAAGATTTGGAATGGAAGATTCTAAACCTGTTGGAACACCTATGGTAACTAGACATAAGTTATCTAGCAAAGATGAGACACCAGCAGTTGAGCAGAAAAAGTACAAATCTATGATTGGAGGATTGCAGTTCTTGACACATACAAGACCTGATATAGCACATTCAGTGGGGATTGTAGCAAGATTTCAAGTAGAAGCTAGAGAATCACATTATGCAGCAGTAAAGAGGATACTGAGATATCTAAAAGGAACAATGGATTATGGATTATGGATTATGGTATGAGAATTCTGATGATTTTACCTTATGTGCCTATACTGATGCAGATTGGGGAGGCAGTGTTGATGACAAGAAAAGCACCAGTGGTGGAGCCTTTTTTCTTGGAGGTAAATTGTTCTCTTGGCTAAGTAAGAAGCAGAATTGTACTTCATAAAGCACAACAGAAGTAGAATATGTTGTAGCAGAAAATAATTGTAATCAGATTATTTGGATGAAGCGGATGTTGAAAGATATTGGAATAAAGTTTGATGAGCCTATTGTTATACATTGTGATAACACCAGTACAGTCAGTATGTCAAAAAATCCTATTTTACATTCTAAGACTAAACATATTGAGATCAAGTATCATGTTGTAAGAGAGAAAGTTGCAGAAAAAGAAGTAAGATTGGAGTACATAAGTACAAAGGAGCAGATAGTAGATATATTTACAAAGCCTTTACCTAAGGATACATTTGTGTATTTGAGAGGTATGCTTGGGGTTATGCCCCAACCTATTTTTGAGAATTGATGCAGATGACTGCATCTGTCCAGTGGTATATGAGCCCTATCTTTCTTCTAGATTGGATGTTGGAACTTCCTCTATGGGGGAGTTTATGAGCTGAGTCATGAGGACTCTTGTTATTGTATTCTTCTGAAAAGTGTCTTTTGACATTAAGTTGTTGTTGACTTAGTGATGGAATTTTTGTCATTGATGTCAATGGGGGAGAGATATACATGAAAAACATTGTAGATTGTATGAGAGAGCTGAATAGGAAAATGAAGCAAGATTTGATTTGATATTTTGTAGTGATGTTGCAGTATTAGATTTTTAGAAAATTGGATGTTTTTCATCTATGTTGCCATCAATGCCAATGGGGGAGATTTTTAGGAATGAATGAAAAGTATTTTGGTAGTCATTCTATAGCATTTTTTGTTGCATTCATGACTTGGATTGTCATTGATGTCAACACAGTGATATTCTGGATATTAGTAGGAAAGTAGGTACAATTTTTTTTTGCGCACATGTTGTATTGTAGATTGGCTTTTGCATAGTTGATGGTATGTTCTTTGGTGTGTTATTAACCTATTGTTAACAACATAAAAAAAAATTCATTCATTTGTAAGAGTTATGAGCATTTTGGTGAAAGCAGTGTTTAGATAGTGTTTTTGTGTAGCGATGTTTGAAAATCAGATGATATCTCTTAGCTGGGATAGAATCTGATTTTGCACAGTTAAAGGGATGTTGGAGACTCATTAATGACCAACTAATTTGTAATTATTTGAGTTTGGTATATAAGAAGGAATGTTTTCCTTATTGTAATGTGTACTATGAAGAGTGAGATGTGAATATATGCATGAAGTGAAGAAAAGAGCTAATTCAGTGATGAAGGAAGACTTGTGAGTACAGAGATCTGGAATTGTGATCTTGTGTAGTAGAGAGTGCAGTTGTGGTATAGTGTGAAGGAGGTAATATATTTCATATTATTCTATTGAATAATTCTAAGATCTTTTGGACAGTGGGTTCAGAGATCTTGCCTTGAAGCTATTTGGGCAGTGGGTCCTTTTGTCTTCCATAAACTCTTAACCAGGTTAGAATCTTTTAAAAGGGATTCAAAATCTCCTAATAGGAATTTATATGTATTGAATGTATTTCATAAGACTCCTAACAGGGTCCATCCTCTAATAAGGAACTTTCATATTAGTGCATCATTTTGTGGGCATCATTCCCACCGGGGTTTACTCTTTTCAAGAGGTTCCCTAGTTAACATATCTTGTGTTATTGTGCAATTGTGTATGATTATCTTTCTATGGTTGATTAGTACATTGATTATATTGTTTAAATATTTTGAATGGATAAATTATCTGATAACTAATTCACCCCCCCCCCTCTCAGTTATCTTGGGGATCTTTACTTTCTAACATAACCTGGTCCTAAACACAAGAGATGTGTCTTCATCTTTTCTTTCCAGCTATAAAAATTTACTCCATCAAATTTAGGTCTTTCTTTCCTAAAATTCACCATAGATCTCCTTAAATTGTTAAACTTCTCTTTCAAGGACCTGCCGCTCTGATAGCAATTGTTAGAAAGTAAAGACCACCAAGATAACTGAGAGGGGAGGGGGTGAATCAGTTATCTGATAATTAAACCATTTATCAACAATAACTTAAATATCAACTTCAATAGCTTTAAACCATATAATTAATGTAGTAACCAACCATAGAAAGATAATCATACACAATGACACAATAACACAATATATGTTAAATAGGGAACCTCTTCATCAAAGAGTAAACCCCAGTGGGAATGATGCCGACAAAATGATGCACTACTATGAAATTTCCTTGTTAGAGGATGGACTTTGTTAGGAGTCTTATCAAATTTATTTAGTACATATGAATCTCTATTAGGATATTTTGAATCCCTGTTAAAATATTCTAACCCTGTTAGGAGTTATGGAAGACAGAAGGACCCACTACTCGAACAACTTCAAGGCAAGATCTTTGAACTCACTGTCCAACAGATCTTAGGATTATTCAATAGAATAATATGAAATATGTTACCTCCTTTACATTGTGCCAAAACCACACTCTCTACTACACAAGATCACAAATCTAGATCTTTGTACTTTGCAAGTCTTCCTTCATCACTGAATTAGCTCTTTTCTTCACTTCATGCATACATTCGCATCACAAATTTCACAAATTTATATGACAACTATTACAATCCTCTTATAATAAGAAAAAAATTCCTTCCTTTATACCACACTCAAATAATTACAAATGAGTTGGCATGCAAATACAAAATAATAATTTCAACACGCTACATCAAAATTACATAAAACTATTGGCTTTCAAATACAATAACTTTCCAATTGTGTGACCTCAAAGTTTTTGTTGTGAACCAAGTCACCACCAATGAGTCTCAAACTTCCCTTTAACTGGGTAGAATCAGATTTCATCATGTTTAGGAGATATCCTCCGATTACCAAAAATCGCTACATAGGAATACTGCCAGAATACTACTTCCACCAAAATGCTTATAGCTTTCATGAATAAATGAATTTCTTTTTGCACTCTTAACCATAGGATAATAACACAAAAAATAACATACCATCAATTGGGCATAACTCAATCTACAATATAACATGTGGGCAAAACAAAACTATGCCTACTTTTCTGCTAAACTCTAGGATATCACTATGTTGACATCAATGACAATCATAGTCATGAGTGCAACAACCACTACTATAGAATGACTACCAAAGGATTCATAATTCATTCCTCACATATAGTAGTTTGGAGTCAGTGCACTTGATGGGAAGATCAGAAATTGAATAAGTGTTGAAGACTAGATAGTGTACAGAGTTCTTGAAGCTCAGAGCATCAATGCACGTGCATACAACTGAGTTATGGTGTGCACCATTGAAGTTAAGTTGGTTAGACTATATTCATACTTATTCTATGAGTGCATAATCAGATATGCAAGTATGAGAAAGATACAGACAGTTGAAGTCACACCTCCAGTGTGTGCCAAAGAAGAACCGAGTAAGTAGGTGGTTGTTGGCATTTTGAGTTGCAATTATATTCTAATGATGTAAAGGCTATGCTCCTATTGTAATTATGTTTCCGACATATAAATATGTTTTTATTGTAAACATGCTTGAGCCAATTCATTTGGAAGTGTTGTATGTAATAGGTTTAAGGGCTGACCTAGTTGTTTGTTTTGTATGCGCATATAAATACGAGATGCGCCCATTGTAATAAGTATGGAAGTTGATATAGAGTTGTGATAAGCATAGAAGAAGTGTGCAAAGAGACTATAAGATGTATTAGATCTTTGTAAGAGGTCAAAGCATCAACACATCAAAGGAATTGATTAGACAAGCAGTGTCACAGTGACAGTTCATCCAGTAGATATAGTGTGTATCTAAGATCAGAAGGTTGTAGCCTTCACCACTTAAGCAGTGAGCTCTAGGATAGTGCATCCACACCCCTAATAGGGTTTATTGTAAAAGAATCCTAAAAGGGTCCGAACCTTGACAAGGTCTACTATACTAAACATATTGTAAAGAAACTCCTAACAGGGTTAAGGATCTTATGACAAGGATCATAATACACTAGTGTAGAATATTAGTAGGTGTCATTTCCCATCAAGGTTTTTACCTATTTGGGTTTCCCCTTAACCATATTGGTGTTATGTGTTAATTTCATGTTTCATGTTTATGTGGATGTTCATTTCAGTACTTAAGCATATAAGTTCAGTTTAAAGATTAAGTGAAAAGATAAATACAGTGAACACTGATTCAGCCCCCCCCTCTCAGTATTCCCATTCCTAACAAAAAATACATTAATTTTCAATTCAAAGTTGAGAGCTTAAGAAAGGAAGCTTTGTGATAGGAACAATCAAAATTCTATGATCAAAAGCTTTTAGAAAATGCTGAAATTTTGACCTGCTGCAAAGATGATGCCGACAGAGGCTGAAGATGGTCAAATTTTAAAAATATAAAAAAGACCTAGTTTGGGAAATCAAATTTCCTATTTCCACAAAAAATATTAGCTTTCCACGAGGTGTTTTTATTTTTCGACCAGACCCAAATCTGAAAGTTAGGTAGTTATTTTTTAGTTAGTTTATTATTTTTCAAAATAATTTGTAATAAGGGTGTGTCTTTTCACCCTAAAGAGGTGTGAAAGCCACTCAAACATGTATATATACATAATGTAAAATGAAAAGATAGAATACAATACAAGATATATTTTCATAGAATAGAATTTCATAAACAACTGCAACTATGAACTCTTATGTACCAATTTTTCAACATCAATAAAGATAAGTGCTCTTCTTTTATTTGTGGTTATAAGTTATATGTTTTCAATTAGTCTTTTAGCTATTCTATTAAATAGAGTGTTTCACTGTGTTGAATTCCCTGAGTATCATAATTCAAAATTAATATATACAACTCGAATATCAATTCTTATTGGTCTTTTAATTTGAGTTAAACTCGATAGGATTAGTTGCGTAAATTGATTTGAATTGTGAATCAAGCGGAAGCCTCTGAAATGATGGTCTTGTCTTATTAAAGAAAGTTTTTAAAACCATCTCTAATCGTACGTAGGATTGAATTTTTTTTGACTCTATAGCCCAAGTATTTAGAAGGCATTGATCTAATCATTATTTGGAAATTTTCATTTGGTTCATACTTTGTAGTTTATAGATCATTAAATCATTATTTCAAAAGCATTACTTTTGATTCTTTAGTATAATCCAGTTAGTCAAGTTTTATAGAATACAGATTTTCAGGAGATTAGTTTCTTTCCTCAAAGGATCATTTACCACCTTTGGAGGAATCTTATTTATGTACATATTTGTGTGACATGGAGAATTAAATAGTTCAAAGTGAAATTAGGTCTACCAGCCTTGGCTAAATTATGCCAAAATTATAGAGGTATGAGTGGTGCATCACCATTTTACTTGTTAGTTGGCCAAAAGTGAATCCATCACTTTTGGGCACAAATAGAGGGTAAGATAAAGGACTGAGCCTCAATTATATAGAAATCCATGGCTTGAGGATGCATTGAGAAAAGCCATAAATCACTCTTGATAAACTCAGGTTGGTTTTTGAGCTAACAAGAAATCAAGAATAGATCAACTCATAAAATCATGCAAAAGCACTTTTTAACTTGAAATAGAGTTTAGTTTACTTTTTCAACTCATAATCACATGTTGAGTTTAGAAAGTTAACAAATTGAAATTGACAATTGATTTAAAGTTGACTGCTTTTATGATTGTGCATGATTTAATATGAATAAATTTGAAAAATAAAGTGATTTATTCTCAACTTAATTCACTTTGAATTAAAACAACTGATTCATGGGTTAATCAAGTTTTAAATCAAACTTTTATTCCAAACTATATCATTAAATATTGTTAACTAGATTTAATTAATGAAATAAGAATTTAATCAATTATTTGTAGGATTTTTTATTTATTGTCAAAATTAAATAATATTAATTAGGAATAAATGCAATTAAATCTAATTAAATAATTAAGTGGAAAAATTAAACTTAATTAATCAACTATTCAAAATATTCAACTAATCAAATTTTAGGATAAATATGATTTATCACCAAATAATATTCAATTAGGATAATTAGATAAATTAAGGAATATTCAAGGAATATTCTCGAATGCAGAATTAAGACAAAATTAATTAGGGTTTTGATAAGGTGATGTGTAGATGTGCCTTAGGTTAGGACTTTTATGTCGATTCCGATCGATTTAACAATGTAGGAGGTTAATGAACCTATAGCCCATTTTTGGGCTATTACATTTTGCCCCTCTTTGAATTACTGTGCGAAGCATAGTGGTTCAAAGATTAATCTAGTTTTTATAATGATGTAGACTTAGTTATGTGGTGGAGAAACTAATCCTAAGAGATTAACCAATTCCGAGAGGGAAACTGATTGATAGATTTGAAGATGTTGGTGATTTAGGTCCTCATTGACCAAAGCATCTAGATGATGCTAACTATATCAACAATGAACCAATGATTATGAAGTATCAAAATGCTTGATTCTGAACCTATGATTATGAAGAAATGATTGTCTTGACTCTAGACCTAATTGTCCAAAGGAATCAAAAGGATGCCAAATCTAAACCCTTCAGTTATGAAGAACCAAGGAAATAACACAATTGAACCGATGGTTATGAAGAGGTGATACAATTCACAAGATTAAGATAATACCAGATTGATATGGATCTCGATGAGTCTGATATGCCCCAAGCGACGAGGTCTTTTGATGAATTAGAAACTAGACGTGGCTGTTGTCTTGATTACTGAAAGAAAGATTTAATTTACAAATTTGATTGATGTGCAATACCATGCCCCCTTCGGTATGAAAATTGAAATCTGACAAGAAAAGGCAGCGTTGTATAGTTTAGAAGCATGTTAATTGATTTGAGAAGTGGTTGTGCACATTCAGAGATGCGGTCTACATCGATTGGAGGTCCTAAAGACCAAGTTTGAGTAGGTTTGACCATGAGTTGACCAAGTTGAAATTTTGATAGTTTGATGTAAAATAATCAGTTAAGTTGAAAATTAGATTTCTTTGATGATTAGAAGGTCAATTATGCAAGCAATCAACCGTCTTGGGTCTGAAAATTTTAAATCACAATTTTGACAATGTAAATGATCTCAAATTTTGATTTTGATCCCAAAAATGGATTTAGAACGTCAAAATTAGCTAGGGGTGCCTGCTTGGTGATCTATTAAGAAGACCTTCATGCAATACTCAGTCATTATGATATGTTTAGCATAGTTTTGGAGAATTATCAAGCATCAAGCCTAATTGAAATCATGAGATAAATACAACCATGCAAAGTGCAAAATGAAATGCTGACCTAGGACCTAGGACTTAGTCACTGATCATGTGTTGGTCTTTTTCATCACTGAATTTTTTTTTTAGTTCTTTTCTCTTTTAGGTAACATCAGATAAATCAATACAATGCCCACTAGTTAGACCACCATAGACATATGAATATTGATTTTTGTTTTATTCTATCGGATTTAGATATAAGAACCAAGGCACAAAAGCTAGGATGACCTGAATATCATGTCCATTTTGATATAGAAATTTGTATAAGCATCAAAATATAAACATTGTGATGACCTGAATATGCCTTGTGGACAAACACATCAAGTAGTTGAGAGATCATTCTGAATCCACTGTGAACTACCCATAGTGACCCTTTATTGTTCACAGCCTTGGGTAAGATCTCATTTCACAGTAGGAGTAAGAACTCACTCAAAAAGACAATAGTTAGATCAAACTTCCATGAGGCATCCAGGTATCGATGGTCAAGGTACACATGGCCATCCAATATGTGATGGAGGCACTTATAGTGGACACCAATTCAATCCATAATTTCCAAAGTTTTTAGATTTTCACTCAATGCAGAAAACAAAGAAAAGATTATGCCCCCGGTCATCACTCTCTAAATCCTAGGAAGGACATCATCGAAGAGCTCAAGGGTACATAATATGAAAAAATCTCAATGAAAATCATTAAGCATACAAGGAGATAAAAGCAATGAAGCAGAGATTGGTTTCAGTTTGTTGTTGATGTTTGTTTGTGTTTGATTGCAAAATCATTTCTGGTAAGGAGATAGACACACTAACATAGATGAAGCTTTGGAAGGACCTTGACTAGATGTGACTTGGCTAAGGTATATTGGAGACCATAGGATATGACATTAATTTCCCCCAAGTTTGAAACATTGATAGGATACAAACACTTTTGTTGATTGGTGCAAAGACTAACTTTATTGAAAACATGATGCGAAAGCAAACCGGGAGATATATAAAAACTAAACTAAACTGAAAGTTGGGAAAGACCAAGATTGTGCTGATAGATAGAGCATTTTTGAACAAGTGGCACCCATTTGTTAGGTTTTCACCATCTTGGCATAGATTCTATTTTTTCTACCAAGGCGCCTATTTCTAGGTTTTCACCAAGGAACTTTTTCTTTTTCTTCTTTTTTTGTATTTTTATCTTTTTAATTTTTTTGTACTTTTCCATTTTTTGTATTTTCTTTGTGAATCATTAAGACACCTATTGCTAGGTTTTCACCAAGATGTTCATTTTTTAGGACTTTTTCTGATTTTTATAATTTTTTATGACATTTTTGAATACTAAATGCCTTAAGCATAGAATTTCTTCAGATGGAGAATGTTGATTGGTTTTTGGAGTTGTTCTCCTTCAATTGTTGAGAGTTGGTAGGCTCCAGAGCCAAAAGTAGCAATGATAACAAAGGGACCCAGCCAGTTGGGTTCAAACTTCCCCTTGTGTTCTTGATGTGATTGATTTTTAGGATTTTCTCTCAAGACTAGATCACCAACTTGAAATTCTCTATGTCTGACTTTCTTGTTGTAGCCTCTAGACATTCTTTTCTGATATACTCTAAGATGATCATATGTTGCTTGTCTGCGCTCATCTAGTAGATCAAGTTCTTGCAACCTAGACACTCCGTAGTCATCATCAGTTACTAGACCA
The DNA here is from genome assembly GCA_027943335.1 of Chamaecyparis obtusa. Lineage (NCBI taxonomy): Eukaryota > Viridiplantae > Streptophyta > Pinopsida > Cupressales > Cupressaceae > Chamaecyparis > Chamaecyparis obtusa. Next base: position 2,526,405 of record BSBK01001201.1, read on the forward strand.
TGCATTCTAATTTTTAGTGATGGGATTTCAACCTCAATATGTAGTACCACTTTAGACTGATAAAATAAAGAGGATGGTGTAGCCCCAGTGGGCATTCTGATACTTGTTCTATAGGCCTAGAGAGATGGATTGGTCATGAGATGCCAGTCTCTTCCTATTTTATTAATTGTTTGATGCAAGATTTTCAATAGATTCTTGTTTGATGCCTCTTCTTGTCCATTCCCCTAAGGATAGTAAATGGACGACCAATGTTGTGTTATCTTGAATTTTGGGCATAAGGAATATAGGTCTTTGTTTTTGAATTGGCCACCATTATCTATGACTATTGAATGTGGGATTCCATACCAACAAATGATGTAGTTCATAATGAACATAGAGATTTGCTTGCCAGTTGCTTGAGTCAAAGGAACTGCTTCTACCCATTTTGTAAAGTAATTTGTAGATGTAATGATATGGGTATGTCCATTAGATGAATGTGGATAAATAGCACCTATTAGATCAAATGCCCATTGTTGAAAATGCAATTATGTAGTAAAGGGAATAAGATATCTCCTTGATGCATGAATTAAGTTTCCATGTACTTGACACTTTTGACAGTTCTTAGCATATGTGATAGCCTCTTTTTCCATTGCAGACCAATAGTACCCAACCTTAATAAGTTTTTGAGCTAGTGTTAAACTATTGGAATGTGATCCACATATAATGTCATGGACTTCCTCTAATGTACATTGAGACTCTTCACATTCTAAACACCTAAGAAGTGTACCATCTAGACTCTGTTTGTATAGATCATTACCAATGATGACATACTGTGATGTGATCTGGATAAGAAATCAATTTTCATGGCGGTTGAAGGTATCAGGAATGATTTGGTCTTTAAGGTAGGAGTATAGGATTTCATATCTAGAAGAATCATGACCAACAATAATGTAGATCATCCAGGTTTTAGGGGAATCATATGCAGGAAATGACAATGCTTCCACTAGGAACTCATAACATAGCTCATGTTCAGGATGCTATAGTAGATATGATAGCATTTCCATAGCATCATCAGCCTTGTTCTCCATTCTAGGAATCTACTCAAACATGATAGATATGAAATATTTCTTTAAGTCATCTACCGTGTGTTTGTATGGAACAAGCTTCTCATCTTTTGTCTGGTATGGATCATTGACTTGGTGTATGACTAGTTGTGAATCTCCATGAATCTAAAACTCTATTACTTGCCACTCAATTGCTATCTTCATGCCATTAAGTAGAGTTTCATATTACACAATATTGTTTGTGCAAGGAAATTTTATTCTGAATGCTTTAGGTATTGAATAACCTTATGGTCTTATGAATAATATGCCTGCTCTAGACCAATTTTGTGTGTAAGATCCATCAAAGAAAAGACAACATGTCCTAGAAGATATGTGAATGATGGATGAATTAGGAAATTCCATCTATAATGGTGTATCATGAAACAATGGTGCTTTAGCCAATTGATCTGCAATGACTTGGCCTTGAATAGCTTTTCTCTCAACATATTCTATGTCAAATTTTCTCAATAGCATCACCCATTTAGCTAGTCTACCTATGAGGGAAGGTTTTCTTAGTAGGTACTCTAGTTTATCAATCTTAGCTATTAGTTGTGGTGTGTGAGCTAACATGTAATGTCTCATTTTTTGTGATGAAAGATCACAACTAGACAAGCTTTCTCAATCATTGAATAATTCTCCTCGTATGCTACCAATGTTCTGCTGATGTAATAAATAGCTCTCTCTTTCTTTTTCTCATCATGTTGTGCTAGTAATGCCCCCAATGATGTATCTATGGTAGAGACATATAGAATCAATGGCTTCCCCTAAATAGGAGGCATCAGAATAGGAGGATTGGATAGATATTTCTTGATATGATTGAAATTCTTTTCACATTCCTCGTTCCATGCAAAAGTCACACCCTTATGTAATGTCTTTGTGAAAGGTTGTGATATGTCTGCTAGCTGAGATATGAAACATCTAATTGATTGCACTCTTCCTTGTAAAGTTCTCATTTGACTGATATTTTTGGGAGGTTGCATCTCCATGATAGCTTTCACTTTAGTAGGATCTACTTCAATGCCCTTTTTTGAAACAATGTAGCCTATAAGCTTTCCAGAAGTGACACCAAAAGAACACTTTTTAGGGTTCAATCTGAGACTAAAATTCTTCATTCTATTCAGTATTTTACTCGAATCATTCAAATGTTCTAATCTTATCATAGACTTAGCTAAGGTGTCATCAACATAGTCTTCCATAGTTCGATGCATCATATCATGAAAGATAGATGTCATAGCCCATTGATATATAGCACCAGAATTCTTAAGACCAAATGGCATGACATTCCAACAAAAAGTACCCCATGCACATGTAAAAGCTATTTACTCTTCATCTTCTAGAGCAATTTTGATTTGGTTGTATCCTGAGAAACCATCCATTAAAGAATACATTTCAAAGCCCACAGTCATATCCACTATCATATTGATGTTTGGTAGTGGAAAGTTATCCTTAGGGCATGCTTTGTTTACATATCTAAAGTCTATGCATACTCTAATAGATTTGTCTAGTTTTGAAACTAGAACAATTTTGGAGATCCACTTTGCATAGTCTATGACTTGGATAAATACGGATTTGAGTAAATTTTCTAGCTCAGCTTTGACTAGGAGTGCAACATGTGGATGCATCTTTCACAATTTTTGTTTAATAGGTTTGAATTCTATAGCTATAGAAATATGATGCATTATCAAATTTAGATCTAACCCTGACATATATAAATATTTCCAAGAAAAGTTGATCTTCTTTTCTGTCAAGAAAGTAGTGAATGCTTGTTTCTCTTCCTCTGATAGGGATTGTGCTACATGAATCAGTTGTTGTTCCTTTGGTGTACCCAAGTTGATAGATTGAGTGGGTTCTATCAATACTGGAGATATTTCCTATAAATGACTTGGAAGGACATAAAATATCTCATCCTTAGGCACCTCAGAGAGGTTTTCACCTTCAGATACATCTTTGGTTTTTACTATTTTAGGTTTTGAGACTGCCACAAAGTAGTTTTCACCCTCATAACTCTTTTTCTTTATGCGTTTGTTTTTCTGATTGAGATATTTGATATCTGAATCTATCATGCTAATGCTAAGTTCACTAATGGAAGTTGTCATAGGTTCCACTGCATTGAGGTAGCAAGCAAGGACATAGTCAAACGGGAAGGTGTGGATATCTCAGTTTGGATTGGTAGTTGTTTGGTCTATAAGCTCTAGCTGTTGGATAGTCAATGTAGGAGAGGATTGGGAAATGGTGTTCACACATATGGTGTTTTCATCATTGGTCCTAACCTAACTCTTGAGTTCAAAGGTGCTATTACTACTCAAAATGTTCAATTCACGAATAGTTTCAATGTCATTATTGGATTCTACTTCAGCCATAGGTGGATCAGACATGCTAAGTTCATCATTTCGTTCTAGACTGACATTAGTTTTAGGTGAAGATTGGTGAATGACATCAATGTTTTTTTTAGTGATAAGCTCATCTTCTTCTGGAATAACTCCCCATTCATAGTCATTTGATTCTTCATCTAGATCTCTGGGAAATATGAGAACATGTGTATATTCAGGATGAATCCCCCAAGTAAGATTGCCTTCAGATTCTGAGCAGAATTCATATTCATGGAGTCTATTTTAGAATCACTATTGTATCCCAAGTGTTCAACTATTATGGTTGATTTTCCTTCTTCTTGTTTAGTTGTAGGTTCTTGTGTATCTACTACATTGATATTCTCCTTAGGTTTTTCTTCATCCTTAAGAAGATCTAGTATTTCTTTTGGTAAACATTCATAAGGAATACGATCAATGGTGTTTGAATCATCACTATCTAATTGTGGTATTTCCTCCTCTACCTGAGTTTCTATTGATGGTTCAATTTGCTCCAAGACATGTGGAGAATTTTTACTGAGATGAAAAGGCTTCTTTTGATATCCCAGGTCTGTAGTATCTTTTGTCATCCTTCCACAGTGTTCAACTAGTTTTATAATTCCTTTGCATCTTGTTCCTAGAGGTCCTTTTCTAGTGTATTCCATTTTAGACATGAGTTTATGACCTCGTCCATAATATTTGACATGGATTTTAGGTGTTTTAGAGTCACACTTCTAAACTGTCTGGGATTGAGACTCATCTTTGTATAACCATGCTAGTATAGCTTCTTCCTCATCAGATTCCTCCTTGGACACTTTTTCTATGATAAAAATTCCATTAAATATGACTTGGGATTCTTTAGCAATAGGTTTCACCTTGTCTGAAGGTTGTCCATAAGATTTTGGGGACAATGAGAGAGATGTGAGAGATAGGACTGGTTCCATTGTGTATTCTCCCATACCTATGGCCTTGATTTTGACTTCTTTGGAAATGTCCTCCATCTTGGATGTAGATGTAATGTCTGTTTTCTTAGTGAAATATTCTCTATTATGTGGAACAAGTTTGTCAACACTTTCTTTCAAGGCATTGCAAGATGTGGATATGTCAGCTGGGATTGTTACCTCTACTCCATCATAAGGAAACTTCATGAATTGATGTTATGTTGATGGAATATCTTACATTTCATGTATCCAAGGCCTCCCTAGAAGAATATTGTAAGCCAATGGAAGATCTAGAACTTGACAAGTGATCATTCTTTGATAACTGGTCATGTTCTGATAGGTATGACAATTGTTCCTTTGGAAGATCTTTCTTTCTCATCATATGCTTTTATAGTTATCTTCTTTTTAGGATCAATAACATCTTTTGATAATCACAATTGTGTGACCAATTTGTAGGAACAGGTGTTTAGACCAGCACCTCCATCTATCAATAGAGATTTGACACGACGGTTTTGGATCAAGACTTCAATGTGCAAGGGCTGGTTATGAGGATGACTCAATGAATTTTCATCTTCCTCTGAAAAGGAGATATACTAGGGTGATGCTAGATGACCAACCATATTCTAAAATCTATCTAGATCATAATTTTTAGGAACATTGGAACTGAGTAGAGCTTTATCCAAAATAGCCCTATGAGTAGGAGATATTTGAAGCAACTCAAACATGGATATTTTAGCATTGGTATGCTGGAGTTGTTGGACAATACTGTATGACATTGCTTTGGTCTCTTTAGGAGTTGATTTTGAGGCATCCCTCTATTTAGAAGTAGATAAAAGATTGAAAGGCATCTTAGGGGTTTTTGATGAACCCAAGTTTTGTCCTTGTAGGTGTACCTGAGGTTGGGATTGAGTTACTACATTTGCTAATTGATTATCTCTATTCTTTTTCACAATAGTGATGACATTGCAATGTTTAGATAGGTATGGTTCAACCATGTTTATGACATCATTGTTTCTAGAGTAGGTGTAATTGACCTTAGCACGCATGTTAGGCTTAGAAGATGAATCTCCTTGATTATGCTTTTGAAATGGTTCCGTGAATGTTGTATGATCATTTTTGGTTTTATGATTGTCAATTACAATTTCTCCTTCATCAAATTTTTCTTGAATGAGATGTTTTAAGCACATGCAGTTATTAGTTTTATGACCTTTGTTTCAATGGAATTCAAAGAAATCAGTTTCTTTCCACCATTTAGGTTTAACCTTAGGATCATATGGTTTTATCTCAAGTAACATGTGTTGGAGATTTGCCAACAGGCCAGTACTGAATGTATGTTTGTTATTGATGAAAACATATAGAAAGTAGCATGCATGGAAGTCTTATGTAGTAAGATTTTAGTATATGTAGCATGGACATGATATCAGTATGATATCATGGGTGCAGAGGTTAACTGTTAGTATAGATAGTTATATAGCAGTTGGTGTCAGTAGTGTTCCTGACAGAGTAACACACAATGTTCTATGTATTGTTGTTCGTGTAGTTATCATGGAGCCTTTCATGCTTAGATATATGTTGAAGACATGTTAGTGATGTTTTAGTTATGGATGCATAGTTTTTTGATGAGTAGAAGTGAAGTTATGTTGTCACTATTCGCCAGCAGCAATTTCTTGTGTTTGTTTAGGAGAGCCGATAGAGATTTTATTGGTTCTTGAGTTGCACCTATTTTTAGGGTATGCACCCTTGGATTTAAGCTTAGAGGAGAGTTATTGATGGTTTGTTAAGAGCACATGAGTTAGTTCAGCTTACAAAAAAATTTATAGTTGTTTTGGTAGAGTCAACAATGTGTAGCGTGCATCTATAATTATCTTATTGGACAGGTCCCAGAATGTGTTGCGTACATAGTAGAGCTGACAAAATGTTTATTAAAGTTTTTTATGGTTGCTCTAATATGATTTCAAGGTGGTTCTAATAGGTTTATTTGATTATATCATTTGGATGAAAGATATTTATAGACAGTCATTTGTGATTTGTCATTAGAACTGATCCAGAGAGAAGGTCAAAGTGTAGTTCACCAAGATCTAAATATAGTGTGTATCTATTATTAAGAAGTTTGTAGCCTTCACCCATTTGAGTAGTTAGCTCTTAGATAGTGTTTCCTCTCCCCTAAGAGGGAAAATTGTAAAAGACTCCTAACAGGGTCTAACCCTTGACTAGGTCTACTGTACTCGATATATTATAAAGCTACTCCTAACGAGGTAAAGGATCTTCTAACAAGGATCATTATACACTAGTACAAAATATTAGTGGGTATTAAGTCACATTGAGGTTTTTACTTATTTGGGTTTCCCTGTAACCAAATATTGGTGTTTTGTTCATGTGTTCTTTCATTGTGTTTAAGCTTATGTTTAAGTATACTTAATTTGATAAAGAATTGGATCTTGTAGATAACTGATTCACCCCCCCCCTCTCAATTATCTCTTGGGACTATTCCTAACAATTGGTATCAGAGCCAAGTGCCTCAGAGAGAAAGTTTAACAACTTGAGGTTGATCAGATGGTGTCCTTTAGGAAAGAAATTTCTAAGTTCGATAGAGAGAATTATCTTGATTGGAAGAACAAGATGATGACTCATTTGCAGTGCATTGGTTTTGAAGTTTTTGATGTAACTATCAAAGTAGCCAAGATACCTACCCTAGAAGACCTTGCATAGGAAGATGCTATTGATAGACAAAAGGAATTTTTCATCAAAATTCTATAGCTAAAGAAGCCCTTATAAGCACCCTATCTGATGGAGAATTTTTAGAAGTACAAAAGGTAGATACAGCCCACAAAATATGGAAGTAGCTAGAAGACATATTTGAAGGAGACAAACAAGCAAAGGATGCACATAGAAAGACATGGAAGAAAAGGTACAATGCATTAGAGATGCTTCCTGAAGAAAATATCAGAGCTTAAAATCAAAGAATAAATGAAGCAGTTGCTAGAATTAGGAACAATGGTGGAGAGATTTCAGAAGAGGACATTATGGACAAGTTAATGACTACTCTCACTCTTGAATATGAAAGAAAGATCAAAATCCTTGATGAGACCATGCAAATTACATCAAATTTCAAGAAAGAGAGCTTGATCAGCAAAATATCAACTTTTGAGATTTCAAGATTGAAGACAGAACCAAAGAGTGAGACAACTTTCAAAGCAATAGTTCATGGTAAGAAATATGCAAACACTTCTAGTAATTTTGATGATGATGATGAAGAGAAAACATTAGATGATTTCATTTCTATGATTTCCAAAAGAGAAAAGAAAGGAAAAGGAAAATATGAAGGTTAATTACAATTTAAGTGCTTTTCATGTAATAAGATCAATCATTTTGCATCTAAGTGTCCCACTAGAGATGGAAAATTTAAAAAGGATTATAAGCCTAAGTATTCTAAGGAATGCTAATATGCTGGAGATGGAGTTTTAGTTGAAGAATCTGGTGAAGAAGAAATTGGATTCATTACTATTATAGACAAGATGATTAACAAGACAATTCATGAAGATAAGAAAGAGAATCAAGAGCTAGCATTGATTTCACAAGCTGACATAAGAACAAACTAGATTATAGATAGTGGTTGTTCACATCACATGATAGGTGATAAAGACAAGTTTGTTCATTTAGAAAAATACAATGGAGGTATGGTCAGATTTGGAGACAACACTCCTAAACCAATAGTTGGGAGAGGAGCCATCACTTTGGATGGAAAGAACAGTACTGATGATGTTCTTTATGTTGATGGTTTGAAACACAACCTTCTCAGTGTTGGACAATTACTTGGAAAAGGCTATCAGTTGGAGTTTAAAGATGAAAAATACATGATTAACAACAAACATGGTGTTATGATTGCATCAAGCTCAAAGACAAGAGGTAATGTTCTTCAACTCAATTCAGAAGCAAGTTGTTTTGTTGCTAAAGTTGATGATAGTTGGTTGTGGCATAAAAGACTATTTCATATCAACTTTGATAACATAGTAAAGATAAGCAGTGTTAAAGTAGTAAGAGATCTACCTAGCATTGCAAAGCCAGTTGATACTATATATAGGGAATGTGTGATGGGGAAGCATGTGAGAAATTCATTTAGGAGCAAGTGGAATTCAGCAGAGAACAAGTTGGATTTGATTTGCACAGACCTATGTGGTCCAACTCAAACAAGATCATACTATGGTGAAAGGTATTTCATTTTGTTTGTTGATGATTATACTAGGATGATGTGGGTTGCATTCTTGAAAGATAAGTCAGAAGCATTTGAGAAATTAAAAATATTCAAAGCTAAGGTTGAGAATGAAACTAAAGATAAAATGTTTGAGATTGGATAGAGGAGGAGAATTCATCTCTGATAGATTCTATGAGTACTGTGAAGAACATGGCATAAAGAGATAGTTAAGTGCACCTAGAACCCCTTAGAAAAATAGAATTGTAGAGAGAAGGAATAGGATCATTCTTGATACAGTGCGCACCATTATGATAGAAGGGAAAGTTGCACACACCTACTAGAGAGATGTAGTCAATGCAACAGTCTATACCATCAATAGAATTCAATTAAGGCCAGGTGCTGAAAAAACACCATATGAGCTATGGTTTGGTAGTGTTCTCACAGTAAAATACTTCAAAATCTTTGGAAGCAAGTGCTGCGTGAAGAGGGATGAAGCAGTGGGCAAGTTTGATGCAAGAAGTGATGAAGGTATTTTTCTTGGTTACTCTACTAAAAGTAAGGCTTATAGATGTTTCAATTTAAGATTGAAAAAGATTATTGAAATTGCTCATGTAAAGATTGATGAAAAGTTTATGATTCAAGAAATATATCATGATTACTCACCCATTATTGAAGAAGAACCTAGACCCTCCACTAGTGAGACAGTTATTCAGGAAATGTTTGACAGTATTGATGTGTTATTCAATGACCCTAAGACAAGTGAAGAAAATACCCCTAAGGCTAATGAGTCAACATCACCTAAAGTTCCAAAGTTGACATCAAGAAATCATTCCAAGGTAGACATCATTGTAGATCAGAGTAGCAAAGTCTTAACAAGATCATAAGAAAAGAACTCAGCTAGCAGTGAAGTGGTATGTTTACTATCTCAGATTGAACCTTTAAGTGTTGAAGATGCTTGTAATGATTCAGATTGGCATGATGCTATGAAAGAAGAACTTGATCAGATTATTAAGAATGACACTTGGGAACTAGTCCCAAGACCTTGTGACAAGAATGTGATTGGAACAAAGTGGATATTCAGAAACAAGATGAATGAATATGGTACAATAGTAAGAAATAAAGAAAGATTAGTATGTAAGGGATATGCACAAAGAGAAGGCATTGATTATTCAGACACATTTGCACCTATGAGAAAATTAGAAGCGATTAAGTTGTTTCTAGCCTATGCTACATTCAAAAAATTCAAAGTTTATCAGATGGATGTCAAGTCAGCATTCCTGAATGGAGACTTGAAAGAAGAAGTATACATTGAGCAGCCAGAAGGATTCACCTTATTAGACAGACCTGATATGGTATGAAGATTAAAGAAGGCCCTCTATGGACTTAAGTAAGCCCCTAGAGCATGGTATGAGAGACTAGATGGATACTTAACAAAGATTGGATTCAAGAAAGGAGCAGTAGATTGTAATCTATTCATTAGAGAGACATATGAAGGTTTACTACTTGTAGCTATATTTATTGATGACATTATCTTTGGAGGTAATGAAAAAATCAATGTTGAATTTGCCAAAGAAATGGAGAATGAGTTTGAGATGAGTATGATTGGTCCTATCAATTACTTTTTGGGACTAAATGTGCAGCAAATAGAAAAAGGAATTTTCATTAATCAATCAAAGTATGTGAAAGAGATACTGAAGAAATTCAAGATGGATGATTACAAGCTAGTAGGAACCCCTATGATCACTAGATGCAAGCTTAAAAAAGAATATGACTCACCAGCAATAGATATAACATTGTATAAGTCTATGATTGGTAAACTCATATATCTTACTTAGAGTAGACCTGATATTTCCAATGTAGTTGACATAGTTGGAAGATTTGCAGCAGAGCCTAAACAAAGTCACCTCATGGTAGTAAAAAGAATATTCAGATACTTGCAGGGCACTATTTATTATGGTCTATGGTATCCTAATTCAAAAAATGTTGAGCTTCATGTGTACACTGATGCAGATTGGGCAAGATGTGTTGATGATAGGAAGAGTACTTTAGGTGGAGCAGTATTTCTCGGTGATATACTTGTCACTTGGACAAGCAAGAAACAAAATTTTATTTCTTGATCAACAAAAAAAGTGGAGTATGTTGTAGCATCCTTGAATTGTTCTACAATTATTTGGATCAAGAAGATGATAAAGGATTTTGGAATTTAGATTGATTATCCTATTGTTATTCACTGTGATAACACTAGCACTATCAATATGTCAAAGAACCCTATGATGCATGCAAAGACAAAGCACATTGAGATCAAGTATCACTTCCTAAGAGAGAAAGTGGTAGAGAAAGAATTCAAGTTGGACTATGTGAGTACTAAAGATCAGTTGGCAAATATATTCACAAAGCCCTTGCCTAAGGATACTTTTGAGTATCTCAGGGAGAAGTTGGGAGTCATTCCCTTCCCTAATTTTGCTTAGAAGAAAGAAGGAAAGGCAGTAGTCCTCAGGGACTGGTGGAAGGTTAACTACTCTACCTTAGTAGTAGTACTGGTGCTTAAAATGAATGGTGCTGTTTGCCATTGATGTCAAATGGGGATTAATATATAGAGTCATGAAAAATAGGAGTAATATACTAAGGGGGAGAAACATTCAGTTATGACAATAGTACAGTTTAGGAAATGGAGAATATTAGAAAATATTGCAGTAGATGAAGCATTAATCTTTAGGGGAGTTTTTGATGAGGAAATGGAGAATGTTATAAAAGAAATGTTCATTTTTGTTGTTGGTGGTTTTTCATTCCACATGTTGCCATCAATGCCAAAGGGGGAGATTGTTGGAGATTTGGTAGCACACCAGTACTAACTATATGTTTTTCATTGATGATAACATATGGAAAGTAGCATGCATGGATGTCTTATGTAGTAAGCTTTCAATATATGTAGCATGGACATGCTATCAACATGATATCATGGGCACAAAGGTTAACTATTAATATAGGTAGTTATATAGTAGCTCATGTTAGTAGTGTTCTTGACAGAGTAACAGACAATGTTCTATGTATGGTTGTCCATAAAATTATCATGGAGCCTTGTACACTTGGATATATGTTTAAGACATGTTATTGATGGTTTAGTTATGGACACATAGTTTTTTGATTAGTAGAAGTGAAGTTATGCAGTTGCTATTCACTAGCAACAGTTTCCTATGTTTGTTTAGGAGAGCCGATAGAGATTTTATTGGTTCTTGAGTTGCACCTATCTTTAGGGTATACACCCTTGGATTTAAGCTTAGAGGAGAATTATTGATGTTTGGTTAAGAGAACATGAGTTAATTCAGCTTACAGAAAAAGTTCCAGTTGTTTTGGTAGAGCCAACAGTGTGTAGCATGCGTCTACAATTATCTTATTGGATAGGTCCCAGAATGTGTTGCATACATAGTAGAGCCAACAAAATGTTTATTAGAGTTTTTTATGGCTTCTCTAATATGATTTCAAGGTGGTTCTAATAGGGTAACTTGATTATATCATTTGGAGGAAAGATATTTATAGGCAGTCATTTGTGATTGCTTGAGCGTGGTTCATAGTTGTTTAAGCAGAGAAGGGAAAAGTGTGCAAAGTGTTGTGCCATCAGAAGAAGGTCTATGTGATGAAGTAAAGTACTTGTGCTATTCATTGGAACTGATCTAGATAACAGGTCAAAGTGCAGCTCACCAAGATCCAGATATAGTGTTTATCTATTATTCATAAGGTTGTAGCCTTCACCCGTTTGAGCAGTGAGGTCTTGGACAGTGCATCCTCTCCCCTAATAGGGACAATTGTAAAAGACTCCTAATAGGTTCTGACCCTTGACTAGGTCTACTATACAGATCTTCTAACAAGGATCATTATACACTAGTATAGAATATTAGTGGGTATCAAGTCCCACTAGGTTTTTTACCTATTTGGTTTTATCCATAACCAAAATATTGGTGTTGTGTTCATGTGTTCTTTCATTTTGTTCCTACTTATGTTTAAGTATACTTAATTTGATAAAGAATTGAATCTTGTAGATAACTGATTCACCCCCCCCCCACCCCTCATAGTTATCTCTTGGGACTATTCCTAACAACATGATGATTTTGTTTTCCAATAGCGTTTTCATGGAAGATTCTAAGGACTCACTCACAGGAGTGAACTCGCGCTTTGGCTTTGTAACCCATGGTTTATAGTCATTAGACTTTTTAGCAGATTCAAATGCCTTTTTTTCATAAGCTTTTATGGCTTGAGTGCCCATGGTGAGATTGAATGCAGGTGCCTTTGATGGAGCACTGATGTGATTGACGATACCATCTATCACAACATTCTTGTTCTTGTTCCAGAATTTGAATTTGTCTTCATTATTGGAACTAGAACCAGATTCATACTTGCTATCTTTGTTAATCGATATGTCTCCCTTACGAGAAGGCACATTTTCAATTTTTATGGCATTTTCTACCATTTTCTCAAAAGAAGTATGATTTTGCATTTGCAGATGATAATTGAGTTCCAAAATTAGATTGCTGATGAAGATTTTGAGTTTTTTAGTTTGTCAAAAGGATCTAGCATAGAGTGAAAAATTCATCCTCCATCGCTTGAGGAAAGTTAGGAAGGGTTCTCCTAGCTTTTGTTTCAGATTGTAGATATTGATCATAGTGACTAGATGTTGAATATTATAGGAGTATTGTTGGTAAAATAGTTTGATCAACTCCTCAAAGTTCTTGACTGTTTGAGGCATTTTAGAGAGAAAATGAATGGCTGATCCTCCTAGAGATAGAGGGAAAAGATGCATTAGGTAGGTTGTTTCATGCATGAACTCCATAGATTGAGTACAAAACTCTCTGACGTGATCTTGGGGATAAGATTTTCCATCATACTTATCATATTTTGGTATGTCCACTCTTTTTGGGAATGGTGGAAGGTACAAGTTTTTATCAAATGGAAAGGGGTATAGAGCCGCCATAGAAAATTCTTTGGGTTCTTTCTCTTTTTCCATCTTGTTTAACTTGACTTGTATAGCATGCATCTATTTCATCATGGCTCTGATAGGAGTTTCTTCATCTTGAGTGATAATATCTTCAACATTATAGTTTGGAGGAATTTTGGCTCCTTGTTGAGCTAATTCTAAGAAGTAGGTTTCTTTTTCTTCTTGTAAGAAATGTTTCATCATTTTTCGAAAGTCATCATCATTTCTATACCACTCGATATCAGATGGTGTTGGTTAGGGATCCCTGCCATGATTAGAATGATGACCTTGGGAACCTTGGTTTCCTCCTCCTTGAGACATGGTGTTGTTATGAGGACTACCAGGGATTGATTCATGTAGCATTTGTTGACTACCTTTGTGAACTGACATAGGAGGGGTGACATAACCACCTTTCAAGTAAATGTTGCCAACAACATCTTCTCCAAATAGATTAGTGTTGTAAGGCTGATGAAATGTTTGAGAAATCACAGAAGATGCTATTGAAGAGAGTCTGGGTTGTTCTCTTTTTTTTCTTTGTGAGGAAGCTCTATTTTCCACCATTAACCTTGGGTGAATAAAAAGAGAAAGATTAAGACAACTGAAGAATGACTTGGTTCAAGAAGATTGAATGATGCAACCTTGTCAAGATTGGATTGGTTAACGATTAATTTGGATGTAAATGAAGGATACTATGCCCTAGATGTATGGGTAGATGCCCAAAAGATGATGGAAACGAGCTCACAACACTTAGCCATTTTGAGGATTGATTCTGAAGGTGATGTTGACAAGGTTTTTGTTAGGAATGGGAACACTGAGAGGGGGGGGGTGAATCAATGTTCACTATATTTTAACTTTATACTGAAATTAAATGCTGAAGTACTAAATTAAACATTCACATAAACATGAAACATGAAATCAACACATGAGACCAATATGGTTACGGGGAAACCCAAATAGGTAAAAACCCTAGTGGAAATTGACACCCACTAATATTCTGCACTAGTGTTTTGTGATCCTTGTTAGAAGATCCTTAACCATGTTAGGAGTTGCTTTACAATGCTTTAAGTATAGTTGACCTTGTTAAGGGTTAGACCCTGTTAGGATTCTTTTACAATAGTCCCTATTAGGGGAGAGGACGCACTCTCCTAGAGCTCACTGCTCAAGTGGTGAAGGCTACAACCTTCTGATCTCAGATACACACTATATCTGTTGGATGAACTATCATTGTGACACTACTTGTCAAATCAGTTCCTTTTATGTGCTGATGCTTTGACATCTAGAAAAGCTCTAATACATCTTGTAATGTCTTCACACACTTCTACTCTACTTATCACAACTCTCTATCAACTTCCATATCAAATACAATGGGTGCATCTTATATTTATACGCACATACAAAATAAACAACTAGGTTGGCCCTTAAACCTATTACATACAATGCTTCCAAATGAATTGGCTTAATTGTACTTTAAAAAAAACAAGTATACATGTTAGAAACCTAAATACAATAGGTGCATAGCCTTTACAACATTACATTATATCCACAAACCAAAATACTAACTATCGACTTCATGTTTTGTTCTTCTCTGGCACTCACTGGCTATGCAACTTCAATTGATTGTAACTTTCTCATACTTGTACATCTAATCATGCGCTCATAGACTAAGCATGAATATAGTCTAACAAACTTAACTTCCAGGGTGCATACCATAATTCTTTTGTATGCACATGCACTGATGCTCTGAGTTGCAGGAACTCTGTACACTGTCCAGTCTTCAACACTTAACCGAATTCTGATCTTCTCATCAAGTGAGCTAACTCCAAACTACTATATGACTTTGTTTCCATAATGAAAACACTATATCAAGTCATATACATTAGTATAGACAACTTTCCAACAATCTCCCCCTTTGTCATTGATGGCAACAAAGGAATATGGCCAAGTTTCTAACTATCCTTAATACAAAAAACTTTTTGTCATCTATAAATATACTTATATCTTCCTATAAATATTATGATCCATATTCTATACACAACTCCCCCTTTGAAATTAATGACACAGGTGTTAGAAAAACTTTATCTATACATACTTACTAGGGAAAACATCCAAATATGCAATCTTTAGGTTCTAGATCTGCTTCTTCCAAAATGAGATCAAAGAGTTTACTATCTGGAGATGGTTGCATAATGCATACTGAAGCTTCTCCATTTTCTTCAAATCTGTGGAAGGACCTTGATCATAGGTTATCATAGTGGCATCAATCTCTTTGATGTTCTGATTTAGAATGTCTAATGAGGGTGCAAGGGCATTCCACAATTGAGTCTATCTAGCCCTTAACTTTGTCATCTATTTTTCTGCCTTCTCAATTTTGTCTAATTGATCTTGGTAGACATTAGTGAATATGTTCACATCTGTGGATGTGTCTTTCACTAAACTCTTCACTTGCTCAATCATAGCTTCTACCTCTTTTATTTTCTTGAAATGAGCATCAGTAAGCTTATCTTGATCCATGCATTCTGCAATGATTTTTTTTCCTTGATCTACAAATTCTTTCAAGGATATTTGACCAGTCTTGAGTGAACTAAGGTCAAGTGCAAAGTTTTTCACCAATTCATTCAGTCTTTTCTTCAGATACTTTTCTTTGCAACTAGGGATGTAGATTCTTCAAGGCTTGAGAAATTGCTTTTGAAATGTGAGATGACTATACTCAAATCATCAACCGAGTGTATCTTTGACACTTTCTTGTCCTTTGGTAATAGATTGTTCAAAATGTTTATTGATTCTACTAGGAGGGGATTCCTCATCACTTTCTTTTCTTTGGCTTTCTCCATAGCCAAGATGCTGAACTTAATTAGGTCTTCTTCTCTCCATGAGTCCAAACTGGATGTGTCAGGTGTCAAACTTGACAATAATGCGGCAAAAGGAGTGATGGGAGTGTTATCCATCACTTCTTGTTTTACCTTGACTAGTTCAACTGATGGTTCATTATTCTTTTCTTTTTCTATTTCTTTTTGTTTCTTCTTTTTTTTCTATTTTTTATTTTTCTATTTCTTTTTCTTCCATCTTTTCTTCATCTTTCTCATCTATTATATTTTCAATCAATACCTCTTCTTGATGAGTGTGAGGTGTGTCACTGCATAACATTTTAGCTTCTTTTGTGCTCACAAAAGCTTCCTCAAACTTTTCCAAGTCATTGTCTATGGCCACCATGGCTATCTCTACATTATTAATGATAATGGTGCTATCCTTGATTGACCCTGTCATGGGTGTAGAATTAACTAACTCTATTTGTGCTTCCACTGCAGGCCTTGAATCTTGAGGACTTGTAGTTTGTACCTTGATGTTCTCTGACCCTTTGGTAACCATTGTGGGTACATGTGATGTGGGTGCAATAGGTGGATACATGTTTCTGTTCATAAAAACCTTCTCAAAGGCTTTCTCTATTTCTTTGGCAACTAACTCATAATTTTTATCCATTATATTCAGAGTTCTTGTCTTGGTTCTAAGGTGAGGCTTCACCAGATCTAACATAAAATTATTTTCTTGTAGCTCACATATAGGAAGAGTTTCATCTAAGATCTTTTCCCTTATCCACAGATCTTATTCAATAGCCTGTCTCTTTTGGAATTCTAGGATATTCCATACATTGTCAGGGATCATTTCTTTTAGTTCCAAGACTGTTGTCTTGATGTTGATCATGTGCTTTATGATCATGCAATGAATTTCTGATTTGTTTATTTCACTATATTAATCATAAAACTTCTTTACTTGATCAATTCTTCCTTCATCAATCATTCTGGCACTTAGCACACTAAGACTAGGTTTGAAACTTACTTCAGGAGGTGCTTGAATATTCTTTCTACTTCTTGTTGCTCATTAGGATGGATGACTAGTGCCAACCTCTTTCTTCCTCTTTGGAATTTCCTTATACTTAGGAGGAGTAGTAAGGTCAATGGTTTCCTTGGGCATAGAAGGAGTATCATCAGTTATATCCTTCTGTTCATCTGATTTCTCTATCTTTACCTTCTTCAACTTTGGATCATGTGATTTTGCCTTAGCTGCATCTATGCTCTTTAGTTCCAAATCAATCTTTTATTCTTTTTCTTTGTCAAGATCTTCTTGAGACACACCATGTATTCTCAAGATCTCTGATGTGAATTTAGCAACCTTTCTTTTTGTTGCTACGCTATTTAGCTTGGCATCTACATCTCTTGTCTTCTCCTCATAAGCTCCCCACCTAGGTTCATTAGGATCTTTGGGGACTGATAGTAGAACCTATGCATATGCTTCAAGGACCTATTTCTCTACCTCATAACCAAGTGGATGAATCCACTTAGTTCTTGGCTCAACAACTTCCATACAAGTTGTGTCTATCTCCACCATAAAGAAAATAATATCCTTATACTTTTCCACAATCCTCTCTAGAATCTTGAACCTCATTTGCATCTTGACCCTGAAGGTCTTCAATTCCAATGTTACATAATCTCTTAATGTACTCTCAGTGGATGCTTTCTTAGATATCTATGGCATGGTTGGAATGGACTTGTCCAAATACAAATCTAATACTCTCCCAAATATATGAACGTACATGTAAATGATCAAAAACCCAAACTTGAATATCTTGGTCTTCTCATGCTTGGGTTTTTAATCTCTCAACTGTGTGCACAAGATCTCATAGAGATTAAACTCCCCATCTTCCTTCACAAGTCTGATGGTTGCTAGAATTCTACCTACAGATACACTATTCACCTTGCTGGTGTGATGAAACCTATATCCAAGTATCATAGACATCAATTTGATGTCTTCTTGCTCAATAGGCTCAATTGTCATCCCGCGCCTATCACTCCTTAACTTACATGTTTTCTAAACAATTTTCTTGACATCCTTTCCCATAGGAAGTACAATGCATGTCCTAGAAAGGCCTCTCATCTCATGTATTAGGTCACTGGTGATTCTTACTAGCACATCACCTATCCAAAATAAATCATCATGAATTCTGCTCAATAGTATCTTAATCCATTCAATCTTTTAAAATTCATATGTCGTAGCATACTCAACTATAGGGTGATCATTCCACTTAACATATTCATCCATGAATGTTTTATCTAGCTTCAAAATGGTATCCATGTGCATCCTTAACCTATCCAACCCTATTGGTTCTTTCTTGCAGTAGATGTAAGCCCTAATGTCCTCAACATGCATAATGCCCATAGGCATGCAGGAGAATGCTCCCTCTAAATCATCTAGGGTTGACTTAAATGGATTCTTCTTAAATACATATCTCTTCTTCTCTACAACATCAAAAACTATGGGAGTGGCCATGACTTACCTGTTTAATTTCCTTCCAACTAATCTTTGAGATAATCTGAAGACTTATGAATCGAGGTGACAAACTAGGGTTTCTGCAACTGACCAAATGCACTGCTAATTACTGCAAATCACTGATAGATCACTCTAAAAGTATTCAAAACAAAATTATAAGGCTCTTTCTACTTTTTAATCACTCTGAATTTGAATTCAATGAGTAATCAAACAAATTTATGTGTACTTAAAGTGAAAATTCTGCCATTAATGCTTGCCACATAAACTAGGTTGTCACTTAAAAAATTCCAACTTGAGTTCTGCTAACAATCAATATGTGCACTCTTGAATGAAGGTTCCTTTATACTCCAAAAGCTTAATTCCAAAGGTGCATACTTTAAGAGTGAGTATACCAGCCATGTAGGGGTCTAGAGCTAAATTAGCTCCCCCTATGACCCTGAGGGCCATTCATCTGGATGTAGAGGGTGCATCCACTGTGGATGCATCCAATGCATTCTCATAAACTTTTTCCTTCTTTCCTTCTAACAAAATCAAGCTCGCATCCTCTAAGGCTTTCACAAACTTGACTTCTCCTTCAGGATCCAAAACTGGTTCTTTGGCCTTTTTATGGCTTTCCTAACCTTGCATTTGTGATCTATAGAACTTTGAGATATTTTTAGCCTTGTTACAAGAGTGACAAATGACTATAGGTCTTATATTCCCCAGTGCATTGACATGAGTCACCATTCTGCATTATCTCATTGAGTGACCATTATAGTTACATATCTGACATGTTACATTCTGAGAACTTCTTGTGTTTGTCTAATTCTGATTTCTCTGATCATGCTGAATCACGTTCTTCTTACTAGTCTTGCAATTCATAGCTCTATGACCAAAATTATTGCATGAATAACAGTAACCATTAAAAGGTCTTACCTCTGTACAATTCCTTGCAATGTGTCCATGCTTATTACATGCAAAACAAGTGTGTTCTACTTTCTTGCACTCATTCTTGGGTGGGCCACCATTATCTTTGGTTTGATCTCCAGTCCTTTTAGCATTGGTAGAGTTCTTTTGTGAGTCCTTTCTTTCTCACATGTTGTCAATGTGATTTTGTGCTTCATTGTATCCAATACAGCTAGTGTCTCCTTTGGCTCTCCTCGCATACAAATGAGATTCTATCATATCAGAACTGGTGTGCAATTTGTCAATATGATTCTTTGCTTCTTTCAATTTAGACTCCAATATTTCTTTGCCATTCCTTAGCTCCAAGATTTCCATGTTTGCTTGCCTTATTTCTTCATTGAGTTGAAGGTTCTCTTTGACTTGTTTATTGTAGAGTCCCTGATTGTTGATCAACTTATCATCAAATTCTTCAAGTAGTTCCTTCGTAGATGCATTTTCTTCATTCAACTTATTGACCTTTGCTCCTAGATCATTGTTAGAGTATTGTTTCAAATCCTTTCTTAGCCTTTTGATAACCAATTATGCATCACTAAATTTTTCCTTTAGTTCTTCAATTTCTCTTTCTGATTTGTCTAGGTGTTCAAGAGCATCTTCAAGATTTCTTTTAAGATGTTTCATTTTTACTTTGTCCATGATCTCCTCAAGTGGTTAAAATTTTTTGCTGAGGACCAGAGGTCTGATACCAATTGTTAGGAATGGGAACACTGAGCGGGGGGGGTGAATTAGTGTTCACTATATTTTAACTTTTCACTTTAAACTTTATACTGAACTTAAATGCTTAAGTAATAAATTAAACATTCACATAAAGATGAAACATGAAATCAACACATGATACCAATATGGTTATGGGGAATCCCAAATAGGTAAAAACCCCGGTGGGAATTGACACCCACTAATCTTCTACACTAGTGTTTTGTGATCCTTGTTAGAAGATCTTTAACCTTGTTAGGAGTTGCTTTACAATGTTTTAAGTACAGTTGACCTTGTTAAGGGTTGAACCCTATTAGGAGTCTTTTACAATAGTCCATGTTAGGGGAGAGGATGCACTATCCTAGAGCTCACTACTCAAGTGGTGAAGGGTATGACATTTTGATCTCAGATACACACTATATCTATTGGATGAACTATCACTGTGACACTACTTGTCAGATCAATTCCTTTTATGCGTTGATGCTTTAACCTCTAGCAAAGATCTAATACATCTTATAGTGTCTTTGCACACTTCTGCTCTACTTATCACAACTCTCTATCAACTTCCATACCAAATACAATGGGTGAATTTTATATTTGTACGCACATACAAAATAAACAACTAGGTCGGCCCTTAAACCTATTACATACAATGCTTCTATATGAATTGGCTTAAGCGTGCTTACAAAAAAACAATTATACATGTTAGAAACCTAAATACAATATGCACATAGACTTTACAACATTACATTATATCCACAAACCAAAATACTAACTGTGGGCTTCATGTTCTGTTCTTCTCTAGCACTCACTGGCTGTGCAACTTCAACTGACTATAACTTTCTCATACTTGCACATCTGATCATGCACTCATAGACTAAGCATGAATATAGTCTAACAAAATTAACTTCTAGGGTGTATAATTCTACCATACGCATGTGTGCTAATGCTCTGAGCTACAAGAACTTTGTACACTATCCAATCCTGAACACTTAACTAAATTTTGATCTTCTCATCAAGTGCACTGACTCCAAACTGCTATATGACTTAGTTTTTATAATGACAACACTATATCAAGTCATATACATCAGTATAGACAACTTGCAAATAGTTTTGACACAAGATCAAATGAGATTCAAATCGATAGATCATAAGGCTGGATTAAAATCAAGAGACCACTTTAGGAAAATTGGTTGGTTTCTTTTGGTTTTTTTATTTGTTCTTGACATGGTGAATTTTCTGATAGAATCTGGAAGTTAGCTGTAAAAATTGGATTTCTAAATTTTTTTTAATGTTTCTTGCAACTTTGATAAAATTCTAATACAAGTTTCTCCAGGCTTGTACAAGTCTAGGTCAAGTATGCAATGACAATTAACAAAGCTCGTACGACAGTTGACACTAGGTTTTGATTTTGCTTAGTTTTTGTGACAACACTTGTACGACAATGTGTAGTCTCTTGTACGACAATCTGGGGGTTCTAGCATGACAGTTGGAAAAGCTTGTATGACTCTTGAAATTCTAGGATGACTTTTGACACTAGAAAAGATTTTTTCTTTAGATTTTGCAATTTTTCAGTTTTTAGTATCAGATTGTTTGCAAAATTTTATGTCCAAGTTTGAAGATCTATGTAGTAGTTTGTCTTGAGTTTGTTTGTTTTCAATAACCAAATAGATATCAAGCACACAAAACAATAATCAAGGGAGCAAGAAATCATCTTCAAACAATGAGCAAGGGACAAAGCAATCTTGCACATGAACAATCAAAATGTTTTGCAAGCACACACATAGTCCTAGAAAATAAAAATTTGGTTGAACTAGGGTTCGTAGTAATGGTCTAACACTGCAAATTTTGTAATCTCAAGAGGGAGAAATCTAATCTAGGCACACCGGGGTTTTGACACATTCTAAGAATTTAATCAATTAGGATTTTTTGAGGAGATCTGACATCCCAACAAGAGACTACACCTGTGGAGATTTCTTCTACAAGGATATTTATATAGCCAGTGCTGCTACCACAGTAAAAATGGCTATTACCACTTGAGGTCCCATCCATGTGGTTGACCTAATAAAAGGAATGTCCACTATGGTGAACCCTCTCTATAAGGAGACTCACAAAAAGGACCACAGGGGGACTTAGTTCAGATTCAAGGATGTGAGTTTTTGATACTACCCAAAAAGGGAGTAGAGCATAATCCTCTAGCCTCTTCACTTTACCAAAACATAGCAAACAGATCAATTGACACACTAAGACTAAAACCACTACACCAAGGTTTGTGATGTCAACAACAATTTCTACCGAGCTCTCTAAGTGGGTCCAAGAGAGAACACAACGATCAAAGTTGAGGACTAAACCAAGTAAGACCGTGAGATAATAATAGTATCCTCCCTAACTACAAGGGGATCTATCCTTGGGAAGAGTTTTGCATGAAAAATAAGTGAATGAAGCCCACTCTCTCAAGAACACCACAAATAGTATTCATAGGGCCTAATCACTATGCGTAACAAATATGCAAAAAGAAAATCTATGTTTTTTTTATAGCCCAAAAATGAACCTGTGATTTATGAAAGAAAGAGACACTCTAGCTAAACATGTGAGAGGTTCATTTTATGTCCCAAATCAAAATATTGTCAGATGTAGTAAAATACGTCAATTCGCACGCAATGCGCTTAGTAGATTTTACCTGATTTTCAATTTTGTTGTGCTTTTCTGTGAAACAAAAAAACAAGTACCAATCAGAAACATCAAATATCAATTGTTAGGGTTAGGTGTTAGTCTGAATCCAAAAATCAAATCTAAAAGACAACCTAGAAATCTGGTATGAAAATTGAAATTCTAGTATGAAAAATTGTATGACAATGTGCTACCTCCCATATGACAATCTTGGCACAAAACGACAGTGGGTCAGTACACACATGACAAAGTAATTCCCAAATGGAAATACCAAACAATCAACACAATTCTCAAAATTTCCAACTATTGTACAACAATCATGGGGTCCTGGTACAAAACATCTGTCAAATGTCATATGAAAATTGTATGAACAAAAAATAAATATCACAATTTTGAGAGAAATTGATAGAAAATTGATAAAAAAGAATGGAAACCCATTTCAGGGCCCCACGGTAGGTGCCAAAAATGTGCATGTAAATTTTGTACCTAGTTGGAGACACAACACTTCGGTAAAATATTAGAGGTTAGCAAATCAAGAAATCTGCAAATAAGAACAATATAGCTAACCAAGTGATTTACTACCTTCTAGTAGGTGCGAGTATGGTATTCTTGGATTCAAACCAATATTAGTGACAATACAACACCTAAATGAAGGATTTAAATGATTGACAGATGTATGTAGATGAATGCATATTAATCTATATTTTTGGATTTTGTGTGTAATAAGATGAAAAACTGATATGAAACTAGTCTAGGATGAATTGAAATGATATGCAAATTGATCTAGCAATGATATGCTATGATATGAAAATAATTGAATGCTCTAATCAAAATAATAAAAAAAATCTCACAATCACCTGTTCGCAAGAGCTTGATTCTTCAGATGCAAATTCTCCAAAGTTCAAGTATGCAAATTCACAAGGGGGGGGGAAAGATGAAGGACTGAGCCTCAATTATATAGAAATCCATGGCTTGAGGATTCATTGAGAAAATCCATAAATCACTCTTGATAAACTCAGGTTGATTTTTGAGTTAACAAGTAATCAGGAATAGATCAACTCATAAAATCATGCTGTTGGGAGTTCCCTTTGATCTTCAACTTGTAGATTTATACTTTGATGGATAACTGATAATGATACTTTGACTCTATCACCACTCCAAAGTCTACAAGGAAGAGGGCCAATTAACAAAGATCAACAATGAGGTCCTCCTACACTTCGATCCTTAATGCTCAGGCAGGTGTACCCTTGACTCACTTCTCCAAAGGAGTCTTAAAATAATATACAACTATGCCCTTTACTATTGACTGAAAGATATTATCATTTAAATTTGGGTGTGTGTGGTTGATGACAATGAAATGCCTCTAGAGGATGGACCAGTGCCTTAACCTAGGGAAAAGAGTCACCAAATTACATACATCAACTGAAGATTTTAAATCAAACACTCTTGGGCTTAGGATAAGTGCTTTGCCTATTACCCCTCTCCCTCAAGCACTAGGACATCAAATTATTATTTGGTTGTAAAATCATTGAACTCACCTAAAACAACTTTAATCCTAACTTTGTTAGGAACTCAGAGATGACTTCACAATACTCTTTGTTTACCATATGCTAATACACTTTATGACACTAACATATATGAGCTCAGAACCAAAACAAGAAGACATATACAAATGTAAGATTGGAACTCAATAGAATTCTCATTAACATATTTAGGATCAATGTACAATCAAAGCAACACAAAGATAGGAAACATACCCAAAATCCAGCTCCTCTTTCCTCTAATGTTCATACAATCACAACCACTAGAATTGACCAAAATTTAGAATAGAACCTCAAGACCGAACCCTTACTCTATCAAAAAACTAACTACTTATATCCCTAGTCACCTTGGAATCCTCAAAGAGGATGCATCAAGCTTCCGGTGACTAGGGTTAGGGTTTCAACTACCCAACCAACCAAAAATTACAATAAAAGTTATTGTAGGGGAAGAGACATAGGAAACTCAGAGAAAATGAATCTCAGACAGATCTACCATCATCAAAATCTATGAGAATAGTATAGAACAACAAGGAATTGCCATGAAAACCAGTCAAATTGGCCACCTACAAACACACCTTGAGCACAAAACCACACTTCTCCTAGTACAAAAACATCATGCCATTGACCACAAAAACCCTCAGATTAGTTGGCAACAACCAGTGCCACCAAACCAATCAAAATCGGCTGCTAAAACCATAAATTTTTGGTACTTCCTATCACTGGAAACCCTCTACAAATTTGAATTTGAAATACAATGGTCATTTCCATGGTGCCAGCAGCAAATCAGCGGTCAAAATTTAAATTTGGATCAATTTTAAGTCCTAACCGTTAGATCTTCATATGTCACGAGCTTAATGATTCATCTTTTAAAAGGACCCCAGTCAAATTTAGTGAACTGGCAACTGAAGACCTTTTCTAGTTCGTAGAATACTTTATCTCTCCGCCATTTAGTTTAGTGGTTATGTGAATGCTTGTTCACTAAATCACCAGTCAACTTGGAGCACTACCACTTTTCTTCACGAATGAGCAAAACCCGTTGAAATTTGTCAAGCCGCTAAACATATTTATCTGGACTACTAGACCTTAGACCCCCATTGTTAGCACAAGTAAAATTTCCATGGTTTCATCCTATTTTTGTGCCTCTGCAGTCTTTTTTCTCCCATTTCCTGGCTAAACCCTAGGAAAATTTCATAAATCTAGCCTTTACAAGGAAAAAACCCTAATTTACCCTGGCCCTATTCTATTCTCATGTTACTTTTCAGGCCACTTAAAATCTTATAAACCCATGTGCTTAAATAATTTCCCTAAGTCTAGCACCCAGCGAAATATTTTTCCTAAGTCCGTCAGCTTTAATATTTCCTAGGTCCCAGTGATTCTTTTTTTTTCTAATGTTTTTGGCTTGTATTTCCAGGGCCCGGTTCTCTAACGCCATCTCAATCTAACGGTGGGTGCATCTTCTCATGAGATTTGTCAGAGGCTTGTGAACATGCACCAGCCATTGATTCTTCTTTCTGACGTATCCTTTCTTTGTAGCAAGTCCACTACCATGTTGGCATAGGTGGTGTTCTTTAATTGGTCTGCATGACCATGAGTTGGACATTCTATTAGGTGGGCCCAGTATCTCAGTGTGAAGATTAGAGATCTACGGTGGGTGCATGATCTCAAGGAATCTTTGGAGCCCTTGAGATTATACGTCAGCCATCCGATCTTCCATGTGTTAAAGGCTGATGACTGTGGGTCTGAAGTGACATGTAAGTACAAATGGCAAGCTATGATTGGTCCACAAGTGAATGACTAGATATACTATTAGTGGGATCTAATTTTTTGAAGACTCAGAGGGTTCTGACATATGTAGTTGATCAACGGTTGGTGTAAGTTCTCATGAGATGTGTCAGAGCTTTGAGATCTTACACCATCCGTCGATGTTACTTTATTCTTAGGCGGTAGTATTAAGGTGGGTCCAATTGCCAGGTGGTTTATATGTGCCATGGTGTGCTGAGTTGTCTACTTTTCATTCATCTGCATGGCAATGAATTGGATTATGTTAGTGGGGCCAAGTTTTTTGAGTTTCAGTAGTTTTGACAATGACAGAGCATCGATGGTTGGCGTATAATCTGAAGGGTTTTTTCTGACACATGCAAAGATGAGATGACCATCGATCTTCTCGTAAGTAGGCCCACATTTTGGTCTAAGGTTTTAGCAGTCCTGATAAATTGTTTGGTGGTCTAACAAAAGTTTAAAGGGTTTTTTTCATTCACAAAGAAAAATAACAGTGCTCTAAATCACTTGGCATTTCAGCGAAGGAGGGTCGCATAGTCGCTAAATTTTTTAGAAGGGACTTAAGTTATTCTGCTAATTGGTGAAAAGGTCTTCAATCACCAGTTTGTGGAGTTAAAGGTGGGTTAGTTTTTTCTCTTTACAAATAAGAAATTCCTTTGTCCCTATTTCGCTGAGAGTTAACTCGAGGTTTTCTAATGAGTTAAAGTCATAAAGCCCGCGAAACGTCAGAATCTCATGGTCAGGTTATAAAGTTGATCCAATTTCAAATTGTGACCATCGATATATTGCAGGTGCTATAAAGTAACCGTTGTAGTTCAAATTAAAATTTTTGAGGGTTTTCTTAGCGATAGAAAGGACTAGTTTTTAATGTTTTGGTGGTTGGATTTGATTTGTTTGGTGGTGTCAATTGTTGCAGCGTGGTCCAGTGAGTATGATGATTGACTACAGCGAGTTTTATGCCATGGGGGGAATGAATAAAGGTGTTTGAGACATGTTGCAGGGGGTCAAATCAGATGAATTTGTAGGAATTTCATGATCTTCAGTACATTTCTAGAAGATTTACCATAAGTAAAGATCAATTTAGGATCTGATTGCTCGGGATTTTGGGTTTTCCATCCAATATTTTAATTGCTGATATGTTTGAATTTTTTGGTGGGTGGAAACCCTAACCCTTACCTTGGTTATCCGTAGCTTGTTGCATCCTAATCTATTTAGGATTCCAAGGTAACCAGGGGTTTATAATGTGGAAATTTTGATTTTGTAGAGGTTCCAGTTTTGAAGTTCAAAAAATAGTCCCAAGTTTCTAGTCCCAGCGGTTTTGTAATAGTTTTTGATTCAGTGTTTGTTAATGAAAGAAGAAAGTTGCAAGTCTAAGCTATAATTTGCAAGCAGGGTGTCTTGTGATTCATTGTGTACATAGAAGGAATTCATCATACTTAATACAAATATCTAGTTCTTATCTCTCCTTTGTGTCAACTCAAGTAAGCTTTGAGTTTTCTAGCTCATTACATATTGTTTTTTATGTATGTATCTTCATTCTTGAGTTCTAATCTAGGATTAGATTAAACTATGCTCTGGATGGGATATGGGTTTGCCCTTGTCTATGTAAGGATGTTTTGTAAGTAGTAGAGATTAGGATAAATGTGTTTATGGCTATGAATTCTTAGGTATTCTAAAGTTTATGTGTCTTTGTGTCTAAGAACTCTTGCCCAATGGATGAGGCACTGGCCTAAATGAGTATTCCTCTTGTTAACATACACTAGTTGAAGTTATTGCATTCCAAAAAATTGAAATCATTAACCTTTTCAAGCTTTAAGTCTTTGGTTGTATGGTTGTGTTACCCAATATTAATGGAGAGTCAATGAATGTGAGGTTAGCATTTAGTACTTTCTTACTATCAATTTTTTGTTGAGACCCAGTCTTTGGTGTGTGAAGTATAGTTTTCATTGGTTTAGGTGCACCTGCCTTGGTTTTGCAGAGCCAGAAGTGAAGAGGGAAGTCTTCTCCCTATAGTTGGTCCAGTTACCATAAGATCCTTATACATTTTGGAACTAACCAATCCTAAAATCTATCTGAGGGTATATTGGCAGCCTGAGAGCATAAGCGTCCATTTTGAACACCAACACCCACCTGGGCCCACTTTATGCCACTTGTCATTACGCTACTCACTACAATTGCTTGGTCACCACTGAAATAGGACCCACTGACCATAGATTTAAAATCCTTCACTATAGACCCCACTGATAGGATCCCACTCAGCAATTCACTGACTAATAAGAAACTGCCAACTGAGTACACATAGCAGTGGACCCACATCACTTTATCACCTCTAAGAAAAGTAAAATTGATGGCCAGCATAATATCTCAAACCTCTGACACATCTCATGAGAACTTACACCTGTCGTCAATTTTCTATAGATGTCAGGACCCTTTGACAAGCCGAAAACTAGGTCCCACTGACAACTGCCAGCATATTGCATCATGAACCAATCAGAAGAGAACACTCTAGAAACACATGGAAAATGGTCCCACTGACACAACCAATAAGAAAGCTCCATTTGTAACACCTGTTAGTGGACCCATAACAATTGTCCTGCGCACAAGGAGAGTCAGACGGCTGGCCCATAATCTCAAGGGTTCAAAAGATTCTTTGAGATCATGCACCTGTCATAGATTTTGAATCTTTGTCATCGTCATGAAAGCATGACCCCACCCTACCATGTAAGATCCTTCAATGAATGAGAGATTGCCACGTTGCAAAATTTGGCAAGTGGACAAGTAAATTTTCCTTCACTCAAAGGTCCTTCTGACAACCCTGCCATATCATCATTTCTCTCGGCCAATAAGGAACTACCATTTGTGCTTATGTGGTAGTGGACCTACCCATCTGAAGCATTACATCATGAAAAGGAATCAATGGTCATCATAAGATTGCAAGCCTTTGACAAAACCCTTGTGAACTTATGACAACCATAGGATTAAGATGGTGTCAGAGCTAGGCCCAAGAAAGATTTAAGCCGAAACTATAGAAAAATTAAAGGTGTAGGACTTAGGAAAAATTAAACCCACCAGACTTAGGCCTAAGGAAATATTAAGCACTGAGGACTTAGGGAACAATTTGTGCACATGGGTTTTAGGGAACTTAAGTGGCCCAAAAAGGTAACTTTAAAATAGAACAAGGCCGGGGTAAAACAAAGGGCTTTTCAAAGTAATGGCTAGTTTATGAATTTTTGCTTAGGGCTTTAGCCAAAAACATGAAAAATACTACAGAGGCCAGGGGAAAATTGATAAAGCCATGAAATTTTTTTCACGTGCTAACAGTGGCTCTATTTGGGGATGTATGCCTCCTGTAGGCATAGCAAGGATCTAGAATCACTGGTTAAAGCAGACCATCCCGCTAGAAAACTGACAATAGAGAGCAATAGGACCAAAACCCTATAGACCAGGACAAAATAGGACAGGGGCAAGAAAATTTACAAAATTTATAGAACGTATAGACCTAACTACTATTCATGGAAAATAGAATACCTTCAATTGAAGTATCTCTTCAAGAATTGTCCATGAACTAGCAATTCCTGAATATCACCATTTAACTCTTTCACAATATATGAATCTTGGCCCCATTTCTCATGAATTAGGTATGGCCCTAGCCAGAGTGGATCAAATTTACCATGTTTTCCTTTATCCTCTAGCCTGGCATTCCAAATTAACACCAAATCACCAGGCTCAAACCTTCTTTCAATAGTCTTCTTGTCATACAAATTCTTAACCTGTAATTGCAATTTGGGATTTCTTGCAACTAACTCTCTTCTAGTCTCATCCAACCTAATGAGGTCCTCAATTCTCAACTGCATCTCATCATCTATATCATCATCATATAATTGAACAAACTTGTACATTTCCAATAAATTATTCTGAGGCATTCTTGCATGTATTCCATATACTAGGTCAAATGGTGCACAACCAATTGCCCTCTTCATAGTTACCCTATCAGACCATACAACTAATGGTATTTTTGAATTCCATGCCCTCTTATTCTTTTCAAGAATCCTCTTGAGGATCTTAATCAAACTCTTATTAGTAGATTTTGTTTGTCCATTTCCTTGTGGATGATAAAGTGAGGAATAAGAAATTTAAATTCCTAGACCTTTGCAGAATTCCTTGTATTCAATAGACCTGAAGCACATGGCATTATCACTAACTATCCTCTTAGGGAAACCAAACCTTGTAACATTATTATTCAATAGAAAATCAATTACCACCTTACTAGTTGCATTCCTTGTAGGTATGGCTTCTACCCACTTTGTAAAATAATCTGTGGCAACTAGTATCCAAGAGTGTCCTCCACTCGACTTGTTTGGTATCTCCCCAATAAAATCAATTCTCCATTGTTGGAAAGGAGCTTATACTTCTACTAGCCTTAATGGCATGTTACCTAAAAATTTAAGCTTACCAGAGAACCTTTGACAAGCATCACATCTCCTTACCAACTGCTTTGCATCCTTGAAGATTGTGGGCCACCAGAATCCCGCTCTCAAGATTTTTTGAGCAGTTGTTTTACCCATATAATGTCCACCACAAGCTCCCTCATGCATTTCCTTCAACAACTTGTTAGCTTGATCCTCATCAACACACTTCAAAAGTATGCAATCTAAATTCTTTATATACAATTTAAATTTCACAATTACATACTTGATGGCCTGTAATTTCAATGTCCTCTTCTTATTGTCATCCATGTTTGCTGGACATTTCATATTTCTCAAGTAGTAGATAATATCCCGATACCAGATACAATCATCCACATCACATGTATAATCAATTTCAGCTTGATTTATCTAATTTACATCAAGATTGGATTGAGCCATCAGTTTTGCCAATCCTTTTCCTCTAACCAATTTAGTAATTTGGATATCAATGTTGAATTCTTGGATACTATTGATCCATCTGCATCTTCTCCTAGACACCTCTTGCTATGAGAAAATATCTTTGACTGCTACACTTGGCACAAATGCAATCACAATTGCTCCCATCAGATAACATCTAAAAGCTTTCACAGCCTTTACCAATGCATAAGCTTGTTTTTCATTGATGTCATATTTCAGTTCAACAACCTACAAAGATTTACTAAAGAATACAATAGGCTGCTCAAAACCATCCTTATTTTTCTACAACAACACTGTAGCAATAGTATGAAAAGATGCAAAAGAGAAGATATGTAGTGGGATACCATAATCAGGTGCCTTAAGCATAGGTGCATCTTTAATGGCCTGCTTGATATTCTTGAAAGCTTGATCAGGCTCACCTTCCCATGTAATAGCAGATCCTTTCTTTAACATCTTGGATATAGGTCTAGTGACCTCAACAAAGTTTGTTACAAATCTTCTTAAGAAGTTTACCTGACCAAAGAAAGACTGAATTCCTTTAATATTCTTTGGCCTCTGAATCTTATCAATGGCTGCCACCCTTTCAGGATCAATTCTGACTCCTTGCTTGCCAACCAAGTGGCCAAGCAACTTACCCTTAGTGACACCAAAAGCACATTTGATTGGATTTAATTAAATTCCATATTCCAAAGCCCTCACAAATACTTTCTCTAAATGAGTATAGGGGTCTTCTTCCTTCTTGGAATAGGCAGTTAAATCATCTTGATAAACAATAAGGAAATCATCAATAAAATATGAAAAGGAAACATCCATTTCCCTCTAAAAAGTAGCACCAGTATTTGTGAGACCAAAAGGCATTCTCACATAAACATATGTCCCCCAAGGTGTAGTGAAAGTTGTCTTAAACTATTTTGATTCTTTGACAATTACATGATTATAACCAGAGAAAGCATCCATCATAGACATCAATTCTGATCTGGTCACTCTCTGCAACATAGCTTCCATATTGGGTAGACAATAGTTATCTTTTAATGAGTTGATGTTCAAATTCATGAAGTCCACACAAAGTCTAATGTCACCATTCTTCTTTCTAATAGGGACAAGATTTGAAACCCAAGAAGAGTGCCTTATAGGCTTGATAATGCCAGCATCTCTCAACTTCATCAATTCTTCTTGCATCTTGGGTGTCAAAGTACGATTAATTGGCCTTTGTTTTTGCCTAAAGTGTTTAGCATCTTCCCTTAAAGGAATGATATGCTGAAACAAGTCTTCTCTATAAGCCTTTAGGTCATCATATGACCATGCAAAAACATGCCTGAATTTTCTTAGTAATTCAATTAGAGATTTTCTCACATTGTGAGACATGTCCCTACCAATGTATACCTTCTTAGGTGCCTCATGTGTTCCAAGATTTATCTCCTCTAGATCAACATGATTATCTCTTTTGATATTCTTTTGAACTCTATCCTAGTTATCAAAGACAGTCTCCAAAACAACAAGCCCCTTGGGCACCTTGTTAGTTCTAAGCTGAATAACTTCATTGCCAAAGACAACCTATTTTCCTCCTATAGTCTCAATCAGAGCTAAACAATCTAATTCCTGACCATGATACTGATCTTCACAACTCATAAATTTCAAGATGTCCTAGTCATCCTCAAAGACTTGCCCATTCTCAACATTGTCTGGTATACTAGGCCTAGTTTGAAATTCAACTTTAGAGAGACCAACAAAATTAATATCAGTGGGATTGATTGCAATATTGGCTAACAAGTCAGCCATCTTATTGTTAATCCTATCCTTCCACTCAATATTGAAGGCATCAAAATGTTCAATCAAATCCCAAACTGCATTCCTATATTGTTTTAACCTTTTGTTCTTGGAAGCATATACTGACCTAACTTGGGACACCGCCAACTCAGAATCACCAACAACAATTAAGCACTTAATACCATGTTTTTGTGCCAACCTCAGTCCTAACAACAATGTCTCATATTCTACTATATTGTTGGTACAAAATAAATTCAATGTGAAAGAAAATTTGTAGGTGTTTCCACTAGGAGAAATAAGTAAAATACCTACTCCTACTCCATCCTTGCAACTTGCACCATCAAAGTACATCACCCAAAAATCAACCCTCACAAAATTAACACTTACCTCAATAGATATAGTTGACAAAATAGGTTCCTTCTCAAGTACAGGGATCTCTACCCTAAAAGCATTAATATCAGTATCCACAAAACATGTAGTTTCATTATCAATACTTCTCTCAATCATGTGGCATACTCTTGGTTCTTGCTCAATCTTGACAAATTGATCATCAATCTTGAAAGTGGCATAGGATAGATCACACTATAAACTTCCACCCATGGCAACACTCCACCTTCTAGATAGCAGCATCCCATAATGAGGAGGGATGTCCACCACCAAAACACTCATTGTTAACTCCTTCTTTGGATATGCTGCTAGCCTATATGGCATTGCATTGATAGTCCCAATGACTGGTACCTCCCTCTAATCCATTGCACAACATCTACCTTGAACTGTATCAAATTTAAGGTCCAACTTTTCCATAATCTTAAAAGGCATAACAGTATTAGAGGCACCACTATCAATCATAAAATTTCTTAATTTCATTCCATTCACAAGGACACTTAAAAAGAATGGATCAATGTTTTCAAGGCTAGCATTGATAGAACTATCCAAATATATAGGAGGAATTTGAGATATAATTCCCTAAGCAGAAACACCTTTCAAAGCTTTATCCTGAGACCCATTGCATGCAACATCATTGTTATGAACATTATCTACCCATGCAATAGCTCTATCTTTGTGTTCAGGGATCCTCAACAATTCTGACAATGGAACTTTAACTATAATTTGGGACAATTCAGATAACATATCAATAGGAGCAGAGGAAGGAAACTAAATTTTCATTGCCTTAGTATCCTTTTGCTTATCTGATACATTAGGTGTATTGGCCTCCCACATTTTTTCATTCCTAGCTATTGTGTTAACTGGCTTCTCAATCTCACTAGAAAATATTTCAACTCCAACTCCCTTAGGCTCATAATTCTTACCTTTTACATTCTTGAATTTCACCATGTGATCACCTTTTGATTTGTTCTCATTAGGCTCTCCATAGTTGGTACTCTTTATAAACATTCCTACAGCTTTTCCATTTGTATCCCTTGCCACCATGCCCCTAGTTTGCACTTGGGAAATCATTTTTGTAGTAATCCTATCCATCTATTCTCTAGAAGGTCTTCTTAAATTTACTGGCTCAGAAGAAGATTTCATATTACATGTCTTCTTATCAATGTCTTCACTATCAGAAAAAACCTCTTGATGAAAAAGGGCCTGAGTGTGTCTCTTCACATTCACATCTTCTTCTTCATCAAAATTAGAATCATCTTCATATCCTAGATATGAAGTAGCCATGTTGCATCCAACATCATCTTGATCTTCTTCTTGATCTATCTCCGCACTACGACAATCTTGATTTGTAGCCATAGAATGTGCAACCACACAATGCTCTGCAGAATGAGGGGACTAGCATGCAACACACCAAGGTATGTCCTCCATGACATTTATTCAAGATTTTTGTAGAGGGTCAGGGACACCTCTGTCATTGTTTCCTCTTGCAACAGGGACAATAGGGTTGCCATCCTTCCATTGGGTGTTGTAGGGGTAGTTCTGCAATCTATTCTGCTTATTGAAATTATTTTTGAACTGAGGCCTTTCATTGGTAGGAGCACTAATGTTCCTATTTGTAGGTGCCTTAAAATCCTTCAATGCATTGAGCACCTTATCCAATTTATCTTCCTCTTGCTTCCTAGTTCCAACATTCCTATCATTTTATTTTTTATATTTCTTGTCCCCAAATAGCTTAGGGTCATCTCTTTTCCCACCCAACTTCCCTGATATCTTCATATTATTCTCAATATTGACAGCAATCCTAAAAGCATCTCTAAGGGTTCTTGGTTCCTTGTCTCTCAAAAAGTAACCCATCTTTCCATCAAATGCATTGAAGTATGTAGTTAGACAAACATTGTCATCTAACTACATAACTTGAAATAACTTATGCATACCCTTCTAAAATCTCATATTAAATTCAACTACAGATTCATTATGATGTTTCATTATGCTATTGAATTCATTCAACATGAAACTAGCATTAGGCCTATCACCATACTGCCCTTTAAAACATATCTCAAATGAATCCCAAGTGTCAATACATTGGTCAGGGATTCTCTTGAACCAATCTCTAGCATCCTCCATTAGATATTGAACAAATAATTTCATGACTACATCCTCATGCTCTATGTCATAGTCATTAAGCATATCAAAAAATAACCTAAGATGCTCCTCACAACTAATAACATTATTACCAGAAAACTTAGGTACCTTATCTCTTATATCATTTGGAAAAGCATTTGGGTAGCCAGGAATCCCATCAAAACTAATTTACCTATAGCCTTCTAGTTGCATAGGTCTTCTTTGAAATCCTAAACTAGTGTTCCCACTAGAATTATTATTTTTATCTACATTTCCACCCACTTGTACATTTGATTGTCTATTAGGATCAACAAATGATTTGGTAGATACATTAGGAATTAGATTACTAGTAGTAGCATTGCTAAGTGGAATAGTAGTGTTCATAGATGGCATACCTAGCTCAGTAGCAGAAGGGCCATAAACATTAGCTGATGAAGTCTTCAAGAACTAGATTTTTCTTCTTTTCTCTGCAATAGCAGCATCAACTTCAGCTCTTTCCAACTCTTGAGCTAGAGCTTCATCCTCTTTTCTTTTTCTTTCTATCTCTATCTCCCTATTTGATTTAGGTGGTGGGACCCCTGATATTGTCATTGGTTTTCTTATTTGGACACCCACCATTGTCTTCTTTCCTTTTTCATTAATAACTATAGTAGGCCTAGTGATCTCATGTCCATTCCTACCCTTGGGAAAAGGAGCATAACTTTGCACTTGTCTGATCATAGGGCCCTCTTCATCAAACTCATGGTCTTGCAACAAGTGTTCCTACTCACTTCTTAGAGTTTCAAGATCACCAAAAAAATCATGCTGCAACACCCTAGGAGCAGAAGCAAGTATCTTGTTTCTCTCCTTCATTTCATTAATTTTTCTTAAAAGAGATTGCCTCTCCATTAGAGCGTTTACTTTTTCAGCCTCTCTCTCCTTTTGTAACCTTTTGTATATGGAATCCTACTCTGCCAACTACAACTTAAGTGCATTTAGGTCATGTGGATCTATTATGTTGTCTTCAGAGCTTAATGATACTTCCACATCAGTAGGATGTTGATATGGGAAATGCACTCACCTTGGTTCCATGGGCTGCCTTTTGAATATGTCCTCATCATGATCTAGATTCAGCCCATAACCTTTTTCTCTAGCATGTTCATCTTGACTTGCAGGTAATGAACCCTTATCTTGAAGTACTGCCTCTGGGGTATCATAAAATTTATCATTAGAGCGACCACTATCTGATCTAGAACTTATGTCTTTTGAATCTTCCTCATTAAAGGATCCAAGTGGTGCTCTACCTCTGGTATTTCTTTTCTCCCTCATAGGAGCACTGGTAGACTCTTCATTCCTCTTGATCCAACTTTTCTTTTCCTATCTGGGTAATTGTTCCAGAGTGACCTCCAAATATTTCTTAACAAAAGACCTATTATTCCTCCTTTCATCCATGATTTGCAATCTATAGCACTGGTTCTAACCTTTTGGGTCACCACCCACCAAAGTGGGAAATCCTTAACTAAATACAATAGGAAAACAAGAGTGCACTTTGAAAACTTTTATCTCTAGACTCTCCCCAGCAGAGTCACCATTTTCTTGGGAGTTCCCTTTGATCTTCAAATTGTAGATTTATACTTTGATGGATAACTTTTAATGATACTTTGACTCTATCACCACTCCAAAGTCTACAAAGAAGAGGGCCAATTAACAAGGATCAATAATGAGATCCTCCTACACTTTGAGCCTTAATGCTTAGGTGGGTGTACCTTTGACTCACTTCTCCAAAGGAGTCTCAAAACAATATACAACTATGTCCTTTACTAACTAACTGAAAGATATTATCATTTAAATTTGGGTGTGTGTGGTTGATGACAATGAAATGCTTCTAGAGGATGGACCAGTGCCTTAACCTAGGGCAAAGAGTCACCAAATTACATACATCAGTTGAAGATCTTAAATCAAACACTCTTGGGCTTAGGATAAGTGCTTTTCCTATTACCCCTCTCCCTCAAACACTAGGACATCAAATTATTATTTGGTTGTAAACTCACCAAACTCACCTAAAAGACTTTAATCCTAACTTTATTAGGAACTCAGAGATGACTTCACAATACTCTTTGTTTACCATATGCTAATACACTTTATGACACTAACATATATGATCTCAGAACCAAAACAAGAAGACATACACAAATGTAAGATTGGAACTCAATAGCATTCTCATTAGCATATTCAGGATCAATATACAATCAAAGCAACACAAAGATAGGAAACAGACCCAAAATGTAGCTCCTCTTTCCTCTAATGTTCATACAATCACAACCATTGGAACTGACCAAAATTTAGAATAGAACCTCAGGACCGAACCCTAACTCTATAAAAAAATTAACTACTTATACCCCTAGTCACCTTGGAATCCTCAAAGAGGATGCATCAAGCTTCGGGTGACTAGGGTTAGGGTTTCAACTACCCAACCAACCAAAAATTACAAAAAAATCTATTGCAGGGGAAGAGACATAGGCAACTTGAAGAAAATGATTCTCAGACAGATCTACCATCATCAAAATTTGCGAGAACAATATAGAACAACAAGGAATTGCCATGAAAACCAGTCAAATTGGCCACCTACAAACACACCTCAAGCATAAAACCACACTTCTCTTGGTACAAAAACATCATGCCACTGACCACAAAAACCCTCGGATCAGTCAGCAACAACCAGGGCCACCAAACCAATCAAAATCAGCTACTAAAACCATAAATTTTTGGTACTTCTTGTCACTGGAAACCCTTTACAAATTTGAATTTGAAATACAATGGTCATTTCCATGGCGCCAACAACAAATCAGTGGTCAACATTTAAATTTGGATCAAATTTAAGTCCTGACTATCAGATCTTCATATTTCATGGGCTTTATGATTCATCTTTTAAAAGGACCCCAGTCAAATTTAGTGAATTGGCGACTAAAGACCTTTTCCAGTTCGTAGAATACTTTATCTCTCCGCAATTTAGTTCAACAGTTATGTGAATGCTTGTTCACTGAATCACCAATCAACTTGGAGCACCGCCACTTTTCTTCATGAATGACCAAAACCCATTGAAATTTGTTAGGCCGCTAAACATATTTATTCAGACTACTAGACCTTAGACCCTCATTTGGGCCCGCTTTATGCCACTTGTCATTATGCCACTCACTGCAATCACTCGGTCACCACTGACACATCCAAGTAAGATTTGAAATCAATGAATGGCACATGATCTTATGGGGTAGGAATATTCCTTGAGATCATGCACCAACCATAGATTTAAAAGCCTTCACTGGAGACCCCACTAATAGGATCCCACTCAGCAATTCACCAACCAATAAGAAACTACCAACTGAGTACATGTAGCAGTGGACCCATGTCACTTTATCACCTTTGAGAAAAGTAAAATTGATAGCCAGTGTAAGATCTTAGACCTCTGACACATCTCATGAGAACTTACACCCATTGTCAATTTTCTATAGATGTTAGGACCCTCTGACAAGCCGAAAACTAGGTCCCCCTGACAACTTCCAGCATATTGCATCATGGACCAATCAGAAGTGAACACTCTAAAAACACATGGAAAATGGTCCCATTGACACAACCAATAAGAAAGCTCCATTTGTAACACCTATCAACGGACCCACAACAATCATCTTGCACACATGGAGAATCAGACGACTGGCGCATAATCTCAAGGGTTCAAAAGATTCTTTGAGATCATGCACCCACCATAGATTCTAAATCTTTGCCATCGTCATGAAAGCCTGACCCCACCTTGCTGCGTAAGATCCTTTGATGAATGAGAGACTACCACATCACAAAATTTAACAAGTGGACAAGTAACTTTTCCTTCACTCATAGGTCCTTCTGACAATCCTGCCATATCATCATTTCTCTTAGCCAATAAGGAACTGCCATTTGTGCTTATGTGGTAGTGGACTTTCCCGTCTAAATCATTACATCATGAAAAGGAATCAACAGTCATCGTAAGATCACAAGCCTTTGACAAAACCCTTACAAACTTATGACAAGCATAGGATTAAGATGGTGTTAGAGCCGGGCCTAGGAAGATTTAAGCTGAAACTATAGAAAAATTAAAGGCCCAGGACTTAGGAAAAATTAAACTCACTAGACTTAGGCCTAAGGAAATATTAAGCACTATGGACTTAGGGAAAAATTTGTGCACATGGGTTTTAGGGAACTTAAGTGGCCCAAAAAGGTAACGTTAAAATAGAACAAGGCCAGGGTAAAACAAAGGGCTTTTCAAAGTAATGGCTAGTTTATGAATTTTTGCTTAGGGTTTTAGCCATAAACATGAAAAATACTACAGAGGCCAGGGGAAAGATGATGAAGCCATGAAATTTTTTGCACGTGCTAACATATGCAAAAGCACTTTTTAACTTGAAATAGAGTTTAGTTTACTTTTTCAACTCACAATCTAATGTTGAGTTTAAAAAGTTAACAAATTGAAATTGACAATTGATTTAAAGTTGACTGCTTTTTTGATGGTGCATGATTTAATATGAATTAATTTTAAAAATAAAGTGATTTATTCTCAACTTAACTGACTTTGAATTAAAATGACTGATTTATGGGTTAATCAATTATTAAATCAAACTTTTATTCCAAACTATATCATTAAATATTGAGAACTCGATTTAATTAATTAAATAAGAATTTAATCAATTATTTGTAGAATTTTTGATTTATTGTCAAAATTAAATAATATTAATTAGGAATAAATGTAATTAAATATAATTAAATAATTAAGTGGCAAAATTAAAATTAATTAATCAAATATTCAAAATATTCAATTAATCAAATTTTAGGATAAATATGATTTATCACTAAATAATATTGAATTAGGATAATTAGATCAATTAGGAATATTCAAGAAATATTCTCCGATGCAGAATTAGGACAAAATCAATTAGGGTTTTGATAAACTTATATGCAGATGTGCCTTAGGTTAGGACTTTTATGTCGATTTCGATCGATTTAATGATGTAGGAGGTTAATGAATCTATAGCCCATTTTTGGGGTATTACACAATCTACCATTCTTAGCAATCATAAATGACTGCCTATAAATATCTGTTGGAAATAATTATGTATTGTCTTTGATGTCACACAATGTCATAGTCCGCAGCAATCAGTTTCTACCGAGCTCAGTCGGTCATTGAAGAAAAGTTAGTGTTTACCGAGTTCAGTCGGTCATCGAAGAAAAGTTAGTGTTTACCGAGTTCAGTCGGTCATCAAAGAAAAGTTAGTGTTTACCGAGTTCAGTCGGTTATCAAAAGGTAAAGGATTGTCGGTGTTTACCAAGTTCCCTCGGTCACCGGAAGATTATAGAAAGTTATGGTCACCGAGCACTGTCGGCCCTTGAAGGATTTTTGCAAATAGAGTTTTCTTAATTCAGTCGACTGTTATACTAAATAATGTCGATTTGACAAATCCAAAATCATATAAATAAAAGGTCAAATGTGAAAAAAATAAATATATACAGTAGAAGATTTACAGAAGAAAAGAAGAAAAGGTATATGCGAATTGGTGAAGGATGTTCAGATATCCTTGAGGAGCAGCAGAGATTTATTTGATCAGAAAGGATCAGAATTATGCAGAACAGAGATCTGTAATCAGCAAGACAGTTGCATTATTATACAGGTCACTTTTTTTCATTGTTACCTTCTTATCATTGTAACAGTGAATTCTAAATCTCTTAACCGAGTTGGTTTAACAACCATAATGTAAATCCTCTAACAAGGTGACAATTCCATTGAATTGTTTTCAAGACCTCTTACCAGGCCACTCCTTGCAGGGTGTTTTAAATCCTCTAACAAGGTCACACCTAACAGTGTGTTTTGTAACCTTTTACCGGGTTGGCTTCTAACCGGGCATCACTTCAGAAAAGTGAAAATCAGTATCTAGATACATTGGTGGTTTTTCCCATATTGGGTTTCCACGTTAAATCTTGTGTCTCTTGTGTTCTTAATTTCTTTCTCAATCATATACATGTGCTGATGAATATCTAAAGATAATATTGCTAATACTTTCTGCATCTTCAAAGTTACTGCAATCTATTTACCGAGTGCTAAAATAGATAACATTGTTAAGATATCCTAAGGGATCTGCAAAGAATTAATTGTGAAGTGTTTTTA
The DNA here is from genome assembly GCA_027943335.1 of Chamaecyparis obtusa. Lineage (NCBI taxonomy): Eukaryota > Viridiplantae > Streptophyta > Pinopsida > Cupressales > Cupressaceae > Chamaecyparis > Chamaecyparis obtusa. Next base: position 2,568,205 of record BSBK01001201.1, read on the forward strand.
TGGTTGACTGATTCACCCGCCCCCCCTCTCAGTCACTTCATCCATATTCCATCAATTGGTATCAGAGCATTTGGTGCTTGCAGGAAGGGTTTCAAGGACCTAAGCTAAAGATCAGGATGTCTTACAAGAGGGAAATTCCAAAGCTCAACAGAGATAACTTTTCAGCATGGCAAGGTCTCATGCGACTTCATCTGGCTTCCATTGGTGATTCAGGATGCAAATACATTGATGAAGAATACACAATTCCTAATGGCGCATTAACTATTGAAGACATTGCAGATAAAAAGACTCACAACACCATGATGATAGACATTGCATCTGCTCTCAGCTATGAAGAATTTGATGATATTAAAGACTGCACCACCGCATATGAAATGTGGGTGGCACTGAAGAAAATATATGGTGGTGATGCAAATGTGAAAAGAGCCAAAGCAGAAAGCCTAAGAGGACAGTTTGACAAGATGAATATGAGGGAAGATGAAAACATTGCAAAATATGTTGAAAGAATCAAAGCAAGTGTAAGTGCAATTAGAACTTCTGGAGGAACAATCTCAGATGAGACTGTTATAAGTAAGGTACTCAAAACACTACTCCCTATCTATGCAATAAGAGTATCAGCTATTCAAGAAAGAAGATGTGAAACAAGCCACAATATAACTTTGGATGCTTTAGTTGGAAGATTGATAGCTTTTGAATTAGACAACTATGATAACTATGTTCCTAGTTCCAAAAATATTGAATCAGCATTTGAGGCCAAGGTTTCACTAAAGAAGAACAAGAAAATTAAAGAAGTTCAGTCAAAAAGTGAAGAAGAATCAGAAGAAAGTTCTGATAGTGATCTTGAAATTGTAGAAGCATTACTTGCAAAGAAGTACTCTAGAGGGAAAGGTAAATATAAAGGTAAAACTCCTTTAATCTATTTTTTATGTGAAGAAATTGGACATATTGCAGCTAGGTGCCCAAACAAGCAAGTCAAAGAAGAAAAGAGAAGTCACAAGTAATATGGCAAAAAGAATTTCAAATCATACAAGGATAAAGGTAAGAAATCATGTTTTATGGCTAAAGATTCTGATGATAGTGAAGAAGAAATTGTCTTTATTACTATAAAAGATGAATTTGATGATGATGAAGATAAGATGGCACTTATTTCTCATATAAGAAAAGATGATATACGGATAATAGACAGTGGATGTTCACACCACATGACTGGTGACAAGACAAAATTTGAATATCTAGAAGACTGTGATAGTGGTAATGTAAGATTTGGAAACAATGAACCTTGTTGTATAAAAGGAAAAGGAAGAATCTCATTAACCAAAGAACTCATATGTGATAATGCTTACTGGGTTGAAGGACTAAAACATAATCTTTTAAGTGTAGTACAGCTAATCAACACTGGTTTCAAGGTTGAATTCATGAATGGTCAAGCAAGACTGCTGGATGGAAAAGGAAAACTCATTGGATCAGGCAAACAAACAAAAGGTAACTTATTTTATCTTGATCTCAATGAATATTCATGCTTTATTGCTCAAATAGAAGAAAGTTGGCTATGGCACAAAAGGTTATGTCATGTGAATTTTGATAACATGATAAAAATAAGCAAATTCAAGAAGGTTAGAGGCATTCCTACTTTGAAGAAACCTGACACTGGTCTATGTAAGAATTGTCAGATTGGCAAAATGAGTAAAACTAGTTTCAAGAGTAAGAACTATCAGTCTAAAGAAATTTTGGAAATTGTGCATACTGATTTATGTGGACCTATTGGAATACAAAGCTATACTGGAGATAAATTCTTTATTCTTTTCGTTGATGATTATTCTAGAATGATGACTGTTATGTATTTAAGAGAAAAATCAGAAGCATTTGAAAAGTTCAAATGGTACTTAGCAAGAGTAGAAAAAGAAACAGGGAAAAGATTGAAATGCTTAAGATCAGACAGAGGTGGTGAATTCATCTCCCATGATTTTAACAACTTCTGCATTGAAAGAGGAATCAAAAGACAGGTATCAGCTCCTAGAACTCCTGAGCAGAATGGAATAGCAGAAAGAAGAAACAGATCTATTATGGATTGTGCAAGGACTCTAATGATAGAAAAGAACATTGCTATAAAGTACTGGAAGGAAGCTATCAGCACTGCAGTTCATACCTTGAACCGAGTACAACTAAAGAAAGACACATTCAAAACTCCTTATGAATTATGGTATGGCTATAAACCCAATGTAAGTTACATGAAAATATTTGGTAGCAAGTGTTATATCTTAAAAGAATCCAGAAGAAATAAATTTAATGTGAAAAGTGATGAAGGAATATTCCTAGGATATTCTAGCAAAAGCAAGGCATACAAATGTCTGAACTTATCTACTCACAAAGTCATAGAAAGTATACATGTAAAATTTGATGAGTTTGCAGAAAAGACTGAGGAAGAAAGAAAAAGGGAACCTGAGAACTACAGAAGATTCGTTTACATTGAACCTGAAATATTGACAGACACAACTATCAATAAGGAAGCTATATCTACCGAGCCGAGCACAGTTACCGAGTCACAAATCGAGTCACAGGAAGAAGTTCAAACCGAGTCACAGGAAGAAATTCAGAACGAGTCTCAGCCTGAAGTTACCGAGCAAATATCTACCGAGCCCGAGCAACCTGAAGAAGAGATCCTAGAAGACAACAGCATGAATCATTCAAAAGGCAAGGAACCTATACTAGCCAAATATGTCAGAAGACATCATACACCAGACCAAATCATTGGAAACAAATCAGATGGTACTATGACAAGAAGCAAGCTAAAAGGTACATGTCTGCTTACTGATTTTGAACCTAGAAATATCAAAGATGCATTGGAGAATGAAAGTTGGATTGAAGCAATGAATGAAGAATTAGAACAAATACAAAAGAACAAAACTTGGACTCTTGTACCTAGACCTAAAGATAAGAATGTAATTGGAACAAAATGGGTATTCAGAAATAAGCTGAATGAAGATGGTCAAGTATCTAGAAACAAAGCTAGACTGGTATGTAAAGGTTACTCTCAAGAAGAAGGTATAGATTATGGAGAAACTTTTGCTCCTGTTGCAAGATTAGAAGGTGTAAGAACTCTACTTGCTTATGCAGCACACAAAGGATTTAAGGTATATCAGATGGATATAAAATCTGCATTTCTCAATGGAATTCTTGGTGAAGAAGTCTACATTGAACAACCTGAAGGTTTTGTTGATCCAGATAAAAGGGACATGGTCTGCAGGTTACACAAAGCATTGTATGGTTTAAAACAAGCTCCTAGAGCATGGTATGAAAGACTCCATAACTATTTGATTCAGATTAATTTCAAAAGAGCTAATGATAACAGCAATCTGTATATTAAAGAAGGACCGGATGACAAAATTGTATTGGCAGAAATATTTGTGGATGATACTATATTTACAGGGAATGAGGATCAGTGCAAAGAATTTTCAGAGAAAATGAACAGAGAATTTGAAATGTCTATGTTTGCTTTAATAAAATTCTTTGTTGGTCTTCAAATTCAGCAAAGCAAGAATGGTATATACATTACTCAATCCAAATACATTAAGGAGATACTTAAGAAGTTTGGTATGGAAGATTCAAAACCAGTTGGTACACCCATGTGTACTGGACTGAAACTTACCAAAAATGATGATTCAAAAGAAGTTGATCAGACCCTATACCAATCTATGATTGGAAAATTGCAGTATGTAGTACATACAAGACCTGATATTGCCTTAGCAGTCGGTATAGTAGCTAGATTCTCAGCAAAACCTAAGGAAAATCACATGATGGCAATCAAAAGAATCTTAAGATACTTAAGAGGAACTGAAGAATATGGTTTGTGGTATAAATTTGGAGGCAATCTAGACTTGAAAGTGTTTATTGATGCTGATTGGGCAGGAAACATTGATGACAGAAAAAGTACAAGTGGTGGAGCATTTTTTCTTGGAAAAAGACTGGTATCCTGGACTAGTAAAAAGCAGAATTGCACATCTCAATCCACAGCTGAAGCAGAATATGTTGCTGCTGCAGTAAGCTGTTCAAATATTGTTTGGGTTAAATAGCTATTAGAAGGTATGAAGGTTGAAATCAAAGAACCAGTTGTTATATTTTGTGACAATACCAGTGCAATAAACATTTCTAAGAATCCAGTAATGCATTCCAAAACCAAGCACATTGCTATTAAATATCACTTTGTCAGAGAATTGGTGCAGGACAAGGAAATCAGATTAGAATATATTCATACAAAAGAACAGATTGCAGACATGTTCACCAAACCATTACCTAAGGATGCATTTGTGTATCTAAGAGGTAAGTTAGGGGTCATTCCCCTATCCGAGGCTCACTAAATATAGTTTTAGTGATGCATCAACCTGAACATGATTGAAAATCAACTTGTTGATGCAGCATATTAAAGGAATCATTGCATATGAATTAGTACTTGAGGTACATTAATTTTCACCGGTAATATGAGAATTGTCTTTGGCATGTGTTGTCAAAGAGGGAGTGTTTGCTATGTCTTTGCTATTACTTCAAGAAATTTTCAATAGTCAGAAGGAAGAATTTTCAGGATACAGGAAGTTTGCTGACAGAGGGAGATTTGAATCTAAACCGAGCTAACTCTTTCAATTTTTTATGATATGACATATTGTGTTGCCATCAATGCCAAAGAGGGAGATTGTTGGAAATAATTATGTATTGTCTTTGATGTTACACAATGTCATAGTCCGCAGCAATCAGTTTCTACCGAGCTCAGTCGGTCATCGAAGAAAAGTTAGTGTTTACCAAGTTCAGTCGGTCATCGAAGAAAAGTTAGTGTTTACCGAGTTCAGTCGGTCATCGAAGAAAAGTTAGTGTTTACCGAGTTCAGTCGGTTATCAAAAGGTAAAGGATTGTTGGTGTTTACCGAGTTCCCTCGGTCACCGGAAGATTATAGAAAGTTATGGTCACCGAGCACTGTCGGCCCTTGAAGGATTTTTGCAAATAGAGTTTGCTTAATTCAGCCGACTGTTATACTAAATAATGTCGATTTGACAAATCCAAAATCATATAAATAAAAGGTCAAATGTGAAAAAAATAAATATATACAGTAGAAGATTTACAGAAGAAAAGAAGAAAAGGTATATGCTAATTGGTGAAGGATGTTCAGATATCCTTGAGGAGCAGCAGAGATTTATTTGATCAGAAAGGATCAGAATTATGCAGAACAGAGATCTGTAATCAGCAAGACAGTTGCATTATTATACAGGTCACTTTTTTTCATTGTTACCTTCTTATCATTGTAACAATGAATTCTAAATCTCTTAACCAAGTTGGTTTAACAACCATAATGTAAATCCTCTAAAAAGGTGACAATTCCATTGAATTGTTTTCAAGACCTCTTACCAGGCCACTCCTTGCAGGGTGTTTTAAATCCTCTAACAAGGTCACACCTAACAGTGTGTTTTGTAACCTTTTACCGGGTTGGCTTCTAACCGGGCATCACTTCAGAAAAGTGAAAATCAGTATCTAGATACATTGGTGGTTTTTCCCATATTGGGTTTCCACGTTAAATCTTGTGTCTCTTGTGTTCTTAATTTCTTTCTCAATCATATACATGTGCTGATGAATATCTAAAGATAATATTGCTAATACTTTCTGCATCTTCAAAGTTACTGCAATCTATTTACCGAGTGCTAAAACAGATAACATTGTTAAGATATCCTAAGGGATCTGCAAAGAATTAATTGTGAAGTGTTTTTATGGTTGACTGATTCACCCCCCCCCCTCTCAGTCACTTCATCCATATTCCATCAATATCTTCCTCTAAATCATATAATCAAGTCATCCTATTAGAACCATCTTGAAATCATATTAGAGAAATAATACAACTCTCCAATAACATCTCAGTCAGCTATACTAATCACACAACACAAATTAGGACCGGGCAACTCTATATGAGTAGACGCATCGCTTCACACTATCGGGTCCACCAACTTAACTGATACTTTCTTCTCATGCTGACTTATGTCATGCACTCTTAACCAAAAATTATTAACACTTCTCCAAATAATAATCCAAGAATGCATATTCAAATGATAGGTGCAACTACTACAAAAACAAAAACAATGTTGGCTCCATCTGATAAACTCAGGAAACTGTAATTGGTAACTAGAGACTTCATAACTCAACTGGTACTACTCAACTAACTCTACATCCATGAACATAGCTTCACTGACATATCTACAACATAAATATAAATGCACAAGGCTCCATTACAACCATACTACAAATCACATACATAAATCTTCCTAGGACCTTTCAAGAACACTCACTGATATAAATAATTGTATTACTGTATTCACTCAAAATCAACCTCTGCATCTATGACATAATTTTGATAACGTATCTAGGAAACATATACTCGAGGCTCTCTCCATTAGGCTTCCACATGCACTACTTACCATATGTTGTCATCAATGACAAACATATAGTCAACACTAGCTTGCTGGCAAATGTCCAACATATTCAAGGATGGAGTTAAAATTGAGCCTGGAAGGCTGCTATCAATTGAAAAAGTACCACTACTAAGAAATGTTTAGGGAATTCAATTCTTCTTTGGTGAGGTCAATTTTGTCAGAAGATTTATCACAATTTTTTTTGAAATCAGTGTTCTTGTTTCCAGAATGCTAAAAAAGGGTGCAAAGGTTTAATGGAGTGAAGAAGCTAAGAAATTTTTTTCTGAAATTAAGCAAGAAATTAAGGATACACCTATGCTAAGGATAGAAAATTATGGTAAGCCCCTTCATATTTTCTCTTTTGCCTCTTATCATACTATTGTTGTAGTGTTGTTACAAAAGAACTCGGAAGGTTTTGAACAACCTATATCCTTTTTTATTAAATCTTTGCAAGAAGATGAGTTAAAATATGACATAAATGAGAAATAGGCATATGTGTTGGTCAAGACTATCAAAACTTTCAGGTGTTACTCAGTTGGATCAACTATAGTTTCTATGAAGGATATCCTGGTACAACAAGAAGTCTCAGGAAGAAGATGCAGATGGATAAATAGGATCCAAGAGTTCAATATTGACATACAAATCACAAAGCTGGTAAGAGCACTAGGTTTAGAAAAACTCATGGCTCAAAGTAATATAGATGCTTACCATATAAAAATCCTTGAAGAAGAACAAAGTCCATATATTTGTGATTTAGATTATTGTGACTGGTATGAGTATATTATTAAATACTTGTAGAAAATGGTACTTCCCCCTGACATGGATAAGCATAGAAAAAGGAATGTGAAATTAAATGTTGTAACGTATGTTATTTATAGAGGGGAGTTATGGTGGAGAAGCAATGAAGGCATCTGGTTAAAATGTATTGACCACCAGAAGGCTGAAAACTTATTACAAGAAATGCATGAGGGTGTGTGTAGTGGCCATTACATGGCTAAAACTACTGCACATAAGATATTAAGGTCTGGTTTTTGGTGGCCTAGTATCTTTAAGGATGCACACTTGTTTGTAAAAAAATATGATGTTTTCCAAAGGTTTGCAGGAAAGTTAAAGTTTAGTGGCAACCTTCCCTTAAGTCCTGTGACAGTTGAAGCCCCTTTTCAAAAGTGGGGCATGGTTTCATTGGAGGGATCCCAAACAAGTCAAGTGGGGGACATTCATGGATCCTAGTTTTGACAAACTACTTCACTAAGTGGGTGGAAGAAATTACCACTAAGAGAGCCACTAGCAAGGTGGTAACTGACTTCATGATGCAGAATATGCTAGTAATATTTTGATGTCCTAAGGTTATAATAGTAGATAATGCTATGTGTTTCAAGTCTGAAGAATTTAATAGTTTCTATCAACAATATGGAATTCAAATTTCATACTCGGCCCCTTATCATCCTCAAGGTAATGGTCAAGCTAAAACAAGTAATAAGAGTCTGATAAAGATTTTGAAAAGAGTTCTTGACATAAACAAAAAGGCATGGGATTCCAAGTTGTAGCTAGCTCTGTGGGCTAATAGAATGACAGTAAAAAATGCCATTGGATGTTCTCCTTTTGATTTAGTATATGGTATTCATGCTAGGTTACCATAGAATAATTTTCTATAGATGTACAAATTCATCCAATTATATGATGATGATCTAGATGATGAAATGAAAATCAGTTTGGAAGATTTGATACAATTGGATGAATCAAGAAGGGAAGCTCATGTAGATCTCAGCTCTAGTACAAAATTTTGTATGACAAGAAAAGCACAGTAAAAGATTTTAACACTAATGACTTGGTCTTAATGTGGAATTCTAAGATGGAGGATAAGGGAAAACACAACAAATTTGACCCAATCTGTTTGGGCCTATATCTTCTTGACATTAAATGGGGACCTAATTCCTACATCTTAAAAGATCTAGTTGGAAATGTTTTGGAATTTCCAGTTCATGGATAGTTTCTCAAATTGTACTTCTCTTAAGGTACTCTCATTATCCATGAAGAGTAGATTGGTTTTATTTCCTTGTGTGTTTATTTTCAAGTTATGTGTGTAGGGTAGTTTTTTTTAGTAGATGGTCTACTTATCCCATAGATTTTGAATCCTTGTCATGCATGAAAGAGGCATACATCCCTAGACAGTGCCACTATTAGCCCATTTTCCTTTCATAGCAAAAATCCAAATAAAATGGCCCATTCCATGTAAAATCTAAGAAAATTGTCATCCTTAGCTACAACACACTTTTGATCTGTGAAGAAGATCTATAATGTCTTATGACTTGCAAACTTAACCATGGAATAATCAAGATGTGACCAAGCTCCAGTTCAGATCACATGTGCCCAAGTGTAAAAAAATATGAGATATTACAGTTTGAAGGTCTGAGAAATAGGTCTTTTCCATGAAAAAGGGTTTTAAAATTTGTTTAAGTCCAGAAAAAACCCTAGCCAAATCTATTTATTTGTTACTTTATTAGGCCACTTAAGCCCAATTTTGCACATGTCTAATTTCCCTACTCGGGCAACCAAGTCTTCTATTCAATGATCTAGCGACTAAGTGTTCACGCATTCTCTTTTTCTGGGCAATTTGTGCTCTAACATTCAGCAACCTGGCAGGGGGTTAACTTTTTCTTGAGTCACCGATTCTCCAGATATCTAGTCAAGGAAGGAAGCTTTCAAAGATTAAATGAGAACTGTTGATTTTGATCTCGATTGATGACATTCACGTGTTCTTTGAATATAACCCAAGGTCAAGAAAAGTTTCAGTGACTTGGCGATGCCTTGGTCGCATGATCTCATGATTGAGGTTGAGTTAAGACAAGGTTTTGAGGATTCAATGTGCTCCGTTGATGCAATCAAGATCTAACGGTTGGTGTGTGATCTCTAGATTAAACCTAGAGTAAAGAAAAAACCCAGCAATCACGCGAATGCTTTGTTCACATGATCTCTAGATAAGATCCCAGTTAAGTAAAAGGTTCTGATATCTAGTGACTGCCTTAGTCACATGTTCTCATGATGAAGGGTGCATTAAGATAAAAGACTTGGAGACTTAATAGGACCATTGATGTAAATGAAATCAGACGCTGGTCACTTGTTCTCTAGATGATACCCAGGGTTAAAGATATATTCAGTGATCATGTGAATGCTTTGTTTAGGTGATCTCCTGAGAAAACCAAGGTTAGTTAAATTGTTCAATGACTTGGAGATTGCCCTCATTCATGAGATATCCAAATCTAGTGTGGTTAAGACTAGTTGTGGTTAAAAGATAAAGACAGCACAGGTCCAAGTCAATCTGACGGTTGTCGCATTATCGAGAAGAAAAGATGTTTGAAAGTTAGTCATCATGGCATTGCGATAGCTATCAATTTTGTATCAAGACCATGTGATGAAGACAGTGCATTTATTTTCCAAGTCATGTTGAGGTGCCTATTTCTGATGGGTTGCTGGTAAGGTTGACATGGCTAAGTGTTACAAAAGAAACTAGTTAACTATTTCCAAATTGTGAAGACCGTCCGATATGTTGGGAAAGGATGAAGATCAACAGCCACATTTTAAAAGCTAATCAGTTAGCCATTGAACTATAATTTTAAAGTTGTTTAAGATTTTTTTCTAGGGTTTGAGTCGGTGAACCAGAAGCAACAAGATTGAATCATTTTTATTTGCCAAGGATAGTTGTAGGTAAAGAATTGATAAACAAGATATTAGGTAGCTACCCAAATCACATTAGCTTTCCTAAAATTCCACATCAGTTAAATACAAAGGACTGATACTTTGAGAAAGGTGGCTAAGGGTATTGTTTGGGGATCTTAAACAAGGAAGTTCAATATGAAGAGGTTGATTGGGACATTTCGAAAACACTTGGCAGAATTAGAGCTATTTATGGAAACTATTGTAGAAGACTTGGCGCTCAAATTAACCTACACTTTTGAAAATAAAAAATGAGTGCAATCTTGGTGTACTTTGTGTCCTTTGTCTTATCTGTGCAATCTTTGTTTTGTTCCTAAGTTATCCATAGCTAGTTTGCAATCATTGTTCTATAAAAGGATTTCCAAGATCATTTAGAAGGACTAGAACTTGAGCATTTGATTGACAAGTTCTGATTCTAGGATGCATTAGACCGTATTAGGCCAAGTTTTTTATAGAATGGCAAGTGTTAATGTTTTTAGCTAAATAATCAGATGGTTTTCATTTTAAAGCATTGTGTATACATATAGATGATATAGCATATTTGAATAAAATCCAAAGTTCATATCTCTCCTTGGTGTTCTCTTTCTTTGAGTTATGAGTTGCCAGATTCATTGGATGGATTATCTCTATGTATGTGTTGATATTCTTCAGCTTTGATTTAAATATCAAATTAAATAACCTTGAGATACAACACTAATTCTTGAAGTTTGCATAAGGATATCAGTAAGTAGTGTGGATTTCAGGAGTCGTCTGATTAGAATCATCACAGGGTGATAGTATTTTCTAAGGATATAAATCATCAAAGTTCAATATATTGTCTTTGTATTTCATTTTTCAGTGACGATGTCACCCAATGGATAAGGCACTAGCTAGCAGTAGAGCTAGTTATAGAAATAATTGCTTGATGAATTTCTTACTGTATTCCTAAAATATTGATATAAATGAGTCAAAAATATTTGAAGTATTGTGACTGACATGTTCTGTCCCATCTAATGGTAATGGAGAATCAATAAATGAGTGGTTATCATTTAGCATTTTCTTACCATCTATCTATTATTTTAAATCCAGGCTGTGATTGTTGAAGTAAGGTTTGTTTTACTAGATTAGGAATACCCTCCTTGGTCTTGCAGAGCCAAAAGTGCAGAGGGCAGTCTTGTCCCTATAGTTGGTCTAGTCATCTTAGAAATCATATTTGGATCTAACCCATCCTTAAAAACTATAGATGTATTGGTTGATTTTGAAAGCATAAAGTCCATTTTGAGGAACTGACATACCGATTAACAATCAATTCAATATTGTATTTACTGATCTGACTAGTTATGAAATGTGTAAAGTAAAATAATAATTCAATCACATCAAATACACATAACACAATGATTTTTAACATGGAAACCATGTTAAGGGAAAAATCACCTGGGACCGGTAACCCAAAATAATTCACTCTTTTGAAGTGAGCTCAGTTAGGATCCAAGCCTGTTAAAGGTTACAAAACACACTATAAGGTGTGACCTGGTTAGAGGATTTATCACTAATTGTTCTCCCTTGACCAATATTCACTATGGGGTCAACAAGAAAATAATCAACATTCATTGAATGTCATATTGAAATACAAAAATACTATTAAGTCCACTCGGTTAAGAGATTTTGTTGTAAAAATGGTTAAACTGATACAATAATGATCTGATTCAAATGCACCTATGATTTATAGATTTTTAGATGTATGTTAAGATCAACATACCTCCTCTAATTAATAATCAATTCATTCATTTATATCCTCCAACTTTTCTTCACTTGATGTATGCTTCTCTAACGCTCGGTAATGGCTACAGTTCAACTTGGTTCTATTTGTAATCTATTTGATCAGAAGTGCATGAAAATATTCCTTTCATGAAAATTATCCTACAGTAGAAAATAATCCCAGACTCAATAATGAATCTCATGTCTCTTTAAATAGACACCATAAACTATTTTCTTCTCATCCTCTAGATTTTGCCTCTTAATCTCCATTGTTCATTTTTTTGCTTCAAGCTTCCTCGATAGTTGTGTCTATAAAACATTTCATTCTTCTCCATCTAATTAATCTTGAATTTTTTTAGGTGTTAGATCATTATAAAAAACTTTATCTTCTACCTCAAAATCATAAGCAATTGTCTAGCTCATCAATTTAGTTGGCGGTTATAATTTTCTTTTGTTTCTTTCACTCGGTCAATACTAGAATGTGTCAGTGAATACTTAATCAGTTAATACTATAATTAGTATACACTACACTAGCTCAATGTATACAAAAATCTTCAATTACTGACCACATAAACTTGTTTAGTTCTGATCTTCAATACATAACGAAATCATGTAATACAATCAATTCAACAATATGATGCCATAGACTCATCAATAAGTTATCCAATGTATACCATAGCCATATCTTTTATATCCATCTCATCTTCATGTATATATCTCATTCCTTTACCATTTTTCTTCTTCATATGTTTGTAACTATCATGATAAGTATAGTCAAAACTAGTTTACATCAATGACAATACATTGACTAATTTAATTGCCTTACATATCACTTTAGTAGCTCGGTGACCTTCAATCATTGTCTTTTACTTGTCCACTTTATTCCATCAAGATATTCAATTAATTATAGGTTATCAATCTCTCCCTTTTGCATTTATGGTAACACAATATGAAATATTCCATAGAATACCAAACATCTATTCTAAAACTCTATAAGTAAATGTTGTATCTCAGTAATCTCTTTCTAGCTTGTTCATTTAATATGTTTAATCACTACACAACATTTCATGTAGACTCTTCTAGTGGATTTGATCTTCTTCTTCCTGTGATTTTTCTCTCCACGTGGATAAATATTTCATTGATTCTTTCTCTCCCTTTCACAACAATGTCAAAAATAATAAAAAAATCTTCTATAGCCAAAATATTATGTCTAGTGTTCAGTTCAAATCAATTACCTTCATGTACCAATGTGCAGTGTTCTTGTTCTAGATTTTTAAAAACCTTAGGAAACCTAAAGTGTGAATAATTATGCATCAACATCATTTGATATTCTGAAAAATTATAGGTTGATGCAACTTCTTGATCACCTTAGTGACCAATAGACAGGTGATGGACCCCTAGTCTAGTCCTCAAGTACTCAAATATATCCTTAGGTAAGGGTTTGGTAAATATGTCTGCAAGTTGTTCTTTTGATTTAACAAACTCCAGTTTCACTTACTTTTCTTGTACTTGTTCCCTTAAGTAATGATACTTTATAGATATATTCTTTGTCTTTGCATGTAACAATAGATTCTTATAAATGTTTATAGAACTTGTGTTGTCACAATATATTATCACTGGATCAGTGATCTCTTCATTCATCCCTTTCAAAAGTTGTTTTATCCATGTAATGTTTGAAAAATTTGTAGTAGCAACAACATATTCTTGTTCGGAAGTGGACTGAGAAATACATGCCTATTTCTTACTTATCCAAGTAACTAATATTTCTCCCAAAAATAATGCTCCACTAGTAGTTCTCTTCCGGTCATCAATGTTTCCCACCCAATCTACATCAGTGTAAACTTGTAGTTCAAAATTGCCTTCCTTTTTGTACCATAAACCATAGTTCTTTGTGTTTTTTAAATCTCTAAGAATCCTATTAATAATAGTCATATATGATTCTTTAGGATTAGCATACAATCTTGCTACAATCCCAACTACATGTGCAATATCTGATCTACTATGCACAACATACATCAGTTTTCCAATTATTGATGTGTATAGTGTTTGATTTACCTCGATTGATTGATCATCCTTTGTTAATTTGTATCATGTAACCATTGGTGTACCAACCAGTTTTGAATCTTCCATTCCAAAGGTCTTTCACACTTCTTTGATGTACTTTGATTGTGTGATGAATATACCTTCACTTTGTTGTAGAATTTGCAAACCAAGAAAGAATATAATCTCTCCAAACATTAACATTTCAAATTCCTTTCTCATTTCATCAGCAAATGATTTGCATAGATTACCATGTCCTCCAAATATGATATCATCAACAAAAAATTCAGTAATAAGAATCTTGTCATCAGTTTCACCTTTCAAGTATAAATTTCTATTGTCACTTGTTCTTACAAATCCAACACTAATAAGATATTAATGAAGTCTCTCATACCATGCTCTCAGTTCTTATTTTAGTCCATACAATCTTTTTTGCATCTTACATACCATGTTTTTCTGATTTCGATCAACAAAACCTTCAAGTTCTTCAATGTATACTTATTCCTCAAGAATTCAATTTAAAAATGTAGATTTAACATCCATTTGATATACTTTAAATCCTTTTTAGACAGCATATGCAAGGAATACTCTAACTCCTTCAAGTCTTGCAACTGGTGCAAAAGTCTCACCATAATCAATATAGTATTCTTGTGCATACCCTTTACATACAAGTCTTTCTTTATTTCTAGTGACTTCACCATTTGCATTCAACTTTTTTATGAATATCCATTTGGTTCCAATTATATTCTTATCATTCGGTCTCAGTACCAATGTCCATGTTTTGGTCTTCAGTATTTTCTCAATTTCCTCATTCATTGCCTTAATACATTCATCATTCTCAAGTGCATCCCTAACATTTTTAAGGTTCAAATTCACAAACTAAACATGTGGTGTTTCTCAACTTACTTCATTTCATCATGACAACTTTCTTGTCATCAATAATCTAATTCTGTGGATGGTGTCTCCTCACAAATTTTGTTAACACTTACTCTCTTCTTTGTTCACCATTCGATGTAGGATCAATATCTTCCTCAGTAATTATTTCCTTATTTTCAGTCTCTATAGGCTATTTCTCGGTATCTTTATTCTGTTGCTTAGTAATTTCAACCTATTGCTCAGGTAGAATGTTAGGCTACTCAATGTATGTGAATCTACCATAGTCTTCTAGTTCCTTTTTGCTTTCTTCATCATTTTTCTCAGAAAAATCATCAACTCTCACATTTGTACTTTCAATCATTTTGTTAGAAACCTTATTCAAACATTTGTAAGCTTTTCTTTTAGTAGAATATCCTAAGAATATTCTTTCATCACTTTTTGAATCAAATTTTTCATTTCTATCCTCTTCCAAAATGTAACATCTACTTCCAAATATTCTGAAATAACTTATATTCGGTGTGTACCCATACCATAACTCATTGGGTTTCATATTTGAATCTTTCTTTAGTTTTACTCAGTTCAATGTGTATATAATAGTGCAACTAGCTTCTCTCTAGTACATCTATGCAACATATATTTCAATCATCAATGTTCTAGCACAATCAACTATATATCTATTCCTCCTTTCAGCAATTCCATTCTGTTGTGGTGTTGTCAGTGCAGAAACCTATCTTTTAATTCCATGCTCATTACAGACATCTTGAAAGCTTTAGATTTTTATTTTAGAAACATAACAGTGATTATCCTAGAGTAGTCATCAACAAATAAAATAAAGTATGTGTCACCATAATAACTTTGAGTTCTCATAGGACCACACAAGTTGGTGTGAACCAAATCCAAAATAGCTTTAGATGAAAATTTCTTTCTCTTGAAACTAGATTTTGATATTTTTCCCATTTGACATTGTTTACACATGACATGGTCAGCTTTAGATAAGCTCAGTAAGTCTCTAACTTTTCTTTTCTTACTTATTTTAACCATGTTGTCAAAAAATTCACATGACATAACCTTTTGTGCCATAACCACACATCTTCAATTCTAGCCAATAAACAAGAAGTTTCAGCATTGTCAAGATAGAATAGATTACCTTTTGATTGTTCACCAATACCAACCAAATTTCCAATTTCATCATAGATCTTCACCTTTCTATTCTCAAATGAAACTCAATGAATTGAGTTATTTAGTTGTGCTACACTCAATAGATTGTAATTAAGTCCTTTTACCCAATATGCATTTTCACATCCAATCTTATTGTTCAACAAGATAAATCCTTTTCCTTTTACTAGACAAGGTGTATCATTTCCCATTTTAACAGATCCACTATTATAATGTTCAAGGTATTCAAATTTGCCTTCATCACTAGTCATATGATGTGTATAGCCACTATCAATAATCTATGTATCATTCTTGCTAACTTTAGAAATAAGTGATGTTTCAACATACCTTTCTTATTCTTCTAAATCTTCTTTCAAATCTACGAATACCACCTCAATGTCTTCATTAGTGTTAGTGTTGGTGTCATCGTCATTATCTTAAACAAGGTAACATGCCTTCTTTCCTTTGTCTTTTTGGTCTTGGTTGCCTCTTCTGTCATATTGTCACTTGCCTTTGCGATCTTGGTTATCTCTCCTATCAAACTTTCTTTCACTGGATCGATCATTTTCTTTGTCATCATCTTTCTGGTTAGGACATCTAGCTCCAATGTGACCAATCTCTTTACAGTTAAAACATACCATAGGTAGTTTCCCTTTATATATTCCTTTTCCTTTTTGCAACCTTCTAGCCATTAATGTTTCAAGTTCATCAATTTCATCATCATCACTGCCACTTTCATGTCTTATCATGTGTTTATTGCTTGATTTACCAATTTTCAAGGACAACATAAATGTAGATTCATTTAGAACAATACTATTATCAAAGTTATTCAACTCAAAACTAGTCAGTTTACCGATCAAGCTATCAAGTGTAAGAGTGTTACTCGGGGGCCGAGGCTGATCTCATTTCATGGATTTTAGAGATTTTGATAGCATAAATAGGTAGCAAGGTTCTAATAATTTTACTCACAATAGTGTCTTCTTCAATAACACCTCCTGCTCCTCAGATAGCATTGACAATCTCCTTAATTCAGTTTTTGTACTGTGAAATGTTTTCTCCTTCTTTCATCTTCATATCATCAAACTTTCCTCTAAGAATTTTAGTTCTTATCCTTAGTACATTCTCATTTACTCCGTGAACTAGTCCAAGTTTGTCCCACATTGTTTTAGTACTAGTACATGTCTTCACATCTTCAAATTCAGCATTAGATAAGGCAAAACAATCTCTATCATTATCATATTATGTTTATGTCTATCTCACAACTGATAAATAGTTAAAGGTCTAGTCATCAGTTGAATATAATCATTGCTCAAGTAGTATACTACAGATTCTCTAGTTCTAGATATATGGATCTTCATTTTGCTTTTCCATGTCAAGAAGTTGTCTTTGTTCAGCTTTGGCACTTCTCTCTTATATATCTTGTGATCATTAGCTTAAGTACTTTACAATTTCCTTCCAAGCAGCCAATGCTCTAATACCAATTGTTAGATAACTGAGAGGGGGGTGAATTAGTTATTTTAGTTATCCTACACTCCCAAATCTCCTAAATATATATATTCAATCTATCCTATCAAATTATCAACTCGGTAAGCTATCAACAATATCTTTTCCTTCATCTACCGATTGACAGTCAATTCAATATTGTATTTACCGATCTGACTAGTTATGAAATATGTAAAGTAAAATAATAATTCAATCACATCAAATATACATAACACAAAGATTTTTAACATGGAAAACTTGTTAAGGGAAAAACCACTTGGGACTGGTAACCCAAAATAATTCACTCTTCTGAAGTGAGATCAATTAGGAGCCAACCCTATTAAAGGTTACAAAACACACTATAAGGTGTGACTTGGTTAGAGGGTTTATCACTAACAGTTCCCCCTTGACCAACATTCACTATGGGGTCAATAAGAATACAATCAATAAGAATTGTTAAACTTATACAGTAATGATCTGATTCAAATACAACTATAATTTGTAGATTTTTAGATTTATGCTAACCTCAAAATACCTCCTGTGATCAATAATCAATTCACTCATTTATATCCTCCAACTTTTCTTCACTTGGTGTATGCTTCTCTGATGCTCGGTAATGTCTACAATTTAGCTTAGTTCTATCTGTAACCTGTTTGATCAGAAGTGCATGAAAATAGTCCTTTCATGCAAACTCTCCTATAGTAGAAAATAATCCCAGACTCAATAATGAATCTCATGTCTCTTTAAATAGATGTCATAAACTATTTTCTTCTCATCTGTTAGAATTTACCTCTTAATCTCCATCGTTCATTTTTCCACTTCAAGCTTCCTCGATAGTTGTGTCTATAACACATTTCATTTTTCTTCATTTGATTAATCTTGAATTTTTTCAGTCATTAGATCATTAATATAAACTGATGCAAGATCATCTCGAGTCCTTAGAAATCTTGTGTCACCAAAAAAATGTTTGTTTTTTCCTGTTTTTCTTGGTTCCTACTTTGACCGAGTTGGATCGGTAGTTTCTCGGTTTACTTTGTTAACCGAGTTGGTCAGTTATCTCTCTGGCACCCAGTTAATACCCTGATGCTCGGTGATGCTTGTCTAGTGCTTGGTTATCCTTTCTTATTGAGTTGTTTGTTTTAGTTTCCTGTTGATGTTGACTCTTGCAATTAATTATGGTTACAGATTTAATGTTGGTATCTATTATTGGAAAGTGTGTGGACCTAGATATGGTCGTTCCTTCCATTGATGGTGGTTTTGAAGGACAACTTATTTGGTAGCCTCTTGTATATATTGTAATCTTTGTTTGCAGTTTGAGACATCAATTAGGACATCAGTAGTAGAAGATAGAAGATAGAATATTGTTTTAGATCATTGCATGTTGGAGGAACAATGTAGATGAATTGTAATACCTGGCCTAAACCAAGAAGGCCTTACAGCCCAACATGTATGAATCAATTAGACTAAATATATGAAAGTTATCTGCATTCTCTCTCTCACTTGTGTTTTTGTTTCTTCCTTGTGTGATCTCTGCAAGGTGGATCTGGTTAGGGTGTGCCTTTGGCCCCTCTCCCTTTCTACCCTTGCGTTAGGTGGTATTAGAGTGAGGTGAGATCTAGATCTAGGTTTGCAAATCTAGGTTTGAGGGTTCCTTCTTGTCAAACCCTAGTTGAATTTTTGTGGGGTAGAAGATTGTGATTTGGCCTACAATTGCAAAGGGTTTCAAGATGGTTCATGGGAGGTGAGATGCAGATCTAGGATTGGTAGACATGTTGAGACAACTTGTAGCTAGATTAGAAGTTTTTGAAACAACTCAAAGAAGAGGAAGACATATTGAATATGTTAGTGATGATGAAATTGAGGAAGAACAAGTTGATGTAGAACCTGCACCAGTGATGGACCAAGGTGAGGAAAGATTGTTAAAGGCTTTGACAAAGCTAAAATCTACACCACACTTTAATCCTCCTGAGTATAGTGGAAAATTGGATTATGATGAATTAGTGGACTGGATCACTGAGATGGAAAAGTACTTTGAGTATGAAAATGTTCCTAAGGAAAAGAAGGTGAAAATTGCAAGCACAAAGTTGAAAAGTCATGCATCCCTGTGGGGGGAACATCTACAATTGGATAGAAAGAGGAAAGGCGAAGAAAAAATTAAGGTATGGAATAAAGTGGTGAATAAATTAAAAGGAAATTTTCTACCTTGTGATTATTAGATTAACCTAGTTAGACGAATGCAAAGTTTGAGGCAGAAATATAGCTCAATAAAAGAGTATACTAAGGAATTCTATATATTAGATATCAGATCTGGACATGATGAAGATTATGTGGAAAGAATTGCTAGGTACCTAAATGGACTAAGAGTTTCCATCCAAGAAGAAATCAATTTGGTTAAATTGGATAATATTCAAGAAGCTTATCAATTTGCATTGAAAGCTGAGGAGAAATTGAACTAGAGACATGAGCAAAGAAAAAGAGGTAAAGGTGGTAGATTCCCTAGATGAAGTGGTATATCTTATTGTTAGGAATAGTCCCAAGAGATAACTAAGAGGGGGGGGGGTGAATTAGTTATCTACAAGTTTCAATTCTTTATCCAATTAAGTATACTTAAACATTTATGAAGTCAAGGATGGTGGATCCAATGAAGGATAGTCCAAACCTTGCAGCCAAAAGAATTACATAGTGGAATACTCAACACATAGACAATATCACAAATGTTTCAATCAATTTTCATTAACATGCCTGACTGTAAGGCCTTTTGGGTTAGGGAAAAATACAAAAATGAAACAATTTTGCAAGATCCATAGTCAGATCCAATACAATCTCAGCTAGTTCAGCTCTGAAGACAATCAGAAGCTGATGGAAAACCTAAGGCAGATCTAAACTTGAGCTCGCAAGCCTCCAAGTAGTCTCCTTGTTCCCAAGTATGCAAACCCCTAGCTATGCTACAAAGGACTATCAGAGTACAATCTGATCTGCAAGAACGTCAAGAACTTTTCCACAACTTCACCTATTGGAAAATGAATTGAAACAATTGTTGTATTGTCATTGATGTCAAACCTTAATTGGTAAGATTATTGCTACTTAGGAAAGTACTATATCTATTTGAGTGTTGCTAAGAAGGATAAGCAAGGTTGGTAACAATAGCACCTAAGGAAAGGTTGAGTTATCTTGATACTACAAAGTGTACTTGACTATGTTGCACTGTGATGAGATAATGTATTGTTTATCTTAGTAAGATTGAAGACTAAACTGGTAGGCTTAACCAAGCAAAGAATGGAAAAATCATGTTTAAGCCAAGTAATGTTAGTGTCAACCGAGTTAGTATATGCTGAGCAAAATTATAGTGTCGACTGAGCACCAGTAAATTGCTGAGGAAGACAGTGCAAGCTGAGGAGATAGTTTTAGTATTGACCAAGTGATCTATATGAAGACTGAGTGAACAATCACAGTATTGACTGAGCATCAGCAATTTTATATTTGAAGAGAATTTAATTTTGGAGCTGACATTGTTGAATTATTGGATTATGTAAAACGTGTTGACTTTATTTATTGATTTTTTGGAAGTATTTAAATGCATTGTAAAACATTTTATTGTAAATCTTTGAGAGATTTGAGATGATTCTAGAAAAGGTGCTAAAGAACATAAAGTGGGTAGATTCAATGAATCTGACCTAACCCTAAGATCTACGAATGAGATTGAGCAACAAAAGATGAGTTAACCTAATTGAGGAAAATATAAGGGAACTTGAACATTGTGATATGCATGCACATGGTGAACAGAGAATGCTGGAAGAGAAAAGTTTTATTGACTGAATAAGTAGAAAAGGCTGAAGGAGAATGGTGGTGATTGCTTGAAGAAAAGTTCCGAGTAGATCAGAGATGGAAATGGAAAAGTTTCAAAGTCAGTAAACTAGCATTAGTGTATAGAATCAGATCTGATATTTGCAAAGTGAGTTGTATATTTTTTAGATAATATTGTTGCTACTTTCTAACCATTGTAATAGTCAAAATCCTTTTAATAGAGGTTGACCTAATAGTCATATGTTAAATCCTTTGAACAAGGTTGCATTCTAAAAGAGTTTATGTAAGTCCTATGACTAGGCTCACTTTTAACAGGGTGATTGAAATCCTTTAACTAGGTCACATTTGATAGTGTGTATTGTAACCTTTGATAGGGTTGGCTTTTTACCGAGCTCACTTCAGTAGAGTGAAAATAATAGTAGCATGTTACAAAGTGGTTTTTCCCAAATTGGGTTTCCACTATAAAACTTGGTGTTTATACTTGTGTGAATGTGTAGATCTGAACATTGCTATGTTTTACAAGTTAAGTTACAACTAGGTAGTGGATAGCATTGTTAGATGTTTCTATTATTGAATCAGTGATGACTGAGTTTGTTTTAGTTTTGGATCTGATTGAAGGATAAGTTTATGAGATTGTTTTATACATTAGGACCTGAGAACAACTAATTCGCCCCCCCTCTCTATTGTTCTAAATCATATTAACAATTGGTATCAGAGCTCAGTTGCTTATTATTAGTGTTAACAGATAACAAGTTTAAAGGGGATTGAAGCAAATGATCAGGATGTATAAGGAGGTACTAAAGCTAAACAAAGAAAATTTCCCTACATGGAAAAGCTTGATGAATCTGCATCTAGCTGGTATTGATGACTCTGAAAAGTACTACATTGAGAATAGATATGTCTCACCTATTGCACCTTTGACTACTGAAGAAATGAGAGCTAAGCAAGAACATAATCAGGCAATGCTAGAAATTGCATCTGGCCTAAGCTATCTAGAATTTGAGGACATTAAGGACTACACAACTACAAAGGATATGTGGGATACTCTTGTAAGGATCTATGGTGGTGACTTGAATGTGCTGAAAGAAAAGGCTGAGAGTCTTAGAGGTAAGTTTGATGAAATGAGAATGCAAGAAGGTAAAAATATTGCACAATATTGTAGTAGAATAAAAGAAGTTGTGAATGCTATTAGAGGAGCTAATGGGACTATTGATGATGAAACTATAATAGGAAAAGTATTAAGAACCCTGCATCCTATATATGCTATTAAGATCTCAGCTATTCAATAATTTAGATGTAACTCTACTAATGTGCTTACCTTGGAAAGTTTGGTCAGTAAGCTGATAGCTTTTGAACTCTCTAATTATGATAATTTCACTGTTGGAAGTATTGGAAATGTTGAATCTTCTTTTAAGTCACAGCTAGTTCTGAACAAGACAAAGAAAGAAAAAGAAAGATGCATCAGTGAAAGTGAAAGTGAAAGTGATAGTGAAAGTGACAGTGACACTTTTGATAAAGACCTAGAAGATCTAGAAGCTCTTATGGCTAGAAGACTAAGAAGGGGAAAAGGAAAGTATAAAGGTAAACTCCCTATTATTTGTTTTGCATGTAATAAAGTTGGTCATATAGTTGCTAGATGTCCTGACAGGAAAGATAAAGATGATGAAAGGAAAATCAAACACAAAGATAGAAAAGATGATAGAAGCTACTGATGGAACAGAGACTACAAGGGAAAAGGTAAGAAATCTTGTTACATTGCTGAAAAAGAGACTAACACTGATAGTGATGATTGTGAAATTGAGGTAGTTTATGTGGCAATGAAAGATGAATCTGATGAGGATGAGAAAACTACATTGATATCCTATGTGAACAAGAATGATAAATGGATTATTGACAGTGGCTATTCACATCACATGACTGGTGACAAAAATAAATTTGAGACTCTACATCATTATAGAGGTAAAAGTGTAAAATTTGGTAATGATGCACCATGTCCTGTTAGAGGAAAAGGTTTGATTAAACTAATTGATAAGATATCTTGTGAAAATACATATTGGGTTGAAGGTCTTAATTATAATTTTCTAAGTGTTTCTTAGCTTAACAAAATTGGTTACCAAGTGAAATTTCATCACAGGAAGCTAAAATATTTAATGCTGCTGGAGAACTGATTGGAAGTGGAGATCAGACTAGAGGTAATTTGTTCTATCTTGACCTATCTGAAGAAACATGTTTGATTGCACAACTTGATGATATTTGGTTATGGCATAAAAGGCTGTGTCATGTTAACTTTGACAATCTGGTAGAGATAAGTAAGAAGAAAAAGGTAAGAGGTCTACCTAGATTGAAGAAACCTGAGAATGTGATGTGCAAGGAATGCCAGTTAGGAAAAATGACAAAGTCAAGTTTCAAGAGAAAATCCTTTACTTCTGAAAACATTGTAGATTTGGTTCATACTAACCTTTGTGGACATATGGGTGTACAAAGTTACTGTGGTGCTAGATACTTTATCTTATTTGTTGATGATCATACTAGGATGATGTATGTGATGTTTTTAAAAGAAAAATATGAAGCTTTTCAATATTTTAAGTGGTATTTGGCTAAGGTTGAAAAGGAGACAGGTAGGAATCTAAAATGTCTTAGATCTGACCAAGGTGGAGAATTTACATCAAATGAATTTAATCTGTTTTGCAATGATAGAGGAATTAAAAGACAGATGTCTGCACCTAGAACACCTCCATAGAATGGTATAGCAGAAAGGAGAAATAGATCTATCTTGGATTGTGCATGGACATTGATGATTGAAAAGAATGTGGCACAAAAATATTGGAAAGAAGCTATAAGAACTGCTGTCTACACTCTTAACCAAGTACAGATCAAGAAATGTACAAATCTGACACCTTATGAATTATGGCATGGACATGCACCAAGTGTTAAATACTTTAGAATCTTTGGAAGTGAGTGCTATATATTAAAAGATAATAGGAATGGAAAGTTTGATGCTAAGACTGATGAAGGCATATTCCTACGGTACTCCACAAAAAGTAAAGCTTATAAGTGTTTGAACTCTAACACTAACAAAATTGTGGAAAGTGTGAATGTAAAAATTTATGAGTATGCAGAAAGAAATGAAGCTGATAGTAAAAGAGAACTAGAAGATTATAGATCTTTTGTGTACATTGAAGAAGAGGAAGAGGCAAGTAACATACTTGCACCTAATGCTGAGTCTCAGGTAAGCAATGCCGAGCAATAGATAGAAGCTACCAAGCGTCAGGAAAACACTGCCGAGAGAGAACAAGAACATGTCAAGCTACAAGAAAATGTTGTTGAGTATTAGGATGAGGTTTTTGAGCATTCTAAAGTTGAATCTGATAATCTTATTGAAGAACATGATGAAATAAAGGAGAGAATAGCTGAACTTGTTTTGGAAAAATATGTGAGAAGACATCATAAGCTTGAATAGATAATTGGAGACAAAGATATTGGAATCCAGACCAAAAGTAAGACTAAGGATCCAACATGTCTACTATGTGAATTTTAACCGAAGACAACTAGAGAAGCATTGGAGAATGAAGAATGGATACAAGAAATGAATGAAGAAATTGACTAGATTGAGAAGAATGATACTTGGACTCTAGTGCCGAGACCTAAAAACAAGAATGTTATAGGAAAAAAGTGGGTATTTTGGAATAAGATGAATGAAAATGATGAAATCACTAGGAACAAAGCTAGGCTAGTATGCAAAGGCTATGCACAAGAAGAAGGAATAGATTATGGGGAGACATTTTCCCTTGTAGCTAGATTAGAAGGAGTAAGAACTCTACTTGCATATGCTACTTATAAAGATTTCAAGGTATATCAAATGGATGTCAAGTCTGCATTTTTGAATGGTATACTAGAAGAAGAAGTTTACATACAACAACTAGAAGGTTTTATTGATCCAAACAGAAGACACATGGTGTGCAAACTGAACAAAGCATTATATGGATTGAAGCAAGCACCTAGAGCATGGTATGAAAGGTTGCACAACTACTTTGTACAGATTGGATTTTCAAGAACAAATGACATAAGCAATTTGTACATGAAGGATGAAGAAGGTAAAGGTATTTTGTTGGCAAAAAAATTTTTTGATGACATTATTTTTGGTGGACAAGATGCATTATGCAGAATTTTCTCAAACGAAATGCAAACTAAATTTGAAATGAGTATGTTTGGTGAGATCAAATTATTTGTTGGTTTACAAGTATATCAGAGGAAGAATGAAATTTTCATTACATAGTCTAAGTATGCTAATGAAATACTAAAAAATTTTGGGATGGAAGATGCTAAACCAGTAGGAACTCCTATGGTTACTGGACAAAAGTTATCTAAGAATGATGATGCTGCAGAAGTGAATCAAACTCTGTACAGATCTATGATTGGAAAATTGCAGTATGCTGTACACAGCAAACCAGATATTGCATTAGCTATTGGGATTGTGGCAAGATTCTCTACTAATCCTAAGGAAACACATATGATGGCCATGAAAAGAATTATGAGATACTTGAAAGGGACAGCTAACTATGGTCTATATTATAAGAAGGATGACAAATTTGAACTCCAAGTTTATACAGATGCTGATTGGGCAAGAAATGTAGATGATAGAAAGAGTACAAGTGGTGGAGCTTTCTTTCTTGGATAGAGATTAGTCTCCTAGACAAGAAATAAAAAAATTTGCATTTCCCAATCTACTGTTGAGGATGAGTATGTTGCTGCTGCAGTGAACTGTTCAAACTTGGTATGGATAAAATAATTGTTGATAGGAAGGAAAGAAGAAATCATTAAACATGTTGTTATTTTCTATGATAGTACAAGTGCTATCAATATTTCTAAGAATCCAGTGATGCACACTAAGACCAAACACATTGCCATCAAGTATCACTACTTGAGAGAATTAGTACAAGACAAAGAAGTCTGAATGGAATATGTGAATACAAAAGAACAAGTAGTAGACATATTCACTAAAGCTTTACCCAGAGAAGCTCATGAGTATTTGAGAAGTCAATTAGGGGTTCTTCCCCTAACTAAGGTTGCCGAGACAAGCTAGGAGCACTGCATCAAATGTGTTACAATAGAGCATTTAACAAATTGATGCAGGAGATTGTTACACTTTAGGGCTGGCCTAGAGTTGTGAAGAGAAACAAAGACAAGAAATCAGTCATAAGAAAAATGATAGAGGGAGAAACATAGAGCTACATAGATATTATCTACATCTGATGGATGTAAGTTTTAGTCGCTACTTTGGCATTTTTGTCAAAGAGGGAGAATGTACTGATATGATAATACATGAGATATGATAACACATGATACTAAAAACTAAGAGTTGATGAACTAAAATGTAGAATCAGGATAGAGGGAGATCTGTATACTTCTGATGGTCACAAGAGTGAGGCTTACATGATTCTGAATTAGAATGAAGCTAAGGATATTATAAATAAGTTTCTGATGACCAGATAAGATTTTAGATTGGTTGGTAATCCATGTATTATTTAGATGATATCATATGGTGTTGCCATCAATGCCAAAGAGGGAGATTGTTGGAAACTAAATTGAAACAATTTTTGTATTGTCGTTGATGTCAAACCTTAATTGGTAAGACTGTTGCTACTTAGGAAAGTACTATATCTATTTGAGTGTTGCTAAGAGGGCTAAGCAAGGTTGGTAACAATAGAACCTAAGGAAAGGTTGAGTTATCTTGATACTACAAAGTGTACTTGACTATGTTGCACTATGATGAGATATGTATTGTTTATCTTAGTAAGACTGAAGACTAAACTGGTAGGCTTAACTGAGCAAAGAATGGAAAAATCATGTTTAAGCCGAGTAATGTTAGTGTTGACCGAGTTAGTATATGCTGAGAAAAATTATAGTGTCGAGCAAGCACCAGTAAATTGCCGAGAAAGAAAGTGCAAGCCAAGGAGACAATTTTAGTATTGACCGAGTGATCTATATGAAGACCGAGTGAACAATCATAGTATTGACCGAGCATTAGCAATTTTATATTTGAAGAGAATTTAATTTTGGAGCTGACATTGTTGAATTATTGGATTATGTAAAATGTGTTGACTTTATTTATTGATTATTTGGAAGCATTTAATGCATTGTAAAACATTTTATTGTAAATCTTTGAGAGATTTGAGATGATTGTAGAAAAGGAGCTGAAGAACATAAAGAGGGTAGATTCAATGAATTTGACCTAACCCTAAGATCTACGAATGAGATTGAGCGGCAAAAGATGAGTTAACCTAATTGAAGAAAATATAAGGGAACCTAAACATTGTGATATGCATGCACATGGGGAACGGAGAATACTGGAAGAGAAAAGTTTTATTGACTGAATAAGCAAAAAAGGCTGAAGGAGAATGGTGGTGATTTCTTGAAGAAAAGTTATGAGCAGATCAGAGATGGAAATGACAAAGTTTCAAAGTCAATAAACCAGCATTAGTATACGGAATCAGATCTAATATTTGTAGAGTGAGTTGTATATTTTTCAGATAATACTGCTGCTACTTTCTAACCATTGTAATAGTCAAAATCCTTTTAATAGAAGTTGACCTAATCGTCATATGTTAAATCCTTTGAACAAGGTTGCATTCTAATGGAGTGTATGTAAGTCCTATGACTAGGCTCACTTTTAACAGGGTGATTGAAATCCTTTAACCAAGTTACATTTGACAGTGTGTATTGTAACCTTTGACAAGGTTGGCTTTTTACCGAGCTCACTTCAAAAGAGTGAAAATAATAGTACCATGTTACAAAGTGGTTTTTCCCAAATTGGGTTTCCACTATAAAACCTAGTGTTTATACTTGTGTGAATGTTCAGATCTGAACATTGCTATGTTTTACAAGTTAAGTTACAGCTAGGTAGTGGACTGCATTGTTAGATGTTTCTATTATTGAATCAGTGATGACTGAGTTTGTTTTGGTTTTGGATCTGATTGAAGGATAAGTTTATGAGATTTTTTTATACATCAGGACCTTAGAACAACTGATCCACCCCCCCTCTTTGTTGTTCTAAATCATATTAACAACCAACTTCAGCTTTTAGAACCTCAGATCTGACTCCCTAAGTTTTCCAAGTCATGAACCTTTCTCTAAGTTCTCTAAGTCTCAAACCTTTCTCTCAGTTCTCCCCTATCTCTTAAACATCTACCTAAGCCCTCCTTAAATACTAATCATCAACCACAAGTTGGTTGTGTTAGAACCTTGAAAAATTTTCATGGCTTTAGCCCTTTTCTTCTGGTCTCTGTAATTGTTTTTAGGTCTCTGGCATAAACCCTAAGCTTATAAATTTCAAAAATCTAGCCATTGCATAAAAAACCCTTTGTAATGCCCTGGCTCTGTTCTATTTTAAAGTTACTTTTTTGGGCCACTTAAAAACCTTGAAATGCATGTGCTTTATGTTTTTGATCGGCCCCCATTTAAATTATTCCTATGTCCTTGGTGGTTAATATTTCCTTAAGCCTATAGTCTAGCGGGTTTAATTTTCCCTAAGTCCAGCATTTTAATTTTTCCTATGTTC
The DNA here is from genome assembly GCA_027943335.1 of Chamaecyparis obtusa. Lineage (NCBI taxonomy): Eukaryota > Viridiplantae > Streptophyta > Pinopsida > Cupressales > Cupressaceae > Chamaecyparis > Chamaecyparis obtusa. The sequence continues at coordinate 2,597,014 of BSBK01001201.1, forward strand.
TGGCTTGATATTTTCCTGGGCTCGGCTCTAACACCATCTCAATCTGACGGTTGTCACTAAAGTGCAAGGGATGTGTCAGAAGCTTGCAATCTTATTGTGATCATTGATTCTCTTTCATGACGTAACGTTTCAAAGAAGTGGGACCTTCTGACAAGTGTGCATAATTGGTAGTCTATGATTGGTCCACCTATTTATGACTGGATATGCTGTCAATGGGACCTGATTTTTTGAAGACTCAGAGGGTTCTGACATCTGTAGTCGATCAACAGTTGGTGTAAGTTCTTAAGGAATGTGTCAGAGCTTTGAGATCTTACACCAGCCGTTGATGTTACTTTATTCTCAGGCAATGAGCCTTCAGTGGGTCCAATGCCAAGTCAGGCCACCGTGGTGCTTTCTCATTGGTTATGTTAGTGATTAGTTGGACTTGTTGTTAGGTGAAACTGATATCTCGGTGACCTTTTGATCCTGTGGTTGTCATGTGATCGTATGGATTCTTTCTAGGCCATGCGATCATGTGACGACCATCAATTTGGAATAACTATGAAGAAAGGGAGGTGGTCCTGGTGTCAGACATAGTAGATTTGGCAGAGTCTCATTGGTCAAAGTGGATGATGATAGGGATTTGTTAGAAGGGTCTGAAGTGGGTCATATTTATGTGGATAGTGGGGCCATTGTCAAAGAGGTCAGTGATGAGGACAAGATCAACAGTTGGTGCTTGATCTCATGGGTTGTGTCAGAGCCATGAGATCTTGTGCCTGCTATCCAATTTTTAGACTTAGGCAAGTGGGTCCTGTATTAGGGATGACCGAGTGATTGCAGCAAATGATGTGGTGACAAATGGCATAGAGCGGGCCCAGGTGGGGTCTAAGGTCTTAGCAGTTCTGATAATGTGTTTAGCAGCTCTAAAATTTTTTCAAAGGTTCACTCATTCATGAAGAAAGGTGGTCATGTTCTACAAAAGTTGGCAGTTCAGCGAACAAGCATTCACGTAATCACTAAAATATTTGGTGAAGGCATAAGATATTCTTTGATTTGAGGGTAGTCTTTAGTCTCCAATTTGCTAAGTTTGACTAGGGTCCTATTAAGTGATAAATCATAAAGCCTATGAAATAATGGGATCCAATGGTCATGACTTAAAGATAGCTCAGATTTAAATATTGACCACCGATTTTCTGCTGGCACTTTGAACTAATCATTGAAATTCCAATTCAAATTTGCAGAAGGGTTTTTAGTGACAAAAAGGACTAATTTTAGTTTTTTTTGATGCTGGATTTGATTTTTTTGGTGGCACCGATGGTTGCAGTGTAGTCCAAGATGCTCCATGATCATTTTCAGGGGTTTTTACTCTATGGTTTTGTGCTGGAGGTGTGTTTGCAGGTGGCCAATTTGACTAGTTTTCATGGCAATTCCTTGTTGTTTTGTACTGTTCTCACAGATTTTGATGATTGCAAATCTGTTTGAGATTCATTTTCTCTAGGTTGCCTACGTTTCTTCCCCTACAATAACTTCTAATGTAATTTTTGATTGCTTGGGTAGTTGAAACCCTAACCCTAGTTATTCGTAGCTTGTTGCAACCTATTTTGGGTTTCCATGATGACTAGAGGGTATAAGTGGTAGCATTTTTGACTTAGTGAGGGTTCCAAAACTTTCTTTTTGGTCCCTGGTTGTTGATGGTATTATACTAAACAAGAGGATCTTTGATTTGGTGTCTTGTTCCTAGCATCTATTTTCTTGGTAATGTAATGATTCTAAGAGTTAATGAGAATACACTTGAATTCCTGTCTCAAACTTTTGATTGTCTTCTTGTTCTGATTATGGATATATGTTAAGGTCACAAAGTGGATTAGCATATGGTAAAAAAAGAGTATTGTGAGGTCATCTTAGAGTTCCTAACAAAGTTAGGATTAAATCCTTTAAGATGATTTCAGTGAGTTCATTGTTAGATTGGAATTTGATGATTAGGTTTGGGAGTGAGGTGAGTAATAGGCAAAGCACTTACTCTAAGTTCACATGTGTTTGACTTAAGGTTTTAGTTGATATATGTTATCAAGTGACTCTTTGCCCTGGGTTAAGACACTGATCTATTCTTTGGAAGTAGTCCATCATCATCAATCACACACATTTAAATGATGAAATCTTAAATCAATCGGTAAGGGGTATAGTTGTATATTGTTTTGAGACTCCTTTGGAGAAGTGAGTCAAGGGTACACCCACTTGAGTAGTGAGGCTCAAAATGTAGGAGGATCTCATTGTTGGTCCTTGTTAATTTCTGTCTTCCTTGTAGACTTTGGAGTGGTGATAGAGTCAAAGTTATATTAAAGTTGTCCATCAAAGTATAAATCTACAAGTTGAAGATCAAAGGGAACTCCCAACAAGCTCAATGAAATCCTTATCTCCCCAAAAAAGTAATTAAATGCCATAAAATTCAGCTTACAAATGTATGCAAACATTTAATTCTATATGTCAGCCCAAGACAATGGCTACCAACAAATAATTCACCAAGTCAGCTCACAAATTACATAGAACTATAGTCGATAAATCTGAACTACCGAGCAACAATAAAATTACCAAGTATGCTAGGCATCACTGAGTACTAGTGTCAACCAAGCACCACATGCATGACCAAGCAACAACTTTCACTAAGCACCAGAGACTACTGAGTTCCTTCAATGGCTAAGCTTCATTCAATGATCAAGACCATCATTCAAGGCTGTAACCAAGTAAAAATGGGCCAAAACACAAACACTCCATATAGTTTACTGAGGACACAGAATGTCCCTACCTTAACCTTGGATGCCCCTGCATCAGACACCCTAGGTTCCAAAAGATTTTCATATGTGAAAAGAACATCTTTTAGGATTCAACACATAAATCCTGAACTGGTTCTTCACATAAAAATCCTCCACCTTTTCTACTTGCAAAGTCTTCCACTTCAGTTTCCTCTACCTCTTCAGGTCTTTTTTGGAAAATGCATAGGTTGATTCTGTTGGATGATACTATTTACAGGTAATTTCTTGATCATATTTCAAGAAATTTCTTAAGATTTCAAAGAGGGAGAGTTTGATGTCATAGCACAATGAAATTTCATAGAAAACATAGAGTAAGGAACATATCCTTAGCTTCATTCTAATTCTCATCTATGAGAACTCCCTCTTTCAGCAAACTTCTCTTTCTGACTAAAAACTCTCCAAGAAAACTCTCCCTCTTAGAAATTTTAAGAAATTTCTTGAAATATGACAGTAAACTCTCCCTCTTTGACAACACATGCCAAAGACAACACATACCAGGTGAATAGCAATGTACCTTGAGTACTAATTCATATGCAATGATTCCTTGACTAAGTTGCATCAACTGACTGATCTTCAATATGCTCCAGTTGATGCATCACTAAAACTTCATTTAGTGAGCCTCAAATAGGTGAATGACCCCTAACTTACCTCTTAGATACAAGAATGCATCCTTAGGTAGTGGCTTGGTGAATATATCTACAATTTTTTCTTTTGTATGAATATATTCCAATCTGATTTCCTTGTCCTACACCAATTCTCTAACAAAGTGATATTTTATAGCAATGTGCTTGGTTTTGGAATGCATTATTGGATTCTTTGAAATATTTATTGCACTTGTATTATCACAAAATATAACAATTGGTTCTTTGATCTCAACCTTCATGCCTTCCAATAACTATTTAAACCAAACAATATTAGAGCAGTTTACTATTGCAGTAACATATTTTGCTTCTACTATGGATTGGGATGTGCAATTTTGCTTTTTACTAGTCCAAGATACCAACCTCTTGCCAAGAAAGAATGCTCCACCACTTGTACTCTTTCTATGATCAATGTTTCCTACCCAATCAGCATCAGTAAACACTTTTAAGTCTAGATTGCCTCCAAATTTATACCATAAGCCATAATCTTTAGTTCCTTTCAAGTATCTGAAGATTCTTTTGATTTCCATCATATGATTTTCTTTGGGTTTTGCTGAGAATCTGGCTACTATACCAACTGCTAAGGCAATATCAGGCCTTGTATGAACTACATACTGTAATTTTCCAATCATTGATTTGTATAAGGTCCAATCTACTTCTTTTGAATCATCTTCTTTTGTAAGCTTTAGTCTAGTACACATGTGGGTACCAACTAGTTTTGCATCTTCCATACCAAACTTCTTAAGTATTTCCTTGATGTATTTAGATTGAGTAATGTAGTTACCATTCTTGCTCTACTAAATTTGAAGACCAACAAAAAACTTTATTTGACCTAACATAGACATTTCAAATTCTTTATTCATTTTCTCTGAAAATTCTTTGCACTGATCATCATTACCCGTAAATACAGTATCATCCACAAATATTTCTGCCAAAATAATTCTATTATTTGGTCCTTCTTTGATGTATAAACTATTGTTATCATTAGCTCTTTTGAAACCAATCTGAATAAGATAGTTATGTAATCTTTCATACCATGCTCTAGGGGCTTGTTTTAGACCATACAATGCTTTGTGTAACTTGTGGACCATATCCTTTTTGTCTGGATCAACAAAACCTTCAGGTTGCTCAATGTAGACTTCTTCATCAACAATACCATTGAGAAATGTAGATTTTACATCCATCTGATATACCTTAAATCCTTTATGTGCTACATATGCAAGTAGAGTTCTTACACCTTCTAATCTTGAAATAGGAGCAAAATTCTCTCCATATTCTATACCTTCTTCTTGAGAATACCCTATACAAACTAATCTAGCTTTATTTCTAGATACTTGACCATCTTCATTTAGCTTTTTTCTGAATACCCATTTCGTTCCAATTACATTTTTGTCTTTAGGCCTAGGTACAAGAGTCCATGTCTTGTTTTTCTCTATTTGTTCTATTTCTTCATTCATAGCCTCAATCCAACTTTCATTTTCCAATGCATTTTTAACATTTCTAAGTTCAAAATCAGCAAGTAAACATGTACCTTTCAGTTTACTTCTTGTCATAGTACCATCTGATTTGTTTTCAATAATCTGATCTGGTGTATGATGATTCCCGACATACTTGGCCAATATTGGTTCCTTGCCTCTTGAATGAGTTATATTGTCATTTTCTTGATTTTTATCTCCAGGTTCAGTTTGCTCAGGCTCAGTAGATATTTTCTCGGTAGCTTCAGGCTGAGACTCAGTTTCTTGTGACTCAGTTTCAACTTCTTCTTGTGACTCGGTTACTGTACTGGGCTCTGTAGATGCAGTTTCCTTATTGAAAGATGTTTCTGGCAATGTATTAGGTTCAATGTAAACAAATATTTTGTAATCCTCTGGTTCCTTTTTGCTTTCTTCTTCAGTCTTTTCTACAAACTCATCAACTTTCACATGTGCACTTTCTATGATTTTGTGAATAGACAAATTTAGACATCTATATGCTTTACTTTTGTAAGAATATCCCAAAAATATTCCTTCATCACTTTTTACATCAAATTTTCCTTTTCTAGATTCTTTTAAGATGTAACATTTACTACCAAATACTTTCAGGTAACTTACATTGAGTTTATAGCCATACCATAACTCATAAGGAGTTTTGAATGTGTCTTTCCTCAACTATACTCAGTTAAAGGTATGAACTATAGTGCTAATAGCTTCCTTCCAGTATTTCATAGCAATGTTCTTGTAATACCTCTCCTATGGTGATACTTAGACTTTTCTGATTTGGACATTTTATTATTATTATGGTCAAGACTATACATTTAAATTTATGTTTTGTGGATGATGACATGATGAATATGCTCATTTATGGTTAGTAATTACATGTTTATGAGATTAGAAAATTATCTATTTTTATATGGATCTAACCCAATTATTTGAATCTAACCGCTATCATGATGTTTTATGGATGTGTCTGATGTGTTTTTCATGACTCCAAGACAAAGTCGTAGTTACTCACTTAGTTGAGGTCCACATGATGTATCGATCTTGGTCATCTGCTTGCATATATCTGATTTGTATCTCCATATGTATATATATGTATCTCTTCTTGGTGATGCAGGATTGCAGGTACCAGGTGTCATCTCCACCTGGCTTCACAGGTCTGAGGGATCCCTCAAAATCCTTGATCATTGTTGTTGTTACGGAGGTATCACTAGGTCCACAGGAAGAAACTTCACCTTTGATCCTTTTATCCTTAGGTGGGAAGTGTCGAGTCAGTCCCTTGTGTAAATGTCTTATGTGGTTTTGTAGTTGATGGAATTGTGGATCTTGTAGCTAGTTCTTGCCTTCGTGATATGTTCAATTCTGTTAGTAGATCATGGATGTAGATTATTGTTCATTTGAGGGTATGATTTAGTAGCGTATCTCATTAAGAGCGATTTTGAGTGCAATTAAATCATGTGGTTTTAATACCCATGATAAGGATTAATTTTATGGTATTTTAATGTCTAAGGAAATATTAATAATAAAAGGTTTTAAATAATAGTGGTAAAATTCTAACCTATGTTAGTGGCTACTTAATATATACATATATATTTTAGAATGAGGATTAAGGTATGAATAAACAATATAGTTTATAATAATGTTATTCTAATGTTTAACATTAATAATAATTTACCTTATTTATGGTATTATTTTATAATACTAATAACGACAAAGAGTCTATAGCAATAAAAAAATAATAATATGTTTTATAATAATAATATTATGCTTGTAATAATATTTATAATAATAATAATATATGTACACATAGGCATATGGGTGCACACATATGCATATGCATACATATATTTATATATAATTATTACCATGTAATTATTTATTATATTAATAAATAATTAGATCAATTAGCCGTATGGTAAATAGGATTATCCTATTACCATAGTTAAATAATTTAATAAATTGTTTTAAGATTATAATATTTATTTTAATATCCTTAATTTTAGGGACTTAGATTATAGTTTATTTATTCCTTTACGGGAATGAGTTTTCAAAACCATCTCATTAACGGATGGATAGTTGAGATGGTTGCACCAGTTGGATTACCTGTGCAACCTCCTCCTCCATCCTATTTACAGGAAAGATTTCCTGTGTAAAAGGAGGGGGGAGAAGAGGATTATTATTATTATTGTAGAAAATTTATCCTGTGAGTTTGGCTTTTGGATTGTTACGAGTAGAGGCTGGGTAGATTGCAAGCAAAGGGATTCAAAGGAGTGTTGGAAACATTGGAGAGGGTTTGATCTTCCTTCTTCTCCAACTAGTCTTCGCAGGACTCCAAGTTGGAATCCATCCTGAGAAGTAGATTTATTTTGTAGAATGAATGTAAAATCTAGATTTCTTGAAAAGTTTCTGTATATTGTACCATGGTTGCAAAATATATATATATGCATTATTGTAGTATTATTATCTTATGTATATAAATGATCTATTACTCAATGAGATTATGATTGTTTACCTTTTTGTTTAGAATCGAAAACTATATATATGTTTTATTTTCTATGTATTTGAAATGTGTTTGTGGAAAGTTATCTTACGAATGTTTGTATGTTCACTGTGGTGAAACCTCCCTAGGAGGGTAGAAGTGGTTTTGATCTTGTAGGATAGTGTATTTTACTGTCATTAGATGTATTATGAATGCTTCCAGATTTTAGAACTTTTGTTGCAACCTTACTGTTTCATGTCTATTTATGTGCCACCTTTCTTTTCCTAGATCTAGAATATATTTGTTAGATAGATAGGGAGGATTGATGGGCTGCTTCTGAAGGAAAACTGGGAGATCTCAAATGGGTCGTGCTCATATTAGGCAACCTTAGCCCCCATAATGCCCAGTTTCACCCACAAGACAAAGTTGACAGTTGTTCTCTACAGTTCTAGTCGGTTCAGTGTGTAAACTGAGCTAGGTTGGTAATGTGTCAACCGAGTTAGGTCAGTAATGTGTCAACCGAGTTAGGTCGGTAATGTGTCAACCGAGCTAGGTTGGTAGTGTGTTAACCGAGCTAGGTCGGTAGTGTGCTAACCAAGCCAGGTCGGTTTAGTATTACCGGGCCAGGTCGGTAGTGTGCCAACCGAGCAATACTGTGTCAACCGACCAGTCCAGTATAAACTGATAGAGCTAGTATAAACTGAGGAAAATAGGATTCAGACTTTATACAATTATAACATTAAAGTATAAGTTTACGTACTTTAATTTCTTATACTTTAAGTTATACTTGTATAAAGGGATTAGGTACCCTTTGAATCCATTGGAATAGGTTTCAGGTTCCTAGGAATTAAGTTGTAACTTTTAAATTTTAGATTTTTAATTAAATCAGACTTAGTCAATTTTTAGGATTAGCCAGGTTTTAGGTTTAGAAAGAAATTTTGCATAAACCTAAATATTGTTAATTCCTTGTTTAGTGGGGATTATTTTGAGTACATTTAGATGCCTTTATTGAGATAGAATGTTTGTAAGGAGCAGTTTAGGGTTTAGAGTCTTCTAAGAGGATCAAGACATTTTAAACATTCTTAAACGTACTTAATTTCTCTAAACATACATAACTATCCTATTATTTCCAATTCTTTGTAGCAGTTTTCAAATGTGTTTACAATGTGCTTCTACTATGTGTATGATGTAATTGTGATGTATGGGTTGAGGGTAGAAAACCTAATGACACCTAGTGAGTGGCTCTTAGTGCGGGGCCGGGGCCCTAAAGTGGCTAGAACCAGGATAACCGACTGAAGAGTTATTTAACAAGTGAAAATTTAATTAAACTGATGGGAATGGGTTAAAACATTAAAAAGATTAAATGTGCCTCACCCATGCCATTAGTGCTAGTAAAGGCTATGGATGGGAGTGGGAGAAGGTACCTATGCGTAGGTACGATCGAATGGCACTTGTCTGTATGAAAGGCATTCGATCCTGCATGTGCCTACTTGGGGGCCGGGGCCCAAAGTGGCTAGTACCAGGACAACCCAAGGAGTGAGGGCTATGTGATGACACTCACTTAGGTTGTTTCTTAGAGTTTCTACCCAAGCCTTAGAACCTTTTGGGAAAGATCTATACTTTGACTCTCTTTTCATTTTCTATTTTGGGAAAGATTACCCAACCCTAGGTTTGGCCTAGCTATTCCTTCTTTGTGGACCTTGGTGTTTATCTCATAGCACGGGGGAGTGGGGCTTATAGGTATCCACATGGTTGGGTGGTAAACATTTTTATCAAGGTATCTTTTGCAGATACAGTGCTTGAAGATTCATGCTTGCTTATGTACCAGTTTTGAAGAATGAAGGCCTTGTGATTATATTTCATGATGCAAAATCTTGTTACCTCTTATGAGGAGTTGAATGCAATGAAATCAATAATGTATTTCAAATGATGTAATTGGAATGGGTAGACTTAGGAAGAAGGGAAAAGGGAAATGTGAACTTTATGTTTAAGATGTATGTTGGAAAAGAAAAGAATTTTTCTAACATTCCAAATTATGTAACATGCTTTCATTATTGTTGTTTAAGTGAAGCTATTGAAAAACCAAATGTAGTATATTTTTAATGTATCAAATGAGATGGATAAATTTTATAAGTTACATTGTTCATAAAGGATACTTAGGAATATAGATGATTTTTAAATGGAAAGTTGAAATGAAAATATTTTGTATTTCTTAAAGATATGATGCAGTTTGCTTTGAGAAATAAATCTTGTTGTTAGTTTACTTAATGGATTTGAATGAATCATGCATTTAAATGAAAAGGGAGCCTTGGAAGGAATCTAAGTTTAAGTTTTGATTACATAACTCTTTTCAAAGTTCAAAATTTTTCATAAATTTTTACTTAGGTTTTCTTTTGTTAAGAGAATCTTTGTTCTCTTCCCTGGTTCCCTTGCGGGGCATGACAGTTCTTTTCAATCATTAGAGTCCTTGCACAATCCATGATAGATCTATTCCTTCTTTCAGCTATTCCATTCTACTCAGGAGTTCTTGGAGTTGATACCTATCTTTTGATTCCTCTTTCAATGCAGAAATTATTGAATTCATGGGAGATGAATTCACCACCTTTGTTTGATCTTAAGCACTTCATTCTTTTCCCTGTTTCCTTTTCTACACTTGCCAAATACCATTTGAATTTCTCAAATGCTTCTGATTTTTCTCTTAAATACATAACATTCATCATTCTAGAGTAATCATCAACAAAGAGAATAAAGAATTTTTCTCCAGTATAGCTTTCAATTCCAATAGGTCCACATAAGTCAGTATGCACAATATCCAAAATATCTTCAAACTGATAGTTTTTACTTTTAAAGCTAGTCTTTCCCATTTTACCAATTTGACAATTCTTGCATAGACCAACATCAGGTTTCTTCAAAGTAGGAATACCTCTTACTTTCTTGAATTTGCTTATTTTCACCATATTATCAAAATTTACATGACATAACCTTTTGTGCCATAACCAACTTTCTTCAATTTGAGAAATAAAACATGAGCATTCACCAAGATGAAGATAAAATAGGTTACCTTTGGTTTGTTTGCCTGAACCAATCAGTTTTCCTTTTTTATCCAGCAGTCTTGCTTTGCCATTCATGAATTCAACCTTGAATCCAATGTTGATTAGTTGTGCTACACTTAGAAAATTATGCTTTAGTCCTTCAACCCAATATGCATTATCACATATAAGTTCTTTGGTTAATGAAATTCATCCTCTTCCTTTTATACAACAAGGTTCATTATTTCCAAACCTTACATTACCACCATCATAGTCTTCAAGGTGTTCAAACTTTGTTCTATCACCGGTCATATGATGTGAGCATCCACTATCTATAATCCATGTATCATTTTTGCTTATATGAGAGATAAGTGCCATCTCATCTTCATCATCATCAGATTCATCTTTTACAGCAATGAAGACAATTTCTTCTTCACTATCATCAGAATCCTTAGCCAAAAAACATGTTTTCTTACCTTTATCCTTGAATGACTTGAAATTCTTCTTGCCATTGTACTTGTGACCTTTCTTCTCATCCTTTCTTTGCTTGTTTGGGCACCTAGCTACAATATGACCAATTTCTTCACATGAAAAATAGATTAAAGGAGTTTTACCTTTGTATTTACCTCTACCTCTAGTATATTTCTTTGGAAGTAATGCTTCAATAACTTCAAGATCATGTTGGAAATATTTAGGAATTAACCAAGTTACTGAGAGGGGAGGGGTGAATCAGTAACTCCGAATTTTCTTCAATTACAGATGTATTAACATATAGTTTACTTTATCCTTTTGCATATAGAAATCATAAAACTTAAAAGCATTCACAACAATGACACATAGATTTGGTTACCCAGAAACCTTCCAAAAAGAAAGTAAAACTGGGGTGGGGATGAAACCCACAAAGCTTTAGTACTGCAGTATAAAGTTGGCCAGTTAAGGCTTACAATTGATCACTTCTGATGATCTGCCCTGCTAGGAGCAATAAGGACTGCTAGGTCCACCTTGTTAGAGGATTTTTACAAACTTACAAAAGAAGTATGTACTCGGTAAAGAGATTTTACAAAGACTGTTAAGTCTACCCGGTTAAAGGATTTCAAGCTGATTCACCTGTTAGGATGAAACAGTAGATCTCTTGCTTTGCAACTGGATTGCTGAATGAGATTCGCTGATGTATTGATCACCTTCTGTGATGAATTTGTCTGTGTTGTTCCTTATACTGCTGTAGCCCTGTTGTAATTCGCTTATCTCTGCCTTTCTTTCTTTTTCACATTCATACTCATTTCATACATCTTGGCATTTTTACAACATTGTTTATATACAAGTCTAAACAATTAATTACAATTACAATTACAAGTTGACTTGACAAATAAACATAAGTGCTACTAAGTCGGCCCAAGTATGGTTACACGGTTCCTGCAAACTAACTCGGTGACTTTCTGATACTCGGCGTCCACTACATTGCTCGGCATCGTCATGCACTCGGTAGAAGTGAAGGCACGGTTCATACTAACCACTCAGTAGGTTTTGAACTCGGTAAATACTGGTGACTCGGTAGACATAATGTTACTTGGTTTACACTGTCCTGCTCGGTTTGCACTGTCCTGCTCGGTTTGCACTGTTCTGCTCGGTTTGCACTATTCTACTCAGTTTGCACTATTCTGCTCGGTTTGCATTGTTCTGCTCGGTTTGCACTATTCTGCTCGGTTTGCACTGTTTTGCTCGGTTTGCACTATTCTACTCGGTTTGCACTGTTCTGCTCAGTTTGCACTCAGAATCCAAATAAGTGTTGTCACTAGTGGCAATTCTGCTTAATGCCAACAATCTCCCCCTTTGGCATTAGTGACAAAAACACTTATTGCCCAAAACTTATATACATGAATCATGCTGAGATTTATTTTGATTTTTCAAAATTTGTCTTTGTTATAGGGCTTTATACATTATCTCCCCCTTTCAATGTGCTAACTTTTCTTCTATACATATCTCCTTCTATACATATCTTCTTGTATACATATCTCCCCCTTTTTGGTGATAATGCCAAAGGTGTATATACAAGTGATTTATAGAGAGAATCCAAAATTTGATAGAAAAAAAGAATGTACCTTCATTATCAGTGCCAAGGTTCTATCCCAATTTTCTTGTAGAAACTTTCATGTTTGGATTGCAATTTGGATTTCTGCAGAGAGTTCAATCATGTGATCTGCTATTGAGAACTGATTGTCATGAATCAATGTTTTGGAATGTTCAATGTGCTTATACATTGTATTCATGATGGGAAGGATCATGTTCTAAATGTCTAGAAGTGTAGACCGAATCCTTGTGTCTTCTTTCAGTAGTTATGACTGCATATTTGATAGATATGAGATTTTCATGTGATGAGCAGAGTTTGAACTTGGTTCAAGTTGCAGCTTCTGTATGCTAATCTTCAAATCCTCATCAATTTTATTCATTTTATCCTTGACATCCTTTGTGAACTCGGCAACATTGCACAGTCTGGCCAAAAGAGAGGTAACATTCGAATAGGTAGATTCAATCTTTGACAAAACTGAAGACAATTCGACTTGATTAATAGCTATGTGCTGAGCAATGTGCTCAAGCACTTTATTGTTGAATCTCTTCTCAGCTCTTTCAACTAACTTTTCTGTCCTAGATGAATCCTCATTGTACTTATTTACTGCTTCTGCTAATTGTAACAAAATATGTTGAGAGGAGTCTACTTTAATAGCTAATGCTTCTGACAAAATGTCCTTAGCATCCTTAATGATTTGATATTCCTTGTCTCTCTCCTCTTTAAGTTTCTTTTGCTTCGCTTTCCTTTGAAGGATTTCACCTATATTTTGCATTTGATCCGCTGATAGATTTGCAAAATCCAATGTTGGAATCTCTATTTCTTCATCTAGGTCTATATCCTCTACTATATTCTTGCCCAAAAATCTTACACTCGGTTGAGCCTTAGGCTTATCTGTACTTAATGCCTTAGTAGTAGTGATAGTAGACATAGTAGGACTGGCTATAGAGACTGGTATACTATCTACTGGAGAACTTGAAGTATTTACACTTGTAGAATAAAAAACTGGAATACTTACTGCTAGAAAACTTGATGAAGTGGGAGACTAAAACTTGGTAGAAGAAATGGTAGTTGCTTCTGTTGTTGCTATAGGTGGTTGGACAAATGTTGAAGTTGTCACAACCATGCTTGAAGGTGTCTCCGGGCTAGATGTAGAAACTTTTACTGGAGAGGTAGGAAGTGATGCAATGACTTCTGCCGCTATCCTCATAGTATCATCTACCTCAGTGGCTTCTTCCTTTTCATCACTGTCATCTTCAATGTCTTTTATTATGACTATTTCAGTACTCGGTTGGTGAAGGTGGTATATGTTCTTCCATGTGGCATTTGTAGCCTTCACAACTGATTCAATATTGTTGATCAAAATCAAACAAGTATTGAACTTTAGTGTCATCTTATTTTCATTCTCCTTCAATGCCTTCTTTATTTCATCATTTTTTAAGCTCAGCATTAACTGTCTCAGGGTTTGATCAAATATGTCTTTTACAGTTTGCTTTGCATTTGTCCATCTCATTTTTATTGGATCTAATAAAACTGCTGGAACCTGTGGGGCTATTTCATCAGGAGAGTATTTCCACTGTCCCATCTTTTCAATGATAGCATCTTCTATTTCCTTTTGTTCTATTTCCAATCTGGTTTCATATTTAAAAGATTTTATATTACTTACTCCAGATCCTGATCCTTCTCTAAAAAGTTTGATCTTCTCTTGAAAGGTTAGAGGAGGCCTTTTGAATATTATATCTTTGTCTGCCTTGTCTGCCTTGTCTACCTTACCTCTTGCACTTCTCCTTGTAAATATAGTAGTGGGAGGCTTAGGTGCCTTAGTGATGAATACCTTTCCTTTCTTCTTTGTAGGTTCTGGTTCCTCTATTTTCTCATCCTTTTCCTTTTTTTCTTCAATGTCTTCTCCTTTGTCCTCGGTTAGCATTTTCATTTTGGCTATCCTCTTCTTTCCTTTGTTTACCGCCTGTGGAAGCTTTATGCTTAATTCAATTCTCACCTTAGCTTCATCATATGTTCCAAAATATGGAGCTTTGGGATTAACAGGCTGATTAAGAAGGGCTTTAATGATATTCTTTGTTTCATCAATGTTTACCTCATAAGGAAGAGGTTTTACATGTACAATCCTCGGTTTTGCTGCTTGAATATATACATTGTCACAGTCCACCATGAAACAAATGTCATCCTTATAATCTTCCACCAACTTCTATGGAATCCGGAATTTGTCATTCATTTTCTCTTTGAAAGACTCAAAATAACTATCCATGACGCTTTCAAAATTTTCACCCATTTCTGAAATATATTCATTTATCTCATAAAGAACTGGCACATCTTTTCTCCATACTACTTTTCCTTTGGAAGGGAAGAATTTTTGAACATAGAAGAATAAACAGACCAGTAGAGATCCAAACTTACATGGATTTTTTTTGGAAGTTTGAATGCTTTCCATGTTCTTGTTAAACTGTTTTAACAATAAGTCTACAAGGTAAAATGATAAGTTATTCTTGACCTCTTTGTATGCTAGGTCAATGGCTTCACAGGAGACACTATTTTGTCAACTTGAACTGTATATTTTATGGGCAATTATGTGTGTACCAAACTTTAGTTTAGCATCAGTAATGATGCTTACTTTCATGCCTCTACCATCCCACTCGGCTAGGGTTTTCTTCTCTAGTTCCGGCCGACCTAGGGTTTTGGTAGTTTTAGCTTTGTTCAACATGGGAAGACCAGTGATTTGATGAATCATCTTCTTAGTGATCTCTATGGATTGCTCAAGCCAAATCTTTCCATCATGTACACGACTGAGAATGTATCTAACCCATTTCTCCTGAAAGTTTCGAGGTAAATGTGCAATGTGAACTAATCCCTTGTCTTCCAGATGTTTGTGCTCGGGTTTTAGGATACCATCCACACATAGTTCCTCACGCAAAATATCTAGCTCTAGGTTTCCCATTTCTTGAATTGCATAATTGAAATGATTGTGAATATCGTTAATAAGTAGTACCTTAGGAGGAATTTGAGATTGAGCTCCATTCGGGTCTAGGGCTACTGCAATTGTGGGCACGATTTTGAAATCCGGTGCTCTCCATTCCCCTTGGACTAACATTTCTGATCCTTTCTTCACTGAAGTGTTCGATGATGCCATGGTAGCTCACAGAGAATTCTTTTCACAAAAGTGTTTGAATCGATGGATTGCTCTTGAAATTTTCTGCTTTCAAAGTGCTAAAGTTTGCAGTGAAGAATGAGTTTGATTTCTTGTCTTTTGTTTACAACTCTGTCATTAATGCTTAGTACAAATTAGGGTATGAATTCCGACAGACTGTCACCCACTAAGAATTAATTTCTCAGTAAAGACTTCACAACTCGGTGAACTTGAGAATTCATATTGCTCCGACCTCCCTCGGTAAAGACTGGTACTGACCTTGCTCGGTAAAGACTGATACCGACCTTCCTGTGATCTTATTGCATCTTGTATGTCGATTTAGATCTTTCTTTTAATTCAGTTCTGGAACTGCTTGAAATTGGTCTATGAGAATACAATTCCAGTGCTTTCTTGGGAATTTAGTTTGAGTCGGTAGAGCCACCCATTCCATTACTTGGACTGGTTTGCTCGGTAGATTTAAAAATCCACTTTTGTCTCACCTGTTTTCTGACCTTAGTTGCTTCATTCTTCTTTCCATCTTCAACTTCACTAGCATTCATGCAATTTCTGGCTATGTGACCAAGTTTAGTGCATTTGAAGCATCTTACGGTAGTATCTCTTTTCCTTAGATGATGTTTGATGCAATTCATGCCAATGTGTCCATATTCTCCATAGTAATGACATCTACACCAGGTGTTGTAATCCCATCCAAACATTGCTTTCATAATTTGTTCTGCTGGATTGAATGTTTTGGATCTGCACTCGGATGCCTTGTGACCTTGTTTGTTGCATTTGTGACAATTACCTTTGAATCTTGGTTTTTCCCTGCATTCATTTACTTTGTGACCATGTTGATTGCAGTTGTAGCATTTTCCATTGAATTCTACTTTTTCATTGCTCCAACATTTATTTGAAGTATGTCTTATTTTACCACAATGATTACAAGTAGGTTTCTGATTCCTTTGAGTACCTTGCTTAGAAGATTCACCTTCTCCTTTGTATCCAAGTCCTACTTTTCCTTTTTGCCTATGAAGATTTCGCTCATACAGCTGATTTAAGTCTTCTTGGCTTTTCAACATTCCTTCATTGATGTGTTTTTCAGTTTTTAGGTCATTCATCAATCTTAGATTGATTTGCTTTTCAGATCTTAGTTCTTCTCTTGTGCTTTCTATTTCTGATCTTAGATTCAGAATTTCCTCATTTGTATGGGAGATCTGATCAATTAGGTTTTCTAGCTGAAGGGTTTTATTTTGGACTTCATTGTTCCTTCCATCTAATTCATCTTTCAACTTGTTTCTTTTTTCTAAGATCTCACACAATCTTGTAGAGTGTAGTTCTTGTTCTCTTTTTAATTTTCTCACTTCTTCCTGCAGAGACCCATTCTTTTCTAGGAGTTCTTTGACAGCATTGTTTGCTTCATCTGAGCTATCTGAGGGAAAAAGATCTTCAATCTTTTCTTCAATGGAATTATGATCATTCATCTGATTTGCAAGTTCCTTCCTTCTTCTTAGGGATTGGGAAAGATGTTCTTTTGCTTCTTTAAGTTTAGTTATGGCCACTTCCAGATCTAGCTTTTCATTTTCAATCACCTTGTTCAGTTTGAATACCTCCATTGTCCTGGATCTTTGCTCAAGCTAGTTAAGCTTTATCTTGAGAACCAATACAGCTCTGATACCAATTGTTGGAAATATTCAGGAATTAACCAAGTTACTGAGAGGGGAGGGGTGAATCAGTAACTCCGAATTTTCTTCAATTACAGATGTATTAACATATAGTTTACTTTATCCTTTTGCATATAGAAAGCATAAAACTTAAAAGCATTCACAACAATGACACATAGATTTGGTTACCCAGAAACCTTCCGAAAAGAAAGTAAAACTGGGGTGGGGATGAAACCCACAAAGCTTTAGTACTGCAGTATAAAGTTGGCTGGTTAAGGCTTACAATTGATCACTTCTGATGATCTGCCTTGCTAGGAGCAATAAGGACTGCTAGGTCCACCTTGTTAGAGGATTTTTACAAACTTACAAAAGAAGTATGTACTCGGTAAAGAGATTTTACAAAGACTGTTAAGTCTACCCGGTTAAAGGATTTCAAGCTGATTCACCTGTTAGGATGAAACAGTAGATCTCTTGCTTTGCAACTGGATTGCTGAATGAGATTCGCTAATGTACTGATCACCTTCTATGATGAATTTGTCTTTGATGTTCCTTATACTGCTGTAGCCCTATTGTAATTCACTTATCTCTGCCTTTCTTTCTTTTTCACATTCATACTCATTTCATACATCTTGGCATTTTTACAACATTGTTTATATACAAGTCTAAACAATTAATTATAATTACAATTACAAGTCGGCTTGACAAATAAACATAAGTGCTACTAAGTCGGCCCAAGTATGGTTACACGGTTCCTGCAAACTAACTCGGTGACTTTCTGATACTCGGCGTCCACTGCATTACTCAGCATCATCATGCACTCGGTAGAAGTGAAGGCACGGTTCATACTAACCACTCGGTAGGTTTTGAACTCGGTAAATATTGGTGACTCGGTAGACATAATGTTACTCGGTTTACACTGTCCTTCTCGGTTTGCACTGTCCTGCTCAGTGTGCATTGTTCTGTTCGGTTTGCACTGTTCTGCTCAGTTTGCACTATTCTACTCGGTTTGCATTGTTCTGCTCGGTTTGCACTGTTCTGCTCGGTTTGCACTATTCTGCTCGATTTGCACTCAGAATGCAAATAAGTGTTGTCACTAGTGGCAATTCTGCTTAATGCCAATAGATCACTATCTGAACTTTCCTCTGATTCTTCTTCACTTTCTGACTGGATTTTCTTGCCCTTCTTAAGTGAAAGTTTGGCCTCAAATGCCGATTCAATATTTTTAGAAGTTGGAACATAGTTGTCATAGTTATCTAATTCAAAAGTTGTCAATCTTCCAACTAAGGCATCCAAAGTTATATTGTGATTTTGTTCACATCTTCTTTCTTGAATAGCAGATACTCTTATTGCATAGATAGGAAGCAATTTTCTAAGAACCTTACTTATAATAGTTTCATCATTTATTTTTCCTCCAGAAGCTCTGATTGCACTAACACTCACCTTGATCCTTTCAACATATTTTGCAATGTTTTCATCTTCTTTCATCTTCATCTGATCAAACTGTCCTCTTAGGCTTTCTACTTTGGCTCTCTTCACATTGTCATCACCACTATAAATTTTCTTCAGCTTGTTCCACATTTCATAATTAGTTGTGCAGTCTTTGATCTCATCAAATTATTCATAGCTAAGAGCTGATGCAATGTCTATCATCATGGTGTTATGGTTCTTTTTCTCTGTAATGTCTTCAACAGTTAATGTGCCAGTACGAACTGTATATTCTTGATCAATATATTTGCATCTTGAATCACCAATGGAAGCCAGATGAAGTCTCATGAGACCTGATGGAATATGGATGAAGTGACTGAGAGGGGGGGGGTGAATCAGTCAACCATAAAACCTTGCCAATTAATTCTTTGCAGATCCCTTTAAGATATCTTAACAATGTTATCTGTTTTAGCACTCGGTAAATAGATTGCAGTAACTTTGAAGATGCAGAAAGTATTATCAATATTATCTTTAGATATTCATCAGTGCATGTAAATGATTGAGGAAGCAATTAAGAACACAAGAGACACAAGATTTAACGTGGAAACCCAATATGGGAAAAACCACCAATGTATCTAGATACTGATTTTCACTTTTTTGAAGTGATGCCCGGTTAGAAGCCAACCCGGTAAAAGGTTACAAAACACACTGTTAGGTGTGACCTTGTTAGAGGATTTAAAACACCCTGCAAGGAGTGGCCTGGTAAGAGGTCTTGAAAACAATTCAATGGAATTGTCACCTTGTTAGAGGATTTATATTATGGCTGTTAAACCAACTCGGTTAAGAGATTTAGAATTCACTGTTACAATGATAAGAAGGTAACAATGAAAAAGTGACCTGTATAATAATGCAACTATCTTGCTGATTACAGATCTCTATTCTGCATAAGTCTGATCTTCTTTGATCGAATAAATCTCTGCTGCTCCTCAAGGATATCTGAACATCCTTCACAAACTCACATATATCTTTCCTTCTTTTCTTCTGTAGATCTTCTGCTGTCTTCTTTTTTACTTTTCACAATTGACCTTTTATTTATATGATTTTGGATTAGTCAAATCGTCATTATTTAGTATAACAGTCAGCTGAATTAAGTAAACTCTATTTGCAAAAATCCTTCAAGGGCCGAGAGTGCTCGGTGACCATATCTCTTATAATTTTTCGGTGACCGAGGGAACTCGGTAAACACCGACAATTCTTTACCTTTGATAACCGACTGAACTCGGTAAACACTATCTTTTCTTCGGCAACCGAGTGAACTCGATAAACACTATCTTTTCTTCGGCAACCGAGTGAACTCGGTAAACACTAAACTTTCTTCGACAACCAAGTGAACTCGGTAAACACTAAATATTCCTGTCTGGCAGACCGACTGAGCTCGGTAGAAGCTAATTGCTGCGGACTATGACATAGTGTGACATCAAAGACAATACATAATTGAGTAGCAATTTCCTTCAGACAATTTTTTCCAACAATCTCCCTCTTTGGCATTGATGGCAACACAATATGTCATATCATAAGAAATTTGAAAGAGTTAGCTCAGAATCTCCCTCTGTCAGCAAACTTCCTGTAACCTGAAAATTCTTCCTTCTGACTATTGAAAATTTCTTGAAAGCAATAGTAAAGAGCAATAGTAAAGACATAGCAAACACTCCCTCTTTGACAACACATGCCAAAGACAATTCACATATTACCGGTGAAAATTAATGTACCTCAAGTACTGATTCATGTGCAATGAGTCCTTTAATATGCTGCATCAACAAGTTGATTTTCAATCATGTTCTGGTTGATGCATTACTAAAAATGTATTTAGTGAGCCTCGGATAGGGGAAGGACCCCTAACTTACCTCTTAGATACATAAATGCATCCTTAGGTAATGGTTTGGTAAAAATGTCTGCAATCTGTTCTTTTGTATGAATATATTCTAATCTGATTTCCTTGTCCTACACCAATTCTCTGACAAAGTGATATTTAATAGCAATGTGCTTGGTTTTGGAATGCATCACTGGATTCTTAGAAATGTTTATTGCACTGGTATTGTCACAAAATATAACAACTGGTTCTTTGATTTCAACCTTCATACCTTCTAATAGCTGTTTAAACCAAACAATATTTGAACAGTTTACTGCAGTAGCAACATATTCTGCTTCAGCTGTGGATTGAGATGTGCAATTCTGCTTTTTACTAGTCCAGGATACCAGTCTTTTTCCAAGAAAAAATGCTCCACCCCTTGTGCTTTTTCTGTCATCAATGTTTCCTGCCCAATTTGCATCAGTAAATACTTTCAAGTCTAGATTGCCTCCAAATTTATACCACAAACCATACTCTTCAGTTCCTTTTAAGTATCTTAAGATTCTTTTGATTGCCATCATGTGATTTTCCTTAGGTTTTGCTGAGAATCTAGCTACTATACCGACTGCTAAGGCAATATCAAGTCTTGTATGTACCACATACTACAATTTTCCAATCATAGATCGGTATAGGGTCTGATCAACTTCTTTTGAATCATCATTTTTGGTAAGTTTCAGTCCAGTACACATGGGTGTACCAACTGGTTTTGAATCTTCCATTCCAAACTTCTTAAGTATCTCCTTAATGTATTTGGATTGAGTAATGTATATACCATTCTTGCTTTGCTGAATTTGAAGACCAACAAAGAATTTTATTAAACCAAACATGGACATTTCAAATTCTCTGTTCATTTTCTCTGAAAATTCTTTGCACTGATCCTCATTCCCTGTAAATATAGTATCATCCACAAATATTTCTGCCAATACAATTTTGTCATCCGGTCCTTCTTTAATATATAGATTGTTGTTATCATTAGCTCTTTTGAAATTAATCTGAATCAAATAGTTATGGAGTCTTTCATACCATGCTCTAGGAGCTTGTTTTAAACCATACAATGCTTTGTGTAACCTGCAGACCATGTCCCTTTTATCTAGATCAACGAAACCTTCAGGTTGTTCAATGTAGACTTCTTCATCAAGAATTCCATTGAGAAATGCAGATTTTATATCCATCTGATATACCTTAAATCCTTTGTGTGCTGCATAAGCAAGTAGAGTTCTTACACCTTCTAATCTTGCAACAGGAGCAAAAGTTTCTCCATAATCTATACCTTCTTCTTGAGAGTAACCTTTACATACCAGTCTAGCTTTGTTTCTAGATACTTGACCATCTTCATTCAGCTTATTCCTGAATACCCATTTTGTTCCAATTACATTCTTATCTTTAGGTCTAGGTACAAGAGTCCAGGTTTTGTTCTTTTGTATTTGTTCTAATTCTTCATTCATTGCTTCAATCCAACTTTCATTCTCTAATGCATCTTTGATATTTCTAGGTTCAAAATCAGTAAGTAGACATGTACCTTTTAGCTTGCTTCTTGTCATAGTACCATCTGATTTGTTTCCAATGATTTGATCTGGTGTATGATGTCTTCTGACATATTTGGCTAGTATAGGTTCCTTGCCTTTTGAATGATTCATGCTGTTGTCTTCTAGGATCTCTTCTTCAGGTTGCTCGGACTCGGTAGATATTTTCTCGGTAACTTCAGGCTGAGACTCGGTCTGAATTTCTTCCTGTGACTTGGTTTGAACTTCTTCCTACGACTCGGTAACTATGCTCGGCTCGGTAGATATAGCTTCCTTATTGATAGTTGTGTCTGTCAATGTTTCAGGTTCAATGTAAACGAATCTTCTGTAGTTTTCAGGTTCCCTTTTGCTTTCTTCCTCAGTCTTTTTTGCAAACTCATCAAATTTCACATGTATACTTTCTATGACTTTGTGAGTAGATAAGTTCAGACATTTGTATCCCTTGCTTTTGCTAGAATATCCTAGGAATATTCCTTCATCACTTTTCACATCAAATTTATTTCTCCTGGATTCTTTTAAGATATAACACTTGCTACCAAATATTTTCATGTAACTTACATTAGGTTTATAGCCATACCATAATTCATAAGGAGTTTTGAATGTGTCTTTCTTCAGTTGTACTTGGTTCAAGGTATGAACTGCAGTGCTGATAGCTTCCTTCCAGTACTTTATAGCGATGTTCTTTTCTATCATTAGAGTCCTTGCACAATCCATAATAGATCTGTTTCTTCTTTCTGCTATTCCATTCTGCTCAGGAGTTCTAGGAGCTGATACCTGTCTTTTGATTCCTCTTTCAATGCAGAAGTTGTTAAAATCATGGGAGATGAATTCACCACCTCTATCTGATCTTAAGCATTTCAATCTTTTCCCTGTTTCTTTTTCTACTCTTGCTAAGTACCATTTGAACTTTTCAAATGCCTCTGATTTTTCTCTTAAATACATAACAGTCATCATTCTAGAATAGTCATCAACGAAAAGAATAAAGAATTTATCTCCAGTATAGCTTTGTATTCCAATAGGTCCACATAAATCAGTATGCACAATTTCCAAAATTTCTTTAGACTGATAGTTCTTACTTTTGAAACTAGTTTTACTCATTTTGCCAATCTGACAATTCTTACATAGACCAGTGTCAGGTTTCTTCAAAGTAGGAATGCCTCTAACCTTCTTGAATTTGCTTATTTTTATCATGTTATCAAAGTTCACATGACATAACCTTTTGTGCCATAGCCAACTTTCTTCTATTTGAGCAATAAGGCATGAGTATTCATTGAGATCAAGATAAAATAAGTTACCTTTTGTTTGTTTGCCTGATCCAATGAGTTTTCCTTTTCCATCCAGCAGTCTTGCTTGACCATTCATGAATTCAACCTTGAAACTAGTGTTGATTAGCTGTGCTACACTTAAGAGATTATGTTTTAGTCCTTCAACCCAGTAAGCATTATCACATATGAGTTCTTTGGTTAATGAGATTCTTCCTTTTCCTTTTATACAACAAGGTTCATTGTTTCCAAATCTTACATTACCATTGTCACAGTCTTCTAGATATTCAAATTTTGTCTTGTCACCAGTCATGTGGTGTGAACATCCACTGTCTATTATCCATATATCATCTTTGCTTATATGAGAAATAAGTGCCATCTTATCTTCATCATCATCAGATTCATCTTTTATAGCAATAAAGACAATTTCTTCTTCACTATCATCAGAATCTTTAGCCATAAAACATGATTTCTTACCTTTATCCTTGTATGATTTGAAATTCTTTTTGCCATAGTACTTGTGACTTTTCTTTTCTTCCTTGACTTGCTTGTTTGGGCACCTAGCTGCAATATGTCCAATTTCTTCACATGAAAAACAGATTAAAGGAGTTTTACCTTTATATTTACCTTTCCCTCTAGAGTACTTCTTTGCAAGTAATGCTTCTACAATTTCAAGATCACTATCAGAACTTTCTTCTGATTCTTCTTCACTTTCTGACTGAACTTCTTTAATTTTCTTGTTCTTCTTTAGTGAAACCTTGGCCTCAAATGCTGATTCAATATTTTTGGAACTAGGAACATAGTTATCATAGTTGTCTAATTCAAAAGCTGTCAATCTTCCAACTAAAGCATCCAAAGTTATATTGTGGTTTGTTTCACATCTTCTTTCTTGAATAGCTGATACTCTTATTGCATAGATAGGGAGTAGTGTTCTGAGTACCTTACTTATAACAGTCTCATCTGAGATTGTTCCTCCAGAAGCTCTAATTGCACTTACACTTGCTTTGATTCTTTCAACATATTTTGCAATGTTTTCATCTTCCTTCATATTCATTTTGTCAAACTGTCCTCTTAGGCTTTCTGCTTTGGCTCTTTTCACATTTGCATCACCACCATATATTTTCTTCAGTGCCACCCACATTTCATATGCAGTAGTGCAGTCTTTAATATCATCAAATTCTTCATAGCTGAGAGCAGATGCAATGTCTATCATCATGGTGTTGTGAGTCTTTTTATCTGCAATGTCTTCAACAGTTAATGCGCCATTAGGAATTGTATACTCTTCATCAATGTATTTGCATCCTGAATCACCAATGGAAGCCAGATGAAGTCGCATGAGACCTTGCCATGCTGAAAAGTTATCTCTGTTAAGCTTTGGAATTTCCCTCTTGTAAGACATCCTGATCTTTAGCCTAGGTCCTTGAAACCCTTCCTGCAAGCACCAAAAGCTCTGATACCAATTGATGGAATATGGATGAAGTGACTGAGAGGGGGGGGGGGTGAATCAGTCAACCATAAAACCTTGCCAATTAATTCTTTGCAGATCCCTTTAAGATATCTTAACAATGTTATCTATTTTAGCACTCGGTAAATAGATTGCAGTAACTTTGAAGATGCAGAAAGTATTATCAATATTATCTTTAGATATTCATCAGTGCATGTAAATGATTGAGGAAGCAATTAAGAACACAAGAGACACAAGATTTAACGTGGAAACCCAATATGGGAAAAACCACCAATGTATCTAGATACTGATTTTCACTTTTCTGAAGTGATGCCCGGTTAGAAGCCAACCTGGTAAAAGGTTACAAAACACACTGTTAGGTGTGACCTTGTTAGAGGATTTAAAACACCCTGCAAGGAGTGGCCTGGTAAGAGGTCTTGAAAACAATTCAATGGAATTGTCACCTTGTTAGAGGATTTATATTATGGCTGTTAAACCAACTTGGTTAAGAGATTTAGAATTCACTGTTACAATGATAAGAAGGTAACAATGAAAAAGTGACCTGTATAATAATGCAACTGTCTTGCTGATTACAGATCTCTGTTCTGCATAAGTCTGATCTTCTCTGATTGAATAAATCTCTGCTGCTCCTCAAGGATATCTGAACATCCTTCACAAACTCGCATATATCTTTCCTTCTTTTCTTCTGTAGATCTTCTGCTGTCTTCTTTTTTACTTTTCACAATTGACCTTTTATTTATATGATTTTGGATTAGTCAAATCGTCATTATTTAGTATAACAGTCGGCTGAATTAAGTAAACTCTATTTGCAAAAATCCTTCAAGGGCTGACAGTGCTCGGTGACCATATCTCTTATAATTTTTCGGTGACCGAGGGAACTCGGTAAACACCGACAATTCTTTACCTTTGATAACCGACTGAACTCGGTAAACACTATCTTTTCTTCGGCAACCGAGTGAACTCGGTAAACACTATCTTTTCTTCGGCAATCGAGTGAACTCGGTAAACACTAAACTTTCTTCGGCAACCGAGTGAACTCGGTAAACACTAAATATTCCTGTCTGGCAGACCGACTAAGCTCGGTAGAAGCTGATTGCTACGGACTATGACATAGTGTGACATCAAAGACAATACATAATTGAGTAGCAATTTCCTTTAGACAATTGTTTCCAACAGAGACCTTGCCATGCTGAAAATTTATCTCTATTAAGCCTTGGAATTTCTCTCTTGTAAGACATCCTGATCTTTAGCTTAGGTCCTTGAAACCCTTCCTGCAAGCACCAAAAGCTCTAATACCAATTGTTGGAAATATAGATGGAGTAACTAAGAGGGGGGGTGAATCAGTTACCATAAAAATATTAGCACAGATCCCTTAGATGTTTTATTAAATCATTTATTACTGTTATACTGAAAAATTAGTTATTGCAATGAGTATTAATTATAACTATTCTTAAGCATTCATCAGTGATTAACATACATGAATAAAGAAAATATCATGAACACAAGAGACACCAGATTTAATGTGGAAACCCAATATGGGAAAAACCACCAATGTAACTAGTTACTATTTTTCACTCTTCTAAAGTGAGCCCTGTTAGGAGCCAACCTGGTTAAAGGTTACAAAACACACTGTTAGGTGTGACCTTGTTAGAGGATTTAATCACCCTATTAGGAGTGGCCTTGTAAGAGGTCATGAAACAATTCAATAGAACTGTCACCTTGTTAGAGGATTTACAAAATGGCTGTTAAACCAACTTGATTAGGAGATTTGAAATCACTACTACAATGGTAAGAAAGTAACAATGAAGTGACCTAAATAATGATGCAACTAAATTGCTAATTATAGATCTTTGTTCTGCTTCACTAGATCCTTCTTGATCAAATATATCTCTACTACTCTTCAAGGATATCTAATCATCCTTCAAAATTCACTCACACTTTCCTTCCTTTCACTTGCACACTTTTTAATTCATGACTTGACCTTCTATATATACCATTCGGATTGTCCATTTAGATTGTCAAGTTAGCACTAATAACATTACTAATCATTACAACAGTCAGCTGGAATAAACAAACTTTATTTCTCAAAATAACAAAATCCTCCACTGGGCCGACCTTTCTCGGTAAACACTAATCTGAAGAGATTTCCTTTGGTGATCGAGAGAACTCAGTAAGCACTGTGAATTCTGCAACATCCTTTGGAGACTGAGTGAACTCGATAAACACTAACTTTCCTTTGATAACCATGGAAGCTCGGTTAACACTATTTTCTGCCACACTTTTCTTTGACGCCTGAAATATCTCGGTAGATACTGAAAACTGCCTGCAGACCAATTGAGCTCGGTAAATGCTGGGAACTGCTTTGCTGACCGACTGAGCTTGATAATTGATATGACATTTGTGTGACATCAAAGACAACACACAATTAATCCAACAATCTCCTTCAGAGAATTGTATCCAACAGATTCTTGATACTGATCATTCATTTTCTTTGGATCCACAACCTCAACTCGGCTACAAATACTCAAGATTCTCCTACTGAGAATTGTATCCATCAAAGGTATCATTGAAAACTTCCTATCATTCTTCTCAACATTAAACACATTCTCTACATAGACCTAAATAGCTCTACAATCATACTACCAAGGTCTACCTAGAAATATATCACAACTATTCATCTTCACAATGTCACAAAGCACAAGATCCTTGTACTGGCCAATATAAACATCAATAAAGCATTGTTCCCTAACTTCCACAGCATGAACATCTTGCAACTAGCCAAGCCTATAAGGGAAAGGATGTTTCATCTACTCAAACCAAGTTTTTGAACTAGGTCCTTAGAAACAAGGTTATCAGTGCTACCACTATCAACAATAACATCACAAAGTTTACATTTAGTCTTGCATCGGGTCCTAAACAAGTTACTCCTTTGACAAGGTTCATCCTTTGTACCAAGCAATGCTCGCCAAAGTAGCAAGTTCTCTGATTCAAGTTCATTCTGAATGTTCTCATTCATCACAACAATTCATCAGTCAACCTTCTTCTATGTGCATTCAAAAGAATGGTGTCCTTCCTCTCCATAGTTGTAGCAAGTACCCTTAAAGATAACTCTACCTATCTTCTTCTGTCATTCCACAAGTTTTTATTCATCTTCTGCATCAGTTGACTTCTCCTTCACTGAGTGATTAATCTTTTTCTTCCCTTGAGAGTTACTAGGTTGTTTCTTCTTCAACTTATCTTCTACCTTCAGAGCATACTGATAAGCATCTTCAACAAAATCAATCTTCAACATACCAAGTTCATCCTGAATATTGAATCTCAGACCATTCACATACTGAGCTACCTTGGTATAATATTCAATAGACAATTCCTTCTGCTTCAGATTCTGCAACTTCTTAAACAAGTCAAGCTCATAGTCAACCAATATGAACTTAGTTTTTAACTTAGTCACCATCAACCTCCACCGATTGATCTTTGTTTGACCTTCATCTTCTCGGTCTCTTTGTAGTTCTTTCCACCAAAGAGCAACATGTCCTTTCAACTTTGTCTGTGCTAATCTCACCTAAAGAGGATCTTCACTTTCTTCAAGTTCACTAATCCAATCAATTAGATTTTCAGGCTTCAAAGCACCAGAGAAAGTAGAAACTTCCATTTGGTAATTACTAAACCAAGTAGTAGGTCTAGGAAACTGAGTAATTCTGTCTTCACCAGATCTTTTCCTCCAGTCATCACCACTAGGTCTAGTAGTTTCAAATTCTTCATCAGTTTCTTCATAGCCATCCTCAGTACCAACATTACAAGGTATACCAGTAACATTTCTCATGATCTCAGTGACCATATCATTCTTCATCAATTCCAACTCAGATTTGAAATCTGATTTCACCTTCTCTCTGATTTGGGATTCAATAGTATCACAAAGATTTGAAATAACTCTAGGGTCCAATCTTCTCAGAGGCATCCTTAAAGAATAAGAAAAACCCTCTACAGAAAACCCTCACCAACCACCTTGTGACAATCTCCAAGCTGCAACAAGTTAGATCTCAACCTATAACCTTGTAAACAACTAGGGCACAATTTCACAAGTTCAGTGCTTCAGATCTGCAATCTAGATTGCGCACAATCTCTACTCCAAAAATATCAACTTCGCAAGATCAGCCTTGTGAGGTCAAACTTCTGCTTTTACAGCAAAAAACTTTGCTTTGATACCACCTTATGCAGTTAAGGATGGTGGATCCAATGAAGGAAATTCCAAACCTTGCAGCCAAAAGAATTACACAGTGGAATACTCAACACATAGACAATATCACAAATGTTTCAATCAATTTTCATTAACATGCCCAACTCTAAGGCCTTTCAGATTAGGGAAAAATACAAAAATGAAACAATTCTGCAAGATCCATAGTCGGATCCAATACAATCTCAAATAGTTCAGCTCTGAAGACAATCAAAAGCCGATGGAAACCCTAAGGTAGATCTAAACTTAAGCTTGCAAGTCTCCAAAAAATCTCCTTGTTCCCAAGTATGAAAACCCCTAGCTCTTCTACAAAGGACTATCAAAGTACAATAAGATCTACAAGAACATCAAAATATTTTCCACAACTTTGCCAACTTTAGCTTTTAGAACCTTAGATCTGACTCCCTAAGTTTTCCAAGTCATGAGCCTTTCTCTAAGTTCTCTCAGTCTCGAACCTTTCTCTCAGTTCTCCCTTATCTCCTAAGCATCTACACAAGCCCTCCTTAAATACTAATCATTAGCCACAAGTTGGCTGGATGAAATCATTAACTCCCCAAAACAAATAATTAAATGCCATACAAGTCAGCTTACAAATGTATACAAATATTTAATTCTGCATGTTGGCCCAAGACAATGGCTACCAATAAATAATTTACCAAGTTGGCTCACAAATCACATAGAACTCTAGTCAGTAAATATGAACTACTGAGAAACAGTAAAATTACCAAGTACGCCAGACATCACCAAGCACTAGTGTCGACTGAGCACCATAGGCATGACCAAGAAAAAACTTTCACCGAGTGCTAGAGACTACTAAGTTCCTTCAGTGACCAAGCTTCCTTCAATGACCGAGACTGTCGGTCAAGGCTACAACCGAGTAAAAACTAGCCAAAACATAAACACTCCATGCAGTTTACCGAGGACACAGAATGTCCCTGCCTTAACCTTGGATGCCCTTGCATCAAACATAAAGCATAAAAATAATGAAAGAACACTTGAACACAACACCAACATTTTGGCTATGGGGAAACCCAAAGAGGTAAAAACCCCAGTGGGAATTGACACCCACTAATATTCTGTACATGTATTTTATGATCCTTGTTAGAAGATCCTTAATCCTGTTAGGAGTTTCTTTACAATATATTTAGTACAGTGACCTAGTCAAGGGTCGGACCCTGTTAGGAGTCTTTTTCAATTAACCTTGTTAGGGGTGAGGATGCACTATCTAAGAGCACACTACTCAAAATGGTGAAGGCTACAACCTTCTGAATAATAGATATACACTATATTTGGATCTTGGTGAATTGCACTTTGACATGTTGTCTAGATCAATTCCAATGTATAGCATAAACTCTTCACTTGGCCACATAGACCTTCTTCTAATGGCTCAACACTTCACACACTTTGCTATGTTCTTCATAATCAACTCTAAACCATACTCTAGCAATCACAAATGACTGCTTATAAATATCTTTCCTCTAAATGATATAATCAAGTTGACCTATAAGAACAACCTTGAAATCATATTAGAGAAACCATAACATACTCCAATAATAATTTTGTCAGCTCTAATAAGTACACAACACAATCTGGGACCTACCAATCTTAATAATTGTAGACGCACGCTACACACTGTCGGCTCTACCAAAGTAAATGAAAATTTCTCCTCAAGATGAATTACATCATGCACTGCTAACCAAATATTCTTAACTATTTTCCAATCTATAATCCAAGGGTGCATACTGAAATGATAAGCACAACTCCTGAACCAATATAATCTCTATCGGCTCTTTTGAATAAACATGGGAAATTGATACTGGTGAATAGCGCCTACATAACTTCACTTCTTCTAATCATCAAACTCTTCATCTATGATTGTAACATCACTAACATGTCTTCATAAAAAATACAAAATCATAAGGCTCCATGATTACTATACAGACAATCACTCATAGAAGATTGTCTGTAACTCTGTCAGGAACAGTGCTGACACAAGCTACTACATAACTGTTTGTACTAACAATTAAGCTCTACGTCCATGATATCATGCTGATAACATGCCCATTATACATATACTCAAAGAAAATTGCATAAGTCTTCCATGCATGCTACTTACCATATGTTGTCATCAATGACAAGCATATAGTCAGTATTAGCTTGTTGGCAAATCTTGAACAATCTCCCCTTTTAGCAATGATGGAAACATATGGAATGAAAAACACCACCAATCCAAATGAAAAATTATTTTATAACATTCTCCATTACCTCATCTAAACTCCCCCAAGGATGAATCCTCCATCTACTGTAATATTCTTCAACATTCTCCATTTACTCAATTGAACTGCTTTCATGACTGAATACTACTCCCCCTTAGTATAGTACTCCTTTACTTCTATTTTTTATGAGTATATATTACTCCCCATTTGAAATCAATGGCAAAGAGTGCCAAACATTTTAAGCATTGGTACTACTCCTAAAGTAGAGTATTCAACCATCCATCAGTCCCTAGGGACTGATGCTCTTTCTTCTTTCTTCTAAGCAGAATTAGGGAAGGGAAATATTCCTAGCTTCTCCCTGAGATACTCAAAAGTATCCTTTGGCAAAGACTTTGTGAATATATCTTCTAGTTGTTCCTTTATGCTTGCATAGTCCAACTCGACTTCTTTCTCTACCACTTTCTCTCTTAGGAAGTGATACTTAACCTCTATGTTCTTTGTCTTTGCATGCATCACAAGATTCTTTGACACATTGATAGTGCTTGTGTTATCACAATGAATAACAATAGGATAATCAATCTGAATTCCAAAATTCTTTATCATTTTCTTTATCCAAATAATTGTAGAACAATTCAGAGCTGCTGCAACATACTCTGCTTTTTCTATTGACTGAGAGATACAATTTTTCTTCTTGCTTTTCCAAGTGACCAGTCTATCACCAAGAAACATTGCTCCTCATGATGTACTCTTTCTATCATCAATGCATCCTGCCCAATCTGCATTAGTGTATACATGAAGCTCAATATTTTTTGAATTAGGATACCATAGACCATAATCTATAGTGCCTTTCAAGTATCTAAATATTCTTTTTACTTCCATGAGGTGACTTTTTTTAGGCTTTGTTGTAAATCTTCCAGCTATGCCAAATGCATTGGAAATATCTGGTCTGGTTTGAGTAAGATAAAATAGTTTGCCAATCATAGACTTGTACAATGTTATATCTATTTTTGGTGAATCATCTTCTTTTGCAAGCTTACATCCTATTATCATAGGTTTACCCACTGGCTTGCAATCATCCATCTTTAATTTCTTTAATATCTCTTTCACATATTTTGACTAATTAATGAAAATACCCTTTTTCTATCTACTACACATTTAATCCCAAGAAGTATTTGACAGGTGCAATCATGCTTATCTCAAACAGACTCTACATCTCCTTAGAAAATTTAGCACTAAGTTTGTCATTACCTCCAAAGATAATGTCATAAAAAAAAATAGCTACAAGTAGTAGTTCTTTAGATGTCTCTCTTATGAATAGATTACAATTTGATGCTCCTTTCTTGAATCCAATTTTAGTTAGATATCCATCAAGTCTCTCATACCATGCTCTAGGGGTTTCTTAATTCCATGGAGGGATTTCTTCATTCTACATACCATATCAGGTCTATCTGATAGGGTGAATCCTTATAGCTACTCAATGCATACTTCTTTTAGCTCTCCATTCAAGAATGCTGAATTGACATCCATTTGATAGAATTTGAAGTTTTTGACTATTGCATAAGCTAGAAACAACTTAATAGCTTCTAATCTACTCACAGGTGCAAATGTGTCTGAATAATCAATGCCTTCTCTTTGTGCATATCCCTTACATACTAACCCTTCTTTGTTCCTTACTACTGTGCCATCTTCATTCATCTTGTTTCTGAATATCCAGTTTGTTCCAGTCACATTCTTATCACTAGGTCTTGGGACCAGTTCCCAAGTATCATTCTTGATAATCTGATCTAGTTCTTCTTTCATAGAATCATGCCAATCTGAATCATTACATGCATCTTCAACACTTAAAGGTTCAATATGAGATAGTAAACATACCGCCTCATTGCTTGCTGAATTCTTGGCTTTTGATCTTGTTGTGACTTTTCCACTCTAATCTCCAATGATTTCATTCTTGGAATGGTATCTAGATATAAACTTTGGAATTTTGGGTGATATTGTCTCATCTTCCTTCTGATTTTTTTCTTCACTTGTTTTAGTGTCATTGAACAATACATTAATACTATCAAACATCTCTTCAACAACTATCTCACTAGTGGAAGGTTTGGGTTCGTCTTCAATCATAATGGTGCGTGCTATATCAAGGATGATCCTATTCCTTCTCTCTACAATCTCATTCTACTGAGGGGTTCTAGGTGCACTTAACTATCTCTTTATGCCATGTTCTTCATAGTACTCATAGAATTTGTCAAAGGTGAATTCTCCTCCTCTATCTGACCTTAGACATTTTATCTTAAGTCCAAATTCATTCTCAACCTTGGCTTTGAATATTTTGAACTTCTCAAATGCTTCTAACTTATCTTTTAAGAATGCAACCCACATCATTCTAGAATAATCATCTACAAACAAAATGAAATACCTTTCTCCATAGTATGATCTTGTTTGAGTTGGTCCACATAGGTCTATATGAATCAGATCCAACTTGTTCTCTGCTGAATTATGCTTGCTCTTGAATGAATTCCTCACATGCTTTCCCATTGCACATTCTCTGCATATTGTATCAACTGGCTTTGCTATGCTAGGTAGGTCTCTAAGTTCCTTTACATTACTTATATTTACTATGTTATCAAAATTGACATGACATGGTCTTTTACGCCATAGCCAACTGTCATCTAATTTAGTTAAAAAAAAAATTACTTCTAGATTAAGCTGAAAAACATTACCTTTAGTATTTGATCCTAATGCAATTATTTCTCCTTCTTTGTTGTTAATGATGCACTTGTTTCCATTGAACTCCATTCTATAACCTTTATCAAGTAACTGCCCAACACTTAGTAGGTTATGCTTCAAACCATCAACATAAAGAACATCATCGGTGCTATTCTTTCCATCCAAGGTGATGGCTCCTCTACCAATTATGGGTTTAGGAGTGTTATCTTTGAATCTAACCACACCTCCTTTGTATCTGTCCAAATGAACAAATTTATCTTTGTCACCTGTCATGTGATGTGAGAAACCACTGTCAATGATCCAATTTGTCCCAATGTCAGCTTGTGAAATTAGTGCTAACTCTTATGAATTATTTTCATCTTCAAGAGCAATGAATCCAATCTCTTGCTATGTTGATTCACCCCCCCCTTGCTTAGTTATCTCAGTCATTCTTGAACTTTTTAACTCTTGTAGGACACTTAGATGCAAAGTGGCCAATCTTATTACATGAAAAATATTTGAATGGTAATTGTCCTTCATATTTTCCTTTTCCTTTCTTTTCTCTTTTAGCAATCATAGCAATGAAATCATATAGAGTTTTTTCTTCATCATCATCATCAAAATTACCAGAGGTGTTCAAGAATTTCTTACCATGGACTGAAGCTTTGAAAGCTATCTCACTTTTAGGCTCTGTCTTCAAACTTGATATCTCAAATGCAACAATCTTTCTGATTAAGGTCTCTCTTTTGAAATTTTCTAAGAATTTCATAGTCTCATCAAGGATATTTATCTTGTTCTAATATTCTGCAATCAAGGTAGTCATCACCTTATGCATGATGTCTTCTTCTGAGATTTCTCCACCATTGTTTTTGATTCTAGCAACTGGTTCATTGATCCTTTGATGGTAGACTCTTATGTCTTCTAGGTGCTTCCATATCTTGTAGGCCGTGTCTACTTTCTTTATCTTTGAAAACTCACTATCAGATAGGGCACTGATAAGGGCTTCTTTTGCTATTGCATTCTGATGGAACAAATCCTTCTACTTGCCAGTAGCATCATCCTTTGTAAGATCTGCTAGAGAGGGGATCTCAACTTCTTTGATAGCCACTTCAAAAACTTCAAAAGAAATGCACTGCAAATGTGTTATCATCTTTTTCTTCGAATCAAGATAATTCTCTCCATGAAAATTAGGACTATCTTTTCTAAAGAATGGCATCTGATCAACCTCAAGCTATTAAACTTCCTCTCTAATGCACTTGGCTCTAATACCAATTGTTAGGAATAGTCCCAAGAGATAACTGAGCGGGGGGGGGGGGGCGGTGAATCAGTTATCTACAAGTTTCAATTCTTTATCTAATTAAGTATACTTAAACATAAAGCATAAACACAATGAAAAAACACTTGAACACAACACCAATATTTTGGTTATGGGAAAACCAAAATAGGTAAAAACCCCAGTGGGAATTGACACCCACTAATATTTTGTACTAGTTTTTTATGATCCTTGTTAGAAGATCCTTAACCCTATTAGGAGTTTCTTTACAATATATTTAGTATAGTGACCTAGTCAAGGGTTAGACCTTTTTAGGAGTCTTTTAAAATTAACCCTATTAGGAGTGAGGATGCACTGTTCGAGAGCACACTGTTCAAAAGAGTGAATGCTACAACCTTCTGAATAATAGATATACACTATATCTAGATCTTGGTGAACTACGCTTTGACCTACTGTCTAGATCAATTCCAATGTATAGCATAAAATCTTCACTTGGTCACATAGACATTCTTCTGATGCCTCAACACTTTGCACACTCTACTCTACTCTTCACAATTAACTCTAAACCATACTCTAGAAATCACAAATGACTTCCTATAAATATATTTCCTCTAAATGATATAATCAATTAAGCCTATTAGAACCACATTGAAATCATATTAGAGAAACCATAACATACCCCAATAATAATTCTGTTAGCTCTACTAAGCATGCAACACAATCTGGGACCTGTCCAATATTAATAATTGTAGACGCATGCTACACACTGTCGGCTGTACCAAACTAACTGAAACTTTCTCCTCAAGCTAAATTAAATCATGCGCTCTTAACCAAACATTCTTAACTCTTCTCTAATCTATAATCCAAGGGCGTATACCAATATGATAAGTGCAACTCATGAACAAATATAATCTCTGTCGGCTCTTCTAAATAAACACAAGAAACTACTACTAGTGAATAGAAACTGCATAACTTCACTTCTTCTGATCATCAGACTCTTCGTCCATGATTGTAACATCACTAACATGTCTTCATAAAAAATACAAAGACTCAAGGATCCATGATGACTGTATGGACAATCACTCATAGAATAGTGCTTGTAACTCTATCTAGAACATTGTTGACACAAGCTGCTACATAACTATGTGTACTTACAATTAACCTCTGCATCCATGATATCATGCTGATAAAATGTCCATGCTACATGTTAGGCCTTTTTTCTGTCAGAGTAAAAATCATAAGAGAATGGCCTATTTCTTTGCAAAGTCCTAAGAAGTTGCCTTGCCATGCTTGCTATCTTGTTTCAGTGAGTGCAGAAGATATACAAGTTCTTATTGCTTGCGCCCTTAGCCAGAGGTAGTCTTTCATGTCATCATGCTTTAGTCCATATCACATGGCCTAATATGCAAAAAATCCAAGTGAGCTTCCATGCCATAGCTGACACAATCTTGATCTGCAAGCTAAATTTTTGAAGTTTCATTGCTTGCACCCTTAGCATATGATTGTTCATTATATTTCCAAGGTGAGGTTAAGAGCGCATGTCTTGAAAAGTTACAACCAGGGAGATATTCAAGTTTTATGGTCTATAGAGATAGTTTACTTCATGTCGGGTGGTTTCAAAAAAGTGTCTAAGCATAAAAACCCTCGATGTTTTCTACCTCTTTGTTACCTTTGTGTCAAGGTGATGACCATGGTTGTTTTCAACCTTTCACCTCTTCGTAGTTCTTATCTAACGTTAGAATTTATTTTGTGCACTACTACGAATGAGTGGGGCCCAGTTCTTCATGGTTTTTTGGTCTCTTGATCTCTTGATTCTCGTGGTTAGGTCCTTAACCTTCATTGATCTAGCGAGCGGTTTATGTTATGTCTAGCGGTCTCAGTTTGGAAGCGGTTAAAGTTTGATTAGAATCTATGGTTTTCACTTATCTGCAAGGTGAAGATGCATGATGGTTATCTTTCATGGCTTTACGAAAGATATTAGATTATCTTTTGAAGGCTGGCAGTGGATCCAGGTGGCTCCATGTGTCAGATGTTGCAAAGGTGTTTGTCTTTGATTGGCTGAGGTGTTAATGATGTGGCAGTTGTTAGTGGGACCATGTTCTCTGTAGGAATTAAAGGTCTAATAGTTGTCAGATGATCTGATGGTTGTCATATATCCACAAATGAAAAGTTCTTGAAGGTTATTCTTTGTAGATACGTGACAGTTGTTGATTCTTTCCAAAGCCATAATCTGACACTGTAGTGGGTCTGATGTCAGATACGTGTTGATGTGCCTATTTTCTATTGGTTGTAGTGTTGCTGATGTGGTGAAATTGTTTTCAAAGGTCACTTTGACTATTCAG
The DNA here is from genome assembly GCA_027943335.1 of Chamaecyparis obtusa. Classification (NCBI taxonomy): domain Eukaryota; kingdom Viridiplantae; phylum Streptophyta; class Pinopsida; order Cupressales; family Cupressaceae; genus Chamaecyparis; species Chamaecyparis obtusa. The sequence continues at coordinate 2,634,647 of BSBK01001201.1, forward strand.
TATTTTCATGGACTGCTCGATCTACCAGGAAATAAATAAGATTGATGACTGCATTTTAAACTTTCTGATTAACCATAGCCACCTAAAATTTGAATAGTTTAAGGGTTTCTCAACGACAAAAGGACTAAAAATTCAATTTTTTGGTGGCTGATCTACATGCTATGATTTTGTGCTCACTGGTATAGTATGGCCTAAGGTATGATTGACTGCAGAAAGTGTCTACACCATGGTGGTGGGTGAAATAGCCATTCAAGTTGCATCACAGTTAAAGTTGCAGAGGGTAAACATGATGGGTTTTCGGTCTTTTGCATGCTAGTCAGGGATAGTGCCATTAATGAAGATCATTCTTGGATTTTTTTTTCTCTGAGATTGCTTGGTTTTCTCCGCTGTAGTAAATTTTGATTGAATCTAGTTGGCGAGGTAGTTGAAACCCTAAGTCTATCCTAGCTATCTGAAGCTTGTTGCATCCTTTCCAAAGGATTCCAAGATAGCTAATGACTATATATTGTTGTCTAATGTATGTAAAAAGGTTGTTTATGGTCAATTTGGAAAATTGAATAATGAGAGCTTGGGCTTAGGGTTTGTTTTCTTTAGCATTTTCTCACATTGCAATGTGTTAATTCTGCAAACTTTAATGAGAATACAGTTGAATCCCAATTTTAGACTTGTGTATGTCTTCTTGTTTCTATCTTGAATCCTTATATATTAATGTCACAAAGTGAGTTAGTATATGGTATACAAAGTATATTGTGAGATTGTCTTTGAGTTCTTGTCGAATTCAGGATTAAATCCTCAAAGATAGTTTCAAAGAATTTAGGGTGAAATAAGAATTTGATGTCCAGGTATGTGAGTGAGAGGAATAATAGGCAAAGCACTTATTATGGATTTGGTTGTGTTTAAGTTAGATTTTCAATTGATGCATCTTGTATTGTGACTTTGTGCCCTAGGAGAAGACATTGGTCCATTCTTAGGAGGCATTTTCCCATCATCAATCAAACAAATGTAAATGATGAAATCCTTAAATCAATTTGTAAAGGCTATGAATGTGTAATATTTTGGAGACTCCTTTCAAGAAGTGAGTCATGGGTACACCTGCCTAACCATTAGGCTCAAAGTGTAGGAGGATCCTTGTTGATCCTTGTTAATTGGCCCTTTTCCTTGTAGAGTTTGGAGTGGTGATAGAGTCAGTGACATTAGTTTGTCAATCATAGTGTAAATATGCAAGTGGAAAGAAAAGGAGAACCAAAAAAATATCGACTCTGCTTGGGAGAACAATGACAAAGAAATACATTTGTTAGAATCTCTAGTTACAAATCACAAATTTTCAATATCTTACTAACCATATTGGTTTGGCCCATCTGAGTCACCAACAAAATGGTGACTCTATTGGGGAAAGTCTAGAGATAAATTTTTTTTAGAAGATTCTTGTGTTTCTCCAGTTTTAACTTGTGTTGTCTTTTAGGCTTCTCAAGTTTTGTTTCTTAGGACATTCCCATTGAAAGTGTGTGGTGACTCAAAAGGTTAAGAATTAGTGTTTATAAATTACAAACCATGGAAAAAAGAAGGAATACTAGGTCCTTTGTCAAGAAGCATCTAGAGGATACTTTGGAGCAATTGCCTAGATCAGAAAAGAAGAGTTGGATCAGAAAAGATGGGGAATCTACTAGTACCCCTATAAGAGAACAAAATAATGCTAGAAATAGAGAACCGCATGTATCTTCTAATGAGGATGATTCACAATATAAAAGCTCTAAATCTGATAGTGGCCTCTCTGGAGATAATTTTTATGATACCCCAGAGACATTATTTCAAGACAAAGATTCACATCCTATAGATCAGGATGTGCAAGAAAGAGAAATGGGTTTTGGACCAAATTTAGATCCTAATGAGCATATGTTTAGAAGGAAACCCATGGGACCAAGGCAGATCCATTTCCCATATCAAAATCTCACTGATATGGATGTGTCATCAAGCTCTACAGACACTATGATAGACCCAAATGATTTGGCTGCATTGAGATTATAGTTAGCAGAGCAGGATGCCATATACAAAAGATTACAAAAAGAAAGAGAGGCTGAAAAAATAAATGCATTAATAGAAAGAGAGTCTCTACTTAGAAAGATTAATGAGCTAAAGGAGAGAAACAAAATTCTTTCTTCTGCTCCTAAAACTTTGCAGCATGATGTCTTCAGTGATCTTGATTCTTTGAGAAGTGAAAGAGAATGCTTACTACGAGACCATGAATTTGATAAAGAGGGCCCTATGATTAGATAGGTTCAAAGCTATGCCTCTTTACCTAAAGGTGCAAATGAATGTGCAGTTACCAAACCTACTCTTTTTGTTAGTGAAAAGAGAAAACAAAAGATGGTGGGGATTCAAATAAACGAGCCAATGGAAATAGAAAAAGTCTCACCACCTATTTCAAATGAAGATGTAGAGATGGAAAAGAAAAGGGAGGAAGATGATGATCTTGCAAGAGAATTGGAAAAGTCTAAAATTGAAGCCTCCATTGTAGAAAAAAGAAGGAAGATTCAGTTCTTGAAGGCTTCATCTACAAATACCCCTGGACCATCTACTACTGAAATAGGTATGCAATCTAAAACTTCTAATGTTGCTCTATCTGGTAATGGTACTGCTCATAATCCACTTCTTACTTAATCTACCAAGATAAGTGTTGACCCTAAACAATAGTCAAGTGTACAAGTAGATGGAAATGTAAATGTAAATGTTAATTCTAGTGGAAACACTAGTGTAAGTTTTCAAAGAAGGCCTATGCAATTAGAGGGGTATAGATAAATTAGCTTTGATAGAATACTAGGTTACCTCAATGCTTTCCCAACTGACATAAGAGACAAAATACCTAAATTTTATGGTAATGATGCCATTAGTTGTGAAGAACACCTTAGGTTGTTTTTTGGTGTGCTAAATAACTATGAGGTTGAACATGAGGATGTGGTCATGAAATTGTTTGTTCAGTCTTTGGTGGAAGATGTTAGAGATTGGTTCAAAAGACTTCATGAAAAATGTATTGACACATGGGATTCCTTTGAGAAATGCTTCAAGGAAAAATATGGTGATAGGCCTAATGCGATCTTTATGTTGAATGAATTTAATACCATAAGGAAAAATCAAAATGAGTCTACAACTGAGTTCAACATGAGATTTCAAAAAGGTATGCATAAATTGTTTCAAGTCATGAGGTTAGATGACAATGTCTTCTTAACCACATATTTCAATTCTTTTGATGGAAAAATGGGATACTTGCTAAGGGACAAAGAACCAAGAACTCTTAGAGATGCATTTAGGATTTTTATCAATATTGAAAACAACATGAAAATATCAGGAAATTTGGGTGGAAAAAGAGATGACCGTAAGTTGTTTGGGGATAAAAAATACAAAAGGGATAATGAGAGAAATATTGGAAATAAGAAGTAAGAGGAAGACAAGTTGGATAAGGTGCTGAATGCACTAAAGGACTTAAAAACACCTTGTGTCAAAAATGAAAAGGTTTCTACTAGTGACAAGCCTTATCTCAACAATAATTTCAATAGGTCGAATAGGCTATAGAATTATCCTTATAACACCCAATGAAAGGATGACAAACCTATTGTCCCTACTGCAAAAGGAAACAATGACAAATCTATCCCTGATCATCTACAAAAGGCTTCTATGAGTTTCATGGAGGACACACCATGATGTGTTTTTTTCCAGTCTCCTCATTCTATAGAACGTTGTGTGGTTGCACAGTCCATGGCTACACACCAAGATGATGGTTCTGATGAACCTAATCAGAAAGAAACTCATGATAATATTGGGTGTAACATGACATCTTCATATTTGGGATATGAAGATGATTCTAATATTGGTGAAGAAACTGATGTGTACTTGAAGAGACAAAGTAAGGCTTTGTTCCATTAAGAGGTATTTTCTGACAATGAGGACATTGATGAAAAGACATGTAACATGAATTCTTCCTCAAAGCCCATGAATTTAAGAAGACCTTCAAAAGAAGAAATTGCTAGGATCACTACAGAAATGGTAGCTCAAGTGCAAACTAGAAGTATGATAGCAAATGATACCAATGGAAAAGCTAGAGGAATGTTTATGAAGGATACTAAGCCCAAGGGACCCAATGGAAATAAACCAAAAGATGACAATTTGGTGAAGTTCAAAAATGAAAGAGGTAAAAAGTGGGAACCAAGGGGAGTTGGAGTTGAAAAGATCTCTACTGTTCATGACAAAGATAATCCGAAGGAAGTAGAGAGACTAGTTAGTACAATGGCTAAAACTAAAAAAATGAAGGTGACAATTACAACTGATGCATCTGAGAAACAAAAGGATACTAAAGAAATGCAGGTTGAATTTCCTTCTTCTACCCATGTTGATATGATGACAGTATTGTCTCATATTACTGTCAAGGCTCCTTTTTCAGAGTTATTAAGAATCCTTGAGCATAAGGATAGAGCTTTAGCATGGGTAGATAATGTTCATGATAAAAATCTTTCTTGTAATGAAAATGAACCCCAAGCTAAAGTTATGAAAGAATTGGAAGTTCAGGGAATGGTGTCTCAAATACCACCTATATACTTGGACAATTCTATCAATGCTAGCCTTGAAAACATAGATCCATTCTTCTTGAGTATCCTTGTGAATGGAATGAAATTAAGGAATTGTATGATTGATTCAGGTGCCTCTAACACTATTATGCCTTTCAAGATCATGGAAAAGTTAGGTCTTAAAGTTGATACAGTCCAAGGCAGATGTTGTGCAATGGATCAGAGAGAAGTACCAGTTATTGGGACCATAAATGCAATGCCCTATAGATTGGTAGCCTATCTAGAGAAAAAATTGATAATGAGTGTCTTGGTGGTGGATATCCCTCCTCATTATGGGATCTTACTATCTAGGAAGTGGAGTGCCACAATAGGTGGAAATTTACAATGTGATTTGTCCTATGAAACTTTCAAGATTGATGATCAATTTATTAAGATTGAGTGAGAGCCAAGAGTATGCCACATGATTGAAAGGAATATTGACAATGAGACTACATGTTTTGTGGATACCGAAATCAATGCTTTCAGGGAAGAGGTTACTGTGATTGAAAAGGAGCGTATATTGCCACCTATCTCTATGGAGGTAAATGCTAAATCTGAGAAGGGTGATTTTTGGGTGATCTACTTTGATGGTGCAAATGCAAAGATGGTTCAAGAGTAGGTATTTTACTCATTTATCCTAATGGAAATAATTACAAGTTATCTTTCACATTAAGCTTCTCATGTACAAATAATATAGCAGAATATGAGGCATTACTAATAGGATTGAGGTTGGCACACAAGCATGGAATTAAAAGTGTAAAGATTGTAGGTGATTCAAAGTTAGTTGTGCTCCAAGTAAGATCAATATATACTTCCAAGAACAAGAGATTGAAACAATATAGAAATGTTGTTTGGGACATGATTGAATATTTTAATGCCTTCAATATTGTATGGAAGGATAGGAGCAACAATAAAATGGTTGATTTGTTAGCCAATATAGAAATCAATCCTAGTGACATTACATTTGCTGGTGTCTCTAAAGTTGAAATTCAGACTAGGCCTAGTATACCAGATAATGTTGAAAATTGGCAAGTCTTTGAAGATGACTAGGATATTTTGAGATTTATGAATTGTGAAGATCAATATCATGGTCAGGAACTAGATTGCTCAACCCTAGTTGAGATTGTAGAAGGAAAAGAGGTTATCCTTGGTAATGAAGTCCTACAACTTAAGAATAATAAGGTTCGTAAGGGACTTGTTATTTTAAAAACTGTATTTGATAGTTAGGATAGAGTTCAGATGGATACTAAGAAAAGAGATCAAATGGATTTGGATGAAATTAACCTTGGTACACAAGAGGCACCTAAGAAGGTCTTTATTGGAAGAGAGATATCTCACAAGGTAAGAAAGTCTTCGATTGAATTGTTAAGAAAATTTAGGCATATTTTTGCATGGTCATATGATGACCTAAAGGTTTATAGGGAAGACTTGTTTCAGCATATTATCCCTTTGAAGGAGGATGCTAAGCCTTTTGGGCAAAAATAGAGGCCAATTAATCCTACCTTAGCACCCAAGATGCAAGAAGAATTAATGAAGTTGAGAGATGCTGAAATCATAAAGCCTATGAGGCACTCTTCTTGGTGTCAAATTTGGTTCCTGGCAGGAAGAAGAATGGAGATATTAGATTATGTGTGGACTTCAGGAATCTAAATGTATCTTCTCTAAAGGATAATTACTGCTTTCCTAATATGGAGGCTATGCTGTAAAGAGTAACTAGTTCTGATTTGATTTCTATGATGGATGATTTTTCTAGTTACAATCAAGTAATTGTAAAAGAATTAGAATAGTTTAAGACAGCCTTCACAACACCTTGGGGAACTTATGTTTATGTGAGAATTCCTTTTCGTCTCACAAATGCTAGTGCTACTTTTCAAAGGGCAATGGATGTTACCTTTGTAGATTTTATAGATGTTTTCCTTGTTGTTTATCAAGATGACTTAACTGCATATTCCAAAAGGGAAGAAGATCATTATTCTCATTTAGAGAAGATATATGCAAGAGCCTTGGAGTATGGCATTTCATTAAACCCAAGGAAATGTGTATTTGGTGTGACTGAAGGCAAGTTGCTTGGCCACCTAGTTGGAAAGCAAGGAGTAAGAATTGATCTAGAAAGAGTGATGGAAATTGATAAGATTCAAAAGCCAAAAAATGTGAATGGAATCCATTCCTTCTTTGGCCAGGTAAATTTCCTAAGAAGATTTGTTACAAACTTTGCTAAAGTTACTAGGCCAATATCCAAAATGTTAAAAAATGAGTCTGATATCATATGGGAAGGTGAGCCTAATGAAGCTTTCAAGAATATCAAGTAGGCAATTAAAGATTCCCCTATGCTTAAGGAACCTGATTATGATGTTCCAATGCACATTTTCTCTTTTGCATCTTTTGATACTATTACTGCAGTTTTATTGTAGAAAAATAAGGAAGGTTTTGAGTAGCCTATTGCATTCTTTAGTAAATTTTTGTAGGCTACTGAATTAAAGTATGATATCAATGAGAAACAAGCATATGCACTTGTGAAAGCAGTAAAGGATTTTAGGTGTTATTTGATGGGAGCAATTGTTATTTCTTTTGTGCCAAATGCTACAGTAAATGATATCTTTTCACAATAAGAAGTGTCTGGGAGAAGATGCAGATGGATTAATAGAATTGAAGAGTTTAACATTCATATCCAAATTACCAAGTTGGTTAGAGGTCAATGATTGGAAAAATTGATGGCTCAGTCCAATCTTGATGCAAATCAGATAAATCAAGCTGAAGTTGATTACACATGTTATATGGATGATTGTATTTGGTATCAAGATGTTATCTATTATTTGAGAAATATGAAGTGTCCATCAAAAATGCATGATAGCAAGAAAAGGACATTGAAACTACAAGCAATCAAGTATGTAATTATAACATGCAAGTTATATAAAAGGAATTTGGATTGCATACTTTTGAAATGTGTTGATGAAAATCAAGCTGACAAATTGTTGAAAGAAATGCATGAAGGGATATGTGGTGGACATTATATGGGAAAAACTACTACTCAAAATATTTTGAGAGTAGGATTCTGGTGGCCCACAATCTTCAAGGATGCAGAACAATTGGTAAGAAAGTGTGATGCTTGTCAGAGATTTTCTGGTAAGCTCAAGTTTTTAGGAAATGTACCATTGAAGCCAGTAGAAGTGCAAGCCCCTTTCCAGCAATGGGGAATCAATTTTATAAGAGAATTCCCAAACAAGTCCAATGGAGGACACTCTTGGATCTTAGTTGCCACAATTTATTTTACAAAATGGGTAGAGGCTATTCCTACAAGGAATGCAACAAGCAAGGTGGTGACTGATTTCCTATTGAATAATATTGTTACAAGATTTGGTTGTCCTGAAAGGATTGTCAATGATAACACAATGTGCTTCAGGTCTGTTGAATACAAAGAATTTTGCAAAGGTTTAGGAATCCAGATGTCATTTTCCTCACCTTATCATCCATAAGGAAATGGACAGGCATAATCAACTAACAAAAGCTTGATAAAGATTCTCAAGAGGATTCTTGAAAAGAATAAGAAGGCATGGAATTCAAAATTGCCATTAGCTGTATGGGCTAACAGAGTAACTGTGAAAAAGGCAATTAGATGTGCACCATTTGATTTGGTGTATGGAATACATGCAAGGATGCCTCAGAACAACTTACTAGAGATGTATAAGTTTGTTCAAATATATGATGAGGATATATAGGATGAAATGCAGTTGAGAATTGAGGATTTAATCAAGCTGGATGAAACTAGAAGAGAATCAGTTTCATAGAATGCTAAGTTGGATTTGCAGGTCAAGAGTTTGTATGACAAGAAATCTATAGAAAGGAGGTTTGAACTTGATGACTTGGTGCTAATCTAGAATGCCAGATTGGAAGATAAAGGAAAAAATGGAAAGTTTGATCCAATTTGGTTAGGACCATATTTGATTCATGAAAGGTGGGGACTAGATTCCTACATTGTCAAGGAGCTCAATGGTGATATTCAAGAGTTTCCAGTTCATGGACAATTCTTGAAGAAATACTTCAGTTCAAGTACCTTTCTTTCCATGAACAGTAGTTAGGCTTATATATACTGGTGTGTTTCTTTCTTTCTGGTCTTGCCTTAGTTTGTAGGGTTTTTGTCTGGGTTCTCTCTATAGTTGTTTTCCAGTAGGTGGTATGCTCTCCCAAAATTATGAATTCTTGCATGGGCACAAGTTACCCATCATCCCCAGATAGAGCCACTATTAGGCCATTTTTCTACCATAGTAAAAATCATAAGAGAATGGCTTATTTCTTCACAAAGTCCTAAGAAGTTGCCTTTCCATGCCTACAAGCTTGTTTCAGTGACCGCAGAAGATATACAAGTTTTTATTTCTTGCACCCTTAGCTAGAGGTAGTCTTTTATGTTATCATGCTTTAGTCCATATCGCATGGCCTAATATGTAAAAAATCCAAGTGAACTACCATGCCCTAGCTATGACACAATCTTGATCTACAAGCTAAATTGTTTATGTTTCATTGCTTGCACCCTTAGCATATGATAGTTCATTGTGTTTCCAAGGTTGAGTTAAGAGTACATGTCCTGAAAAGTCACAACCAGGGAGATATTCAAGTTTTATGGTCTATAGAGATAGTTTACTTCATGTTGGGTGGTTTCAAAAAATTGTCTAAGTAGAAAAACCCTTGATGTTTTCTACCTCTTTGTTACCTTTGTGTCGAGGTGATGACCATGGTTATTTTTTACCTTTCACCTCCTCATAGTTCTTATCTGATGTCAACATTTCTCTTGTGTGCTATTGTGACTGAGTGGGGCCCAGTTCTTCATGGCTGTTCAGTCGCTTGATCTCTTGATTCTAGTGGTTAGGTCCTTAACCTTTAGCGATCTAGTTGGTGGATTATGTTATATCTGGTGGTCTCAGTTTGGAAGCGGTTAAAGTTTGATCAAAATCTACTGTTGTTGCTTATCCACAAGGTGAAGATGCATGATGGTTATCTTTCATGGCTTTGCAACAATTGTTAGATTATCTTGTGAAGGTTGGTAGTGGGTCCAGGTGGCTCTGCATGTCAGATGTTGTAGAGGTGTTCATCTTTGATTAGTTAAGGTGTTAATGATGTGGTAGTTGTCAGTGGGACTGTGTTCTCTCTAGGAATTAAAGGTCTGAAAGTTGTTAGAGGATCTGACGGCTATCATATATCCACAAGTGAAAAGTGCTCGAAAGTTATTCTTTGCGGATATGTGACAGCCATTGATTCTTTCCAAAGCCATAAGGCGATAGTGTGGTGGGTCCGATGTCAGATATGTGCTGATGTGCTTATTTTCTATTGGTTGTGGTGTTGCTGATGTGGTGAAATTGTTTTCAAAGGTCTCTTTGACTGTTGAGGATTTTTGTGGACCACCCGATCTACCACGAAATAAATAAGATTGATGACTGCATTTTAAACTTGCTGATTAACCATTGCCACCTGAAATTTGAATATTTTAAGAGTTTCTCAATGAAAAAAGGACTAAAAATTCAATGTTTTGGTAGCCGATCTGCATGATATGATGTTGCACTCATTGGTACAATATGTTTAGAGGTATGAATGACTATGGAAGGTGTCTACGCCATGATGGTGGGTGAAATAGCCATTCAAGTTGCATCACAGTTAGAGTTGCAGAGGGTAAACATGATGGGTTTTTGGTCTTTTGTGTGCTAGTCAAGGATAGTGCCATTAATGAAGATCATTCTTGGATTTGTTTTGCTGTGAGATTTCTTGGTTTTCTCCCCTGCAGTAAATTTTGATTGAATCTGGTTGGTGAGGTAGTTGAAACCCTAATTCTATCCTAGCTATCCGAAGCTTGTTGCATCCTTTCCAAAAGATTCCAAGATAGCTAGTGACTATATATTGATGTTTGATGTCTGTAAAAAGGTTTTTGATGGTCAATTTGGAAAATTGAGTAATGAGAGCTTGGGCTTAGGGTTTGTTTTCTTTAGCATTTTCTCATGTTGCAATGTGTTAATTATGTAAACTTTAATGAGAATACACTTCAATCCCAATTTCAGACTTGTGTATGTGTTCTTGTTTCTATCTTGAATCCTTATATATTAATGTCACAAAGTGAGTTAGTATATGGTATACAAAGTATACTGTGAGATTGTCTTTGAGTTCTTGCCAGAGTCTAGATTAAATCCTCAAAGATAGTTTCAGACAATTCAAGGTGAAATAAGAATTTGATGTCCACGTATGTGAGAGGAATAATAGGAAAATCACTTATTCTAGATTTGGTTGTGTTTAAGTTAGATTTTTAGTTGATGCATTTGGTATTGTGACTCTGTGCCCTAGGAGAAGACACTGGTCCATTCTTAGGAGGCATTTTCCCATCATCAATCAAACAAATGTAAATGATGAAATCCTTAAATCAGTTTGTAAAGGATATGAATGTGTAATATTTTGGAGACTCCTTTCAAGAAGTGAGTCAAGGGTACACCCACCGGAGCATTAGGCTCAAAGTGTAGGAGGATCCTTGTTGATCCTTGCTAATTGGCCCTTTTCCTTGTAGAGTTTGGAGTGGTGATAGAGTCAGTGACATTAGTTTGTCAATCATAGTGTAAATCTGCAAGTAGAAAGAAAAGGAGAACCAACACTACATATACTCAAAGCTTACTGTGTAAGTTTTCCATGCATGCTACTTACCATATGTTATCATCAATGAAAAACATACAATCATTATTGGCTTGCTAGAAAATCTCCAACACTTATGGTGAAAATAGTATATCTCAACCAGAAAATAAAAATATGGATAAAGGCAAGACTAAGTAGAAAGGTGAAAGTTCATCTAGAGGAAGAGGCAATACCTACCAAGGTGGTTATAATAGAGGTGGTTTCTGAGGAACTTGTTATAATTGTGGAGGATAAGGACATAGATAATTTGAGTGCACACATGCAAGTAAGAAGGTTGGTAGCTGTAGAAATGATTTGGTGAAAGAAGAGTCACCGAATGAACCTGAGAAGGAAAAGAACTTGATGGTAAGGAGATAACTTTGGAGTAAAATTAATAAGGAAGATCTGGTAAGGAAAAGTTTGTTCAAAACCATATGTAGAGTTTTTGATGAAGTATAGAAGGTAATCATTGACAGTGGAAGCTCAGAGAACATGGCATCTAAGGAAATGGTTACAAAGTTGTAGTTGAAAAGGTTGGAACACCCGAAGCCCTATAAAATTTCATGGATCAAAGATGAGCATACACTCTTGGTAAGTGAACAATGTTATGTGAATTTGAAAATTGGAAATTACTATGATAAGGTGTTATGTGATATCATGCCTATGGATTGTTGCCATATTTTTTTGGGTAGACCTTGGTAATATGATAGACATGGTATATATGATGGGAGATTGCATACATACACTATTTGGGCTGATGGAAGAAGACAAATCTTATTACCTTTGATTAAAGAACCTATTAGTAATGTTTTCACATCTATGAAAGTTTTCTTGATGGAAGGAAGAAAGTTTGTTAAGGATTTGAAGAAGAATTATGTATGTTTTACTATGATTCCTAATAAATTGAATAAGAAAATAGAGGATAGCATCCCTGAGGAGATTGATAAGTTAATCACCGAGTATAGTGAGATCATTTCTAATAATGTACCTGATAGTTTTACACTTAAGAGAAGCATTGATCATTGCATGGATCTAATCCCTGGAGCTAGTTTATTGAATAAGGCACCACATCAGTTAAAACCTACTGAGAATCATGAATTGAACTGATAGATTCAAGAATTGTTGCAGAAAGGTTTGATCAGAGAAATTTTGAGTCCTTTTGTAGTACCTACTATTTTGGCACCTAAGAAGAAAGGAGAATGGTGAATGTGTATTGATTACAGAGCAATCAACAAGATAATAGTGAAATATAGGTTTCCTATATTGAGAATGGATGATATAATGGACAATTTGACCAGAGAAAATTAATTTACCAATTTTTTTTTGAAAAGTGGGTATCATCAGATCAAAATCAGAGAAGGTGATTAGTGGAAGACTTATTTTAAGACAAAATAAGGTTTGTATGAGTGGTTGGTTATGCATTTTGGTTTAACTAATGCACCAAGCACTTTTATGAGGTTGATGAATGAAGCTTTGAAGAAATTATTAGGTAAATTTGTGATTGTATACCTAGATGATATTCTGATATTCAATAAGACTAGAGAGGAACATTTGTTGCATGTTAAACAAGTATTGCAGAGGTTGAAAGAAGAAATTTTTTTGATAAATTTGAAAAAGTGTTCTTTCATGAAAGAGGAGATTGTGTATTTGGGATTTGTGATTTCAGTTGATGGTTTAAAGATAGATCTTGAAAAGGCTGAACCTATTTTGAATTGGCCTACACCTGAGAATGCTATTGAGGTAAGATCATTTCATGGTTTGGCAAGTTTTTACTAAAATTTCATTAGTAATTTCAGTTCAATTTGTAATGCTATGACTCTGAATATGAGAGGAGATAAAAGAGAATTCAAGTAGACACATGGAGCTGATACAAGTTTTGAGACTCTGAAGTAGAAGGTTACTGAATTGCTCATGCTAGTATTTCCTGATTTCAATAAGGTATTTCAAGTGGAATGTGATGCAAGTGGAAGTGCAATAGGAGCTATGTTGACTCAAGAAGGTGTTAGAAATATTCAAGACTATCTAGGTTACTGAGAGGGGAGGGGTGAATCAGTAACTTCAAAAATTTTAACAGATTCAGATCTTAATAATATTAGATTGATAATCTGACTGCATGCATGAGTAACAAAAAGAATAAAACATTCATCACACTTAGAACATAGAGATTTGATGACCTAGAAACCTTCCAAGTAGAAAGTAAAACTGGGGTGGGGATGATACCCACAAAACTTCAATACTGCAGTATAAAGTTTTTTGGTTAAGGCTTACAATGATCACTTCTGATGATCTACCCTGTTAGGAGCAATAAGGAATACTAGGTCCACCTTGTTAGAGGTTTTACAAACATACAATGAAGTATGCACTCGGTTAAGATATTTTTACAAAGACTGTTAAGTCTACCCGGTTAAAGGATTTCAAGCTGATTCACCTGTTAGGATGAAATAGTAGATCTCTTACTTGCAACTGTACTTGCTAATTGAGATTCTCTGATGTACTAATCACCTTCTATGATGGATAGATCTTTTCTACTTCTTATACTGCTGTAGCCCTTTGTAATTCTCTTATCTCTTCCTTTCTCTCTTTTTCATACTTCTCTATATCTTTTTTTGGATATGACATAAAACATTGTTTATATATCAATCTAAGTCAATTCCAAAACAATTACAAAGTCGGCTCTTAAACAAGTAAACACAAATATTACTGAGCCAGCCCAAATATAGTTACATGGTTACTGCAAACTAACTCAGTGACTTTCTGATACTCGGCATCCACTGCGTTACTCAGCATCGTCATGCACTCGGTAGAAGTGGAAGCTCGGTCCATACTAACCACTCAGTTGTAGTTTCAAACTTGGTAAATAGTGGAGACTCGGTAGACAAAGTGTTACTCAGTAGAAACTAAATTTCCTATTTAACCATGTAGCACTTGGTAAACACTATGAAACTTTGCGAGCTCGGCATGCACTAATCTACTCGGTAAGCTCTGCTTGGTAAGCTCTACTCTACTCGGTAAGCTTTGTTCTGCTCGATATGTTCTTTTCTACTCGGTATGCACTAATCTGAATAAGTGTTGTCACTAATGACAATCATGCTTAATGCCAACAATCTCCCCCTTTGGCATTAGTGACAAAAACACTTATTTCCAAAACTTATATACAAGAATCATGCTGAATCTTTTTTTTGATTTTTCAAAATTCATCTTTGTCAAACTGTTGTTTATACATTTCATGACTCCCTTATATAGAGTACTTTCTCCCCCTTACGTATTACACACCTTAATCTTATACACTTTCTCCTATACATTTTCTCCCCCTTTTTGACAATAATGCCAAAGGTGTATATACAAGTATTTTACAGGGAGAATCCAAAATGTGAAAGAAAATTAGAATGTACCTTCATGATTAGTGCCAGAGTTCTATTCCAATTCTCTTGCAGAATCTTGCATGTTTGGAGTGCAATTTGGACTTCTGCAGAGAGTTCAATCATGTGATCTGCAATGGAAAATTGATTGTCGTGGAGTAATGCTTTTGAGTGAACAATGTGCTTTTGCATTATGTCCATGATGGGAAGGATCATGTTTTGAATATCTAGCAGTGTTGACTGGATCTTTGTATCTTCTTTTAATAATTTTGACTACCTATTTGATAGGAATGTGATTTTCATATGATGTGCAGAGCTTGAACTAGGTTCAAGTTGCAACCTCTGTACACTGTCCTTCAGATCCTCATCAATCTTATTCAATTTATCCTTGACTTCCTCAGTGAACTCGACAACATTACATAGCTTAGTAACAAGTGAGGTAACATTGGAATAGGAGGATTCAATATCTGTCAAAACTGAAGATAATTCTGCTTGATTAATAGCTATATGTTGAACGACTTGCTCAAGAACTTTATTGTCAAACTTCTTCTCGGCTTTCTCAAGAATCTTTTCTAACGTAGAGGAATCATCATGGAACTTTTTTACTGCCTCAGCTAACTGTAACAAAATATGTTGAGAGGAATCAACTTTAATACCTAATGCTTCTGAAAAAATATCCTTTGCATCTTCAATAATTTTATATTCCTTGTCCCTTTCTTCTTTTAGTTTCTTCTGCTTTGCTTTCTTTTGAAGGAGTTCACCAATGTTTTGCATTTGGTCTGCTGAAAGATTTCCAAAGTCTAATTTTGGAATCTCTATCTCCTCATCTAAGTCTATATCCTCTTCTACATTCTTACTCAAAAATCTTGTACTCGGTTGAGCCTTAGGATCAACTGTTATTACATTTAATGCCTTTGTAGAAGTTATTGTAGACATTGTAGGACTAGCTATGAAAAATGATAGACTACCGAATGGAATACTTGAAGGGCTCAAAACTGAAGTATTCACAATTGTAGAATCAAAAATTGAAATACTTACTAAAGTATCCAAAACTGAGGTACTTACTGCTGGAAAACTTGATATGGAAGTAGGGACTGAAGTAGATACAGGAGACTGCAACTTGGTAAAAGAGGTGGTAGTCATTTCTGTCAATGATACATTGAGTTGTGCTAGTGATGATTTGACATTTGATGTATCTGTGGAAGTTGTCATAATCATACTTGAAGTTATCTCTGTGCTAGGTGTAGCAACTTTTGCTGGAGAGTGAGGAAGTGAGGCAATGACTTCTACAGCTATCCGAACAATATTATCTTCCTCATCACTTTGCTTGTCTACCTCAGTATCATCTTCATGTTCATCACTGTCATCATCAATATCCTTGATTATCATGGTTTCTACACTCGGTTTGTGAAGATTATAGATGTTTTTCCATGTGGCAGTGGCACTCTTCACAACCGACTCAATATCTTTGATCAAAATCAAACAACTGTTGAATTTGAGTGTCATCTTAATTTCATTATCTATCAATGCCTTATTAATTTCAGCATTTTTCAAACTTGGCATTAATTGCCTCAAGGTTTGAGCATAGATGTCCTTGATAGTTTGTCTTGCATTGGACCATCTTAACTTAATTTTGTTTAGCAGAGTTCCTGGGATTTGAGAAGCTATCTCTTCAGGTGAGTATTTCCATTTTCCTATTTTCTCGACAACAGCATCTTCAATTTCTTGTTGCTCTTCCTCAGATCTGATTTCATATTTGAGAGATCTGAAGTTTGCAATTCCAGATTCTTCTCTCAAGTCCTTGATCTTTTCTTTTAATGAAGGAGGAGGCCTTTTGAATACTATTTCTTCACTATCTTTTGCTGCCTTGCCTCTTGCACTCCTTGTAAATACTACAGAGGGTTTCTTGGGTGCCTTGGTGATAATTACTTTTCCTTTCTTCTTTGCTGGTACTAGTTCTTCTTCCTCCTCATCCTTTTTCTCTTCTTCTTCTTCAAAGTCGTCTCCTTTTTCCTTGGTTGACATTAGAGGTGTGCTAGCTTGTATTTTGGCCATCCTCTTTCTTCCTTTGTTAACCACCTGTGGAAGCTTTATACTAAGCTCAATTCTCTCCTTAGCTTCTTCATATGTCCCAAAATATGGTGCCTTTAGGTTAACAAGTTGATTAATTAGGGCTTCAATAATATTCTTGGTTTCATCAATATTTACCTCATAGGGAAGAGGTTTCACATGTACAATCCTTGGTTTTTCTGCTTGTATATACAGATTATCACAGTCCACCATGAAACAAATATCATCTTTGTAATCTTCCACCAATTTCTGTGGAATCCAGAATCTATTGTTCATTTTCTCTTTAAATGATTCAAAATAGTTATCCATTATGCTTTCAAAATTGTCACCCATTTCTGAAATGTATTCATTCATCTGATAAAGAACCGGCACATCTTTTCTCCATACTACCGTACCTTTTGATGGGAAAAACTTTTGAGCATAGAAAATAAAAAAACCAACAGTGAGCCAAACTTACATGGATTGTTCTTTAAGGTTTGGATGCTATCCATGTTCTTGTTGAACTATCTCAACAAAAGATCTGCTAGGTCAAATGATAGATTGTTCTTTACAATTTTATACGCTATGTCAACTGCTTCACATGGAACACTGTTCTACCGACTTGAACTATATATCTTGTGAGCTACGATATGTATACCAAACTTCAATTCTGCATCAATAATTTTTCTTATCTTCATGCCTCTACCATCCCACTCGGCTAGGGTTTTCTCTTCCAGTTCCGTTTGACCTAGGGTTTTTTTAGATTTTGCCTTGTCGAGCATGGGAATACCAGTGATTCAGTGAATCATCTTCTTCGTAATCTCTACTGGTTGCTCAAGCCATATTTTACCTTCATATACTCAACTAAGGATATATCTGACCCATTTTATCTGAAAGCTCTGAGGCAAGTGTGTGATGTGAACTAAACCCTTATCTTCCAAATGTTGATGCTCCAATTTGAGAACACCATCGACACATAGTTCCTCATGAATATTATCTATCTCTAGGGTTCCAAGCTCTTGAATTGTACACTTAAAATGACTATGAATATCATTAATAAGAACTACCTTAGGAGGGATCTGAGATTGAGCTCCACTCGGGTCTAGGGTTCCAGCAACTGCGGGCACGAGTTTGAAATCTGGTGCTTTCCATTCTCCATGAACCAACATTTCCAAACCTTTCTTCACTTTAGCACTAGATGATGCCATGGTAGCTCGGTGAACACAGTAAATTCTTCGAGGAAAGAGAATATCTTGCTGAAATATGCTTCAAAGCGCTTGATTGCACTAGGAGAGTTTTGTTCGCAGTGAATAGTGAACTTGATTTCACTCCTTTTGTTAAAACTTTGTCATTAATGCTCAGTATGAATTGGGGTATAGAATTAGACAGCCTGTCATCCACTATGAATTAATTTCTCACTGAAGACTCCGCAACTCGGCAATCACATGAATTCATACTTCTCCGACCTTACTCGGTAACCAAATGAAGTTAGATTATTCCCGACCTTGCTCGGTGGTAACTGATACTAACCTTCTTGTGACCCTACTGTATCTTGCATACAGATTTGAATCTATCTTCTTTTTAGTTTAGGAACTGTTTTGGAATATGTCTATGAAGATACAGTTCCGGTGCTTTCTTGGAGACTAGTTAGAGCTCATAGAGCCACTCCCTTCATTAGTGACTTCAGGATTGGTTTTCTCGGTAGGTTTAGGAATCCACTTCTATCTCATCTATTTCCTAATGTTATTTGCTTTTGCTTTCTTTTCATCTTCAATTTTGCCTAGGTTCATGTAGTTTTTAGCTATGTGACCAAGCTTAGTGCAATTATAACATCTTATGGTAGAATCCCTTTTTCTCAAGTGGTGCCTTACACAATTCATGCCAATGTGTCCATATTCTCCACAGTAATGACATCTACACCAAGTGTTGTAATCCCAACCAAACATTGCTTTGATAATTTGTTCCGCTAGATTGGGTGTTTTAGTTCTGCATTCTGATGCCTTATGTCCTTGTTTGCTACATTTGTGACATATGCCTTTAAATCTTGGTTTTTCCTTGCATTCATTTGCTTTATGACCAAGCTGATTGTAATTGTAGCATTTTCCATTGAATTTTGCTTTTCCATTGCTCCAACATTTGTTTGAAGTATGACCAATTTTGCCACAGTGATTATAGGTAGGTTTCTGATTCTTTTGAGTACCTTGTTTGGAGGATTCACCTTCCTCTTTGTATCCAAGTCTTGCTTTTCCTTTTTTCCTATGAAGGTTTCATTCATATACCTGATTCATATCTTCTTGAGATTTCAACATTCTCTCATTGATTTGCCTTTCAGCATCTAGCTCACTCATCACTCTTAAATTGATTTGCTTTTCAGATCTCAGCTCTTCTCTCATATTTTCATTTTCTGATCTTAGAGTCAAGATTTCTTCATTTGCATTGGAGATTTGATCAATAAGATTTTCTAGCTGAAGATTTTTATTCTGGATTTCATTGTTCTTTCCATCTATTTCATCTTTCATCTTGTTTCTTTGTTCCAAGACTTCACATAATCTTGTTGACTGAATTTCCTATTCTCTTTTCAATTTTCTCACTTCTTGCAGAGAACCACTCTTTTCTAAAAGTTCTTTGATTGCATTGTTTGCTTCATCCGAGCTGCTTGAATGGAAAAAGTCTTCAATCTTTTCTTCTACATACTGGTGGTCATTGATCTAATTTGCAACTTCCTTCCTTCTTTTTAGGGAAAGGGAAAGATTCTCTCTTGCTTCTTTGAGTTGAGTTATGGCCATTTCCAGATCTAGCTTTTCATTCTCAATTACTTTGTTTAGTCTGAATATCTCCATTGTCCTGAATCTTTTCTCAAGCTATCAAACTTTATTCTAAGATCCACTGAGCTCTGATACCAATTGTTGGAAATATTCAAGACTATCTAGGTTATTGAGAGGGGAGGGGTGAATCAGTAACTTCAAAACTTTTAACAGATTCAGATCTTAATAATATTAGATTGATAATCTGATTGCATGCATGAGTAACAGAAAGAATAAAACATTCATAACACTAAGAACACAAATATTTGATGACCCAGAAACCTTCCAAGTAGAAAGTAAAATTGGGGTGGGGATGATATCCACAAAACTTCAATACTGTAGTATAAAGTTTTCCGGTTAAGGCTTACAATGATCACTTTTGATGATCTGCCCTGTTAGGAGCAATAAGGACTGCTAGGTCCACCTTGTTAGAGGTTTTCCAAACATACAATGAAGTATGCACTCGGTTAAGAGATTTTTACAAAGACTGTTAAGTCTACCTGGTTAAAAGATTTCAAGTTGATTCACTTGTTAGGATGAAATAGTAGATCTCTTACTTGCAACTGTACTTGCTAATTGATATTCTCTGATGTACTAATCACCTTCTATGATGGATAGATCTTTTCTACTTCTTATACTACTATAGCCCTTTGTAATTCACTTATCTCTACCTTTCTCTCTTTTTCATTCTTCTCTATATCTTTTTTTTGGATATGACATAAAACATTGTTTATATATCAATCTAAGTCAATTCCAAAACAATTACAAAGTCAGCTCTTAAACAAGTAAACACAAATATTACTGAGTCGGCCCAAATATAGTTACACAGTTACTGCAAACTAACTCGGTGACTTTCTGATACTCGGTGTCCACTGCATTACTTGGCATCGTCATGCACTTGGTAGAAGTGGAAGCTCAGTCCCTACTAACCACTTAGTCATAGTTTCAAACTCGGTAAATACTGGAGACTTGGTAGACAAAATGTTACTCGGTAGAAACTAAATTTCCTGTTTAACCGTGCAGCACTCGGTAAACACTGTGAAACTTTGCGAGCTCGGTATGCACTGATCTACTCGGTAAGCTCTGCTCTACTTAGTAAGCTCTGTTCTACTCGGTATGTACTATTCTGCTTAGTATGCACTGATCTGAATAAGTGTTGTCACTAATAACAATCATGCTTAATGCCAACAGAAGGTAAACATGTTGCTTTCTTTAGTGAAAAGTTGAATGATGTAAAAAGGAAATACTCTATGTATGAAAAAGAATTCTATGCTATTTTCAAGCCCTAAAGAAATGGAGAAACTATTTGATACCAATTGAATTTGTCTTGTATACCGATCATAAAGCTTTACAATATTTGGGTAGACATAATAAGTTGAATCAGAGACATATGAAATGGGTTGAGTATTTGTAGAGTTATACATGTTTGTAATAAAGCATGAGAGTGGAGTCACTAACCAAGTTGCAGATGCATTGACTAGAAGATCTTTGATGACCGAGATGAAAATTGAAGTTCTTGATTTTGATGACATGAGAGATTCTTATGAATTTGATCTTGATTTTTTTGAGCCATGGAGAAAGTGCATAGCACCTATTCAAGACCAATGGAGTAATAAATGGGAAGAATATTTTATTGAAGAAGGTATGTTGTTTAAAGTTATTTAGTTGTGAATACCAAGAGGATCAATGATAACTAATTTGATAAAGGAGAAACATAGTAGTGGTTTGGCTGGACACTTTAGTGTTGATAAAACATTGAATTTTCTTAAAGAGAAATACTTTTGGCCACAGTTTTATAAAGGTGTTCAGAAATTTGTGAAAAGTTGTGAAATTTGTCAAGTTGCAAAAGGAGTAAGTCAGAATACTAGATTGTATACATAGATTTCTATTCTTGAAAAACCTTGGATTGATATTAGTATGGATTTTGTTCTTGGTTTACCAAAGATAGTGAGAGGTAATGATTCTATATTTGTTTTTGTCGATATATTTTATAAAATGACACATTTTATACCTTGTAGAAAGGGATCAAATGCAGTACATATAGAAGATCTTTTCTTTAAGGAAATTGTCAGATTGCATGGATTACCAAGGAGTATTATCTCTATCCGAGACAGTAAATTTAGTTCTACATTTCACCCACAGACTGATGGATAGACAAAAGTTGTGAATAGAAGTTTGGGAAACATTTTGAGATGTTTAGTTGGTGACACACTGAGTAATTGTGATTCTATGTTGGCACAAGCAGAGTTTGCATACAATAATTTAGTGAATAGGAGTACTGGAAAAAAACCTTTTGAGATTGTAAATGGCATACAACCAAGAGGTATATCAGACTTGAGGGATATTACCGATGAAAGAAAGAGGAGTGCTAAAGGAGTAAAGTTTTCTGAATACATGAAGACATTGCATGAAGATGTGAAACATAAGTTGGAGAAAATTAATTAGAAATATAAAGACAAAGCTGATAGACCTAGAAGATATAAGACTTTTATAGTCGATGATGAAGTGATGGTTCATTTGAAGAAAGATAAATTTCCTATTGGAACATATGGGAAGCTGAAACAATGACCCAATGAGAGGATCAATGAGAACTAATTTGATAAAGGTGAAAAATAGTAGTGGTTTGGGTGGATACTTTGGTGTTGATAAAACATTTAATTTTATTAAGGAGAAATACTTTTGGCCACAGTTGTATAAGGATGTTCAAAAATTTATGAAAAGTTGTGGAATTTGTCAAGTTGTGAAAGAAGTAAGTCAGAATACTAGATTGTATACACTAATTTATGATCATGAGAAACCTTGGATTGATATTAGTATGGATTTTATTCTTGGCATATTGAAGACAATGAGAGGTAATGATACTATATTTGTTGTTGTGGATATATTTTCTAAAATGGCACATTTTATACCTTGTAGAAAGACATCATATGTAGTACATATAGTAGAAATTTTCTTTAAGGAAATTGTTAGATTGCATGGATTACCAAGGATTATCATCTCTAATTGAGACAATAAATTTGCTGGATTCTTTTGGAAGACCCTTTGGAGAAAGTTTGGCACTAATTTTAAATATAGTTCTACATTTCACCCTGTTAGTATATAGATTTTTCCCTCGAAAATAAATGTAAACAATGAGTCAATACGCCCAAAAAGAAGAACAAAATGTACTAATAATTGGATGAGTTATCATTGGTTGATAACCCTCTTCTAAATTAAGAGGTACAACTCCCTTGTGAAAGGGTATTCAATGAATTATATAACAGAGCATATCTTTAACTTGAAGATACAGAAGGCATTCTGACATTCATTCATAAACATGAAATGAATGTGTTTATAAGACTTGATAACTTAAATAGGATTAAAAGAAAGCAAGAAGCCACAAGACTTTCCTGTCTATCCTTTCAACATCATAGGAGAAGAAAAAGGAATAACATTCTATTCTGTAAACCATAAATGACAATACAGGACTGCATCTACAACATGAAAGGAATTACCACATGATTCATTCCAATCCAATAATTACATCTTCAGACCATATGATCTGATAAACATAACCTATATTTTATTATAAATGCATAATAGAAAACCACAAGATTTATCCTATCTCTCTAAATACAACTGAAATACAGAAATTTAAATTAATTCCCCTATCCCCTGTTACAAATTTTATCTCTAAAATGCTCTGCCTTCCTTGTAGCCGACTAACTCCCAAAGAGCAGAACCCCTTCTTTGTTGTTTTTTACCTATATTAAAGCTCCTCTCCCCGATGATCTTCTTCAATTTCCCTAATTGATTCTTGGAAGTGTCTCCACTTTCCCACTTTCTTTTTAATCATAGTACACATTATATTTCCCTTTTTACTCATATGACTTCTCAATACAATGCTTTATCGGGCCAATACTTTATGGATATTATATTAATAAAGATACAAGTATTTGGGGTTACCGAATCAAAAGGTGAATATATAATGGGACAGGTGGATTTTCTATACAAAATAGGAGCTTTGATTTACCAACCAGTTCTAAGCATGAAGATGTATTAGGAAATGAAGACCTCATAAATTGTCCTAAATGCCACATAGGAACTTGCTTCTCTAGAGGACCTTTGGATGCTCGATAATTCTTTGGTATATAATACTTTATAAAGTTTGAATATGAAAGCATAGTGGACAACAAATGTTGTGCTTGAGAAGACACCATGCTCAAGCTAGACATTCTTCTAGCTGCAGTCACTACAGTAATGTTATAGGAATATATGGCACCAACTTTGAAGCCTGGTAGAGCCAGGTCCTTAGACAAGCTATGACTATATGCACATCATCTAGCATGTAGTGTTGTTATGCCACTATTTCTACAATACTATAAAATTGTGGAGAAAAGAACACTGATCTTGAATAGATTCTCCTCACATACTAGATGTATTTTCTTCTCCTTGGAAAAATCTAACAAAATTTTTAATATCTCAATGCTTGATGTTGTCCCCAGTGGGTTGCATGGGTTTGTTATGAGAATTCCCTTCACATTCATCTTTCTCTTTTGGGCTTCCTTGAATGCTAATTCCACTGCAGAGTTGGTGATTTGAAAATTGTTGGAGCTGTTAGCCTACTTTTAGCACCCAACTCTTAAAGTTTTAAAATTGAGCCCCACGGATAAATTTTCCATAATTTACCCAAACTTTAAATTTGTTTGGCTAATAATGCTTTTTATGAAGTTATATTATGTGAAGGGGAGCATTCCAAAAATGTATTGAACTTGAACTTCAAACCAAATGGTTCAAAGTTCAAACTTGGAAGGTACGTGTTCAAGTTGCATGTTCAAAAAATAGAGTTTCAAGGTCAATTCTGGTAGTTCAAAATGTGGTCTCACCTGTTCAAGATTGGGTTCAAATTTTCAATCCAGTTAGTTCAAGGGTACAAAATTCAGGTTCATAATTCAAATGTTCTAAATTTCATGCAAAGAGTGGTGATTCTAGTTTCATGGACTTGAATTGGTGTTTAAAGATAGATTATAAATTTTATAAAAAATCCCTTGTGACAGAGATATTGGTATTTTATGGGGTCTTGAAATCATGTTTAGTAAGCCTCATATATATTATTGGGCCCTAACTTTTTGAGCTTTATTTGAAATACAGATATATATAGTATTGCTATCTCTATATTCATAGAGAGGTCTCTGTAAGGAGATATTTATTCATGCCCATTCCCACACACTCTTGAGTTTCTCTCGAGGCCAAATTGTGAATTCAAAAAGCTCACTGGTGTTGTCAAACAAGGACTCAAAAGGCCAACTCCATGATCATGGTTGTTAAGTAGTTTGTGGTAATGAAAGCATTAGGATTTGGTGGCAAGTGTAGGCATGTCCATTCTATCCATTGATCATCACTTTTCATTCTCTAAGGTCCAACATACATTGGTTTCTGCATCCATTTCCGATTCAGTGCATAATCACATATGACATAGATGTCTAGAAAAGCCCACAAGTGGTGTGATGAACATTGTCAGCTGTGACCAATGCTAAAATTGGTCATGTCAAAGATGAGGAATAAAGACTAAAATTATAACCTCACTGTCACGGTAGAGATACCATTCGAAGAACATCGATGCTTGACCATTACAGTTAGTAAGAACCATGAGAACATGATGTTCGAAAGTGAGGCCCTCAACTTTAGTGAACTGCTATTTTGAGTAATGATCCTGAGTTTTGGAGACCTCCCATGGCTTTTATTGTTCTTTCTATAAAATTTGCAGTCACTATAGTTTGAGATGAAGGGAAATAAACATGTGCATAAATTTGAAAAAGTAGGTTGAAGAATGATTGAGGAGTGTGGAGTTGGGTGCTGCGTTTGTCACATTTTTAAATGGAACAATCTAGACCAATTTTATTAATGGGATTTTATTATAATTGGGGAAAGAATCAAATACGGCATTCATCATTGGATTATAAGATAAGTGGTGAGAGTACCTTCAATGTATTCATCTGTTTAGCAAGTGTGTGAACTTAGGGCTCTTGGGAGAAGGCACATCTATGAGTATACAAAGGTGGATCACAAAGATGACATATAGATCATCCACACCTGAAAAGTCAATAATCATCACAAATATTCTAGGATCATCCGAATAATTATACTAAAAAAAATGTGGAAGGGCTTTTTCACTATTACTCCACTATGGAAGATATGCTGGAGAAGTCAAGAGTTGTGTAATCTGGCCTTTCTAGAGGGGAACCTATGAGCAATTATAAATTGTTCCATTTTCAGTTGATTGACAATGTAACAGTGGATGAGGTAAACCATCAACCGTCACAGCTATTGTGACTCCCAATAATGCTAGAGATTTTGTTCCATGTGGCTTGAAAGCTTACCTAAGGGAATTTCATCCATAAATGTGTACAATTCTCCCAAGTATATAGCATGGGAAGGCACTGAAGTGATTATTGTACAAAAAGACCAAAGCAAGGACTTTATTGGTAGATTCCACCAAAAGATAAACAGTCTATATTAAATGCTATGCATGCAAATTTCAATTTGAATTTCAATCGACTGACTGCATGTAATATTCAATTCTGAATCTGGTCTTGGTTGCTAGAATGGATCTAGGAATTCAAGGCTTGGAGAGAGAACAAACTAAAGTTTGAACCAGAGAGGATAGTAAACACTATTAGAGCAATTACAGCAAATGAGCTTTGATAAGAGATTTGAGGTGGTGCAATGGTGTAGAGATGTGCAATTCACTATAATAGCTCCAACAATTTTGAAATCACCAACTTTGCAGTGGAATTACCATTCAAGGAAGCCCAAAAGAGAAAGATGAATGTGAAGGGAATTCTCATAAAAATTTGTTAGTATACAGATTTGTCCGTCGGAAAGAAATGTAAACAGTGACTCAATACACTTGAAAAGAAGAACAAAATGTACTAATAGTTGGATGAGTTATCATTGGTTGATAACCCTCCTCTAAATTAAGAGGTACAACTCCCTTGTGAAAGGATATTCAATGAATTATTTAACAGAGCGTATCTTTAACTTGAAGATACAGAAGGCATTCTGACATTCATTCATAAACATGAAATGAATGTGTTTATAAGTCTTAATAACTTAATCAAGATTAAAAGAAAGCAAGAAGCCACAAGACTTGTCTGTCTATCATTTCAACATCACAGGAGAAGAAAAAGGAATAACATTATATTCTATAAACCATAAATGACAATATAGAAATGCATCTAAAACATGAAAGGAATTACCGCATGATTCATTCCAATCCAAGAATTACATCTTCAGACCATATGATCTGATAAACATAACCTATCTTTTATTATAAATGCATAATAGAAAACCAACTGAAATACATAAATTTAAATTAATTCCCCTATCCCCTATTACAAATTTTATCTCTAAAATGCACTGCCTTTCCTGTAGCCAATTGACTCCCAAAGAGTAGAACCCCTTTGTTGTTTGCTGCCTATTTTAAAGCTCCTCTACCTGATGATATTCTTCAATTGCCCTAATTGATTCTTGGAAGTGTCTCCACTTTCCCACTTTGTTTTTAATCATAGTACACATTATATTTCCCTTTTTACTCAATGACTTCTCAATACAATGCTTTATCAGGCCAATACTTTATGGATATTATATTAATAAAGATACAAGTATTTGGGGTTACCGAATCAAAAGGTGAATATATAATGGGACAGGTGGATTTTCTAAACAAATTAGGAGCTTTGATTTACCAACTGGTTCTAAGCATGAAGATGTATTAGGAAATGAAGCCTCCTAAATTGTCGTAAATGCCACATAGGAACTTGCTTCTCTGGAGGACCTTTGGATGCTCCATAATTATCTGCTATATAATACTTTATAAAGTTTGAATTTGAAAGAATAATGGACAACAAATGTTGTGCCTGAGAAGACACCATGTTGTAGCTAGACATTCTTCTGGCTGCAGTCACTATAGTACTGTTATAGGAATATATGGCACCAACTCTGAAGCCTGGCAGACCCAGGTCCTTAGACAAGATATACACTATATGCACATTGTCTAGCATGCAGTGTTGTTTTGCCACTATTTTTGCAATACTGTAAAAATTGTGGAGAAAAGAACACTGATCCTAAATAGATTCTCCTCACATATTAGATGTATTTTCTTCTCCTTGGAAAAATCTAACAACATTTTTAATATCTCAGTGCTTGATGTTGTCCCCAATGGGTTGCATGGGTTTGTTATGAGAATTCCCTTCACATTCATCTTTCTCTTTTGGGCTTCCTTTAATGCTAATTCCACTACAGTGTTGGTGATTTGAAAATTGTTGGAGCTGTTACAGTGAATTGCACATCTCTACACCAGTGCACCACCTCAAATCTCTTATCAAAGCTCATTTGTTGCAGTTGCTCCAGCAGTGTTTACTATCCTCTCTTGTTCAAACTTTAGTTTGTTCTCTCTCCAAGCCTCCAATTCCTAGATCCATTCCAGCAATCAAGACCAGATTTAGAATTTAATATTACATGCAGTCAGTCGATTGAAATTGAAATTGAAATCTGCATGTATAGCATTTCATATAGACTATTTATCTTTTGGGTGAAATCTACCAATAAAGTCCCTGCTTTGGTCTTTTTGCACATTGATCACTTCAATGCCTTCCAATTCTATATACTTGGGAGAATTGTACACATTTGTGGATGAAATTCCCTTAGGTAAGCTTGCAAGCCACATGGAACAAAATCTCTAGCATTGTTGGGTGTCACAATAGCTGTGACGGTTGATGGTTTATCTCGTCCACTACTGCATTGTCAATCAACTAAAAACCAAATAATTTGTAATTGCTCACAGGTTCCCCTCTAGGAAGGCTAGATTACACAACTCTTGACTTCTCCAACATATCTTCCAAAGTGGAGTAACAGTGAAAAATCCCTTCCACATTTGTTTGAGTATAATTGTTTGGATGATCCTTGAATATTTGCGGTGATTATTGACTATGTGGGTGTGGATGATCTATATGTCATCTTTGTGATCCACCTTTGTATACTCATAGATGCACCTTCTCCCAAGAGCCCCGAGCTCACACACTTTCTAAATAGATGAATACGTTGAAGGCACTCTCACCACTTATCTTATAATCCAATGATGAATGCCGCATTTGATTTTTTCCCCAATTATAATAAAAGCCCATTAATAAAATCGGTCTAGATAGTTCCATTTAAAAATGTGACAAACTCAGTAACCAACTCCACACTCCTCAATCATTCTTCAACCTACTTTTTATGTTTATCCACATGTCTATTTCCCTTCATCTCAAACTATAGTGACTACAGATTTTGCAGAAAGAACACTAAAAGCCATGGGAGGTCTCTAGAACTCAGTATCGTCACTCAAAATAGCAGTTCACTAAAGCAGAGGGCCTCACTTTCAAACATCACATTCTCATTTTTCTTACTAACTGTAATGGTCAAGCATTGATGTTCTTCAAATGGTATCTCTACCGTGACAGTGAGGTTATAATTTTAGTCTTTATTCCTAATCTTTGACATGACCAATTTTAGCATTGGTGACAGCTGACAATGTTCATCACACCGCTTATGGGCTTTTCTAGACATCTATGTCATATGTGATTATGCACTTAATCAGAAATGGTTGCAGCAACCAATGTATGTTGGACCTTAGAGAATGAAAAGTGATGATTGATGGATAGAATGCACATGCCTGCACTCGCCACCGAATCCTACTACTTTCATTACCGCAAACTACTTGACAACCGTGATCATGGAGTTGGCCTTCTGAGTCCTTGTTTGATAACACCATTGATCTTTTTGAATTGATAATTTGGCCTCGAGAGCAGCTCAAGAGTGTGTGGGAATGGGCATGAATAAATATCTCCTTACAGAGACCTCTCTATGAATATAGAGATAGAAATACTATATATATCTATATTTTGAATAAATTTCAAAAAGATAGGGCCCGATAATATATATGAGGCTTACTAAACATGATTTCAAGAGCCCATAAAATACCAATATCTCTGTCACAAGGGATTTTTTTAAAAATTTATCATCTATCTTTAAACACCAATTCAGGTCCACGAAACTAGAATCACCACTCTTTGCATGAAATTTAGAACATTTGAATTATGAACCTGAATTCTGTACCCTTGAAGTAACTGGATTGAAAATTTGAACCCAATCCTGAACATGTGAGACCACATTTTGAACTACTAGAATTGACCTTGAAACTCTATCTTTTGAACATGCAACTTGAACTCGGACCTTCCAAGTTTGAACTTTGAACCATTTGGTTTGAAGTTCAAGTTCAATACATTTTTGGAATGTTTCCCCTTCACATAATATAACTTCACAAAAAGCATTATTAGCCAAATGAATTTCAAGTTTGGGTAAATTATGGAAAATTTATCAGTGGGGCTCAATTTTAAAACTTTAAGAGTTGGATGCTAAAAGCAGGCTAATAGTTGGCTCTGACTGGGGATGTGTGTTGTAAAGTGCATGAAGAATTTTGCTATCTTTGGTTAGGGTCATTGTTTAACCATTGGGCAACAGAGTCGGCATACAACAAAGATCAAAGGGACTGCTTGTAGATAGGGGAAAAGTAGGGGAAAAACCCTAAACAACTAAACTACTAGCAAGCAAAACACCTAAACTAACCAACACAACAAAAATTATTTACAAAAGATAGGGCTAGCAGCCCATACCTCCAAAGAAGCCTATTGTTGCTCATATGAAGCCATAGACTAGCTGTGAGAAGTATCTGCCAGTGCGGAAGAGAGGTTGATACATGAGATGTACCATTCCAAATAGATAATTAATGACTGCTGCAAGGAGAGATTTGACCATAATATGCTGCACCAACTTAGAAGTCATTTCAAATCCAAAAAGCCAACTCACATCATAAAATTTAGGCTGGACTATCGTTGTTGGAACCTTCAAATCAAAATCTGGGGCTAGGCTTGCTGAAAATCTATCTCTTGTAAGTCCATCAGCAATTTCATGTTTAGAATAAAATGCCTCCAAACCTTGAGGATGAGACCATTCTTCTTAAGTTGGTGAAAAATCAAATGAGAAGGCCTCATATTCTATCTCCTTATCAAATGCACAATCTTTAAGATCTAACTCACCAATCTGAATATCATGATCAATTCTGGATCCAACAAAGCAGGTACCTAGATCTTTATGCTTAGAAACAATTAAGTCATTTTTTACCTTAACCATACTCTTATGGTTTTCATGGTACACTTCTATGTTAGCTACCTCAATCAGCTATGAATGATTTGTTAAGGGAACTTCTTGGTGGTTGTTATGCTTTGGATTAACTTCCACTTCCTTGCTTTGCAGTTTTATGATCATGTTGCCAGAGCTTTCAAGACAACCTTCTTCCTGCTCATTTCCATCATATAGAAGATCATAGGGTAGAAAGAGAGGATTATCTTTAATTTTAAAATCTTCAATATATTTAGCAGGTAATTATAATGCATTCACATTGCCCCAACTAATCTCACCATCATCATTTTGGGATTGATTCCCTAATGTTGTCATATCAACCATATCTTTGTCTTGGCATATAAAAGAATAATCAGAATTCAAAGTTTCTTCATGCATGTTACAACCTAAACTATCGTTATGACATGTATTTAAGAGCATTGACTCTTCAAAACTACTTTTGATAATCATAGGATCAAACTCAGCATAAGAAACTTCCTCTTTGAAAATGGAATAAAAATCTTCATTGGGTGAAAATACAAGTTGAAAATCATGAGTTTTCATCTCTTTATCATCTCTTACCAAAAATTCCTTCATAACATCAGGTTCTTCTTTAACATGCAACTCCTTTTGTTGACTTTCCTTTGATTGTTGTTCAGAAATCCAAGGTACCAATGATTCTGATGATGCTGCTAAAAAATCTTGATCTTTAGAGACCAAGAGAATGGAGAGCAAGGGTTCTTTAATCTCAGATTTTTCTTTAGATACCTTTGTAGTAGCAGAAACTCCTTGATCAAAATTCTTGAGATTATTATATCTTTTATGCACACATTCTAGTAGTATGGCAGATCGATGATCTTGAGAAGGATTCAATTTGTTCTCTTCAACCTCACAAATGCTCCCTTTGAAGGCATTCCAAAGATACTAGAGCATCTCATCTTTCTTTGAATTAATTTCATCAGCAGTAGGCTTCTTTTGAGGCTGGCCTCTCAAGCTGATTTCTTGTTCACTCATAACCAAGTAGTTGCAAGAGATATAACTTGATGAAATCACCAGAGCTTCTTCCTCCTCAACCTCTAATTCTTTTTCAAGCAACTTCACTTTTCTCTTGCATGCTTCCAAATCTTTGAGCTTGTGAAAGCTGTTACACAAACTCATCCACAACAAGGCACAGGTGTGGTCATCTTCTAGGCTTATTTTCAATTTCACAGCCTTTGAAATACTTTGTTTAAATAATGTTCCCAGAAATCTTATAGAACCTTATCATCCATCCGAAGAATCTTCGGGATAGTGGGGCCGGGTCTTTTTCCCATTCTTACAACTCAATTGGATTTGCATTAAGAACTAGCAGAGTCACCACTTTATCAGAGTCACCAATCTCCTGCACATGGAGATATACATATAAACTGAGGAAACAATTATTCAACACTAATCTTCATTTCTGGTTCCCAGCAAAGTTGCCAAAAATCTATTAGCATACAAATTTGTCCCTCAAAAAGAAATGTAAACAATGACTCAATACACCTGAAAAGAAGAACAAAATGTACTAACAGTTGGATGAGTTATCATTGGTTGATAACCCTCCTCTAAATTAAGAGGTATAGCTCCCTCATGAAAGCATATTCAATGAATTATATCACAGAGCATATCTTTAACTTGAAGATACAAAAGGCATTCTAAAATTCATTCATAAACATGAAATGAATGTGTTGATAAGACTTGATAACTTAAACAAGATTAAAAGAAAGCAAGAAGCCACAAGAATTTCCTGTCTATCCTTTCAACATCACAGGAGAAGAAAAAGAAATAACATTCTATTCTGTAAACCATAAATGACAATACAGGACTGCATCTAAAACATGAAAGGAATTACGGCATGATTCATTCCAATCCAAGAATTACATCTTCACACCATATGATCTGATAAACATAACCTATCTTTTATTATAAATGCATAATAGAAAACCACAAGATTCATCCTATCCCTATAAATACAACTGAAATATAGAAATTTAAATTAATTCCCCTATCCCCTGTTACAAATTTTATCTCTAAAATGCTCTGCCTTCCCTGTAGCCAACTGACTCCCAAAGAGCAGAACCCCTTCTTTGTTGTTTGCTACTTGTTTTAAAGCTCCTCTCCTTGATGATCTTCTTCAGTTTCCCTAACTGATTCTTGGAAGTGTCTCCGCTTTCCCACTTTCTATTTAATCATAGTACACATTATATTTCCCTTTTTACTCATATGACTTCTCAATAAAATACTTTATCGGGCCAATACTTTATGGATATTATATTAATAAAGATACAAGTATTTTGGGTTATCGAATCAAAAGGTGAATATATAATGGGACATGTGGATTTTCTAATCAAATTAGGAGCTTTGATTTACCAACTAGTTTTGAGCATGAAGATGTATTAGGAAATGAAGCCTCCTAAATTGTCCTAAATGCCACATAGGAACTTGCTTCTCTGGAGGACCTCTAGATGCTCGATAATTCTCTGCTCTATAATACTTTATAAAGTTTGAATCTAAAAGCATAATGGACAACAAATGTTGTGCCTGAGAAGACACCATGCTGAAGCTAGACATTCTTCTGGCTGCAGTCACTACAATACTATTATAGGAAGATATGGCACCAAATCTTAAGCCTAGTAGACCCAGGTCCTTAGACAAGCTATACACTATATGCACATTGTCTGGCATGTAGTGTTGTTTTACCACTATTTCTGCAATAGAGTAAAATTGTGGAGAAAAGAACACTGATTCTGAATAGATTCTCCTCACATACTAGATATGTTTTCTTCTCCTTGGAAAAATCTAACAACATTTTTAATATCTCGGTGGTTGAGGTTGTCCCCAGTAGGTTGCATGGGTTTGTTATGAGAATTCCCTTCACATTCATCTTTCTCTTTTGGGCTTCCTTGAATGCTAATTCCACTACAAAGTTGGCAATTTGAAAATTGTTGGAGCTGTTACAGTGAATTGCACATTTCTACACCAGTGCGCCACCTCAAATCTCTTATCAAAGCTCATTTTTTGTAGTTGCTCCAACAGTGTTTACTATCCTCTCTGGTTCAAACTTCAGTTTGTTCTCTCTCTGAGCCTCCAATTCCTACATCCATTCCAGCAACCAAGACTAGATTTAGAATTGAATATTAGATGAAGTCAGTCGATTGAAATTCAAATTGAAATCTACATGCATAGCATTTCATATAGACTATTTATCTTTTGGGTGGAATGTACCAATAAAGTCCCTGCTTTGGTCTTTTTGCACACTGATCACTTCGGTGCCTTCCCATGCTATATACTTGGGAGAATTGTAAACATTTATGCATGAAATTCCCTTAGGTAAGCTTGCAAGCCGTATAGAACAAAATCTCTAGCATTGTTAGGAGTCACAATAGCTGTGACGGTTGATGGTTTATCTTATCCATTGCTCCATTTTCAATCAACTGAAAACCAAACAATTTGTAATTGCTCAAAGGTTCCCCTCTAGGAAGGCCAGATTACACAACTCTTGACTTTTCTAGCATATCTTCCATAGGGGAGTAACAATGAAAAAGCCCTTCCACATTTGTTTGAGTATAATTATTTGGATGATCCTTGAATATTTGTGGTGATTATTGACTGTGCGGGTGTGGATGATCTACATGTCATCTTTGTGATCCGCCTTTGTATACTCATAGACACGCCATCTCCCAAGAGCCCTAATCTCACACACTTGCTAAATCGATGAATACATTGAAGGTACTCTCGCCACTTATCTTATAATCCAATGATGAATGCCGCATTTGATTCTTTCCCCAATTATAATAAAAGCCCATTAATAAAATTGGTCTAGATAGTTCCATTTAAAAATGTGACAAACTCAGCACCCAACTCCACACTCCTCAATCATTCTTCAACCTTCTTTTTCATGTTTATGCACATGTTTATTTCCCTTCATATCAAACTATAGTGACTGTATATTTTATAGAAAGAACAATAAAAGCCATGGGAGGTCTCCAGATCTCAGGATCGTTACTCAAAATAGTAGTTCACTAAAGAAGAGGGCCTCACTTTTGAACATAATGTTCTCATGGTTCTTACTAACTGCCATGGTCAAGCATTGATGTTCTTCAAATGGTATCTCTACCATGACAGTGAGGTTATAATTTTAGTCTTTATTCCTAATCTTTGACATGACCAATTTTAGCATTGGTTGCAGCTCACAATGTTCATCACACCACTTACGGGCTTTTCTAGACATCTATGTCATATGTGATTATGCACTGAATCAGAAATGGCTATAGCAACCAATGTATGTTGGACCTTAGAGAATGAAAAGTGATGATCGATGGATAGGATGCACATTCCTACACTTGCCACCGAATTCTACTACTTTCATTACCGCAAACTGCTTGACAACCGTGATCATGGAGTTGGCCTTCTGAGTCCTTGTTTGACAACACCAGTGATCTTTTTGAATTGACAATTTGTCCTCGAGAGCAGCTCAAGAGTGTGTGGGAATGGGGTGAATAAATATCTCCTTATAGAGACCTCTCTATGAATATAGAGATAACAATACTATATATATATGTATTTCAAATAAAGTTTAAAAAGATAGGGCCCGATAATATATATGAGGCTTACTAAACATGATTTAAAGACCCCATAAAATACCAATATCTCTATCACAAGGGATTTATTTAAAAATTTATCATCTATCTTTAAACACCAATTCAGGTCCATGAAACCAGAATGACCACTCTTTGCATGAAATTTAGAACATTTGAATTATGAACCTGAATTTTGTACCCTTGAACTAACTGGATTGAAAATTTGAACCCAATCCTGTATAGGTGAGACCGCATTTTGAACTACTAGAATTAACCTTGAAACTCTATCTTTTGAACATGCAACTTGAACTCGGACCTTCCAAGTTTGAACTTTGAACCATTTGGTTTGAAGTTCAAGTTCAATACATTTTTGGAACACTACCCCTTCACAAAATATAACTTTATAAAAAGAATTATTAGCCAAATGAATTTAAAGTTTGGGTAAATTATGGAAAATTTATCCATTGGGCTCAATTTTAAAACTTTAAGAGTTGGGTGCTAAAAGTAGGCTAACACACCCACAGATTGATGGACAAACAAAAGTTGTGAATAGAAGCTTGGGAAATCTTTTGAGATGCATAGTTGGAGACACACCGAGTAATTGGGATTTTGAGTTGGCACAAGAAGATTTTGAATACAATAATTCAGTGAATAGGAGTACTGGAAAAACACCTTTTGAGATTGTAAATGTCATACAACCAAGAGGTATATCAGATTTGAGGGATATTGCTGATGAAGGAAAGAGAAGTTTTGAAGGAGTAAAGTTTGTTGAGTACATGAAGACATTGCATGAAGATGTGAAACATAAGTTGGAGAAAAGTAATTATAAATACATAGATAGAGCTGATAGATCTAGAAGACATAAGACTTTTGGAGTCGGTGATGAAGTGATGGTTCATTTGAAAAAAGGTAGTTTTCCTATTGGAACATATGGGAGGCTGAAAAAGAAGAAGTTTGATTCGTACAGAATTTTGAAGAAATTTGACAATGGAAATGCTTATGAGATTGAGTTACTTGGTGACATGGATATATCACCTATATTCAACATTACTGATTTGTATGAATACCATGAGTCAGATGAAGAAATGATAGTACTGAATGATTATCCTATGAAATAGATAGAAGAAGTTGAGCAGATTTTGGAACAAAGAATTTGTAGAAGTACAAGAGGAAAGTAGTATATGGAATATTTGGTAAAGTGGAAGAATAGACTGATTGAAGGCATTTCATGGATTTCACAATCTGAGTCAGATTCAGCTCGGATTGTACCTGCTTCATGATTCATAGAATCATTTCAATTAACCCTAGGTGTCTAATGTAGGAGAATCTGATTCAGAAGCATCTCGAGTTGTAAGACCTCTCCTATGGTGATACTTGGACTTTTCTAATTTGGACATTCTATTATGGTCAGGACTATACATTTGCATTTATATTTTGTGGATGATGATATGATGGATATGCTCATTTATGGTTATTATTTATATGCTTATGAGATTAGAAAACCATCTATTTTATATATGTTTCATGGATCTAACCCAAGGATTTGAATCTAACCATTATCATGATGTTTTATGTTTCATGGACATGTGTCTGATGTGTTTTCATGACTCAGGATGAAGTTGTAGTTACTCACTTAGTTGAGGTTCACACGATGTATCAATCCTGGTCATCTACTTGCATATATCTGATTTGTATATCCATATGTATATGTATCTCTTCTTGGTGATGCAGGATTGTAGGTACCGGGTATCGTCTCCACCTGGCTTCACAGGTCTGAGCGATCCTTGAAAATCCTCAATCGTTGTTGTTGTACGGAGATATCACCAGGTTCCACAGGAAGAAACTTCACCTTTGATCCTTTTATCCTTAGGTGGGAAGTACCGAGTCAGTCCCTTGTGTGAATGTATTAGGTGATCTCTCAGTTTATTGGTTTTGTGGATCTTGTAGTTAGCTTCTTGTCTTTTGTATTCATTGAGAATGAATTTTTGAGTATAGTAGTTCTAGTTGTCTTTATAGTATGTTCAATTTTATTAGTAGATTATGGAAGTGAATTATTGTTCATTTGAGGATATGATTTAGTAATCTTTATTATTAGCTACTTATGTATTAGCATATCTAGTTAGGATCAAGTTGGCATGCGATTAAATCATGTGATTATAATATCTATAATAATGAATAATTTTATGGTATTATTTTATAATACTCATAATGAAAAAAGGTCTATAGTAGTAAAAGTTTTAATAATAATGGTATGTTTCATATTATATAGCGCTATTATATTTTGTAAAGAATATGGATTAGAAAATAATACGTTTTATAATAATAATATTATGTTTGCAATAATATTTGTAATAAAAATAATATATGTACACATAGGCATATGGGTGCACACATATGCATATGCACACATATATTTATATAATTGGTGAGTAAGTAATTATGGTGTTATATTAATAAATAATTAGATAAAGTTAATGGTATGGTAAATGTGTTATAAATAATAATTACTATTACCTTCCCTAAAGTAAAGGAAACATAAATTTGATTACGGTAATAGATAGGTATAGTTATATCTTTTCCAGAAAAGGCTTTAATAATATTATTTAAGCTTAACAATTAACGGATGGATTGTTGGGATGGTTGCACCAGTTGGATTACCCGTACAACCACCTCCTCCATTCTATATACAGGAAAGATTTCTTGTGTGAAGGGAGTTGGGGGTTTTTGGAGAGGAAATTTTATTTGAGGAGAGGCTTAAATTTTA
This sequence comes from Chamaecyparis obtusa, assembly GCA_027943335.1. Taxonomy (NCBI): domain Eukaryota; kingdom Viridiplantae; phylum Streptophyta; class Pinopsida; order Cupressales; family Cupressaceae; genus Chamaecyparis; species Chamaecyparis obtusa. The sequence goes on from BSBK01001201.1 coordinate 2,672,654, forward strand.
ATAGGATATTTCTATAGTTTAGAGAAGAGAGACTATTGATTTCTCTAAGAGGAGGTGAAAGGATTTGGAGCTTACCTATAGGAGGAATTTGAAGAAGAGCCTGGAGTTGATTTCCAGAGGAGTATTTTCTAGGAGGATATTTGCTGGAAATTTTGCTGAGAGTCTCCAACCAAGGAATAGATGATTCTCCATAGGACCCCAGGTAGGGTCTAACCTGGGAAGAATCTCCATTCTTCCCATGACTATGATTGTGTATATGAATGATCTATTACTTGATGAGATTATGATTTTTTACCTTTTTGTTTAGAATCGGGAACTATATATATATGTTTTATTTTCTATGTATTTGAAATGTGTTTGTGGAAAGTTATTTTATGAATGTTTGTATGTTCACTGTGGTGAAACCTCCCTAGGAGGGTAGAAGTGGTTTTGATCTTGTAGGATAGTCTATTTTACTGTCATTGGATGTATTATGAATGCTTCCAAATTTTAGAACTTCTGTTGCAACCTTACCATTTCATGTCTATTTATGTGCCACCTTTCTTTTCCCAGATCTAGAATACATTTGTTAGATAGATAGGGAGGATTGATGGTCCATTTCTAAAGGGAAATTGGGAGATCTCAAATGGGTCATGCTCATATTAGGCAACCTTAGTCCCCATAATGCCCAGTTTTACCCGCAAGACAAAGTTGACAGTCGTCTTTTGTAGTTCCTGTCGGTTCAGTGTGTTAACCAAGCTAGGTCAGTAATGTGTCAACCGAGCTAGGTCGGTAGTGTGTTAACTGAGCTAGGTCGGTAATGTGTCAACTGAGCTAGGTTGGTAGTGTGTTAACTGAGCTAGGTCGGTAGTGTGCTAACCAAGCCAGGTCAGTTTAGTGTTAACCGAGCCAGGTCGGTTTAGTGTTAACCGAGCCAGGTCAGTAGTGTGTCAACCGAGCAATACTGTGTCAACCAACCAGTCCAGTATAAACCAACAGAGCTAGTATAAACTGAAGAAAATAGGATTCAGACTTTATACAATTATAACATTTAAGTATAAGTTTAATTTCTTATACTTTAAGTTATACTTGTATAAAGGGTTTAGGTACCTTCTAAGATGTTTGGGATACGTTTCAGATTCATAGGAGTTAAGATGCAAATTATAATTTTGAGATTTCTTAAAATTCAGACTTAGTCAAATTTCAGGCACAGGAGACGTTTTCCTAGATTTTTGGAATAAGCTATGGAATGTTGTTTCAATGCATGTGGGAAGTTTTATATTGTGTTTTGGCATATGAAACTTTGTGTAAACTATAAATATGTTCATTTCTTGTTGTGTTGGAATTATATGAAGTGTTTTTACTACATGTATGATGTAATTATGATATGTGGGTTAAGGGTAGAAAACCTAACGACACCTAGTGAGTGGCTCTCAGTGCGGGGCCAAGGCCCTAAGTGGCTAGAACTAGGATAACCGACTGAAGAGTTATTTAACAAGTGAAAACTTAAATTAAACTTATGGGAATGGGTTAAAACATTAAAAATATTAAATGTGCCTCGCCCATGCCATTAGTGCTAGTAAAGGCTATGGATGGGAGTGGGAGAATGTACCTATGCGTAGGTACAATCAAATGGCACTTGTTTGTACGAAAGGCATTCGATCCCGCATGTGCCTACTTAGGGGCCGAGGCCCAAAGTGGCTAGTACCAGGACAACCCAAGGAGTGAGGGCTATGCAATGACACTCACTTAGGTTGTTTCTTAGAGTTTCTACCAAGCCTTAGAATCTTTTGGGGAAAGATTTATACTTTCATCATCTTTTATTTGCTATTTGGGAAAGGTTACCCAACCCTAGGTTTGGCCTAGCTATTCCTTCTTTGTGGACCTTGGTGTTTATCTCCTAGCACGGGGGAGTGGGCCTTTTAGGTATCCACGTGGTTGGGTGGTAAATATTTTATCGAGGTATCTCTTGTGGATGTAGTGTTTGAAGATTCATGTTTGCTTATGTACCAGTTTGAAGGATGAAGGCTTTGTAATTATATCTCTTGATGTAAAATTATTGTTACCTCCCATGAGGAGTTGAATGTAATCATTGATGGGTAGAAGCAAAAAGTTGGGTGCCAATTCCGCGGAAGTCCGCAGCTTGAAAATTTGTGCCGCTTGAAACGGGCACCCATTTTTTAAAAATGGGTGCCCGTTTTAGGCTCGGACATCCGATCCGAAATTCAAAAAGTGGGTACCCATTTTTCCAGAAACAGGCACCCATTTTTTTTCAAAACGGGTACCTGTTTCTAAAAAAAATTTAAATTTTTTTTTAATTTAAAATATTTTTTTAAACACATATTTTTAAATTTATGAAACGGGTAACGGGTGCCCGTTTCTTAAAATATGCACGCGGGAGTTTTCACTCTGCCTCAGTTTTTGGTTTGGGATAGGTTTGGTGAGACCAAGCCTATGTCTTAGCCTCCAAAATTTTGGCTAAGGCATTGGAATAAAATTTTTAAGGCTTACCGTAATTTTTTGAAGCCCTTCTGGATCGATTTTTTTGACAAAACAAAAACCCATTAAAGATCTCACTATCACGATTCTAAAAATATAAATTTCATAATAATATGATTATTTTTACTATTTTTACATTATTTATTAGTTGATAGTGGTACATAAATGTAAAATAGTGAGACTCACTAAAACTTTAATAACTTTTTAATTTTTAAGTATTTTTAAAAATAAATTATATGTCATCAATCTAGATTCAATTCTTTTGAATTTAAAAAAAAAAAAATTTGAAAAAAAGAAAAATTATATTAAATTATGGTGGCCGTACACGAGAAGTTTGAAAAATAAGCTTTATTGTTAATTAAAAATTAATAAAAAATAATTTACAAAACAAAAAATAAGAAAAAATATTCTCATCAATATTCTATGTCTTAGGTATCTTCCCTAAAAAGTATTTAAAAAAATTCATTTATTTGTGTCAAAATATGGTGGCCGTACACGGATGTGGTATGGTCCTGAAACAGGCATTTTAAAAAAGTGGTTTTCAAATATGCCTATCAAAATATAATTTATACCATGTGGGTATTAAAATAAATTATATATTTGAAAAGTAGACTCCAAGTACTACAATTTCTATTAGTGAATTTTTCCGAGATTCAATCTCTAAGTGCCTCAAATTTTGAGATCAATTCAGATAAATTTTGAAAAATAGGAAAAACACTTCCACTTTTTGCAAAAAATTGGCACCCAACTTCTTGCAGCCACCCTGATGTAATTCAAAATGATGTATTTGGAATGGGTAGATTTAGGAAAAAGGGAAATTGGAGATGTGAACTTTATGTTCAAGAAGTATATTGGAAAAGAAAAGGATTTTGTAACATTCCAAATTATGTAACATGCTTTCATTACTTGTTGTTTAAGTGAAGCTATTGAAAAATCAAATGTAGTATATTTGTAATGTATCAAATGAGTTGGATAAATTTTAAAAGTTATATTGTTCATAAAGGATACTTAGGAATATAGATGATTTTTAAATGGAAAGTTGAAATGAAAATATTTTGTATTTCTTAAAGATATGATGTAGTTTGCTTTGAGAAATACATCTTGTTGTTAGTTTACTTAATGGATTTGAATGAATCATGCATTAAAATGAAAAGGGAACCTTGGGAGGAATCTAAGTTTAAGTTTGGTTCACATAATTCTTTTAAAAGTTCAAAATTTTTCATAAATTATTACCTAGGTTTTCTTTAACAAAGAGAATCTTTGTTCTCTTCCCTGGTTCCCTTGCGGGGCATGACACGAGTCCTTGGAAATCTTGTGTCACCAAAAAGATGTTTGAATTTTTCTGTATTTCTTAGTCCCTTCTTTGACTGAGTTGGTTCGAATGTTTCTTGGTTTCTTATGTTTACTAGTGTTGGTTAGTTATCACTGTAGCGCTTGATGAATTTCCCTGGCACTAAGTGATGTTTGTCTGACGCTCGGTTATCCTTTCTTACCAAGTTGTTTGTTTTGGATTTCTATTGAGGCCAACTTGTGTAATTAATTTTTCTCATATATTTAATGATGGTATTTATCATTGGGAAGTGTATCGACCTAGATCTAGTCATTTCATCTATTGATTGTGGATCTGAAGGCCAACATGATTCGGTAGCCTCTTGTATAAATGTAGTTGTTTGATTAGAGTTTAGGGGGAGAAGTTTTGATAGAAGATATAAGCTATAAGATTAGATATTATTGGTAGATCCTCACATGTGGATGACTTCTATACTTAATTATAATCTCTAACCTAAATCAGGAAGGCCTTACAGCCTGACATGTATGAATCAAATTGAAATAAATATATAAAAGATATATGCATTATCTTCCTCACTGTTGTGTTGTGGCTTCTATGTGTGATCTCTGTAAGGTGGATCTGGTTAGGGTGTTCCTTTGGCCCCTCTCTATATCCTCCCTTGCATTAGGTGGTACAAGAGCAAGGTGAGATCTGGATCTAGGTTTTGGAATCTAGGTTTGAGGGTTCCTTCTTGTCAAACCATAGTTGATTTGTTGTTTGGTAGGAGATTGTGATGTGGCCTACAATTATAGAGGGTTTCAATATGTTTTGTGGGAGGTGAGATGTAGATCCAGGATTGGTAGACATGTTGAGACAACTTGCTTCTAGATTAGAAGTTGTTGAAATAGCCCAGAGAAGAGGAAGACATCTTGAAGATGTTAGTGATGCTGAAATTGAGGAAGAACAATGTGATGTAGAACTTGTACTGACAATGGATCAAGGTGATTAAAGATTGTTGAAGGCTTTGAAAAATCTGAAGTCATCTACACCACACTTAAATCCAACTTAGTATAGTGGAAAATTGGATTCTGATGAATTGGTGGACTGGATCACTGAGATGGAAAAGTACTTTGAATATGAAAATTTACTTGAGGAAAAGAAGGTAAAAATTGCAAGAACAAAGTTGAAGAGTCATGCACCCTTGTGGTGGGAACATCTACAGTTGGATAGAAAGAGGAAAGGTAAAGACAAAATTAAGGTATGGAATAAAATGGTGAATAAATTGAAAGGAAAGTTCTTACCTTGTGATTATCAGATTAACCTAGTTAGGCGAATGCAAAGTTTAAGGCAGAAAGATGGATGGGTAAAAGAATATAGTGAGGAATTCTTTAGATTAGATATCAAATCTAGACATGATGAAGATGATGTGGAAATAATTGCTAGATACTTGAATGGTTTGAGAGTTTCTATCCAAGAAGAAATCAGTTTGGTCAAATTGGAGAGCATTGAAGAGGCTTATCAATTTGCATTGAAGGCCGAGGAGAAATTGAACAAGAAACATGAGCAAAGAAAAAGAAGTAGAGGTAGTAGATTCTATAGAGGAAGAGGTAGATCTTATGGTGAAAATAGTTGATTTGAACCTAAAAAGACAAATATGGATAAAGGCAAGACCGAGGGGAAAGGTGAAAGTTCATATAGAGGTAGAGGCAGTAACTACCGAGGTGGATATAATAGAGGTGGTTTCTGAGGAACTTATTATAACTGTGGAGAGGAAGGACATAGATCATTTGAGTGCACAGATGCAAGTAAGAAGGTTGGTAATAGTAGAAAGGCCTTGGTGCAAGAAGAGTCACTGAATGAACTTGAGAAGGAAAATAACTTGATGGTAAGGAGAGCACTTTGGAGTGAAAGTAATAAGGAAGATCTGGTGAGGAAAAGTTTGTTCAAGACCAGATGTAAAGTTTTTGATGAAGTTTGGAAGGTAATCATTGACAGTGGTAGCTCAAAAAACTTGGCATCTAAGGAAATGATTAAAAAATTGTACTTGAAAAGGTTGGAACATCTGAAGCCCTATCAAATTTCATGGATCAAAGATGAGCATACACTCTTGGTAAGTGAACAATGTTATGTGAATTTGAAAATTGAAAAGTACTATGATAAGGTGTTATGTGATATCATGCCTATGGATTGTTGTCATATTTTGTTGGGTTGACCTTGGCAATATGATATAGATGCTATATATGATAGGAGATCGCATAAATATACTATTTAGGCTGAAGGAAGAAGACAAATATTGTTACCTTTGATTAAAGAACCTGTTAGTAATATTTGCACATTTTTGAATGTTTTCTTGATGGAAGGAAGAAAGTTTGTTAAGGATTTGAAGAAGAATGATGTATGTTTTGTTGTGATTCCTAACAAACTGAGTAAGAAAATAGAGGAGAGTGTCCCTAAGGAGATTGATAAGTTACTCACCGAGTATAGTGAAATTATTTTTGATAATGTACTTGATGGTTTGCCATCGAAGAGAAGTATTGATCATTGCATGGATCTAATCCCTACAGCTAGTTTACCTAATAAAGAACCTAAGAAAGTTTGAATCCTTTTGCAGTACCTTCCATATTGGCACCTAAGAAGAATGGAGAATGTATACTGATTCTAGAGAAATTAACAAGATAATAGTGAAATATAGGTTTCCTATACCGAGAATGGATGACATAATGGACTATTTGACTGTAGCAAAGTATTTTACCAAAATTCATTTGAAAAGTGGGTATCATCAGATTATAATTAGAGAAGGTGATGAGTGGAAGACTTCTTTCAAGACAAAAGAAGGTTTGTATGAGCGGTTGGTTATGCCTTTTGGTTTAACTAATGTACCGAGTACTTTTATAACATTGATGAATGAAGTTTTGAAGAAACTATTGGGTAAGTTTGTGATTGTATACCTTGATGATATTATCATATTCAGTAAGACCAGGCAAGAACATTTGTTGCATGTTAAGCAAGTATTGAAGAGATTGAAAGAGGAAAAGTTGTTGATTAACCTAAAAAAGTGTTTCTTCGTGAAAGAGGAGATTGTGTATTTGGGATTTGTGATTTCAGATGATGGTTTGAAAATGGATCCTGAAAAGGTTGAAGCTATTTTGAATTGGCCTACACCTAAAAATGCTAGTGAGGTAAGATCATTTCATGGTTTGGCAAGTTTTTACCATAAGTTCATTAGGAATTTAAGTTCAATTTGTAATGCTATGACTGAGACTATGAGAGGAGATAAAAGAGAATTCAAGTGGACACATAGAGCTGATAAAAATTTTGAGACTCTGAAGTAGAAGGTTATTGAATTTCCTATTTTGGCATTACCTTATTTCAATAAGGTATTTCAAGTGGAATGTGATGCAAGTGGAAGTGAAAATGGAGCTATATTGAGTCAAGAAGGTAAACTTGTAGCTTTCTTTAGTAAAAATTTGAATGATGCAAAAAGGAAATACTCTATGTATGATCAAGAATTCTATGCCATTGTTCAAGCACTAAAGAAATGGAGACATTATTTGATATCGAGTGAATTTGTGTTGTATACCAATCATAAAGCTTTACAATATTTGGGTAGTCAGAATAAGTTGAATCAGAGACATAAAATGGGTTGAGTATTTGCAAAGTTATACATTTGTGATAAACCATAAGAGTGGAGTCACTAACTGAGTTGCTGATGCATTGAGTAGAAGGAGATCTTTGATGACTGAGATGAAAATTGAAGTTCTTGTCTTTGATGACATGAGAGATTCTTATGAATTTGATCCTAATTTTTTTGATCTGTGGAGAAAGTGCAGAGTACCTATTCAAGATCAACCAAGTACTAAATGGGAAGAATATTTCATTCAAGAAGATATGTTGTTTAAAGCTATTCAGTTGTGTATACCGAGATGACCAATGAGAAATAATTTGATAAAAGAGAAACATAGTAGTGGTTTGGATAGACATTTTTGTGGTGATAAGACATTGAATTTGATTAAGGAGAAATACTTTTGGCCATAGTTGTATAAAGGTGTTCAAAAATTTATGAAAAGTTGTGGAATTTGACAAGTTGCAAAAGGAGTAAGTCAGAATAATGGATTGTATACACCAATTTCTATTCCTGAGAAACCTTGGATTGATATCAGTATGGATTTTGTTCTTGTCTTGCTGAAGATAGTAAGAGGTAATGATTCTATATTTGTTGTTGTGGATAGATTTTCTAAAATGGCATATTTTATACCTTGTAGATAGACATCAGATACAGTACATATAGCAGATCTTTTCTTTAAGGAAATTCTTAGATTGCATGGATTATGGAGGAGTAGTATCTCTGACTGAGACATTAAATTTGTTGGATACTTTTGGAAGACCCTTTGGAGAAAGTTTGGTACCAATTTGAAATATAGTTCTACATTTCACCCACAAACTGATGGACAAATAGAAGTTGTCAATAGAAGTTTGGGAAATCTTTTGAGATGTTTAGTTGGAGACACACCGAGTAATTGGGATTTTGTTTTGGAACAAGTAGAGTTTGCATACAATAATTTAGTGAATAGGAGTATTGAAAAACACCTTTTGAGATTGTACATGGCATACAACTGAGAGGTATATCAGATTTGAGGGATATTGCTGATGAAAAGAGAAGTGATGAAGGAGTAAATTTTGTTGTGTACATGAAGACATTGCATGAAGATGTGAAATATCAGTTGGAGAAAAGTAATTTGAAATACAAAGATAAAGCTGATAAATCAACAAAACATAATACTTTTGGAGTTGATGATGAAGTGATTGTTCATTTGAAGAAAGGCATATTTCCTATTGGAACATATGGGAAGATGAAAATGAAGAAGTTTGGACGTTGTAAGATTTTGAAGATATTTGACAGTGGTAATGCTCATGTGATTGAGTTACTTGATGACATGGATACATCACCTATTTTCAACATTGCTGATTTGTATGAGTACCATGAGATGGATGAAGAAATGATAGTACCAAATGATTATCCTAAGAAATAGACAGAAGAAGTTGAGTAGATTTTGGAGCAAAGAATTGGCAGAAGTAATAGAGGAAAAAAGTATATGGAATATCTAGTAAACTAGAAGAATAGACCGATTGAAGATAGTTCATGGATTTCAAAATATGAGTTGGATGAAGCTTAGGTCATACCCATTTCATGATTCAAAGAATCATTTCAAAGAACCTCAGGTGTCTGATGTAGGATCATCTTGGGTCCTTGACAATCCTGTGTCACCAAAAAGATGTTTGAAGTTTTCTGTGTTGCTCGGTCCCTTCTTTGACCGAGTTGGTTTGGTGTTTCTTAGTTTTCTTTGTTTACTAGTGTTGGTCAGTTATCTCTTTGGCACTTGGTCAATTTTCCTGGCGCTTGGTGATGCTTGTTTGGCACCCAGTTATCCTTTCTTACCAAGTTGTTTATTTTGGATTTATGTTGAGGCTGACTTCTGTAATTAATTTTGGTCATGGATTTAATGATGATATCAATCATTGGGAAGCATGTGGACCTAGATCTAGTCATTCCTTTCATTGATGGTGGATCTGAAGGCCAACTTGAGTCGGTAGCCTCTTGTATAAATGTAGTTGTTTGGTTAGATTTTAGGGAGGGAAGTTTTGATAGAAGATAGAAACTAGAAGATTAGAGATTATTGGTAGATCCTCACATGTTGGAGGAATTCTATACTTAATTGTAATATCTGGCCTAAACTAGGAAGGCCTTACAGCCTTACATGTATGAATCAAATTAAAATAAATATATGAAAGATATCTGCATTCTCTCCCTCATTGTTGTTTTGTTGCTTTTGCGTGTGATCTCTACAAGGTGGATCTCATTAAGGTGTGCCTTTGGCCCCTCTCTATATCCTCCCTTGCATCAGAATCTCAACTCCTTGGCATCCTGTGTCACCAAAAACATGTTTGTGTTTTCCTATGTTTCTCAGTGCCTTCTTTGACCGAGTTAGCTCAGTATTTGCTTAGTTTCCTTTGTTAACCGAGCTGGTCGGTTATCTCTCTAACACCCTATTAATTCCCTAGTGCTTGGGGATGCTTGTCTGGTGCTTGGTTATCCTTTCTTACTGAGTTGTTTGTTTTAGTTTCTTGTTGAGATAGACTCTTGCAATTAATTATGGTCATGGATTTAATGATGGTATTTATCATTGGGAAGCGTTTGGACCTAGATCTAGTCATTCCTTCTGTTGATGGTGGATCTGAAGGCTGACTTGTTTGGTAGGCTCTTGTATATATTGTAATCTTTGTTTTTAGTTTGAGACATCAATTAGGACATCATTAGTAGAAGATAGAAGATAGAAGATAGTTTCAGATCCTTGCATGTTGGAGGACTTCTATACTTGAATTGTAATATCTAGCCTAAACCGAGAAGGCCTTACAGCCTGACATGTATGAAACAATTTGAATAGATATATGAAATTTATCTACATTCTCTCTCTCAATTGTGTGGTTTTTTCTTCCGCATGTGATCTCTACAAGTTTGATCTAGTTAGGGTGTTCTTTTGGCCCCTCTCCCTGTCTACCCTTGCATCACAAAATTTATCTTCTACCTCAGAATCATAAGTAATTGTCCAACTCATCAATTTAGGCCATTTTTATAAACTTTATTTTTTTTCATTCACTTGGTCAATACTACAATATTTTGGTGAATACTTGCTCAATTAATACTATACTCAGTATACACTACACTAGCTCAGTGTATACAAAAATCTTCAATTACCAACCACATAAATTTGTTCAGTTATGATCTTCAATACATAATGAAATCATGTAATATAATCAATTCAACAACATGATGCCATAGACTCATCAATAAGTTATGCAATGTATACCATAGCCATATCTTTTATATCCATCTCATTATCATGTAGATATCTCATTCCTTTACCATTTTTCTTCTTCATATGTTTGTAACCATCATGATACATATAGTCAAAACTAGGTGACATAAATGACAATACATTGACTGATTTAATTACCTTACATATCACTTTAGTAGCTTGGTGACCTTCAATCACTATCTTTTACTTGTCCACTTTATTCCATCAAGATATTCAATCAGTTATAGGTTATTAATTTTTGCAATAAAATTGAAATTTTTCTCTAGAAAGAGGCTTTGTCAAACTACCCAACAACTTGATCTTCACCCTTGCAATAGATGAGGGATACTTTCTTTTCTTCAATTTTTTCTCTAATGAAGTGGTAGTGGAGAGAAATGTGCTTTGACTTTGCATGGTAACCCGGATTCTTTGCCAAGGCTATTGCACTTTGATTGTCACGATATAAAGGTGTAGGTTCTTGTTGAGGTAGATCCAAATCTTCAAGTATTCTTCTAAGCCATAAGGTTTCTTTAGAGGCATGAGTACAACTTTTGTATTCAGCTTTGGTGGAACATAGAGAAACAGATATATCAGGCCTAGTGAAAGTTAGATAATTTAAACTACCTATGAGTTGTCTATAAGGAGTAGCATCTATAAATTGAGATTGTATATCTATCATTAACTGAGTTCCTAATTCACACAGAATTGAAACATGATTATCATCATTCATATAAAATCTATCTAGAAGATATTTAGCATATTTACTTTGAGAAATAAAAATACCCTCAGGGGTTTTCCAAATTTGTATTCCTAGGAAATAATCTAAAATTCCTAAATCAGTCATTTGAAATTTTGGTTAAGTTGGAACTTAATATCAAAAATTAAATGGTTAGAACTAGAAGTAAGAATCAAATCATCAACATAAAGAATGATAATAACAATTTCATCTTCACTATGCTTGATATACAAGTTAGGATAATTTTTACTTCTATCAAAACCTTGAGAAATAAAGAAAGCATTAATTTTGGAACACTAATCACTAGGAGATTTCTTTAAACCATAAATAGATTTCTTTAGTTTATATACTAGATGTGCATGACCTTCTTTAATAAAACTGAGAGGTTGAGACAAATAAATTTATTCATGCAAATCACCTTTAAAAAGGCACTTTTAACATCCATTTGGTAAATAGGCCAATTCATTTTAGAATCCAAAGTAAGAACTACTTTAATAGTAGGCAATTTTGCAATAGGGGAAAAGGTCTCATTATAGTCTAATCCTTCAATTTGAGAGAAACCTCTTACTACTAACCTAGATTTAAACTTACTAATTTCATTATTGGCATACAACTTAGTTTTATATAACCATTTGCATGAAACTAGATTTTTATCATGAGATAAAGGAACTAAATCCCAAGTATTATTAGAAATTAAAGTGTCATATTCCTCTTGCATAACATTTTGCCAATGATGTTGATTTTTAGCTTGAGAAAAGGTTTGAGGATCATTAGAGTTCATAAGAGAAGACATTAAAGCATAATTACAATAATTAATTCTCCTAGGTCTAAGTCCACCCATTCTAGAAATATAATCATCACCTTCATTAATTAAATCTTTAAACCATTTAGGATTTTTCTTAGAAGTAACAAAAATATCACTATGAGGAGTAAATGTATCATTGTCATCATGAGCAACATTATCGCTATGAGGAGGAGATATATTATTACCATCATCATCATTATTACTATTACTAGTAGGAATAGAAATAGACCCATTAGGAGTAGGGTTTAGAATAGGAGGTTGGTCCTCCATAATTTCTATGGTGCCTCCTTTAAATTCATCATCTTTGACCTTGGAACAATCATGTACTTCATTTTATGCAATACAAACATCTCTTGCAATATGCACCTTGTTAGTAGTAGGATCATAAACTCTATAACCTTTAGTAAATTCATCATACCCAACAAAAATAAATAGTGAAGATTTAGAATCAAGTTTTTGCCTTTTTTGTTTGGGTGTGTGAACATAAGAAATAGATCCAAAAATTCTAAAATGTTGTAAATTTGGTTTTCTATCAGACCACATCTAGCCATTTCCACAATAGTTTTTTGGGATTATGGAAAGATAAGTATTGATAGGGGAGGGTTGAATCAATACCTTCAAAAAATTTCAAGACTAAAACTTTGTAGGCATGGATAAAATTAACCAAATGAATCCATTGTATGAAACATACATTCAAATGTAACTCAAAATGTAATTTCATGTAACCTAATCAATAGACCATTCATGAAACTTCATACACATAACACAAATATTTTGGTATCGCAGAAACCCTTGTAAGAAGGTAAAAACTGTGGTGGGGATGACACCCACAAATTTTCACTACTACAGTAATAAAGTATGTCGGTTAAGGCTACAAGATTGTGGTCACTTCTAGTGATCTTACCCTATTAGGACTAATAATAAGATCAGCTAGATCTACCTAGTTAGAGGATTTTAACAACACAATACATGTTGTATGTGACTGAATGTGACCTCTAAATCAGGCACAACACAACATGGTCATTATTCACTTGATATAATTGGGGAGAGAGTATGAAGAACTCAATCCAAATTCCATGGTGAGGCGACCTGTTGCCTCCTATGTGAATGGGGTGTTTGACTACTCTCAGAACGAGAGCCAACAGCTGGGAGACCAATTCAACAATGGAGGATTTCCAAGAAGCAATAAAGATGAGTAAGATGAAATTAATCTAAGATGAAGTGCAATTAATCTAGAAAACTTTGAAAGAAATATGAAATGCAGATTTTTATTTGATTTTGAAATAAAGATGATATTAGACTAAGAACAAGTAAGCAAATTTAATCTAAAATGTGATGCAAAGATTATACTAATAATGAGATATTAATCTAATAAATGCAATAAAAGGCTTTGAAAACAATGAATCAAATGAGACTAAAAAAATGGCTATAGTGTAGATGCTCTCAAAAATTGCTCTCTTGAATGAGAAAAAGAGGCTCAAATAAATAGAAGAGCCAAGAGGAGGAGGAAGAGTTTCTTGATTCGAAACTCCTGACTCTTCATTCCCAATTGAGACAAAAAGACAATGAATTATTTAATTAAAAGAATGGAATTTGCCACATGTGGGGAGTGACCTTTCGAGTAATTTGAATTATTAAATTCAAATAAAGAGGTGTCCATTCAATTAACTAAATATTTATTAATTCCTTTTTGATGTGTAATTAGCCAAAGGGGTAGATTGTAATTTAATTCAAAGTGCTTAGGACTTTAGAACTAAATGAAATTATCATAGAGGTAATTTAGCTAATAAATTCAAAGAGACTTAGGAATTAATTTAGTGTTTGATTATTGCAATTTATGGTCTTTGCAATTGACATCAAGTCAAATTAAGTTAGATATGAGAGAGAAAATTGCCTAGGGAACTAGGACTTTGGTGATGTAAAATTGAGATAATGCACCAAAATTGATGAAATTAAATAGGTGCCAATTTTGGGGTATTACATTTTCCCCTCTTTGAATTGATGTGCGAATAGCACGTTGATTCAAAGAATAGTCTGAAGTGACAGATGATGAGAATTTCTGAAGTCTAAGTTAGATTGCGAAGACAACGGTTCTTGAGAGAGACGAGAATCGGGATTAGATTGCCCCAATGCCCCAGAGTGAGATTTAGATGCAGATTAAGACTGTCTCCAGAATCGGGGTTAGATTGCCCCAATACAAAGCTTAGCCCTCTGAGACCCAGGTTAGATTGCCCAGATAACGGTCTAGAAGAGATTTTGAGAGTCATCTCCAGAATGAAGATTGACTCCCAGGAATCAGGGTTAGATTGCCCCAATACCCAATAGATTTCAAGAACCATCTCCAGAATGAAGAATGATCCTCGAGGATCTGAATTAGATTGCTCAGATACCTAAGAGATAGATTTCCAGATGACAAGATGCGAGGTGTGAAGATGCCCCTAGCAATGAGGACTGGTGATTCAAATCAGACTGATTCAAGAATAGATTCGACAAGATTCAAATGATGCAATCATCCTACCCCCTCGGGAGCGAAATTGAAAGATGACATGTCAGAAGGATGATAAAAAACAAGAGATTGCAGAGCAAAAGCAATTAGACTAGATTCGCGAAGCTACAGAAGTGAATCGGAGCAAAGTAGAGGTCCTGTTGACCAAGTTTGACCATAGTTGACCTTGGTTGACCAAATTTTGACTAGGGTTGACTTGATGAAAAGAAGCAAAGATTTGAGAACATGATGCAAAGATGAGGATCTAGCAGGAAGATGACACCAGAAGGCTGACTGCACAAGCATCCGATCCAGAAGGAGTCCAATATTTAAAACACGATTTTGAGCCACTTAGAGATGTCAGATTTTGATTTCGATCCCGAAAAAGGATGCAGCCAAGATGAGACTGGGACAAAAGATGAGAACCTTTGATGAGCAGATCTAGAAGAAAGAAATCAAGAGAGCAACAAGAAAGTGCTCCAAATGCAAGCCTAGAATGAAAGATGCAAGTCTAAATGTAGGCCTAGGATGAACAAATGCAATCCTCCGGACTCGGCTATTGGACTCATCGTATTTATCATCATTGAGTTCATTTAAGCATGAGACAATCGCAAGATGCCATACAATTCTCCCCAACATGAGAATATGAATATGACATAAGTCTTAAATTTTTTCGGAATGAGGTGTAAGCATTAAGGCACAAGAAGCTAGAATGACCTGAACACCTATTCCTTTTAATTTAGCAAGTTAACATAAGCATCAAAGCACATTTGCTAGAATGACCTGAATGTCTCTTGCAAACAAACACACCAAACACGTGAAAAATCTTTCTTTTGCCAAAGAGTGCTCGCAGTGACCCCTACATTCACTTAATAGAACGAGCGTTTACAATTTCATCAGTAGCAGAAAGAAGTCACTCAAAAGACAAGGAGAAGAACCAACCTCACCGAAGCGTCCATATAAAAGGAGTCAAGGTATGCATGGCCATCCAATATGAGATAGAGGCTCTTACAGATGGACACCCCTCTTAAATGAATTCTTTGGATCATTGGAACTAAACCAACAAACAGAAAGCAAAAAAGCAAAGAAAACAAACAAGCACTCAAAGAAAACAAAGCTCAGCAAGCCTCAGGGGAACAAAAATCAAGTTTTAGTTTTAGTTTAAGTTCATGTTCAAGTGGATTGAAGTCGATTCGGAAACATACAATGTTCGAAGTCTCAACAGGATAGCGAAAGCAGGCAGACACAATGAGAATCACTGGTGATTGATAGATGGGAGAAATCCCAAAGAAGAGAGATCGAATGAAAGCTAGGTATCTATAGGCAGGCATAGTGGGAACCACTAGAGACCAATGCTCAAAAGAGTTTCTGAAAGTGATAGGACAATGCCCCCTAGACCAGGCAGGTGCCCCCAAGTATGAACCAGTTCCAATCTATGAAGAGTCAAGGAAAACTCAAAGACAAGCACATGAGCTAGCAAACCAAAGCAGGAAACAAACTAAAGTAGGAAAGCGGGAAAACAAACTAAAGCAGGAAAGGAAGGAAACTAAAGCAGGAAACTAAGAGCCAAGTGACACTGAGATGAGATGTAGCTTCAGGAAACAAGAGGTGCCTGTTTACCAGGTTTTCACCATCTTGGCAGAGATTCTATTTTTTCTACCATGATGCCTATTTACCAGGTTTTCATCAATGGCACATTTTTCTCTTTTTCAATTTTTTTGTACTTTTCTCTTTTTTTGATTTTTTTGTATTTTTTTTATCTTTTGATTTTTTTGTATTTTTGATCTTTTCATTTTTTTTGTATTTTTTCAAATTTTCCTTTTTTTTTTGTATTTTTGAAATTTTCTATTTTTTTTGAGTATTATCAAGGTGCCTATTTGCCAGGTTTTCACCAGGATAATAGATACATCAAAGTGCTTGTTTGCCAGGTTTTCACTAAGATGATCATTTTTTCAGGACATTTTGCAATTTTTAGGATTTTTGCAATATATCAATTTTTAGGATTTTTTCAGTATCAATAAGTATGTACATGAGCATACTGAGAATGTCAGCTGTAGAACTTCTTCAAATGAAGAGCATTGATGGGCTCTTTGAGTTTCTCTCCTTCAGTGGTGATCTTTGGAAACACAGTCATTTGTAGTAGTAGCCAGCTGAGAAGTTGTAGAATCAGAACTAGATGTTGTAGCAGTAAAAGGATATCCAACCAATAGTGTCCAACAGTCAAGAGATCCATAGTCAAGGAAAGATCACTTAAGTGAGACCCACAAACATCCTCGTGGACACATCTTAACTCTTTATTAGATTTCCCACGCTCTAAATGCTTAGGGAGAGTACATTCTAGATTTCTCTTAGTCATGTCATTAGTAATGAGGAGATGCTGATATGCACTTTTGGAAAAGGCAAGATGGAGTGAAGAGGGTAAAGTATGAGAGGCAAGGGTGATGGAATGGAGGGAAGCATGAGAATTTTGGAAGCTTGAATGGCAACTTTGATTTTCCTTTTCTTTGGAATCCACGTAGATTTTGAATTTTTTCTTCTTTACTTTGAGGTGCTTTTGATGACAATGCCTGTAAGATGGATTTCGAGATCCATTTTCTATTTTATTTTCTGGCTTTTATTGTCTTCTTCTTTTTGAGGACCTTTGCAGTCTTTTGTGTTGGAAATATTCAGGAATTAACCGAGTTACTGAGAGGGGAGGGGTGAATCAGTAACTCCAAATTTTCTTTCAATTACAGATGTATTAACATGTGATTCACTTTAACCTTTGCATACAGAAAGCATGAAACTTAAAAGCATTCACAATAATGACACATAGATTTGGTTACCCAAAAACCTTCCAAAAGAAAGTAAAACTGGGGTGGGGATGAAACCCACAAAGCTTTAATACTGCAGAATAAAGTTGGCCGGTTAAGGCTTACAATTTGATCACTTCTGATGATCTGCCCTGTTAGGAGCAATAAGGATTGCTAAATCCACCCTGTTAAAGGATTTACAAACATACAATGAAGTATGCACTCGGTAAAGAGATTTTACAAAAGACTGTTAAGTCTACCCGGTTAAAGGATTTAGTACTGATTCACCTGTTAGGATGAAACAGTAGATCTCTTGCTTTGCTTTGCAACTGGATTGCTGATTGAGATTCGCTGATGTTCTGATCACCTTCTGTGATGAATTTGTCTTTGCTGTTCCTTATACTGCTGAAGCCTTCTATAATTCGCTTATCTCTGCCTTTCTTTCTCTTTCACATATATTCTTCTTTTTCATACATCTTGACATTTTTACAACATTGTTTATATACAAGTCTTAAACAATTAATTACAATTACAATTACAAAGTCGGCTTGACAAATAAACATAAGTGCTACTAAGTCGGCCCAAGTATGGTTACACGGTTCCTGCAAACTGACTCGGTGACTTTCTGATACTCGGCGTCCACTGCATTACTCGGCATCATCATGCACTCGGTAGAAGTGAAGGCACGGTTCATACTGATCACTCGGTAGGTTTTGAACTCGGTAAATACTAGTGACTCGGTAGACATGATGTTACTCGGTTTACACTGTCCTGTTCGGTTTGTACTAACTTGCTCAGTTTGCACTGTCTGCTCGGTTTGCACTGAGAACGCAAATAAGTGTTGTCACTAGTGGCAATTCTGCTTAATGCCAACAATCTCCCCCTTTGGCATTAGTGACAAAAACACTTATTGGCCAAAACTTATATACATGAATCATGCTGAGTTTTATTTTGATTTTTCAAAATATAGATTTTTATACATTGTCTCCCCCTTTCAATGTGCTTACTATTTCTATACAAATCTTCTTCTATACATATCTCCCCCTTTTTGACGATAATGCCAAAGGTGTGTATACAAGTTATTTATAAAGAGAATCCAAAATTTGATAGAAAATCAGAATGTACCTTCATTATTAGTGTCAGGGTTCTGTCCCAACTTTCTTGCAGAAGCTTACATGTTTGTATAGCAATTTGGACTTCTGCAGAGAGTTCAATCATGTGATCTGCTATAGAGAACTGATTGTCATGAATCAATGTTTTGGAATGTTCAATGTGCTTATACATTGTATTCATGATGGGAAGGATCATGTGTTGGATGTCTAGCAGTGTGGACCGGATCCTTGTGTCTTCTTTCAGTAGATCAGACTACATATTAGATAGGTGTGAAATTTTCATGTGATAAGCAGAGCTTGAACTTGGTTCAAGTTGCAGCTTCTGTATGCTAATCTTCATGTCCTCATCCATTTTATTCATTTTATCCTTAACATCCTTTGTGAACTCGGCAATATTGCACAATCTGGCCAAAAGAGAGGTAGCATTCGAATAGATAGATTCAATTTTAGACAAAACTGAAGACAATTCTACTTGGTTAATAGCTATGTGCTGAGCAATGTGCTCAAGCACTTTATTGTTGAATCTCTTCTCGGCTCTTTCAACTAACTTTTCTGTCCCGGATGAATCCTCATTGTATTTCTCAACTGCTTCTCCTAATTGTAACAAAACATGTTGGGAGGAGTCTACTTTAATGCCTAATGCATCAGACAAAACGTCCTTAGCATCCTTGATGATTTGATACTCCTTGTCTCTCTCCTCTTTAAGCTTCTTTTGTTTTGCTTTCCTTTGGAGGATCTCACCTATATTTTGCATTTGGTCCACTGATAGATTTGCAAAATCTAATGTAGGAATTTCTATCTCTTCATCTAGGTCTATATCCTCTACTATATTCTTACCCAAAAATTTTATACTCGGTAGAGCCTTAGGCTTATCTGTACTTAATGCTTTGGTAGTAGTGACAGTAGATAAAGTAGGGCTGGCTATAGAGACTGGCATACTTTCTACTGGAGAACTTAAAATATTTACACTTGAAGATTCAAAAACTGGAAAACTTACTGCTGGAAAACTTGATGGTGCAGGAGACTGCAGCTCGGTAGAAGAAATGGTAGCTGCTTCTGTTGTTGCTATGGATGATTGGACAAATGTGGAAGTTGTCACAACCATGCTTGAAGGTGTCTCCGGGCTGGATATAGAAACTTTTACTGGAGAGGTAGGAAGGGATGCAATGACTTCTGCTGCTATCCTCACAGTATCATCTACCTCAGTGACTTCTTCTTGTTCATCACTATCATCTTCAATATCTTTTATTATTACTATTTCAATACTCGATTGGTGAAGGTGGTATATGTTCTTCCATGTAGCATTTGCAGCCTTCACAACCGATTCAATATTGTTAATCAAAATCAAACAAGTATTGAACTTCAATGTCATCTTATTTTCATTTTATTTTAATGCTTTCTTTACTTCATCATTTTTCAAGCTCGGCATCAACTGTCTCAGGTTTTGATCAAATATGTCTATCACAGTTTGCTTTGCATTGCTCCATCTCATTTTTATTGGATTCAATAGAACTGCTGGAACCTGTGGGGCTATTTCTTCAGGAGAGTATTTCCACTATCCCATCTTCTCAATAACAGCATCTTCTATTTCCTTCTGTTCTGTTTCTGATCTGGTTTCATATCTTAAGGATTTTATGTTACTTACTCTAGATCCTGATCCGTCTCTAAAGAGTTTGAGCTTTTCTTGAAGGTTTAGAGGAGGCCTTTTGAATACTATGTCTTTATCTGCCTTGTCTGCCTTGCCTCTTGTATTTCTTCTTGTAAATACAGCAGTAGGAGGCTTAGCTGCCTTAGTGATAAATACCTTTCCTTTCTTCTTTGCAGGTTCTGGTTCCTCTATTTTCTCATCCTTTTCCTCTTCTTCTTCATCTTTTTCTTCTTTTTCCTCAGTTATCATTTGCATTTTGGCTATCCTCTTCTTTCCTTTGTTTACCGCCTGTGGAAGCTTTATGCTTAGTTCAATTCTCACCTTAGCTTCATCATATGTTCCAAAATATGGAGCTTTGGGATTGCCAGGCTGATTAAGAAGAGCTTCAATGATATCCTTGGTTTCATCAATATTTACCTCATAAGGAAGAGGTTTTACATATACAGTCCTTGGTTTAACTGCTTGAATATATACATTATCACAATCCACCATAAAACAAATGTCATCTTTGTAATCTTCCACCAACTTCTGTGGAATCTAGAATCTGTCATTCATTTTCTCTTTGAAAGACTCAAAATAATTATCCATGATGCTTTCAAAATTTTCACCCATTTCTAAGATGTATTCATTTATTTCATAGAGGACTGGCACATCTTTTCTCCATACAACTTTTCCTTTAGAAGGGAAGAATTTCAGAACATAGAAGAATAAACAGACCAATAAGGATCCAAACTTACATGGATTGTTTTTGGAAGTTTTAATGCTTTCCATATTTTTGTTAAATTGCTTTAACAATAAGTCTGCTAGGTCAAATGTTAAGTTATTCTTGACCACTTTGTATGCTAGGTCAATAGCTTCACAAGAGACACTGTTCTGTTGACTAGAACTGTAAATCTTATGGGCAATAATGTGTGTACCAAACTTCAGTTCCGCATCGGTAATGCTGCTAACTTTCATGCCTCTACCGTCCCACTCGGCTAGGGTTTTCTTCTCTAGTTCCGTCTGACCTAGGGTTTTGGTAGTTTTAGCTTTGTTCAACATGGGAAGACCGGTGACTTGTTGAATCATCCTTTTTGTGATCTCAATAGGTTGCTCAAGCCAAATCTTGCCATCATGTACACGGCTGAGAATGTATCTAACCCATTTATCTCGAAATTTTCAAGGTAGATGTGCAATGTGAACTAAACCTTTATCTTCCAGATGTTTGTGCTCGGGTTTCAGAATACCATCCACACATAGTTCTTCATGCACAATATCTAGTTCTAGGTTTCCCATTTCATGAATTGAACAGTTGAAATGATTGCGGATATCATTAATAAGTAGTACCTTAGGAGGAATCTGAGATTGAGCTCCGTTCGGATCTAGGGCTGCTACAATTGCGGGCACGATCTTGAAATCTGGTGCTTTCCATTCCCCTTGGACTAACATATCAGATCCTTTCTTCGCTGAAGTGCTGGATGATGCCATGATAGCTCACAGAAAATTCCTTTCACAGAAGTATAGAATCGCTGGGTTGCTCTTGAAATTTTCTGCTCTCAAAGTGCTAAAGGTTCGCGGTGAAGAATGAGTTCGATTACTTGCTTTTTGTTTACAACTCTATCATTAATGCTCATTTCAAATTAGGGTATGAATTCTGACAGACTGTCACCCACTAAGAATTAATTGCTCAGTAAAGACTTCACAACTCGGTGAACTCGAGAATTCATAATGCTCCGACCTTGCTCGGTAAAGACGGGTACCAACCTTGCTCGGTGAAGACTGATACCGACCTCCCTGTGATCTTACTGCATCTTTCATGCTGATTTAGATCTTTCTTTTAATTTGGTTCTGGAACTGCTTGAGATTGGTCTATGAGAATACAGCTCTAGTACTTTCTTGGAAATTTAGTTTGAGTCGGTAGAGCCATCCATTCCATTACTTGGAGTGGATTGCTCGGTAGCTTTAGGAATCCATTTTTGTCTTACCTGTTTCCTGACCTTAGTTGCTTCATTCTTCTTTCCATCTTCAACTTCACTAGCATTCATGCAGTTTCTGGCTATGTGACCGAGTTTAGTGCATTTGAAGCATCTTACGGTAGTATCTCTTTTCCTTAGATGATTTTTTATGCAATTCATGCCAATGTGTCCATATTCTCCACAGTAATGACATCTACACCAGGTGTTGTAGTCCCATCCAAACATTGCTTTCATAATTTGTTCTGCTGGATTAAATGTCTTGGATCTGCACTCGGATGCCTTGTGACCCTGTTTGTTGCACTTGTGACAATTACCTCTGAATCTAGGTTTTTCCCTGCATTCATTTGCTTTGTGACCAGGTTGATTGCATTTGTAACATTTTCCATTGAATTCTGCTTTTTCATTGTTCC
Source organism: Chamaecyparis obtusa (assembly GCA_027943335.1). Lineage (NCBI taxonomy): Eukaryota > Viridiplantae > Streptophyta > Pinopsida > Cupressales > Cupressaceae > Chamaecyparis > Chamaecyparis obtusa. The sequence goes on from BSBK01001201.1 coordinate 2,695,199, forward strand.
AACATTTATTTGAAGTATGTCCTATTTTACCACAATGATTACAAGTAGGTTTTTGATTTCTTTGAGTACCTTGCTTAGAAGATTCGCCTTCTCCTTTGTATCCAAGTCCTACTTTTCCTTTTTGCCTATGAAGATTTCGCTCATACAGCTGATTCAGGTCTTCTTGACTTTTCAGCATTCCTTCATTGATTTGTTTTTCAGCGTTTAGGTCATCCACCAATCTTAGATTGATTTCCTTTTCAGATCTTAGTTCTTCTCTTGTGCTTTCTATTTCTGATCTTAGATTCAGAATTTTCTCATTTGTATGAGAGATATGATCAATTAGGTTTTCTAGCTGAAGGGTTTTATTTTGGACTTCAATGTTTCTTCCATCTAATTCATCTTTCAACTTGTTTCTTTGTTCCAAGATCTCACAGAATCTTGTATAGTGTAGCTCTTGTTCTCTTTTCAATTTTCTCACTTCTTCCTATAGAGACCCATTCTTTTCTAGGAGTTCTTTGACAGCATTGTTTGCTTCATCTGAGTTATTTGAGGGAAAAAGATCTTCAATCTTTTCTTCAATGTAATTATGATCATTCATCTGATTTGCAAGTTCCTTCCTTCTTCTTAGGGATTGGGAAAGATGTTCTTTTGCTTCTTTGAGTTTAGCTATGGCCATTTCCAGATCTAGCTTTTCATTTTCAATCACCTTGTTCAGTTTGAATACCTCCATTGTCCTGGATCTTTGCTCAAGCTAGTTAAGCTTTATCTTGAGAACCAATGCTGCTCTGATACCAATTGTTGGAAATATTCAGGAATTAACCGAGTTACTGAGAGGGGAGGGGTGAATCAGTAACTCCAAATTTTCTTTCAATTACAGATGTATTAACATGTGATTCACTTTAACCTTTGCATACAGAAAGCATGAAACTTAAAAGCATTCACAATAATGACACATAGATTTGGTTACCCAGAAACCTTCCAAAAGAAAGTAAAACTGGGGTGGGGATGAAACCCACAAAGCTTTAATACTGCAGAATAAAGTTGGCCGGTTAATGCTTACAATTTGATCACTTCTGATGATCTACCCTGTTAGGAGCAATAAGGATTGTTAAATCCACCCTGTTAAAGGATTTACAAACATACAATGAAGTATGCACTCGGTAAAGAGATTTTACAAAAGACTGTTAAGTCTACCCAGTTAAAGGATTTAGTACTGATTCACCTGTTAGGATGAAATAGTAGATCTCTTGCTTTGCAACTGGATTGCTGATTGAGATTCGCTGATGTTCTGATCACCTTCTGTGATGAATTTGTCTTTGCTATTCCTTATACTGCTGAAGCCTTCTGTAATTCGCTTATCTCTGCCTTTCTTTCTCTTTCACATATATTCTTCTTTTTCATACATCTTGACATTTTTACAACATTGTTTATATACAAGTCTTAAACAATTAATTACAATTACAATTACAAATTCGGCTTGACAAATAAACATAAGTGCTACTAAGTCGGCCCAAGTATGGTTACACGGTTCCTGCAAACTGACTCGGTGACTTTCTGATACTCGGCGTCCACTGCATTACTCAGCATCATCATGCACTTGGTAGAAGTGAAGGCACGGTTCATACTGATCACTCGGTAGGTTTTGAACTCGGTAAATACTAGTGACTCGGTAGACATGATGTTACTCGGTTTACACTGTCCTGTTCGGTTTGTACTAACTTGCTCGGTTTGCACTGTCTGCTCGGTTTGCACTGTCTGCTCAGTTTGCACTGAGAACGCAAATAAGTGTTGTCACTAGTGGCAATTCTGCTTAATGCCAACATTTTGAACACCTCTATTGCTTTTTTCTTTCTTCGGAGTCACATGTCGATTAGATGGGACATGGTGACCTTGAGATATAAGTGAATTCTTTTTATTTTTGTTTTTATGTTGCACATCCAAGTTACTTCCAAAAGACTCAGGAATGGTGGATGAAAGAGGCTTATATGACTGGTTCAGGTGGAGAGGTGGAAATGGAAGTGGACAAACCACTTTTCTGGGAGATGAAGGGGGAAGAGAAATTGATGGGATGGGCTCAAGTGCAAATATATCAATATCATCCTCATCATTCATGAATGCATCAGGTAGATCAAGAAAGTAATCTTCCATAGAGCATTGTTGATTGTGAGTCATCTTAGAAGAGTTAAATAAGTTTGGAGGAATATTATGTGAGCCTAACCAAGATGGTCTATTCCAAGAGTCAGGTCCCCTTTTAGGTGGTAAGAGTGCATGAATAGGAACCATTTCAATTTTGGATCTACCAATATTCCATGAGGCTGTAACAGAATGGGGTCTTACATACCCATGATTTGTTGGAGCAGTAGGAGTATAGCTTGGAGTAGATAGCCTAAGAGCCATAGGAATGATCTCCATAGGAGGGTGGAAACGATCATCATCAATAACTTGATCTGGAGGATCATAACTTTCTCCTCTTTCTGAGTTCTTAAGACTAGCATATAAGTGCATAGCATCAACTGGTATTTCTGTAGTAGCATCTGATATGGAGTCTGATTCAACTAGAGACATAGTCAGAGGAAGACTTTCTTCATCACTATCATCTATCAAAGGAAATGTTTCTTCAATAGCAGGATCTTGTTCAGTAGTAGAAGTAGCAGAGTAATCTGGAATAGGCATACCTTGAGGCATACCCAACAGGAGGGAAGCATCCAACAGTTGCTCCCAATCAGTATGTGTGCCATTGGAGTTGGCAATTGTAGGAGTTTGTTCAATAGCAGAAGTGGTGGAACAATCTAGAGTAGGCATACCCCAGGGCATACCCAAGATAAGGGAAGTATCCAGCAGTTGCTCCCAATCAGTATGTGTATCATTGGAATCGGCAGTAGTAGGATTTTGTTCAACAGTAGAAGTGGTAGAACAATCTAGAATAGGCATACCTTGAGGCATACCAAAGATAAGGGAAGCATCCAATAGTTGCTCCCAATCAGTATGTGTGCCATTAGAGGTAGTGACATATTCAGTAGTAGCTGCAGTAGTAGAAATCTATTCAGTAGAGTGTATCAAATCCTCCTGGTGAGGACCAAAATCATGTTCTTGAAGCACTTGAGAAGGTAGATAAGACTCTTTCTGGTAGTCTGAATCAGAATTTTGAACATTCAAAGATCTTTCATGTGTCATAGGCTGAATTTTTGTTTCTTCATTATCTAAATCCTTTCATGAGTGAAAGCTGTAGCTAGGTTGGTCAAGCTCATCGCTTTGATAGCCAATACCAAATCTATCTTCAGAGGGTTCTTCATAGGAATGTGGAGATATGGGGAGAGTTGTCAATGACAAGACAGACTCAATCTGATATTCCCCCATTCCAATATCTTTGATCTTCAAGGTCTTTTCTATTTCTTTGAGCTTAGCATCATAGAACTCAATGGACTCTCTATTGGCGAGAACAAAACTATCTGTCGCTTGGGTAAGCATCTTAGCAGAGCAAGTATTTAGGCTAGCACTATTGTCAATGAGGATGTGGGGGATACTCTTGGGGCCTATCATAACTTCAGTGTGCAGGGGAGCATCATGCGGATGGCTTAAGGAATGATCAGCTTCTTTGGAAAAGCACAAATAGTGAGGCAAAGTTAAATGACCCACCATAGATTGGAACTGGTCAAGATTGAGATCTTTGGGGATGTTTTCCTTAGTGAGGGCTTTATCCATAGATAGTTTTGGTCTGGATGTCGAAGGTTCAGGACCTTTGAGAACAATCTTTGCATGAGATCGAGGGATAGCATTTGCACAAGCTGGAGATTTTGTGTAGTTATAAGAGGGAGGTGCAGGGCCTTGCAAGACAAAGGGAGTTTTGGGTTTAGGAGTATCCTCACTCCTCGGAGCAATGATCATGTCACAATACTCAACATCAATAGGTTCAATCTCATTGATGGAAATGTCGCTAGTATCATATGTATAGTTGACCATATCATTGATATCTTTAGACTTGGATAATTCACTTTTCCCATGAGGAGGAAAGGAGTCTTTAAATTCCTGATGATCTGAATTCCTGTTATGGTTCTGCACCAAAGTCCTATGAACCACATCAAGAGGTTCTCTCAAGAAAGTGGAGTCATGCTCAGGTTGAGAGAGCCAAGGTTTGTTTCTAGCGAATCTTGAAGGTGGTTGAGTTTTCGTCATAGCCTTCTCAGTGGCTTTGATCATTTGTATGTTAGAGCTGAGATTGAAAACCAACTTTCAAGGTTTTGGCATGTTAGAGCGGAGATTGAAAACCAACTTTGAAGGTTTTGGATCTCCCATCTTGTTGGTAGTATTATGAGAGATCGTGAAAGAGTTGATAGGTTCAAAAGGATCAATAGGTTTAATTTTAGAAAGTGACCCTTCAGAGTTTTTCTGGTCTTCAAACAATGGGTTATAATATTCTTGAAATAGTAAGTCAGACTGTATCTGAAACAATGGATTGTAATACTCTTGGAATGATGAAGAATGTGAGGATTCCTCACGAAGTTCAGATTTTGCAACAGATTCAGAATGATCTATGTCTTGATTATGAGGTTTACTTTGATCTTGATCAGCATTCTGAATGGGATAAGTCTTGCCACTTCGAGTCATGATAGTCATAGATGAAGATGTAATGAGAAAAGATTCGGAATAAAGCTAGACTCTGTCTCTAAGATAACGAAAAGGAGATAAATGGCTAGAACAACCAAGATGCAAGATGAACCTGGTATGAATTGTCAAAAAGAGATGGCTAGAACAGCCAAGATAAGACAATTGCAACACAAGGTACAAGAGCACAATGAGATAAGGTAGACTAATGAGAGACAATACGAGTCAAAGAAAAGATTGATTGATTCCTAACTCAAGACAACTAGTTTCTGATGGTAAACGATAGGAAAATAGGAAAATAGATCATGGACAAAAAGGCAGATCAGATTTATGTCATTGATCAAGAACATAAGATAGCAATCAAGGAGTTCAAGCAAATAGTCTTCAAGCAATGGGCAAGGGACAAAGCAACCTTGTGCATGAATAGGAATAGTGACTTAGTATTTCTACTCCCTAAGGACTCTACTTGTGTATGTTCTTGAGAATGTTTTAGTAGGAACTTAAAACACAACAACATCCTAGCAAGTTGTCTACAAGGATATACATGGCTTTTCTAAAGGGAGTCCTTGATATATGCAAGGTACGTGAGGCACAAATCTGTAGATGAGAAGAATCTGATATCACACAGCCGAGGGGAGACGGTAACCCAAATCTCCTCCTTCACTTCTCAAAGGTATAAAGTTCTTTGAGGCTTAGCCAAGAGTGAAATCTAACTCATTCCCAAGAGAGGTGTCTTTGGATTCACCTCCTGATATTTATACTTTGCTAGAACATGGGAGTTAAGTTCATCCCTTGAGGTGATGAAATCCCTAAGTAGGCCTTCTAAAAAAATGAAAAGTAAGTAATTCTCTATCAAAAAGTATTGAAAAGCACTAAAGGTGGAACACTTAACGCTTAAAGAAAATATGAGGTGAGTCCACAAGGTGGAACAATTAACACCCCACATAAGCTACAAATGAGTCCACAACCTAGAAAACAAGTGAGTTCCAAAAAGTAAAAAAGGGTTGTCAAGTGGAACAATTAACGCTTCTTTCCTATAGACCCCTCCCCTTTAATGTGGCGCTGAGATTGCAACCATAGGGAAGAAATGAGGGGCCGACGGATTAGCGAGTCCAATAACCCAAGATAGCAATCTAGATCAATCACAATTAATCTAAGACTGCTAATCAATACTACTCATAAGTGCAAGAGGGTTTGAATCATGGAATATTTAACTTTCCAAGTAAACATGAAGTGAGTCCACAAAGTGGTGCATTTAACTCTTCATGTAAACAAGGAATGAATCCATGCCCTCAATTACTCAATGAGATATTTGATATTGGAACCAAGAATTACTTATGGTTTAAACACAAGCATTCACTTAAACACAAACTTGTATGAAAGAAAATCTATGTTCATTCATTTCCCATTAAGAGCATCAATTGAAATGTATTCTATGAAAGCATATAAACACTCAAGCCAAACACATGAGAGGTTCAATTTTAATCCCAAAGTCCAAATGTTGTAGAGATTTTAAGAACTCACCTTAGGTCCAAAGATCTACAATCCAGCATTTAGCACACATCCAAAAGTATAGAATCAAGACAAATCAACGGCAAACCGTAAGATATGTAACATTGCTGTCTTCAAGACAGTCTTTAAAGATTGATTTATTTGACCCATAAAATCACAATATTAAAATTTCTAGAAAGAATTAAGTTTTTACCCAATATCAAGAACTACCATTTCCCAAAATTACAAGGTCTTATGATTCAATTTGGTTCCTCAACCAATAACCTTTTCAGACTCCAATTTTTTTGTCATAAATCAGGTTTAAAACACCAGGCCCTGCCTAGGGAATCACATATCTTTCTCAAAAATAATCCAAATCAAACCAGACTAATTTAAAATTAACTATTAATGAATATAGTTTTCAAATATGTAAGCCATTTATTTTTCCCATTCATAAATCATTTTCTAAGAATAAATCATTGCCTGCAACTCCAATACAGATTGTTAAAAACCAGTTTTCACTCAAATGCTCATAACTTTCACAAATATGCATAAAAATGACTCAAACCAAAAGGAAATGAAAGATAATTCACGTATCTTTCCAATGAATATTATTAGAGATCCTGATTCTTCACAATTTATCTATACTAGATGTTTCAATCTGACTGTATTCAGAGAATCTCAAATCTGCAAATACCAACTTTCACCAAAATGATCATAACTTATTCATTTCTTTATAAAAATGAACCAAATAAAAATAATAAGAAAGAAAATTCATCATTCTATCCATAAATTACTATATTACAAGTTTTTCAAGCTGTATATGGCCGTACAAGGCCTGGAACCAACACTAAAATTGAAAAACCAATCAAGAATGAGGCCAGAAATTGATCTTTTCTGCCCCACGGTGGGCGCCAAAATGTATGTGACTGAATGTGACCTCTAAATCAGGAACAACACAACATGGTCATTATTCACTTGATAGAATTGGGGAGAGAGTATGAAGAACTCAATCCAAATTCCATGGTGAGGCGACCTGTTGCCTCCTATGTGAATGGGGTGTTTGAATACTCTCAAAACGAGAGCCAACAGCTGGGAGACCAATTCAACAATGGAGGATTTCCAAGAAGCAATAAAGATGAGCAAGATGAAATTAATCTAAGATGAAGTGCAATTAATCTAGAAAACTTTGAAAGAAATATGAAATGCAGATTTTTATTTGATTTTGAAATAAAGATGATATTAGACTAAGAACAAGTAAGAAAATTTAATCTAAAATGTGATGCAAAGATTATAAGAATAATGAGATATTAATCTAATAAATGCAATAAAAGGCTTTGAAAACAATGAATCAAATGAGACTAAAAAAATGGCTATAGTGTAGATGCTCTCAAAAATTGCTCTCTTGAATGAGAAAAAGAGGCTCAAATAAATAGAAGAGCCAAGAGGAGGAGGAAGAGTTTCTTGATTCGAAACTCCTGACTCTTCATTCCCAATTGAGACAAAAAGACAATGAATTATTTAATTAAAAGAATGGAATTTGCCACATGTGGGGAGTGACCTTTCGAGTAATTTGAATTATTAAATTCAAATAAAGAGGTGTCCGTTCAATTAACTAAATATTTATTAATTCTTTTTTGATGTGTAATTAGCCAAAGGGGTAGATTGTAATTTAATTCAAAGTGCTTAGGACTTTAGAACTAAATGAAATTATCATAGAGGTAATTTAGCTAATAAAGTCAAAGAGAATTAGGAATTAATTTAGTGTTTGATTATTGCAATTTATGGTCTTTGCAATTGACATCAAGTCAAATTAAGTCAGATATGAGAGAGAAAATTCCCTAGGGAACTAGGACTTTGGTGATGTAAAATTGAGATAATGCACCAAAATTGATGAAATTAAATAGGTGCCAATTTTGGGGTATTACACATGTGTGCACTTGGTTAAGAGATTTACCTAAGAATGGTTAACTCCACTCTGTTAGGAGATTTTGCATCTACTACAATAGTTAAAAAGTAATAGTAAGATGTATCTGTAATTAGCAACTCAAACTTGCCTGATTCAGATCTATAAAATACCATAAAGATATCATCTTGTAGTGGTGTATGTGTCCTATTCTGCTTAGTAGCCTTTTGTTTGTTCTTTAAAACTTAATTCTTCTCTCAAATCCTTCTGTCAAAACCTTATCTGATCTTCTGATGTCCTGAGTGTGGCTACTCCTTGATGATAAAATATAAAAATGACATCTTTAAAAATTTTATATCAAACTAACTTGACCTGATTAGGGTTTTAAAATATCTTAGAAAACCGAAGATCAATGGTGAAACTAAATAACCTAGATCTTATAGTACATAGGAATCATCAACAATTTAATGATAACATCCATTCTATCTTGATCTTGTTAAAACATTTTCTGATCAGTGTGAACCATTTGTATTGAAGTTTGTGCCATTTCAAACTACTATATCATTTCCTATTTTACTCAGTGTTCACTACATTCATCACTCAATAATTAACTAGTGCTTAGTTCATATGAATTCTTGGTGACCACTGTGCTCAATACTTGGTAATTATCTAGCTTTGTAAGAGTGCTCGGTCAAAGATATGTTCAGTTAACTTAGAGATCTACCTCATGTCTTGCTCGATGTATAGGCTTTATATATTTTGACTGACTGTCATGTTTGTCTCCTCTACCAACTGAATAACTAAATTGTTGGAAACAATTGTCTGAAGGAAATTGCTACTCAATTATGTATTGTCTTTGATGTCACACAATGTCATAGTCCGCAGCAATCAGTTTCTATCGAGCTCAGTCGGTCTACCAGACAGGAATATTAGTGCGTACCGAGTCCACTCGGTTATCAAAGAAAAGATAGTGTTTACCGAGTTCAGTCGGTTATCGAAGAAAAGATAGTGTTTACCGAGTTCAGTCGGTTATCAAAGAAAAGATAGTGTTTACCAAGTTTAGTCGGTTATCGAAGAAAAGATAGTGTTTACCGAGTTCAGTCGGTCATCGAAGAAAAGTTAGTGTTTACCGAGTTCAGCCGGTTATCAAAGGTAAAGGATTGTCGGTGTTTACCAAGTTCCCTTGGTCACCGAAAGATTATAGAAAGTTATGGTCACCGAGCACTGTCGGCCCTTGAAGGACTTTTGCAAATAGAGTTTGCTTAATTCAGCCGACTGTTATACTAAATAATTTTGATTTGACAAATCCAAAATCATATAAATAAAAGGTCAAATGTGAAAAATATATATCATACAGCAGAAAATTTACAGAAGAAAAGAAGGAAAGGTATATGCAAATTTGTGAAGGATGTTCAGATATCCTTGAGGAGCAGCAGAGATTTATTCGATCAGAAAGGATCAGACTTATGCAGAACAGAGATCTGTAATCAGCAAGACAGTTGCATTATTATACAGGTCACTTTTTCATTGTTACCTTCTTATCATTGTAACAGTGAATTCTAAATCTCTTAACCGAGTTGGTTTAACAACCATATTGTAAATCCTCTAACAAGGTGACAATTCCATTGAATTGTTTTCAAGACCTCTTACCAGGCCACTCCTTGCAGGGTGTTTTTAAATCCTCTAACAAGGTCACACCTAACAGTGTGTTTTGTAACCTTTTACCGGGTTGGCTTCTAACCGGGCATCACTTCAGAAAAGTGAAAATCAGTATCTAGATACATTGGTGGTTTTTCCCATATTGGGTTTCCATGTTAAATCTTGTGTCTCTTGTGTTCTTAATTTCTTTCTCAATCATATACATGTGCTGATGAATATCTAAAGATAATATTGCTAATACTTTCTGCATCTTCAAAGTTACTGCAATCTATTTACCGAGTGCTAAAACAGATAACATTGTTAAGATATCCTAAGGGATCTGGAAAGAATTAATAGTGAAGTGTTTTTTATGGTTGACTGATTCCCCCCCCCTCTCAGTCACTTCATCCATATTCCATCAATTGGTATCAGAGCTTTTGGTGCTTGCAGGAAGGGTTTCAAGGACCTAAGCTAAAGATCAGGATGTCTTACAAGAGGGAAATTCCAAAGCTCAACAGAGATAACTTTTTAGCATGGCAAGGTCTCATGCGACTTCATCTGGCTTCCATTGGTGATTTAGGATGCAAATACATTGATGAAGAATGCACAATTCCTAATGGCGCATTAACTGTTGAAGACATTGCAGATAAAAAGACTCACAACACCATGATGATAGACATTGCATCTGCTCTCAGCTATGAAGAATTTGATGATATTAAAGACTGCAATACTGCATATGAAATGTGGGTGGCACTGAAGAAAATATATGGTGGTGATGCAAATGTGAAAAGAGCCAAAGCAGAAAGCCTAAGAGGACAGTTTGACAAGATGAATATGAAGGAAGATGAAAACATTGCAAAATATGTTGAAAGAATCAAAGCAAGTGTAAGTGCAATTAGAGCTTCTGGAGGAACAATCTCAGATGAGACTGTTATAAGTAAGGTACTCAGAACACTACTCCCTATCTATGCAATAAGAGTATCAGCTATTCAAGAAAGAAGATGTGAAACAAACCACAATATAACTTTGGATGCTTTAGTTGGAAGATTGACAGCTTTTGAATTAGATAACTATGATAACTATGTTCCTAGTTCCAAAAATATTGAATCAGCATTTGAGGCCAAGGTTTCATTAAAGAAGAACAAGAAAATTAAAGAAGTTCAGTCAGAAAGTGAAGAAGAATCAGAAGAAAGTTCTGATAGTGATCTTGAAATTGTAGAAGCATTACTTGCAAAGAAGTACTCTAGAGGGAAAGGTAAATATAAAGGTAAAACTCCTTTAATCTATTTTTCATGTGAAGAAATTGGACATATTGTAGCTAGGTGCCCAAAAAAGCAAGTCAAAGAAGAAAAGAGAAGTCACAAGTACTATGGCAAAAAGAATTTCAAATCATACAAGGATAAAGGTAAGAAATCATGTTTTATGGCTAAAGATTCTGATGATAGTGAAGAAGAAATTGTCTTTATTGCTATAAAAGATGAATCTGATGATGATGAAGATAAGATGGCACTTATTTCTCATATAAGAAAAGATGATATATGGATAATAGATAGCGGATGTTCACACCACATGACTGGTGACAAGACAAAATTTGAATATCTAGAAGACTGTGATAGTGGTAATGTAAGATTTGGAAACAATGAACCTTGTTGTATAAAAGGAAAAGGAAGAATCTCTTTAACCAAAGAACTCATATGTGATAATGTTTATTGGGTTGAAGGACTAAAACATAATCTTTTAAGTGTAGCACATCTAATCAACACTGGTTTCAAGGTTGAATTCATGAATGGTCAAGCAAGACTACTAGATGGAAAAGGAAAACTCATTGGATCAGGCAAACAAACAAAAGGTAACTTATTTTATATTGATCTCAATGAATATTCATGCTTTATTGCTCAAATAGAAGAAAGTTGGCTATGGCACAAAAGGTTATGTCATGTGAATTTTGATAACATGATAAAAATAAGCAAATTCAAGAAGGTTAGAGGCATTCCTACTTTGAAGAAACCTGACACTGGTCTATGTAAGAATTGTCAGATTGGCAAAATGAGTAAAACTAGTTTCAAGAGTAAGAACTATCAGTCTAAAGAAATTTTGGAAATTGTGCATACTGATTTATGTGGACCTATTGGAATACAAAGCTATACTGGAGATAAATTCTTTATTCTTTTCGTTGATGATTATTCTAGAATGATGACTGTTATGTATTTAAGAGAAAAATCAGAAGCATTTGAAAAGTTCAAATGGTACTTAGCAAGAGTAGAAAAAGAAACAGGGAAAAGATTGAAATGCTTAAGATCAGACAGAGGTGGTGAATTCATCTCCCATGATTTTAAGAACTTCTGCATTGAAAGAGGAATCAAAAGACAGGTATCAGCTCCTAGAACTGTTGAGCAGAATGGAATAGCAGAAAGAAGAAACAGATCTATTATGGATTGTGCAAGGACTCTAATGATAGAAAAGAACATCGCTATAAAGTACTAGAAGGAAGCTATCAGCACTGTAGTTCATACCTTGAACCGAGTACAACTGAAGAAAGACACATTCAAAACTCCTTATGAATTATGGTATGGCTATAAACCTAATGTAAGTTACATGAAAATATTTGGTAGCAAGTGTTATATCTTAAAAGAATCCAGAAGAAATAAATTTGATGTGAAAAGTGATGAAGGAATATTCCTAGGATATTCTAGCAAAAGCAAGGCATACAAATGTCTGAACTTATCTACTCACAAAGTCATAGAAAGTATACATGTAAAATTTGATGAGTTTGCAAAAAAGACTGAGGAAGAAAGCAAAAGGGAACCTGAGAACTACAGAAGATTCGTTTACATTGAACCTGAAACATTGGCAGACACAACTATCAATAAGGAAGCTATATCTACCGAGCCGAGCACAGTTATCGAGTCACAAACCGAGTCACAGGAAGAAGTTCAAACCGAGTCACAGGAAGAAATTCAGACCGAGTCTCAGCCTGAAGTTACCAAGCAAATATCTACCGAGCCCGAGCAACCTGAAGAAGAGATCCTAGAAAACAACAGCATGAATCATTCAAAAGGAAAGGAACCTATACTAGCCAAATATGTCAAAAGACATCATACACGAGATCAAATCATTGGAAACAAATCAGATGGTACTATGACAAGAAGCAAGCTAAAAGGTACATGTCTGCTTACTGATTTTGAACCTAGAAATATCAAAGATGCATTGGAAAATGAAAGTTGGATTGAAGCAATGAATGAAGAATTAGAACAAATACAAAAGAACAAAACTTGGACTCTTGTACCCAGACCTAAAGATAAGAATGTAATTGGAACAAAATGGGTATTCAAGAATAAGCTGAATGAAGATGGTCAAGTATCTAGAAACAAAGCTAGACTGGTATGTAAAGGTTATTCTCAAGAAGAAGGTATAGATTATGGAGAAACTTTTGCTCCTGTTGCAAGATTAGAAGGTGTAAGAACTCTACTTGCTTATGCAGCACACAAAGGATTTAAGGTATATCAGATGGATATAAAATCTACATTTCTCAATGGAATTCTTGATGAAGAAGTCTACATTGAACAACCTAAAGGTTTTGTTGATCCAGATAAAAGGGACATGGTCTGCAGGTTACACAAAGCATTGTATGGTTTAAAACAAGCTCCTAGAGCATGGTATGAAAGACTCCATAACTATTTGATTCAGATTAATTTCAAAAGAGCTAATGATAACAACAATCTGTATATTAAAGAAGGACCGGATGACAAAATTGTATTGGCAGAAATATTTGTGGATGATACTATATTTACAGGGAATGAGGATCAGTGCAAAGAATTTTTAGAGAAAATGAACAAAGAATTTGAAATGTCTATGTTTGGTTTAATAAAATTCTTTGTTGGTCTTCAAATTCAGCAAAGAAAGAATGGTATATACATTACTCAATCCAAATACATTAAGGAGATACTTAAGAAGTTTGGTATGGAAGATTCAAAACCAGTTGGTACACCCATGTGTACTGGACTGAAACTTACCAAAAATGATGATTCAAAAGAAGTTGATCAGACCCTATACCGATCTATGATTGGAAAATTGCAGTATGTAGTACATACAAGACCTGATATTGCTTTAGCAGTCGGTATAGTAGCTAGATTCTCAGCAAAACCTAAGGAAAATCACATGATGGCAATCAAAAGAATCTTAAGATACTTAAGAGGAACTGAAGAATATGGTTTGTGGTATAAATTTGGAGGCAAGCTAGACTTGAAAGTGTTTACTGATGCTGATTGGGCAGGAAACATTGATGATAGAAAAAGTACAAGTGGTGGAGCATTTTTTCTTGGAAAAAGACTGGTATCCTGGACTAGTAAAAAGCAAAATTGCACATCTCAATCCACAGCTGAAGCAGAATATGTTGCTGCTGCAGTAAACTGTTCAAATATTGTTTGGTTTAAACAACTATTAGAAGGTATGAAGGTTGAAATCAAAGAACCAGTTGTTATATTTTGTGACAATACCAGTGCAATAAACATTTCTAAGAATCCAGTGATGCATTCTAAAACCAAGCACATTGCTATTAAATATCACTTTGTCAGAGAATTGGTGCAGGACAAGGAAATCAGATTAGAATATATTCATACAAAAGAACAGATTGCAGACATTTTCACCAAACCATTACCTAAGGATGCATTTATGTATCTAAGAGGTAAGTTAGGGGTCAATCCCCTATCCGAGGCTCACTAAATACAGTTTTAGTGATGCATCAACCAGAACATGATTGAAAATCAACTTGTTGATGCAGCATATTAAAGGAATCATTGTATATGAATCAGTACTTGAGGTACATTAATTTTCACCGGTAATATGTGAATTGTCTTTGGCATGTGTTGTCAAAGAGGGAGTGTTTGCTATGTCTTTACTATTACTTCAAGAAATTTTCAATAGTCAGAAGGAAGAATTTTTAGGATACAGGAAGTTTGCTGATAGAGGGAGATTTGAATCTGAACCGAGCTAACTCTTTCAAAATTCTTATGCTATGACATATTGTGTTGCCATCAATGCCAAAGAGGGAGATTGTTGGAAACAATTGTCTGAAGGAAATTGCTACTCAATTATGTATTATCTTTGATGTCACACAATGTCATAGTCCGTAGCAATCAGTTTCTACCGAGCTCAGTCGGTCTGCCAAATAGGAATATTAGTGCGTACCGAGTCCACTCGGTTATCAAAGAAAAGATAGTGTTTACCGAGTTCAGTCGGTTATCGAAGAAAAGACAGTGTTTACCGAGTTTAGTCGGTTATCAAAGAAAAGATAGTGTTTACCGAGTTCAGTCGGTTATCGAAGAAAAGATAGTGTTTACCGAGTTTAGTCGGTCATTGAAGAAAAGTTAGTGTTTACCGAGTTCAGTCGGTTATCAAAGGTAAAGGATTGTCAGTGTTTACCGAGTTCCCTCGGTCACCGAAAGATTATAGAAAGTTATGGTCACCGAGCACTGTCGGCCCTTGAAGGAATTTTGCAAATAGAGTTTTCTTAATTCAACCGACTGTTATACTAAATAATGTCAATTTGACAAATCCAAAATCATATAAATAAAAGGTCAAATGTGAAAAATATATATCATACAGCAGAAAATTTATAGAAGAAAAGAAGGAAAGGTATATGCGAATTTGTGAAGGATGTTCAGATATCCTTGAGGAGCAGCAGAGATTTATTCGATCAGAAAGGATCAGACTTATGCAGAACAGAGATCTGTAATCAGCAAGACAGTTGCATTATTATACAGGTCACTTTTTCATTGTTACCTTCTTATCATTGTAACAGTGAATTCTAAATCTCTTAACCGAGTTGGTTTAACAACCATATTGTAAATCCTCTAACAAGGTGACAATTCCATTGAATTGTTTTCAAGACCTCTTACCAGGCCACTCCTTGCAGGGTGTTTTTAAATCCTCTAACAAGGTCACACCTAACAGTGTGTTTTGTAACCTTTTACCGGGTTGGCTTCTAACCGGGCATCACTTCAGAAAAGTGAAAATCAGTATCTAGATACATTGGTGGTTTTTCCCATATTGGGTTTCCACGTTAAATCTTGTGTCTCTTGTGTTCTTAATTGCTTTCTCAATCATATACATGTGCTGATGAATATCTAAAGATAATATTGCTAATACTTTCTGCATCTTCAAAGTTACTGCAATCTATTTACCGAGTGCTAAAACAGATAACATTGTTAAGATATCCTAAGGGATCTGGAAAGAATTAATAGTGAAGTGTTTTTTATGGTTGACTGATTCCCCCCCCCTCTCAGTCACTTCATCCATATTCCATCATAAATGATACTAATGCCAATAATTAATGCTCAAATAGGAGTAACATTCTCCCCCTTTGGCATTAGTATAAAAAATTTATGTAAATGCACTGACTACAAAAAAAATGTACTAACTCCCCCTTTGTACATGCTCTTGGTGTGAATTACCTACAAACATATATATATATATATATATATATATTGTTGGCATTAAGCATGATTGTCATTAGTGACAACACTTATTCTGATTAGTACATACCAGAACTGAGCTTACCGAGCTGAGTAGAGCTTACCGAGTAAAACAGTGCATACCGAGCTTGCAAAGTTTCACAGTGTTTACCGAGTGCTACACAGTTAAATAGGAAATTTAGTTTCTACCGAGTAACACTTTATCTACCGAGTCACCAGTATTTATCGAGTTTGAAACTATGACTGAGTGGTTACTATGGACTGAGTTTCTACTTCTAACAAGTGCGTGATGATGTCGAGTAACGCAGTGGACGCGGAGTATTAGAAAGTCGCCAAGTTAGTCTGCAGTAACCGTGTAACTATATTTGGGCCGACTCAGTAATATTTGTGTTTACTTGTTTAAGAGCCGACTTTGTAATTATTTTGTAATTGTTTTGGATTGATATATAAACAATGTTTTGTATCATATCCAAGGAGTGAAGTAGCGAAGTATGAAAAAGAGAGAAAGGCAAAGATAAGAAAACTACAAAGGGCTACAACAGTATAAGAAGTAGAAAATATCTATCCATCATAGAAGGTGATTAGTACATTAGAGAATCTCAATCAGCAAATACAGTTGCAAGAAAGAGATCTACTATTTCATCCTAATAGGTGAATCAGTTTGAAATCCTTTAACCGGGTAGACTTAACAGTCTTTGTAAAAATCTCTTAACTAAGTGCATACTTCATTGTATGTTTGTAAAACCTCTAACAAGGTGGACCTAGTAGTCCTTATTGCTCCTAACAGGGCAGATCATCAAAAGTGATCATTGTAAGCCTTAATCGGGAAACTTTGTACTGCAGTACTGAAGTTTTGTGGGTATCATCCCCACCCCAGTTTTACTTTCTACTTGGAAGGTTTCTGGGTCACCAAATCTCTATGTTCTAAGTGTTATGAATGTTTTATTCTTTCTGTTCCTCATGCATGCAATCAGATTATCAATCTATTATTATTAAGATCTAAATTTGTTAAAAGTTTTGAAGTTACTGATTCACCCCTCCCCTCTCAGTAACCTAGATAGTCTTGAATATTTCCAACAATTGGTATCAGAGCTCAGTGGATCTCAGAATAAATTTTGACAGCTTGAGAAAAGATTCAGGACAATGGAGATATTCAGACTGAACAAAGTAATTGAGAATGAAAAGCTAGATCTGGAAATGGCCATAACTCAACTCAAAGAAGCAAGAGAGCATCTTTCCCTTTAGCTAAAAAGAAGGAAGGAACTTGCAAATCAGATCAATGACCACTAGTATGTTGAAGAAAAGATTGAAGACTTTTTCCCTTCAAGCAGTGCACATGAAGCAAAAAATGCAATCAAAGAACTTCTAAAAAAGAATGGATCTCTGCAAGAAGAAGTGAGAAAATTGAAAAGAGAATAGGAAATTCAGTCAATAAGTTTCTGTGAAGTTTTGGAACAAAGAAACAAGATGAAAGATGAAATAGATGGAAAGAACAATGATATCCAGATTAAAACTCTTCAGCTAGAAAATCTTATTGATCAAATCTTCAATGCAAATGAAGAAATCTTGACTCTAAGATCAGAAAATGAAAATATGAGAGAAGAGCTGAGATCTGAAAAGCAAATCAATTCAAGAGTGATGAGTGAGCTAGATACTGAAAGGAAAATCAATGAGAGAATATTGAAATCTCAAGAAGATATGAATCAGGTGTATGAATGAAACCTTGATAGGCAAAAAGGAAAAGCAGGACTTGGATACAAAGAGGAAGATGAATCCTCCAAACAAGGTACTCAAAAGAATCAGAAACCTACGTGTAATCACTATGGAAAAATTGGTCATACTTCAAACAAGTGTTGGAGCAATGGAAAAGAAAAATTCAATGGAAAATGCTATAATTGCAATCAGCTTGGTCATAAAGCAAATGAATGCAAGGAAAAACCAAGATTTAAAGGCATATGTCACAAATGTAGTAAACAAGGTCATAAGGCATCAGAATGCAGAACTAAAACACCCAATCCGGTGAAACAAATTATCAAAGCAATGTTTGGTTGGGATAAAAACACTTGGTGTAGATGTCATTACTGTGGAGAATATGGACACATTGGCATGAATTGTGTAAGGCACCACTTAAGAAAAAGGGATTCTACCATAAGATGTTATAATTGCACTAAGCTTGGTCACATAGCTAAAAACTGCATGAATTTAGGCAAAATGGAAGATGAAAAGAAAGCAAAAGCAAATAACATTAGGAAGTAGATGAGATAGAAGTGGATTCCTAAACCTACTGAGCAAACCAATCCTGAAGTCACTAATGAAGGGAGTGGCTCTATGAGCTCTAACTAGTCTCCAAGAAAGCACTGGAACTGTATCTTCATAGACATATTACAAAATAGTTCTTGAACTAAAAGGAAGACAAATCCAAATCAGTATGCAAGATACAGCAGGATCACAAGAAGGTCGGTATCAGTTACCACCGAGCAAGGTCGGGAGTAACCTAACTTCATTTGGTTATCGAGTAAGGTTGGAGAAGTATGAATTCATATGATCACCGAGTTGCGGAGTCTTCACCGAGAAATTAATTCATAGTGGATGACAACTTGTCTAATTCTATACCCTAATTCATACTGAGCATTAATGACAATGTTTTAACAAAAGGAGTGAAATCAAGTTCACTATTCACCGCGAACAAAAGTCTCCTAGTGCAGTCAAGCATTTTGAAGCATATTTCAGCAAGATATTCTCTTTCCTCAAAGAATTTACTATGTTCACCAAGCTACCATGGCATCATCCAATGCTAAAATGAAGAAAGATTAAAAAACGTTGGTTCATGGAGAATGGAAAGCACCAGACTTCAAACTCTTGCCCGCAGTTGCCAGAAAACTAGACGTGAGTGGAGCTCAATCTCTGATTCCTCCTAAGGTACTTCTTATTAATGATATTCACAGTCATTTTAAGTGTACAATTCAAGAGCTTGGAACCCTAGAGATAGATACTATTCATGAGGAACTATGTGTCAATGGTGTTCTCAAACCGGAGCATCAACATTTGGAAGATAAGGGTTTAGTTCACATCACACACTTGCCTCAGAGCTTTCAAATAAAATGGATCAGATATATCCTTAGTCAAGTACATGAAGGTAAAATATGGCTTGAGCAACCAGTAGAGATTATGAAGAAGATGATTCACCGAATCATTGGTCTTCCCATGCTCGACAAGGCAAAATCTATAAAAACCCTAGCCGAGTGGGATGGTAGAGGTATGAAGATAAGCAGACTTACTAATGTAGAATTGAAGTTTGGTATACATATCATAGCTCACAAGATATACAGTTCAAGTTGGTAGAATAGTGTTCCATGTGAAGTAGTTGACCTAGCGTATAAAATTGTAAAGAACAATCTGTCATTTGACCTAGCAGATCTTTTGTTGAGACAGTTCAACAAGAACATGGAGAGCATCAAAACCTCAAAGAAAAATCCATGTAAGTTTGGCTCACTGTTGGTTTGTTTATTTTTTATGCTCAAAAGTTTTTCCCATCAAAAGGCATGATAGTATGGAGAAAAGATGTGCCGGTTCTTTATCAGATGAATGAATAGATTTCAAAAATGGGTGAAAATTTTAAAAGCATAATGGATAACTATTTTGAATCATTTAAAGAGAAAATGAACAATAGATTCTAAATTCCACAAAAATTGGTGGAAGATTACAAAGATGATATTTGTTTTATGGTGGACTGTGATAATCTGTATATACAGGTAGCAAAACCAAGGATTGTACATGTGAAACCTCTTCCCTATGAGGTAAATATTGATGAAACCAAGAATATTATTGAAGCCCTAATTAATCAACCTATTAACCCAAAGGCACCATATTTTGGGACATATGAAGAAGCTAAGGAGAGAATAGAGCTTAGTATAAACCTTCCATAGGCGGTTAACAAAGGAAGAAAGAGGTTGGCCAAAATACAAGCTAGCACACCTCTAATGTCAACCGAGGAAAAAGGAGAGGACTTTGAAGAAGAAGAAGAGAAAAAGGATGAGGAGGAAGAAGAACAAGTACCAGAAAAGAAGAAAGGAAAAGTATTTATCACCAAGGCACCCAAGCAACCCTCTGCAGTATTTACAAGAAGGAGTGCAAGAGGCAAGGCGGGCAAAGATAGTGAAGAAATAGTATTCAAAAGGCCTCCTCCTTCATTAAAAGAAAAGATCAAGGACTTGAGAGAAGAATCTAGAATTGCAAACTTTAGATCTCTCAAATATGAAATCAGATCTCAGGAAGAGTAGCAGGAAATTGAAGATGTTGTTATCAAGAAAATAGGAAGATGGAAATACTCACCTGAAGAGATAGCTTCTCAAATCCTAGGAACTCTGCTGAACAAATTTAAGTTAAGATGGTCCAATGCAAGACAAACTGTCAAGGACATCTATGCTCAAACCTTGAGGCAATTAATGCCAAGTTTGAAAAATGCTGAAATTAATAAGGCATTGATAGATAATGAAATTAAGATGACACTCAAATTCAATAGTTGTTTGATTTTGATCAAAGATATTGAGTCAGTTGTGAAGAGTTCCACTACCACATGGAAAAATATCTGTAATCTCCACAAACTGAGTGTCGAAATAGTGATAATCAAGGATATTGATGATGACAGTGATGAACATGAAGAAGATACCGAGGTAGATAAGCAAAGTGATAAGGAAGATAATATTGTTCGAATAGCTACAGAAGTCATTGCCTCACTTCCTCACTCTCCAAAAAAAGTTTTTACACCTAGCATGGAGATAACTTCAAGTATGATTATGACAACTTCCATAGATACATCAAATGTCAAATCATCACTACCACAATTCAATGAATCATCGACAAAAATGACTACCACCTCTTTTACTGAGTTGCAGTCTCCTATATCTACTTCAGTACCTACTTCCATATCAAGTTTTCCAGTAGTAAGTACCTCAGTTTTGCATACTTCAGTAAGTATTTTAGTTTTTTATTCTACAATTGTGAATACTTCAGTTTTGAGCCCTTCAAGTATCCCAGTCGATAGTCTATCATTTTTCACAACTAGTCCTACAATGTCTACAATAACTTCTACAAAGGCATTAAGTGCAATAATAGTTGATCCTAAGGCTCAACTGAGTACATGATTTCTGAGTAAGAATGTAGAAGAGGATATAGACTTAGATGAGGAGATAGAGATTCCAAAATTAGACTTTGCAAATCTTTCAGCAGACCAAAGGCAAAACATTGGTGAACTCCTTCAAAAGAAAGCAAAGCAGAAGAAACTAAAAGAAGAAAGGGACAAGGAATATAAAATTATTGAAGATGCAAAGGATATTTTGTCAGAAGCATTAGGTATTAAAGTTGATTCCTCTCAACACATTTTGTTATAGTTAGCTGAGGTAGTAAAAAAGCTCCATGAGGATTCCTCTGCATCAGAGAAGATTATTGAGAAAGCCAAGAAGAAATTTGACAATAAAGTGCTTGAGCATGTTGCTCAGCATATAGCTATTAATCAGGTAGAATTATTTTCAGTTTTGACAGATATTGAATCCTCCTATTCCAATGTTACCTCACTTGTTTCTGAGCTATGTAATGTTGCCAAGTTCACTAAGGAAGTCAAGGAAAAATTGAATAAGATTGATGAGGATCTGAAGGGTAGTGTACAGAGGTTGCAACTTGAACCTAGTTCAAGCTCTACACATCATATGAAAATCACATTCCTATCAAATAGGTAGTCAGAATTATTAAAAGAAGATACAAAGATCCGGTCAACACTGCTAGATATTCAAAATATGATCCTTCCCATCATGGACATAATGCAAAAGCACATTGTTCACTCAAAAGAATTACTCCATGACAATCAATTTTCCATTGCAGATCACATGATTGAACTCTCTGTAGAAGTCCAAATTGCACTCCAAACATGCAAGATTCTGCAAGAGAATTGGGACAGAACTCTAGCACTAATCATGAAGGTACATTCTAATTTTCTTTCACATTTTGGATTCTCCCTGTAAAATACTTGTATATACACCTTTGGCATTATTGTCAAAAAGGGGGAGAAAATGTATAGGAGAGAGTGTATAAAATGAAAGGGGGAGAAAGTACTCTATATAAGGGAGTCATGAAATGTATAAACAATAGTTTGACAAAGATAAATTTTGAAAAATCAAAAAAAGATTCAGCGTGATTCTTGTATATAAGTTTTGGCTATAAGTGTTTTTGTCACTAATGCCAAAGGGGGAGATTGTTGGCATTAAGTATGAGTGTCATTAGTGACAACACTTATTTTGATCAGTACATACCAGAACTGAGCTTACCGAGCCGAACAAAGCTTACCATGTAAAATAGTGCATACTAAGCTCACAAAGTTTCACAGTGTTTACTGAGTGCTGCACGGTTAAATAGGAAATTTAGTTTCTACCGAGTAACACTTTATCCACCGAGTCTCCAGTATTTACTGAGTTTGAAACTATGACTGAGTGGTTAGTATGGACCAAGTTTCCACTTCTACCAAGTGCATGACGATGCCGAGTAATGCAGTGGACGCCGAGTATCAGAAAGTCACCAAGTTAGTTTGCAGTAACCATGTAACTATATTTGGTCCGACTTAGTAATATTTGTGTTTACTTGTTTAAGAGTTGACTTTGTAATTATTTTGTAATTGTTTTGGATTGATATATAAACAATGTTTTGTATCATATACAAGGAGTGAAGTAGCGAAGTATGAGAAAGAGAGAAAGGTAGAGATAAGAAAACTACAAAGGGCTACAACAGTATAAGAAGCAGAAAAGATCTATCCATCACAGAAGGTGATCAGTACATCAAAGAATCTCAATTAGCAAGTACAGTTGCAAGCAAGAGATCTACTATTTCATCCTAACAGGTGAATCAATTTGAAATCCTTTAACCGGGTAGACTTAACAGTCTTTGTAAAAATCTCTTAACCGAGTGCATACTTCATTGTATGTTTGTAAAACCTCTAACAAGGTGGACCTAGCAGTCCTTATTGCTCCTAATAGGGTACATCATTAGAAGTGATCATTGTAAGCCTTAACTGGAAAACTTTATACTGCAGTATTGAAGTTTTGTGGGTATCATACCCACCCCAGTTTTGCTTTCTACTTGGAAGGTTTCTGGGTCACCAAATCTCTATGTTCTAAGTATTATGAATGTTTTATTCTTTCTGTTCCTCATGTATGCAGTCAGATTATCAATCTAATATTATTAAGATCTAAATCTGTTAAAAGTTTTGAAGTTACTGATTCACCCCTCCCCTCTCAGTAACCTAGATAGTCTTGAATATTTCCAATAATATATATATATATATATATATATATATATATATATATATATATATATATATATATATATATATATATATATATATATATATATATATATATATATATATATATATATATATATATATATATATATATATATATATATATATATATATATATATAATTTATCCCTTTTTTAAATTAATTCCATAATGTACTTACAACTTGTCAAAAATATTCTGATGGGTTTTCTTTAGTGAATCCAAGAGGTTATCCCAGTCCTCTTTCAGGTTTTCAAGAGCAATGTGCTCTAAACTAACTTGTGCATGCATGTCAAAAATGTTTTCTAACACTAATATTTCTAGTGTGGGAACTAAATCCTTTGCCTTATTTACATGTCTCTCCATTATCTTAAGATGGGGAGGTAACTTAGCCTAAAGCTTAGTTATTTGGTCTCTGATTGTATTCTCTTACTTCCTCAAATCAATTCTTAACTGCTAAAGTTCTTGAACTTTTGAAAAATGCTTATGAAATACATTAGGCTCGGTTAAAGAATTATTTTCACTAACATATATTTCTTCATCAATTTTCTTGATCTTTTCACTAAAATCAGTAGTGAAGTGGTCTACAATGCATAATTTATATAAAATTTGTATTACCTATTGAATAATAGTTTCACGCTTAGTAACAACCTCTGATAGCTTGACCTTATTGATTGCCACTTCCTAGCTTATTTTCTCTCCTAACTTTATTTGTATTTTTTCTTCTTTCTATTCTTCCATTCTCTTCTCTATATCTACCTTAGGGGCATTTATGTGTCTGGTTAGAGTATAAAGTTAATCAATAATGAGAGTTTCCTCATCAACATTGATGTCAAGGACTTCTTGCATCAATATATCTATAACTTCTTCTAAAACTTGTTTTTTTTTACTTTCTTTTCTCATCTTCTAATGTGTAGCCTTCCTTGTGCATAATTCACCATACCTTCTCAAGGCTTTGGGGTCTAAAGTCCTAGGGTCACATTCAGGAATTTCAATAATTTCATCTAATGTCACAAGACCCTTACCATATTTCTTATTTTTCTTTTTCTTTGGTGTGGGGGATTTTTTTTAAGGCACTAGAGCTTTGGTCTTTGGATTTGGATTTTCTAACTCAGTAGACACACTCTCTTCCTTTTCTTTCCTGGTGACTAGTGTCTTGGTGTAGAGCCTTGAGGTTCCTTTTTTTTTGTATAACAATCTCAATTTATTGAACCAATATAGGTAAGTCACCAAGTATATCAACAATGTCTGCCTCTCTAGGTGCATTATCCTCCATGTTATCTGCAATAATGTTTATATCTTCATCATTATTTACATCATCAAGATCTCCATGTGTGATGTCCTCAATCAAAACATCATTTTTCCTGGTGGTTACTAGTTGTTTGGGAGCATCCTATTTGTATTCTTCACTATATTCAGCTGGGTAAAAATCCATAGCATAAGTATCATCTATTATCTCGGTATCAGATCTATGTATTGGATCCTTGGTAGCTATGTCTGCATCATTCAAGTGAACTCCTTTTCCTTTCTTTTTGTCCTTCTTCTCAGGAATGATAGCCACTACAAGTTGATCAGCTTCTTCCCTAGCTTTCTATTTTCATCAACTACCTCAACATTTCCTATCAAGATATCAAGGGCTCTACTTGACGTAGGGGCAGGGTAGATACAAGCAGAATCAAGCAGAATTGAGTCCACTTGAATCCACAACAAGCCCTTGCTGAGAGTTACACAATGGAAGAAATATAAATATCACATGAACACAATGGAAACATAATAGATATGAGACAATCAACTAGCAGCAACAACAGAGAATTATATTATTTCTTTCAACATGTCCGGCTATGAGGCCTTCCAGGTTTCAGCCTTATACAATGAGAATTATGAATTTAGAATTATAGCTTGCATCCTATCTTTTTCTCCAATGATGTATCTTGATAATACTTCCTATATCTCTCCCATCATCCTCTACTACATCAATCTAGACCCCTTATATAGCCAGCTAAGCCATAGGTCGGCCAATCAGGCATTTAATTACAATATAGGTTCAGTCTCAAGATTTAAACCAAAACTAATGCTAGAATGAATATAAATTGATGCAAATTTTTATTTAGGTCCTAACTTGACCCAAGAACATTCCTTTAAGTGCACAAGGTCCCATATGAGCACACAGAACATTGCAAGAAGAAACACCACATGTTTCACCCAAAAACTGGCAGGAAATAGGTCCTGAGGCAAAATAGGCATAACTTTTTACTCATAATGAATTGGAGTTTGTGATCTTGGAAAATGATATTAATTTAGGTCTAATTTAAGTCCTTAATTTATAAAAATAAAATTCCTTATATATCAAGGTCACCAACATGAACAATCAGCACCAAAACTGCAGGAACCGCTCGGACGTGAAACTGGCAGAAAATAGGTCCTGTGCCAAAAAGGCAATAAATTTTGACTCATAATTAATTGGAAGCTGCACTCTTGGAAATGGTATTAATTTAGGTCCTCTTCAATTTATTAAGTGATAAAAATAAAATTCCTTATGGATCAAGAGAACCAACATGAACAATCAACACCAAAACTGCAGGAAAACACTGTTCCAACGGCAAGGAAAATAGTTGTAACTTTGAAATAGTCCATCCAAACTTTATGTGCTCATAGGAGAAGGTTCCAAAATAGGTCCCCAACATGATGTAAGCTTCACACACCATGAAACTATCAAATGCAAATATTATAAAGAAAACTACAACAAACAGGTACAGAAATCAGAAAATGTTTTTGGTTGATGCAAGATTGCCAAAGACCCAAGATGCTCCTGCATCAGACACCTAGGGTAAATAAAGAACTAATTTCAACATCATGAACTACTCATACTCTGACCTAAATCATAAAGATCCAACTCAGCTTGTGTAATCCATGAACTGTCCTCAACTGGCTTGTCTTTCCACTGAACTAAATATTCCATGTAGTCTTTTCCTCTTGTACTCTTGCCAACTCTGCTATTCAAGATCTTTTCAATGCTATCACTATTCTTCTTAGGATAGTCTGGATCATCTTCTATCTCTTCATTTGATTCAAAGTACTCAAATATATCAGAAATTTTAAATATAGGTGATATATCCATGTCCTCTGGCAATTTTACTTCAAAAGCATTTCCACTGTCAAACTTCTTCAAAATCTTACAAGGTCCAAACTTCTTCATTTTCAGCTTGTTGTAGGTACCAATTAAAAATCTATTCTTCTTCAAATGAATCATAACCTCATCTCCAACTTCAAAAGATTTATGTCTCCTTCTCTTGTCTGCTCTTTGTTTATATTTCAGATTACTGTCCTCCAAATTCTTTTTAACTTCATCATGTAAAGTTCTCATGTATTCTACAAAATGATCAGCTTCAGCATTTCTTCTAGTCTTAGTAGGTAAATCTCTCAGCTCTATAGTTCCCTTAGGATGAAATCCATTAACAATTTCAAATGGTGTCTTCTTAGTGCTTTTATTCATTGAATTATTATATGAAAACTCTTCTTGTGCCAAAATCAAATCCCAATTAGCAGGTTTCTCTCCAACTAAACATCTCAACAAGTTTCCCAAACTTTTGTTCACAACTTCAGTCTGTCCATCTGTTTGAGGGTGAAATGTAGAACTAAACTTCAAATCAGTATTCATCTTCTTCCAAAGTGTCCTCCAAAAATAACTAGGAAACTTAGTATCTCTGTCTGAAACAATAGATTTAGGCAAACCATGCAATCTTACCACTTCCTTGAAGAATAATTCAGCTACATGCAATGCATCAGATGTCTTCTTACAAGGTATGAAATGAGCCATCTTAGAAAATCTATCAACCACTACCAAAACAGAATCATTACCTCTTTGAGTTCTAGGGAATCCAAGAACAAAGTCCATACTCACATCTTCCCAAGGTTTATCAGGTACAGGCAAAGGTGTATACAATCCCAAATTCTGACTAGTTCCTTTTGGTACTTGACAAATTCTACAACCTCTAACCATTCTCTATACATCTCTATAAATCTGTGGCCAAAAGTATCTTTTTGAAATCAAATTCACTATCTTATCAATCCCAAAATGTCTAGCAAGTCCACCACTATGTTTCTCCTTCATTATGTTCTCTCTCATAGATCCTCTAGGTATGCACAACTGAACTCCTTTAAACAACATGTCTTCTTGAATGAAATAATCAAACCACTTATCACTCACTGTGTGTTCTTTACAAGCTTTCCAAGGCTCTAAAAAATTAATGTCAACCTCATACAAATACTTCAAATCATCAAAACCAAGTACTTCAACTCTCATTTCTGTCAGCAAATTTCTTCTTCTGCTCAAGGTATTAGCAACCTTATTTGACTGTCCACTCTTATGCTTCAATGAAAAGGAAAAATTCCGTTCTTTCATTTCTCTTGTAAATGTTTTATCATCAAACAAACATACTCTAACTGTAGTACAGTGACTTTCATCAAACTTCTCTATCAAAGGAAACAACACTTGTTTCTTTCCATCCATCCAAATAGTATATTGATTCAATCTACCATCATGCAAAGCTTTCCTATCATACTGCCAAGGTCTACCCAAAAGAATATGACAACAATCCATAGGCATAATATCACACAAGACTTCATCATGATAATTCCCAATTTTGAATTTAACAAGGCATTGTTCACTTACAAGTAGTTTATGCTCTTTTTGGATCCAAGCAATATGGTAAGGCTTCGAATGTTTCAATCTTTGCAACTACAATTTTCTAACCAGCTCTTCAGATGCCAAATTATCAGAACTTCCACTGTCAATGATTACCTTGCAACATTTATCAGCGACCTTACATTTGGTTCTGAACAAACTTTTCCTCAAAATAGGTTCCTCATCAGCTTCTTCATTACAAAAGATCCTTCTTAGCATCAAGTTCTCACCATGTTTAGGTCCATTAGACATTTCCTCAACTTCTTCACAAGCCAAATTATTTCTACCATTACCTCTAGTCTTCTTTCTAGAGTTAGTACATTCAAAAGCTCTATGTCCTTCTTCACCACATTTGTAACAAGTACCATTAAACCAAGATCTCTCTTCTCTTTTACCATTATTGTTATTCCTAGAGTAACCAGTATAGCTACCTCTAGAGTAATTACCTCTTTTAGTAGGCTCATCTTTCCATCCTTTATCTTGCACTGAATTTTCAAATCTGCTACTTTCTCCATTAGATCTACCTCTACTTCTTTGAAATCTGCCACCTCTTCCTCTTTGTCTTTGATCATGTCTTTTTGTCAATCTTTCTTTAGCCTTCAAAGCAAATTGATATGCTTCTTCCACACTATCAATCTTCACATAAATAATCTCATCTTGAATAGATTTCCTTAGGCCATTTAGATATCTAGCCACCTTCTCAACTTCATCATCCACATGTCTAGATCTGATATCCAATTTGTAAAATTCCTCAGTATATTCTTTCACACTCGTGTCCTTTTGTCTCAAATTTTGCATCTTTCTCATCAGACTAACTTGGTAGTCAGCTAGAAGAAACTTCTTCTTCATCTTTCCAAGCATCTTCATCCATGTTTTGATCTTTTCTTTTCCTCTATTCTGTCTCTTAGTTTGAAAATGATCCCACCAAAGAGATGCATGCCCTTTCAACTTTGTGACTGCTATCTTAACCTTCTTATTATCAGGAGCACATTCATACTCAAAGTATTTATCCATCTTAGAGATCCAATCCAAAAGTGTATTGGTCTCAAGTCTTCCATCATAGCAAGTAGCTTCAACTGTAGGTCTGGAGTTAGACTTAGACAAAACTCTCAAAAGTCTTTCCTCATCTTGTTCAACTTTAGGTTCAGCATTAGGTGCTACTTCTTCTTCTTCATCACTAACATCTTCAAGATGTGCTCCTCTTCTCTGGGTTGTCTCTACAGCTTCAAGCCTAGTTGCAATTTGCCTCAACATATCCATGATAGCATTATCATTTCCTCTACCATGAACCATCTTGACAATCAGGTTCCAGCAAGATCATAACCTTCTGCAAGTTATAGGTCAGATCTCATATCTACCACCCTACAACCAAATCCAATAAGGTTCTCCATGATCCAATCCACAAGAAATAACTCGCTCTGATACCACTTGATGCAGGGGCAGGGTAGATACAAGTAGAATCAGCAAAATTGAGTCCACTTGAATCCACAACAAGCCCTTTCTGAGAGTTACACAATAGAAGAAATATAAATATCACATGAACACAATGGAAACATAATGGATATGAGACAATCAACTAGCAGCAACAACAGAGAATTATATTATTTCTTTCAACATGCCCGACAGTGAGGCCTTCCAGGTTTCGGCCTTATACAATGAGAATTATGAATTCAGAATTATAGCTTGCATCCTATCTTTTTCTCCAATGATGTATCTTGATAATCCTTCCTATATCTCACCCATCATGCTCTACTACATCAATCTAGACCCCTTATATAGCCAACTAAGCCATAGGTCAGCCAGTCAGGCATTTAATTACAATATAGGTCCAGTCTCAAGATTTAAACCAAAACTAATGATAGAATGAATATAAATTGATGCAACTTTTGATTTAGGTCCTAAATTGACCCAAAAACATTCCTTTAAGTTCACAAGGTCCCATATGATCACACGAAACATCACAAGAAGAAACACCACATGTTTCACCCAAAAACTGGCAGAAAATAGGTCCTGAGGCAAAATAGGCATAACTTTTTACTCATAATCAATTGGAGTTTGCGCTCTTGGGAAATGATAGTAATTTAGGTCCACTTTAAGTCCTTAAGTGATCAAAATAAAATTCATTATAGATCAAAGTCTCCAACATGAACAATCAGCACCAAAACTGCAGGAACCGCTCGGACATGAAACTAGCAGAAAATAGGTCCTGTGCCAAAAAGGCCATAACTTTTGACTCATAATGAATTGGAAGCTTCACTCTTGGAAAATGGTATTAATTTAGGTCCTCTTAAATTAAGTAAGTTTGAAAAATAAAATTCCCTATGGATCAAGAGAACCAACATGAACAATCAGCACCAAAACTGCAGGAAAACACTGTTCCGACGGCAAGGAAAATAGCTGTAACTTTGAAACAGTCCATCCAAAATTTATGTGCTCATAGGAGAAGGTTCCCAAATAGGTCCCTAACATGATGTAAGCTTCACACACCATGAAAATATAAAATGAAAATATTATAAAGAAAACTACAGAAAATAGGTACAGAAATCAGAAAATGTTTTTGGTTGATGCAAGATTGCCAAAGACCCAAGATGCTCCTGCATCACTACTCTTCATCAAAAGGAATTTGGAGTATTCCTTCACCAGTTCATCTATCTCAATAATAGATAGAGTAGGCATGACCGAAATCAATGAGTTTTTCCTCATTTTCTTCTCTGTGTGCAGGGCATATGTCCACCCGGTTGACACTTTCTCATATTCCTTAGAAACATACCTAGAAAATTCAATAAGTACTTTCTTAAATTTTATCATCATTTGAATGAGAGCTTCTTCTATTTTATCCTAATCCTTGGTAGTCATATATACATACCGACCCATCTTAGGGTGAGAAAGTCTACCCATTGCCTTTATATTTTCAACTAACCCATCTACCAAATGACTTTTATTTACAAAAACTTTGAATTTAAGTTGATCATATTCTTCATCATCTTCATTAATATCATCTATTTCTCTAATCAATATTATCCTCTTCTTAGGTTTCTCAGAGGTGACTTGGGAATCTCTCTTTTTCTTCTGATATCTTTTATTGGGAGTTGGCCTTGTTATTTTTGTAATTCCTTTCTTCAAGGACAGAGAAGCAACTATTGAGAATCTTGTCCTTACTCTTATAGGTGTTTCTTCTTGTTTCCTCTTCCCCATGGTCTTTACCAATGTAGCTTGAGTATCCTTATCTTACTCAGTCTCCTCCTCATGTTCACTATTGCCAATTAACAATTGTTCCTCAGTTGCTTCTTCAACCATATTAGCTAATGATACTTCTTCTAGTACATCAACTCCAAATTGTTTCACCACTATGTCCATCATCTTCTTGGATTTTCTTACTAAATTTCACTCCAACTAGATCCACCTTTATTCTTAATTTAGCCTCTTCATAGGTTTTGAACCTAGTAGCTTTTGGATCTTTGGGATCAGCCACCAATGCCTTTATTGAAATAGAAGCTTAGTCAATATCCATTTCATAGCCCATTGGGGGTAACCAAGAAGTCCTCAGTTCAATTGCCTTAATTAAAGTGGTGTCAGTATCCACTAGGAAACATATATCTTCTTTGTGTTTTTCTACTAGCTGACCTGGTATCCTGCTCCTTTGATGCATTCTATCCTTGAATTGTTCAAAGTAATCATCCATAAAATTAACAAAATTCTAACCTAGATTTTATATAAACTCACTGATTTTCATAATAACCGGTCGGTTGCATCCCAGTCAACATTACCTACTGATGGAAATAAGTTTTGCAGGTTGAAAAATATATAGACTAGTAGAGAACTAAACTTACAAGTGTTTTTATATGTTTTTCTAATGGTTCTCATGTTATCCTTCAGTTATTTTAGTGGAA
This sequence comes from Chamaecyparis obtusa, assembly GCA_027943335.1. NCBI lineage: Eukaryota > Viridiplantae > Streptophyta > Pinopsida > Cupressales > Cupressaceae > Chamaecyparis > Chamaecyparis obtusa. The sequence continues at coordinate 2,727,192 of BSBK01001201.1, forward strand.
GCTCGACGAGGTCAAATTGAAAACCCTTCTTAACAATCTTATAGGCAATGTCTATGGCTCCACAAGGTACATTGTTCAGCCTTCTTGATTGAAATATCTTGTAACCAATAACATAGACTCCAAACCTTGTCTCTAGATCAATGATTGTATTAACTCTGATACCTCTTCCATCCCATTCTCCTCCTGTAAGATTCTCAGTCTCAATCCTCAATGAACTCCTTATGGATTTGAATTTATCGATAATAGGGTAATCAGTGACCACATGTATGATGTCCTTGGTTATTTTGACCGGTTCATCTAGCTATAATTTACCATCATGAACTCAACTCAGAATAACCCTAATCTACTCTATCTTAAATTCCCCCATGAAATATAGGGCATTCATCAATCCTTCACCTGTAGGTGTTTGTGATCATCCTTGATCTTTCCATTCACACTCAGCTCCTGGTAAGTGGATTGAAGTTTGAAATCTTTGATTTCACCGATTTTATAGTGGATGTATGTGCGAATATCTTGTACCAAGAAAACCCTAGGTGGTATACTGGAAAATATGCTAGCTTGATCAATCTATGATGTAATTTCAAGGTAACTTGTATTTTGGTTCATCATAGGTCACATACTTAATCAATGTGACCTTCTTGTCACTCTTAGACTTTGATTTCATGACCTTGGATGAAGATTCCATAGTTCCTCAAATTTAGGGCTTCACAAATATTTTTGTAAAATAACTCAACAGTTAAGGAAGTTACCTTAGGTCATGATAAACTCGCTCAGGATCTCTTTAATTTTTTTCTAAAAGCTCTGGAAATTCTTCACTTAAATTTTCTCAAGTCACTCTAGTTCTTCTTGTGATCGTTGTGTGATGAAATGACTAAGTTCATTGCACATTTATACCAAAAATCCCTTTTCCTACTCAAACTTTCACATTAAATACTTTACCTACCACATCTTGGTAAACATAGTTGTGCTTAGTTTACTCTTTAAAGACTTTAGCTTAGTTAACACTTAGATATAACTCCATTGATACCACAACTTGATTAACCTTGGAAATATTCACCAACTTGCAAACATTTACTTGGTCTTTCTTTTACCGACTATACACAATTTAACTTCTAAACATGTAATCCCATAGTGCATCTCATTTCATGCTGATTTGGTGTGCATTTACTAGATATAAGGAACTGTTATAAAATATAACTGATTGAAATTTAGTTCCATACGTACCTTCATTGATTAGGTGAGGTGGTGACATCACCTAATCCAATGGATGAGGTTTCACTAATTTTAGTGCTTGATCTAGAATTTTAATTTGATGCTTTTATCCACATTTGATTTCTTATCCACATGATTTCTTCAATTTTATTTCTATTTCTATTTGTATGTATCTTTGGTGCTCAATCTTGGCAATCTTTTCTCAAGTGACTAACCTTGTGACATTGTAAACATGCCATTTCAGGACTTGTCCAATTGCGAGATCTTCCTCTCTAGTTCTTTCTGATGCAATTTATCTCTACAAGTCCATACTTGCCACATGTGTAATTAACCCAAGTGTTGTAATCCCAAGTATATGCATTAACTTTCCTTCTCAATTGATATTATTTGTTTTGTTCTTTCAGTGTCTAGACTTGCTTCATTTTTGTCATTCATTCTTGTGACATGTGTCCATGCATGTTTCAAGTGCAACAATGTTTCTCCATATAAGGATTTCTTAGGTGTCCTATTCAAATTTGATCTGCACTCATGTGCCTAATGTCCATACTTATTATAGTTATAGCAATAACCATTAAATTTAGGAATGGATTTAGGAACACCTTTTTCTTTGCTTCTGCAAATATTTGATGTGTGGCCCAGTTTTCCACAATGATAACATGATAGCTTCTTTGGCCTTGGATTAGCATAGGTAGTCTTCTATTCAATTTGTCTTGATGACTCTTTCTACTTGATATAGCCTAAACCAGTTGTGTTATCCAGTCTTTTTTTACTATTTTGAAATTCATCCATTCTTTTAGTATTGTCTTCAGCTTTCTTGATCATCTCATTATGTTGTTTTTGTATGTTTACCTCATTCTCCAATCTTTCATTTTCTTCTCTTAATTCACCTATGTCTTCCAATTTCCTTGTAAGCTCACTATTTACTTGGTTGACTTGTTGACTTATGAGAACCATCTAATTAGAGATTTCAAAGTGATACTCAGTAAGTCTCAATATCTCAGATTCCTTCTCTTGCAACTTATCAGTCATTTTCCTCCTATCTTCAATAGCCAAATTTCTTTCTTATTTTTCTTTCCTTGCATTATTCATGATATCAATCATTTTTACCATTTGTGTCTCTTAACTGATCTACAATTCTTTCACTTGTTCCGTAAGATGTCTTTTTAGATAGATCTGACATGGTTCCTTTAGATGCATCAGACATGCTACCAAATCCAGATCCAAATACCTCAATTGGATCATCTATCTCTTCTTCATGATAATCAGTCTCATTATACCAAAGTGCCATGTCCTTCCTCTTGATTAGTAACTTATTCAATTCTTCTTTGGCTTTCTTGAATTGTTCAATAAATATTTTCATTTGTAATCTTTTATTCTCAGTAGTCTTATCAATCTTATACCTTTCCATCCTTAGATATTTTCTCTTTAGTGATTAAACTTCCTTAACAAGAGATATAGCTCTGATACCAATTGTTGGGATTATGGAATGATAAGTACTAGGAGGGGAGGGGTGAATCCATACCTTTAAAAAATTTCAAGACTAAAACTTTGTAGGCATAGATAACATTAACTAATTGAATCCATTGTATGAAACATACATTCAAATATAACTGAATATGTAATTCCTAATCAATAAACCATTCATGAAACTTCATACACATAACAAAAATATTTTTATATCGTAGAAACCCTTGTAAGAAGGTAAAAAATGTGGTTGGGATGACACCCACAAAGCTTCACTACTGTAGTAACAAAGTATGTTGGTTAAGACTACAAGATTGTGATCACTTCTGTTGATCTTACCGTATTAGGAGTAACAATAAGATCAGCTAGATCTACCTAGTTAGAGGATTTAAACAACACAATACATGTGTGCACTTGGTTAAGAGATTTAACTAAGAATAGTTAAGTGCACTTTATGAGGAGATTTTGAATCTTCTACAATGGTTAAAAAGTAACAGTAAGATGTATCTATAATTAGAATCTCAAACTTGTCGGATTCAAATCTATAAAATACCATAAAGATATCACCTTGTAGTCATGTATGTGTCCTTCTGTTCTACTTGGTAGCCTTGTGTCTATTCTGAAAACTAAATTCTTCTCTCAAATCCTTCTATCAAAACCCTGTCTGATCTTCTGATGTCCTGAGTGTAGATACCCCTTCATGATATAGTATCATAATGACATCTTTACAAATTTTATATCAAACTAGCTTAACCTAATTAGGGTTATACAATATCTTAGAAAACTTAAGATTAATGGTGAAACTAAATAACCTAGATCTTACAGTGCATATGAATAATCAACAATTTAATGATTACATCCATATCTAATTCTATCTCGATCTTGGTAAACTATTTTATGATCAGTGTGAACCATTTGCATTGAAGTTTGTGCCATTTCAAAGTACTATGTCATTTCCTATTCTACTCAGTTTTTACTGCATTCATCACTCACTAATTAACTAGTGCCCAATTCATATGAATGCTTGGCGACCACTGTGCTCTGTACTTAGTAATCATCTAGCTCAGTAAGAGTGCTTGGTAAGAGTGCTGGGTCAAAGCTATGTTCGGATAATTTAGAGATCTTCCTTGTGTCCTGCTTGGTGTATAGGATTTATGTATTTTGACTGACTATCCTATTTGTCTCCTTTACTGACTGAATGACTGAATGATTGAATGATACTAATGAAAATCATTAATGCCCAAATAGGAGTAACATAGTTCTATTCTTCCTTTCCACCACACAATTTTGTTGTGGTGTATAAGGAATGGTAAATTGATGTTTTATACCAAAGGATCTTCTTAGGATTGTATTAATTTTTTTTGGCCCTAAAATTTTGAAAATCTTGAAAATCCTTTTGTTTCTATAGGCCCTAGGTTTTCCCTTTCTTAAGCCCTAAATCCATTTTCATTCGTTCTAATCCTTTGTTACTTTTTAGGTCACTAAAGTTGTGATTTCCTCATGTGATTAAATGAATTATCTTTCAAAAGGTTTTAAGTGTTAGAAAATTACATGTCCCTCTCGCATTTTTGGTACTTTTTATTAAAATGACTCTTTCTTTTATCTTGACCGTTCAATCTTGATTAAATCAAATGACTGAGCATTGATTGTGAATTTTACCCCATGTTTTGTTCCTTCCTATGGTGACAGTCACATATTTTTAAATCTAATGGAAGTCACTATCTCTTAGGCTTCAAGCTATAGGTAATTTATCTTTGCAACATCACGACTGCTTACAACTTGTCAATGGTCATCAGTGGGACTACATAGGCTTAATGCATTTGATAAGCCACTTTGTTAAGGTTTTTTTTGGCGGTTGGTATCTGGCAAGCCCAATTAATAAGTTGTATAAAGATTGGTTAAAGTCTAAAGAAGATCTATGGTCAGCGTAATGTCTCAAACAAAAAGAAATCAATTTTTACCCATCATGACATTGTGAAAACTATTATGATCAAAAGGATCTAGTGAAAAGGCAGTTGCGGTGGGGCTGGTGACATCCTTTATACCCACTATCAGATATGTTTTGATCTAATGATTGTCGCATAGTCTTGATCAGAACTTTCTTGAACTTTATTCTTCATCACATTGCAATTGATCGATGTGTGTCCTATTTTCAAGGTGGGTTCACAATTTGATAAAGTGATAAAGACCTACATCTCTAAAAGAAGATCTATGGTGGGCACATAGTCTTACAAGAAAGGTGATCAAAGGGTAATGTTTGCGACATATCAACTTGCTGACACGCATTATTTAAAGTGAACTATTTACATTGGTCAATGGGTTCACCTAGGGTAAATATAAGTCTTAGCTAGTCAACTTCATGATAGTCGTCCGATGTGTTGAGGAAAGGAGAATAGACATACCAGTTTTAAATTTTGAAATCCAAACTATGATGTACTTTATGAATGTTGTAAGCGCTAGTTTTCAACGTCGATGGCTTAAATGGAATATTGTGCAAAGTAAACATAGAACACTGGCAAGGGTATAAAGAAAGAAACAATCTTTTCAAACATCATTTTATTTCTGGAGCTCTCACACAAAAGAAGTTTTCTTAGTGCTTCAATTTCCAAGCATTTTCAAAGGTGGTAGGTGATCTTTACTAAATTATTCTACCTATTTGTATTTTCTATTGAGGTACCAGTAAATTATAGTTTGCGAAGAGTTAGATTCTTGATTATGTTATCATTTCAAGTAAAATTACTCATTTAGAACCCTAGTTATTACAATGGCACTGCACAAAGAGTTTAAAGGAGAAGTTGATTATCAGAAGAGGGTTGTGTGTGATGATTTGTTTCAATTGTTACCCCCATCCATAAATAATGCTATGAAATTAAAAGAGATAGTTTCTAGGAACCCTAGGATTCAGATAGGGAAAGCATTGTATGATAAGGGCATGTGGGCAAGGGATCCCAAAGTTGAATATATTGGGTTGACCCTTTTCAAAACTACCTACTCACAAAGAATGCATGTGCTCCCTTCAGTAACATTTGGAAATTTGATGCTGGAAAATTGGTTGTCCTTGGTGATTTCATCGATGCAAATATCCTCCTACAAGGATAAAAATGCTATGACCCAATTGGTATGGTGGTAAGAGATGTAGATGGAAATGTCTTGATTAGTATAGCTGTAAATGAAATAAGAGAGGTGTTCTCATTATATTATCCTTCTATGGGTCTAGAAGAGATAGATTTTGATAATTTTAGGAGGGTCTATGTGGCCCAAAGGGATTATTTCAGGTCAGGACCCTTGAGGGAGTCTTTTTGTAAAGTTGGTGGTTTTTGTTTGGTTAGCCAGAGTACCCCAGAACCAATTAGATTATATCTTTTCAGCCTAAGGGCATAAGGCATGTATAAGTCTCTGGCTTACATATTTTGTGAGGATGCAAAGAAACATATGTGAGTTCACTATATGTTCATGATGTTTCATATTCTACACCCTCACTTGGAAGTTATTTTTTATTTTGCTCCTTATGTTACTGATCTGATTCACCAAGGTTTGATTGGGATTCAAGATTTGAAAGTAGATAGGCCATTTGGGTGGTATTCCATGCTGATGCATATGATCTTATACAAAGGTGTCGACTACTTCAGTTAGACCATGGAAATAGAGTAGGAAAGAGATGGTGAGATGCTACCTATTCAATTGTGTTGTACTAAATTATCATGGGAATGTGTTGATGCTAGCTTTATCATTTTTTATAGAAATTTTGCTTCTAGGCTTAGAGCATTACTATTTCTAGAAAACCCTAGAATTCCTAGAGGGTTGTTAAAATTGATTAGACCAAAGGAATATGTAAAAGACTTCACCATAGCACATAATTGGGGTGATATAATTATGTATCTAATTTCTATAGTTTTAAAATTTTATGGATTTAAAGGTACACCTTACATATTGCCATATCAATTCCCCTTGAAGGTGGGGTTAGCAAAAATTTTGAGGTAACTGGGTGGGTTGCAGGAGGTAGCCTTGACTGGAAGAGGATAGGGAACTCTCTTTTACACTATTACCATAGCCCACCAATTTTTTATTACCAAGTGTGGCTGGGTACACTTGAATAAAGTCTTGTAGCCTTACAGGTTGGCTACTATCGTGTCTAGGTGTACAGATAATGAAGGTTTTATTAATGGAATGTTTAGAGAGAGAACCAAGTGTGTCCCCATGGAACACCAATTCAATTTTCTGGGGGATGTAATCCTAAATGAATTTAAACTACATGAATAAGAATTTAATAAAGAGAAGTAGTTGATTTATAAGAAGACCTTAGGTTTTATTCAAATTTTTTATAAAGGTTATGACCCATTGAAGGCTTTTTAGCCTTGGACAAGAAAGATTGAGGCTCTGTTGGAGAATTTTGAAGGGATCATGCAAGCCATGAGTGAGAAAAAAAATTCCATGATTCTGGCTTATCCAAAGAGAGCAAAAAGCATTTTGAGCCAGCTTAGGTTTGACAAGCTTTCTCCTAGAGGAACTTACACTATCTAGCAGAGGAAGGGATACAATGTTGTGTTGTCTGTGCAAAAAAAAGGTAAGGATATACCATCAACCTCTAAAGGGAAGAGACACATGGTTGATTTTTCTTATGTGAAGCCTTCTCTAAAGAGGTAGAGAGAAGAAGTGGCCCAACCACAAGAAGATGTATATTCTCCATCTCAGTCCCCACTAGATTTGGATGAACAGGGAATAGCTAAGTAACTAGTGCAAATGAGTAGTGAGGGGAAAATTTTTGTAACTATTGAAGAAATTCAAGAGTGAATGCTAGAGGCACCCAAGAAGGCTATGATGGATCTCACTGTGTCAGAGTTCTGAGGTAAGGAACTAAACCTTATAGTAAAGTAGGCCAATGATAGCTTTTTGTCTAATGATAATTTTGTTAAGGCTAAGGCATTCCTTCAATTTCTATGGAGGATGTATATCAACCAATATAAAGAGATTTGTGAGAAGAAAAAAGAAGAGATCACTGATAGGGATACAAGTGATATATAAAATGACACAAAGGGGGAATTGATGACAATGTTTGAAAAGATGACCCCAAAAGAGGGTAGGGCTTTGGTCCATACTTCATGAGTAATGATTCTCCTTAAATGGGATATAGCTAATGTAGTAGTTTTTGATGGTGTAAGGAAAAAGATAACCACAATGTGATCTACTATTGAGAATAGGCTACTAAGGGAGTGGTCTTTTCTGATGACCATGCTTTCAGAGAGAGCCTGACCAAGGAGAGAGACATTCATATGAAAGCCAAATACGTTGTTGATTAGAAATATGAGGAGAAGGTCAGGGAAATAGTGATGCATTTTTCCACCGGCCTTGAGCCTATAATGTTTGATTATGCAAAGAGGTTGGATATTCTTTTGAATTCTTTTTTGGAATAAAAGGCTGAGTAAAAGCCAATTTTGGATAGGTGGGTGGAAAGGCATCCAAGTTTGAAGTTGTTTTATTTTCTCTCTAAAGTTCAAGATAATCTTGACCAAACAATAAAACCATTTCATAAATTTGTAACGGGTTTGGTAGAGTACATGATCGTTATGGATGATTTGGAAAGAAAGTAAAATCTACTGAAAAGGGAATTGACTATTGTCAATTGTGAATTAATTCTGGGAGTTTTTAAACATAGTGGAAAGATGAAAGAGTTAGTTAAATGGAAAACAACATTAGATGATGAGTTTTCAGTCAAGATGAACAATATCTTAAATCTAGGAAATACTCTTTTCTTCATCCAAACAATTGAAGTATTAGAAGCCACCAAATCCAAATTTGATTTCATAAAGAAAGAGATAAAATAGATGGAGATTAGATGGTAGCGGTTATGAGGTAGAAAAGCTGAGATTACTGGTTACCCATTCCCAAGTGAATAAATATTCAATGCTTGGCATTACCAGTACATCCCTAATGCAGAGAAAGAAAGTGTGCCACCTACTGCTTAAAAGAAGAAAAAGTAGGTGATTCTAAATTTTGGTTGGTGATAATCAAAATGTATTTATTGTAGATTACTTTCAAAGAAGAGGACAATCAGATTGGTTGAATGTCTCAAGTAAATGATTAAAGACTTAGAGGAGGTGGTTTGTCCCCCTAGATATCTATAGAGGTCTCAAAGATTTGATTTTGATCATTTATTATAAACCCTACACGGTTGTTGAGAGTCTTTTAGGTTAAATTTTTGTTTTCCCTAAATGATCATATGCTTGTTGCAATCCTTGTCTTATAAAAGGAATTTTTCATGATCATTTAGGGGCATTGGGAGTTAGGTATTGAGAGAGTTTTATTTTGAAACCTTATTCTCAATCGAGATTGTAATATTTTCTATCAATTTTTTCAATATAAGATAGAAGGTTGCAAGTTTTTACTATTCTTTACAAGCTTGTATTCTGATGTAAATTGTATACAAGGACAAGGTTCATTATACTTAATACAAATATCCAGTTCTTATCTCTCCTCTATGTCAATTCTTATGCATTTTGAAATTTCTAGTTTGTTGCATATCTTTTATGTATGTATTTTCATTCTTGAGTTCTGATCAAAGATTAGATTAAATATTGCATTGGGTGGGATATGAGTTCATCTTGGTTTGCATAATGATCATTTGTAAGCAGTGAGGGTTTTGGGGTGGATGTGTTTATGGCTATGAATCTATAATATCTTTGCATCTTTTTATCTTTTTTATTTCAAAGTTATTTTCCCAATGGATAAGGCACTGACCTAAGAAAGTATATCTCTTATTGATGTAAATTGGTCAAGGATGTCATAATCAACATATAGATAAAAACCAGTTGAAGTCTTTTAGTTTATGGTTGAAAGGTTGAATGTTATATCATGGCAATGGAGAGTCAATGAATGTTTGGTTATCATTCAGTACTTTCTTGCTATCATCTATTACTAAAATCCAATCTTGGTGTTGAAAAAGTATTGTATTCACTAGATTAGGTACACCCACCTTGGTTATGTATAGCTAGAAGTGCAGAGAGAAGTCTTGTCCCTATAGTTGGTCCAGTTACCTTAAGATCATTATATATTTTGAACTAACCACTCCTAAACTTAGTTTGAAGGTATATTAGCAAACTTAGATGGTAAGTCATTTTGAAACACCAACAAGATGGTGACTCATTGGGGATATATTATAATTATTCATAAATAATGCAGGTTCCAAGTTGAGCTAGACTCCTGGCCTGATTATTTCAAACCAGTAAGTTACCATTAATAAAATAGAGTTATTCCTTCCCTTTGTCTACCTTTTGTCTTACAAAACTTATTATGATATATATTATTGAAGAAATAGTGTTTTATAATTCCCAACCTAATTGGGTGGTGACTCAAAGAATCTTTGTAGTAATGTTGGTCAAACAATCATTTTTTACACCCTTTCATAATGAGTTATAGAAATTCTAGGTCCTGGAGGAAAGAACACCTGAAGGATAAATTGGAAGAAGGGCTTCCAACTACCTCTAGACCTAGTCAGACAAGGAAGAGAGGAAATAGTAAGGACATGTCTCATACATGGAAACAAAAGGGAATTATAATATGAGAAAATCCCATCCAGTACAGTCAAGAAGGTAATACATCAAAATATGAAGAGGCTATTGATTTGGGATTAAACCAATATGAGGACTATTATTATCCCTCAGAGAGGGGGGCAGAAAGATCACAATATAATAAGAGAATAGTTCCTATTAAGTCTCTTGAACATGAGATGATTTCTATAAGAAAGAGTAAAAGTAGGCAAGACTTTTACCCTTCTTTTTCCCTTGGTACTTCAGTACCCCAAGGCCTTCATGTCTCAGAAAGTAATCAAGATGAACTTCATGTTCAAGCATTAGAATCTGAAACAACTCTGCCAAATTGTAAAGAAATATTTGGAGAGGTTTATGAGTTGAAAAAAAGGATCCAGGAACAAGTGGCCATTAGACAACAAAGAGAAAAGGAAAATGAGGACAGAATAAGATAAGCTATGATAAGAGATGAACAGTTAAAAGGGAAGTTGTTAGACCTAGAAGAAATAGAATATGTTTGAGAACCTAAACAAACAAAAGAATAACATATTATCCAAGAAATATGTGAAATAAAAAAAACCAAGGATAAAGGTAAATAAAATGTTGTTGGAATCACAATTAATAAGCCCATTGATGATAGAAGCCCCATAGACCAGATATCAAGATTAGATGTTGATCTTGACAAGGCCAAAAGAGAAAAGGAAATACTGGCCAAGGAACTTGAGAAGGTAGAATTGGAGGCCATTGCCATAGAAATGAAAAAGAAAATTGAATTACTTAAAAAATATTCAGGACCTTCAAATGTTGCTTCTTCCTTTTTAGCACATGGTGGAAATCTTGGGAACACAAAAAAGAAAGAAACTATTGTCCCACCATCAGATGGTACTAAAGTGATGCAGTCAAACAAGGAGGATCCAATTAAGGACTATCCAAACTTGAAACCAAACACCAACGATGCGGAATAACACAACACAACACTATAGAATCAAGATCTTCTTTATTCATCAGTAACCAAGCTTACAAGAAACATGTCAAGCTATAAGGCCTTCTTAGTTAGGACCAGATACATCAAAGATTACAATAGTTCAACAAGATCACAAAGGATCCAACACACTTCTCATCTAGCCCAGGTTTGTAACACAACAGGACACTGATAGGTACTCCAAGAAAGATCTAAAGTCATGCTCACAAGCCACCAAGAAATCTTCTTGTTCCTAAGCTCGCAAGCTACTAACTCTACTACACTTCCAAATCTACTCTATCTCTCCAAATCTCTCTAATCTTCCCAAATCTACCCTTAAACAACTACCCAAGCACCCTCTTAAATACTAACCTTCAACCACAAGTCAGCTTTACAAAAAACTAAATCCCAAAACCTAGTCAGCTTCCAAAGACAAACAAATATTAAATGAAACATCTGTCAGCTCTCACATAGCCTTCCAATAATTAATTCATCATGTCAACATCCAGATCCACATAGGGAAATGAAACATGCCAGATCTAGGTCCCCATATGTCCAATGATCAATCCATAACTCAAGGAGCATGACCCAAATTAAATACACCAGTCGGCCAAGATGATTCATCCAAACACACAAGTCAGTCATCAAGAACATCGAGTGCCAGTAATAAACATTGAGACCTCGTCAGTAACAAAACACTAGGTCACCGAGCACTAGACATAGTGAGTCATCGAGTGACATTCATCTACCTAGCTCCATCGGTACTTCCAACCGAGAATCACTACCACAACCACAACCACCGAGCTCCATCAGTGAAGCCAAATAGACTCTGACCGAGAACTATCACCAAAGACTAAGAAACTCCAGTCTTCTACCAAGATCACCAGCTAATTAACTGAACTCCACCAGACAGTTACCGAGACTACCAGAATCTTCAAGAACTAAGGATTCCCCTGCATCAAAAATTTTCTTCCACTTCATGTTATAAATAGGTAATACTGAGGGGGGCGGTTGAATTAGTATTTCACAAACTTTTACTTTTGCCCAATTATGGATATAACAAATTAACTTGAAGCTTGCATAAAACAGTAAACCAAATAAAAAGAATAGAAATAAATCAAATGAACTCATAACACCATGTTTTCTCTTGAGGAAACCATGGCCAAGGGAAAACCCTAGTGAGGATGATACCCACAACTGCTCCACTAATCAAAAGTATTCGGTTAAGGAAGTTGACCCTGCTAGGAGTCTATTACATACATATAGTGTCTTTGTCCTGATTAAAGGACTCTAGGCCTTGTTAGAAGCCTCAACCCTATTAGGATTTGGTATTAAAAAAATAAAATCTGTGTAATATGAGCACATTGCCCAAACATGCAATATACAATGATATCTGAATACAAAGGTAAAGTACATAACCTTTTACTGCTGCTAAATAGCATTCCTATTCTAATTTAGCTTTCTAGGCTCTTTGGTTTCATACACAGAATCTTCTTTCTTTTCTTCTTACAATATACAACTTTGCATCATAACATTACAACATTACACAACTTGTTACATCTTTGCATTACATGCTTCTTACATATATACAAGTTATTAAGAGTAATAACTTTCAGTCAACTTTACTAAACATAGACTCTTTCCAAAATACAAAATTAATTCATGTTGCTTAAGGGTTAACATCTAGGGTGTCATCCCTTATATGGTTAAATAATTATTTTGATAAAAAAAAATAATCCCTTAACTTAATATTCTCATTCTGTCTTGCTCTATTTAGGTCAGCTTCAACACTGTCTCTGTAATCTTCTAATATCTCCTTCCGTACATGTCGTACAAACTTGTTATCTCACATGTAGCTTTGATATACATATAATTATCCATGTTCAAGTGCACATGTTGTGAACCTTCTTTTGTGAACATCGCTAACTAAAAATGTCTCCGATTAGGCTGGTTAATATTATTGTACTTGGATAATTTTCACTTGTGCTCATACAAAATTTCTTTCTTCTATTATGTGATCAACATGGTGATTATATGTTGTCATAATGAAAAAATCTAGATATACTACTCAGCCAAATTTCCAATAATCTCCCCCTTTGTCATTGGTGGCAACATATAAGAAAATTGGCTAAGTCCCAAAAAATTTATGATACAAAATTGTGGCCATGTATATAAATTCATACAACTACTTATAACTCCAAAATATCTATATCTTTGAAATATATATACTCCCCCTAAGAGTATACTCCATTATATACATATACTATCTATACATACAATTTTCTACTAATACTACTCCCCCTTTGACAACAATGACAAAGGTGTCAAAAACTTATGCTCAAAAATGTTTTACCTTAAGATTTCAGAATTACAAGGCTAGTAGGCTTGCAATACAATCTACAAAAATTTTCTTCAGACTCTCTATCTCCTTGTCCCATGATTTCTTTACTGCATCAGAAATACTTAGTAGTGCACATAGTCCAAAAGATGCAATTTCACATGCCTTTAGGTTTGCATTGTGAAATTTTCCATAAGATGTCTGTGAAGAAAGACATTCCTCTAATTAAGTTTCAAGAATACTCAGCTTAATTGATACATGCTTTCTTAATAGAGATAATCTCTTCATTCTCTTCTCCTTCTCATCATTCAGAAGTCTCATATTGTCATAGATTCTACTAATGTTCCTTTCAATGTCTGAGATCTTCACATTAGGCCCTGAAATAAGGTTTACTGCCGCTTGTATATTTTCCTCTTTGATCTTTATTTTCTCTATTATTTCTGATATATGGTTTTCTAATTTTGTACACTGAATGTACAATACTTTTCCTCTTTCCAAACATCTGCTTAACTCTTTAATAAAAATATCTAGATTGTCTATATCATTTTTGATACTCTGACATACATCTTGAAATATTTTAGCTTCATGAGTTTCTTGAGCTTTTACCATGGCTATATCTAATAGGTTAGTGAATTCTACATCAAAAGCTTTCATAACCTCTTTTTCTTTTCCCTATGGATCTACCTCATTGATTTGACTAGATATTGTTCTTTGTAGTTTCTCAGTTACCTCAAGTAAAATTCCTTCAAGGATTTTTACCTTCTTATTCTTTCCAATAATCTTGTTCAAAGATGAGATCAACTCTATTTGATCATCATCATCAACTTCATATCCAAGACTAGAAAATATTGATTCATTTTGTATTTTTTCTGCTACTTCCTTGGGCTCAGGAATGATTAATGTCTTCTCGTATGGAACTTCCTACTCTACTGCTACATTAATCTATGGTTCTTCTTGTGTTACTTATACTTCTTCCTTTCTTGTTTCAACTTCTACTTCCTCATTTTCTACCATGTCCAGCTGCTCATCAGCCGAATTGTCAACAATGTCCTCATGATCACTTAACAGATTTTCTTCACTATCCAAAGTAATGTTTGTTCCTTCAACATTCATAGACTCATCTATAATATTAATAGATTCTAGTGGTGTTGGTGATGGATTTGTCTCATGGTCTACTTCAACTACTTGATCATACTCACTTATGTGCTCACTAGGACTAGAGGTCATAACTTTCACAACTACTTCCTCTGTCTCTTTGTTGATTTCTTCATAGTTACCTCCCATGATTAGTATAGTTATTATTTTCATTCTCCAATGGGTGCTAAGATTCTTCAAGATCTCCTTGAAGTGTTCTTCATCCTTTATGTCACATTAATTTCTTACAAATATTTTTCTAATTCCATTTTCTTCTTTTGTTTCTCTCTTTTTCCTATTTACTAATTTCTTATATAAGTCATCAGGAATCTTTCCTTTAATGTTATCAAAATTCTTATCTACCAGTATCATATGTCATGCCATGCAAGGGAATCAGGAAAGAAAATGAATATTCTCTTTAGAAAAGAAAACCGAAGTAACAAATTTATGAAAAAATTTGAACTTTAAAAGATTCATATGAATAATGCATAATTTAACTTAGAATCCTCCCAAGGTTCCCTATGAGTAAAATGAAAAATCCATTTAGGTTCATTAAGTGTACTAACAATATGATTTAACTCTTAAAACATAACATTTGAAAATTCTTTAGAGAGAAATATAAATGCTTTCATTTGATTTCTAACCAATTGATTTCATCTATATTCCCTAAGCATTCTTTCATGATCAATATAACATTTAAAGCATAATCATAATAAAATAATTTATCTAGGAGTTTGAACTATTTCACATATTAAATTAACACATTTGATTACTAACTTTTCTTGAACAACCATAATGAGAAACATGCCACTTTGCTTGAAACACTTATGAAATTCCTTTTTCTTTTCAAATGATTTACATAAAGTTCACCATTCCCTTTTCTTTTCCCTAAATCTACCCATTCCCAAATACATCATTTTGAGATACATTGATAATTACATTACATTCATCTCCTCTAGGGAGGTTACAATAACTTTACATTGATTGACAATAATGAAAGATTAATAGAAATTCTTCTTTCTTCAAAACTAGAACAATACACAAGAAATAATCCATAAGCTCTGAAACTGTGAAAGGTACCTCAATAAAATATTTACCACCCTTCCACATGGATACCAAAAGGCCTACTCCCTCGTTCTAGGAGATAAACACCAAGGTCCACAAGGAAGTGATATCTAGGTCGTACCTAGGGTTGGAGTAACCTTTCCCAAAAAACAACTGAAAATAAAATCAAACTACAAACCCTTTCCCAAAAGGTTCTAAGGCTAGGTAGAAACTCTAAGTGATAACCTAGGTGAGTGTCATCACATAGCCCTCACCCCTTGGGTTATCCTGGTACTAGCCACTTCGGGCCCCGACCCCCAAGTGGGCACATGTGGAACCTAATGCCTTTCTTACAAACAATTGCCATTCAATCATACCTACGCATAGGTACCTTCTCCCAGTCCCATCAATAGCCTTTACTATAAATAATGACATGGGTGAGGCATACATTAATCTTTTTAGTGTTTGAACCCATTCCCATAAGTTTAATTAAGTTATCACTTGTTAAAACAACTCTTCAATCGGTTATCCTAGTACTAGCCACTTCTGGCCCCGACCTCGCACTAAGAGCCACTCACCTAGTGTTCTTAGGTTTCCTACCCTTACCCAAACATCATTAACACATAACACTAAAATTTTGGGAGAGGTTTAGAGGGTTTGGTGTGTGGAAGAGAGGGGAATAAAGTTTTCTTTGAATACAAATGAAAAGATCTACAACTTTTTTATTCTCTACCGTGAGGGTATAGCCAACCCTTTTGTATTTGAAAAATATCCATTCCAATGTAAATGTGATTGGAAATGGATTGATATAGTATTGGTTTCTATGAACAATTTCCATACAGGTTTAATTTTGTTTTATGAGGCTTTGAATAGAGGAAGTCATCATTTACATTGATTGTCCCTGTTATTGATTTGGTGCAATCAGTCAATTGTTTTAAAGTTTAAATGAGCACATAGGATCTCTAATTTCTTTGGTTATTTTGGATTATGGGAGAAGCCTATTCCTATATAAGTATGTTCCATTAAGTATTTGAATGTAGGGATATACAGTAGGTTGAAGACAGAGATCTCTGATTGAAAAATAATATGGTATCATAAAAAATGACTCTCGGTGCGAGCACCATAACTTTCCAACCAACCATTGGATTTTGATGATCTTGGAATATGTTTTGATAGACCTAATTGCTCACATTCTCACTGGAGAGATTGAGTATTTTGCATCTGAATCAAAATTTATACATGTCTAAGTGTGGGTCTGTCTAGAGGGTAGAAATCTATCATGTTAGTACAGTCATAGGTAAGATGATTGTTTAAATAAATTTGATCTAGGAAAGAGATAGACAAAGAGTAGTGACATATTTCCCAATATAAATCATAGTCCTATATTATCCAGAAAGTAAAAAAAAAATATGGAATCACAGAAATCATAGCAACACATAGAGAAAAGGATAATTATTTATACAGTAATAGTTTTCAACACACTATCCTTTCTCCTAAAAAAAATTGTATAAATTCACAGAGGAAAACACAAAGGAAGATTTAAAGAAATCAAAAAATCAACTAAGGAGGAGCATCTTTCAGGATAGCTCCTACCTATCTTCCAGTGGAGAAAATAGTTGATGAACGTTGATTCAACTCTCTTCAATCTCCTTCCAACACTTCTCCAAATTCCTCCCGGATGCAGGCACCAACCTTCTACTAGAAACTCACAATCAAACTATCCTTTCAAGAATAATATAGTTCCTCTCCTAGAATACTATAATCCTCCTAAATACAATATCCTCTCAAAGCAATAATCCAATTTCCTTAGTATAATTTCCAGCCAACCTCCCCATACTTCAAAGATCTCTCCTGTAAATAGGTTGAAGGATTGGTTGCATGAGAAAATCAACTGATGCAACCATCCCAACCAAAAGGTAGTTTATAGTTTAGGCTTTAATTAATTTCATTAAAGCCATTCACGGGAAGGGAATAGCTAATTTAATATTATTAATAATAAAATATAATATGAGAGCCTCATAAATATTAATAAACTAATGTGATTTTCCTATATTTAAGGAAAAGGAAATAATTTATTACTATTATTACTTATCACCTTAGTTACTAAAGCTATGGTAAAAGATTTACCATATAATAATTAATCCCTCAAGTAAATAATTTATTTATTATTATTTAAAATACAATTACTTTCACACACTAATATTTATTAAATATATATATGTAACCATAGCCATATGTGTGCACCCATATGCTTATGTGTACATATATAACATAATTAAGACACGTTATTAAAAATACCATAAATATCTAATTATTATAAATATTATTATTTAAATCAATTACTAAATCATATATATATAGGTTGAAGGATTGGTTGCACGAGAAAATCAACCGATGCAACCATCCCAACCAAAAGGTAGTTTATAGTTTAGGCTTTAATTAATTTGAATAAAGCCATTCATGGGAAGGGAATAGCTAATTTAATATTATTAATAATACAATCTAATATGAGAGCCTCATAAATATTAATAAACTAATGTGATTTTCCTATATTTAATGAACAAGAAATAATTTATTACTATTATTACTTATCACCTTATTTACTAAAGCTATGGTAAAAGATTTACCATATAATAATTAATCCCTCAAGTAAATAATTTATTTATTATTATTTAAAACACAATTACTTTCACACACTAATATTTATTAAATATATATATGTAACCATAGGCATATGTGTGCACACATATGCTTATGTGTACATATATCACATAATTAAGATGCGTTATTAAAAATACCATAAATATCTAATTATTATAAATATTATTATTTAAATAAATTACTAAATCATATTCCACACACACACACACACACTATATATATATATATATACATATATATATATATATGTATATATATATATATATAGGTAACTACTAACATAAGAAAGAAGATACCAAAAAACACAATTTAACATTACTAATCACAATATCATACTCTCATCAATGCAAGAAACAAGCAACAAGAACCACATAATCCAACAACTACAATACACAACAACAATGTGTTATTAGCACAAGGGACTGACTTAGGAACTCCCCACTTAAGGGTTAAAGGGTTAGAGGTAGAGTTCCTTCATGTGGGACCTTGATGGTATCTCCATAACAAAAACAATGATTGAGGATTTTGAGGGATCGCTCAGACCTGTGAGACCAGGTGGAGATGATGCTCGGTACTTGCAATCCTACATCACTGAGAAGAAATAGATGTGAAAATATATATACAAACATATGAAAATAGATTACTAGGATCGATACATCATGTGTACCTCAACTAAGTGAGTAACTACGACTTCATCTTTAGTCATGAAAACACATCAAACATATATACATGAAAGCATAAGACATCATAGATGATAATGGTTAGGTTCAAATCCTTGGGTTAGCTTTATAAATCATGTAAAGATAGCTGATTTCAAACTTCATAAACATATAAATGATAATCATAAATGAGTGTATCTAAGCATCTGATAAGTGTATCATCATCTAAATAAGCATAATTGTGAACATATAGTTCTAACCATCATAATGAAAATTTCTAAATAAAAGTCCAAGTATAATTCTCTGAGAGGGTATTACATCCTCCTCCCTAGAGTTAGGATTACTCTTGGAAGCCTACAAATAAATAAGGATAAGCATCTCTAAGTCTAACAACATCCTCCCAAGTGGTTGAGGAATCATTATTGAGGTCCCATTGGACCCCTTCTTGGTCTATGGTGCGACCCCTGAGGGTCAGTGTCCGCTGCTGCAAGACGTGTACCAACTCTAAAGCCATCTGCATGTCTGCTACCTGTAATGCATTCCAATCCAAAACATGAGTTACATCAGGAATATATTTTCAAATAACTAAAACATGAAATACATCATGAATACGAGGAAGGTTGAGTGGAAAGGAAAGCTGATAAGATATGGGTCCTATCCTCTCTAGGACTTCAAAAGGGCCAACAAATCAGGGTGTCAATTTGGAGCCTTTTCCATAACGGATTAGACTCTTTCGTGGGTGCACCTTGAGAAAAAATCTATCACCAAGAGTGAAGTGTGATAGAGCCTAAAAAGGAGACATGCCTATAAAACTATGATAACCATTATTATATGCAAACTCCACCAAATATAAATATTCTTCCCACTAGTTTTGTCTTTCCATAACATACATTCTGAGCATATCCTCAAGAACCTGATTGACTTGCTCCATCTACCCATCTGTCTCAAGGTGATAGGCTGAACTGAAGTTGAGCTGAGTCCCTAAAGTGTGCTGAAGTGAAGTCTAGAGAGTAGATGTGAATACTTGATCACAATCAGATATGATCTTCCTAGGAATTCTGTGGAGTCTCACAATGTCCTTCATAAACATTCTGGCTACCGATGCTATGGAATAGGAAGACTAGATGATGAAGACTATATATATATATATATATATATATATATATATATATATATATATATATATATATATATATATATATATATATATATATATATATATATATATATATATATATATATATATATATATATATATATATATATAGGGTAACTACTAACATAAGAAAGAAGATACCAAAAAAAACAATTTAACGTTACTAAACACAATATCATACTCTCATCAATGCAAGAAACAAGCAACAAGAACCACATAATCCAACAACTACAATACACAACAACAATGTGTTATTACCACAAGGGACTGACTCAGGAACTCCCCACCTAAGGGTTAAAGAGTCAGAGGTAGAGTTCGTTCATGTGGGACCTTGATGGTATCTCCATAACAACAACAATGATCAAGGATTTTGAGGGATCTCTCAGACCTGTGAGACCAGGTGGAGATGATGCCTAGTACCTACAATCCTACATCACTGAGAAGAAATAGATGTGAAAATATATATAAAGACATATGAAAATAGATGACTAGGATCGATACATCATGTGTACCTCAACTAAGTGAGTAACTACGACTTCATCTTTAGTCATGAAAACACATCAAACATATATACACGAAAACATAAGACATCATAGATGATAATGGTTAGGTTCAAATCCTTGGGTTAGCTTTATAAATCATGTGAAGATAGATGATTTCAAACTTCATAAACATATAAATGATAATCATAAATGAGTGTATCTAAGCATCTGATAAGTGTATCATCATCTAAATAAGCATAACTATGAACATATAGTTCTAACCATCATAATGAAAATTTCGAAATAAAAGTCCAAGTATAATTCTCTGAGAGGGTATTACATCCTCCTCCCTAGAGTTAGGATTACTCCTGGAAGCCTACAAATAAATAAGGATAAGCATCTCTAATTCTAACAACATCCTCCCAAGTGGTTTAGGAATCATTATTGGGGTCCCATTGGACCCTTTCCTAGTCTATGGTGTGACCCCTAAGGGTTAGCGTCCGCTACTGCAAGATGCGTACTGACTCTAAAGCCATCTGCTCATCTGCTACCTGTAATGCATTCCAATACAAAACATGAGTTACATCAAGAATATATTTTCTAAGAACTAAAACATGAAATACATCATGAATACAAGGAAGTTTGAGTGGAAAGGAAAGCCGATAAGATATAGGTCCTATCCTCTCTAGGACTTCAAAAGGGCCAACAAATCGGGGTGCCAATTTGGAGCCTTTTCCATAATGGATTAGACTCTTTCATGGGTGCACCTTGAGAAAAAATCTATCACCAAGAGTGAAGTGTGATAGAGCCTGAAAAGGAGACATGCCTATAAAACTATGATAACCATTATTATATGAAAACTCCACCAAATATAAATATTCTTCCCACTAGTTTTCTCTTTCCATAACATACATTTTGAGCATATCCTCAAGAACCTGATTGACTTGCTCCATCTGCCCATCTGTCTCAAGGTGATAGGCTGAACTAAAGTTGAGCTGAGTCCCTAAAGTGTGTTGAAGTGAAGTCTAGAGAGCAGATATGAATACAGGATCACAATCAAATATGATCTTCCTAGGAATTCCATGGAGTCTCACAATGTCATTCATAAACACTCTGGCTACCGATGCTATGGAATAGGAAGACTACATGGGAGAGAAATGATCTAGCTTGGTAAGTCTATCAAATTTTATGATGATAGCATCATGTCTCCAAGGGGTAATGTGAAGTCCCAAAATAAAATCCATATACATAATGTCCCATTTCCATTCTGGCACAAGCTGAGGTTGCAAAAGACCTATTGGATGTTGATGCTCTGCTTTAACTGTTTCACATTCCAAACATCTTCCCACATAGTCTACTATGTCTCTCTGCATTCCCGATGAATAATGCAACTGACGTAGGTCTACATACATCTTCTTTACCCCTAGATGTGCAAAGTAGGGAGCCTTGTGGCTTTCTGAAAGAATAAGCACACAAAGATCTCATGTCAAGGGCACATAAATTTTGTCCTGCTATCGCAACAAGCCTAGGGTATCCAAGGAATATCCTAAAAAATAACCTATTGGAGCTAAAAAAATCCAAAGGTGTTTTGACTCCATATTTTGAAAATTTGTCTAAGGTCAGAATTGTGCCTTTGAAAAATCATTGTAGAAGCTTAGTTTGAAGTGCACGGATAAAAGGGCCTATTGATTTTCATGATGTGTCAGTTGGATAGGGTGTTCATCACCTATCATTTGATATATGTAATAGGTTTGAGGTCCTAGTTTTCAAATCTGATAAGTTTTTAAGTGGTCTTTTGGAGGCTAGTGCCCAAAATTTGCACTTTGTATCCTATCTAGTTTTCACTGAATGGCCTACTTTGAAGGCTTGCATCTAACACATAGTTAGTATTCATGATGAAAGGAATATTGTTAGGAATGGTAACACTGAGTAGGGGGGTGAATCAATGTTCACTGTATTTTAACTTTTCCTTTTAAACTTTATTCTGAACTTAAAAGCTTAAAAATAAACATTCACATAAACATGAAACATGAAATGAAAACATGACACCAATATGGTTACAGGGAAACCCAACTAGGTAAAAACCCCAGTGGGACTTGATACCCACTAATATTCTGCACTAGTGTTTTGTGATCCTTGTTAAAAGATCCTTTACCCTGTTAGGAGTAGCTTTACAATGCTTTAAGTACAGTAGACCTTGTTAAGGGCTGGACCTTTTTAGGGGAGTGTAATCACTATCCTAGAGCTCACCACTCAAATGGTGAAGGCTACAACCTTTTGATTTCAGATACACAATATATCTGCTAGTGAACTGTCACTGTGACACTACTTGTCTGATTAGTTCCTTTGGTGTGTTGATGCTTTGACCTCTAGCAAAGCTCTAATACATCTTAATCTATCTTTGCATACCTCTACTCTTCTTATCACAACTCTATTACAACATCCATGCCGAATACAATGGGTGAACCTTATATTTATGTGCTCATACAGAATACATAAATAGGTTGGCCCTATAACTAATTACAAACAACGCTTCCAAATGAATTGGCTTAAGTGTGCTTAGAATTAAACATATAAACATGTCATAAACCTTAAAAAAATGGGCACATGGCCTTTACAACATTAAATTATAATTTTCAGCCAAAATGCTAACTATTGGCTCCATGCTTTGTTCTCTACTGGCACATACTGACTGTGCAACTTCAGCTATCTATAACTTTCACATCTTTTCATATGTACTTATGCACTCATAGACTAAGAATAAGTATAGTGTAACAAGCTTAACTTCCAAGGTGCATACCATAATTCATCCGTACACATGTGCGCTGATGCTCCGAGCTGCAGGAACTCTATACACTGTCCAGTTTTCAACACTTAACTGAATTCTAATCTTTACACTAGGTGTGCTGACTCCAAACTACTATATGACTTTGTTGCCACAATGATAACACTATATCTAGTCATATACCTCAGTATAGTCAACTTGCCAAAAATCTCCCCCTTTTTCATTGATGGCAACAAAGGAATATGGCCAAGTTGCTAACTATCCCTTTACACAAAAACTTTTGTCTTCTATACATTTTATACATAATCTTATATCTCCCTATACATATATATACTCCATATTCTTAATGTTTTGGATCTCGTTCTTCCAAAAGGTTATCAGAGAGTTAACTATCTGGAGATGGGTGCATAATGCATATTGAAGCTTCTCCATTTTCTCCAAGTCATTGATGGGACCATGATCATAAATTACCATGGTGGCATCAATCTCCTTTATATTTTGATTTAGGATGTCTAAAGAAGGTACAAGACCATTCCTCAACTAAGTTTGTCTAGACCTTATCCTTGCTATCTCTTTTTCTTCCTTCTCAATCTTCTCTATTTGTCCTTGGTAGACATTGTTGCACATGCTCAAATCTGTGGATGTGTCTGTCACTAAATTCTTTACCTACTCAATCATTTCTTTTGCCTCTTTTATCTTTTTGAAGTGAGCATTGATGAGCTTGTCTTGATCCATGCATGCTACAATGATCCTTCTTCCTTCATCAGCAAATTCTTTCAATGATGCTAGACCAGATTTGAGAGAATTCAAGTCTAGTTCAAAGTTGCTCATTAGTTCATTGAGTCTCTTCTTTAAGTACTTCTCTTCTGCTAGTATGGATGTAGATTCTTCTAGACTAGAAAAATTGCTTTTGAACTATGAGAGGATTGAACTCACATCATCAATTGAATGTACTTTTAGCACTTTCTTATCCTCTGGCAACAAACTGTTCAAAATATTCATTGATTCTATCAGGAGAGGATTCCTCATAACTTGTTTTTCTTTTGCCTTCTCCATAGCCAAGATGCTAAACTTAATCGGGTCTTCTTCTTTCCAAGAGTCCAAACTGCTTGTGTCAGGTGTCAAACTTGACAATAATTCTGAGGAGGGAGAGATGGGAATGCTATCCACCACTTCTTTTTTTACCTTTGCAAGATTAACAAAAGTGTCTTCTTCTTTCTTTTCTACCTTTTCTTCTTCTTTCTTATCAGATACATCTTCTATGAGTACTTCTTCTTGCTAAGTGGGAGGTGTATTGTTGCATAATATTTTAGCTTCTTCAATACTAACACATGCTTCCTCAAAATTTTCTAAATACTTATCAGTAACCGCCATGGCTATCTCCACATTATCTATGATAATAGTGCTACCTTCATGTGATTCTAAGATGGGTACAAACTTGTCTACCTCTGTTTGAGTTTTTGCAATGGGTGTTGAGTCCTGAGGACCTATCACTAGTACATTGAAGGTCTCTACTTCTTTGTCTTGCTTACTAGGTGCATGAGTGATCGACGTAGTAGGTTGTTTTATGTGTTGTTCTAATAACACCTTTTCAAGGGCCTTCTCTATTTCCTTCAATATCAGCTCATAGTCTTTTTTCATAATGTGAAGAGTTCTCATCTTTGTCCTTAAGTGTGGCTTCACCAAATTTAATATTAGTGCCTCTTCTTCTTTAGAACATACTAGCAGAGTATCTTGTAATACTTTTTCTCTAATACTTAGATCCTCTTCATTTGCTTGTCTCTTTAGGTATTCTAAGATATCCCATACTTTATTTGGAATAGATGTTTTCAACTCAAGGACTATTTTCTTGAACTTAATCATATGTTTGACAATCATATTGTGTATTTCTAATTTGTCAATCTCACCGTATGTGTAATAATACTTCTCTACTTGATCAATTATGCCCTCATCAATAATTCTTGTGCTTAAAACTTTAAGGCTTGGTCTAAATCTTGCCTTAGGAGGAGCTTGAATGTTTTTCTTTCTCCTTGTAGCTTGTGAGGACAGATGACTAGTGCTAGCTTCTTTCTTCCTCTTGACTATAGGCTTATACTCCAGAGGAGTGGTAAGATCAATAGTATCTATGGGCACAGAAGGAGTATTATCTTCTTTACCCTTCTGACTGTTATCTGATTTAGTTTTCATCTTCTTCAACTTAGGATCTTCTTGTTCTTCCTCTGTTGCTGCACCTTTCAATTCTAAGGTAATCTTTTCATTGCTTTCTTTATCAAGGTCTTCTTGAGACACACCATGTATTCTCAAGAGCTTAGATGTGACCTTAGCAACTTTTCTTTTAGTTGCAACACTATTTATCTTAGCATCAACTTCTCTTGTCTTTTCCTCATAGGTTTCCCACCTAGGTTCATTAGGATCTTTGGGGGCTGTTAGAAGTACCTACGCATATTCTTCAAGGACCTGTTCTTCTACCTCATAGCCAAGTAGATGAATCCACTTAGTTCTTGGTTCAACAACTTTGATACATGTAGTATCAGTCTCTACCATAAAACATATTGTATCCTTATATTTCTCTACAATTCTTTCTAGAATCATATACCTCATCTACATCTTAGCTCTAAAGGTCTTCAATTCCAATGTGACATTCTCTTAGTGTTCTTTCTATGGATGCTTTGTTGGATATCTGAGGCATTGTTGGAATGGACTTGTCCAAATACAAATCTGAAACTCTTCCAACTATATGAAGGTACATATAGATGATTAGGGACCCAAACCTGAATATCTTTGTCTTTTTATGTTTGATAGCTTTGATGTTGTCTATCAACTAAGTGAAAAGATCTCACACAAGTTGAATTCACCATCTTCTTTTACAAGCCTTATGGCTGCTAGAATAGTGCCCACAGACACACTATTCACCCTGCTAGTGTGATGAAATCTGTAACCTAATATCATTGACATCAATTTGATGTCTTCTTTCTCAATAGTCATGTTGTACCTATCGCTCCTTGACTTACATACTTGCTCAACCATTTTCCTGACATCCTTGCCCACTGGAAGGACAATGCCTATCCTAGAAAGGCCTATCATCTCATGTATCAGATCACTTGTGATTCTTATAGGAACATCACCAATCCAAAATAGATCATCATGGATTCTACTCAATAAGATTTTTATCCATTTTGTCTCATAGAATTCATATGCTATAGCATACTCAACAATAGGGTGATCATTCCATTTGGCATATTCATTCACGAATGTATTGTCTAGTTTTAGCATGGTATCCATGTGCACCCTAAGCCTATCCAATCCAACTGGTTCCTTCTTACAGTAAATGTAAGGAATTATGTCTTCCACATGCATGATGCCCATAGGCGTGTGTGAGAAATCTCCCTCTAGATCATCTAGGGTTGATTTGAAAGGGTGCCTCTTGAAAACATATCTTTTATTTTTAGCAACATCATAAACAATGGAAGTGGCATAACTTACTTGATAAATGCTTTCCAACTGAATTTAGAGATAATCTAACAGCTTTCGAATTGGCGCAATGAGGTAGGGTTTATGCAATCGATCAAATGCACTGCAAGCACTAATAGTGCAATCTCCAAATCTTCACAACAATTTCCAAGGCTCAATTTTCTCTTCAATCGCTCTGAATTCAAATGCAATGAGAAATCAAATGACTTCTATTTACTTTAAAGTGAAAAATCCACCATTAATGCACATTGCGTAAACCAGGTTGTCACTTCAAAAATTTTCAACTCAAGTTCTGCTAACATTCAGCATGTGTGGTCTTGCACAAAGGTTCCTATACACTCCAAAAGCTTAAGTCCAAAGGCACATACTTTGAGGATGAGTATACCAGCCATGCAAGGGTCTAGAGCTAAATTAGCTCCCCCTATGACCCTGAGGGCCATTCATCCAAATGTAGAGGGTATGTCCACTGTGGATGCATCCAATACATTCTCATCAGTTGTGTCCTTTTTCTCCAGACTAGATCATGCTTGCATCATCTGAGGCTTTGAAACAATTAACTTCTCCTACGGGATCCAAAACTGGTTCTTCGACCTTTTTAGGGCTTCCTTGACCTTGCATCCTTGATCTACAAAACCTTGAGATATGTCCAGCCTTGTTACAAGAGTGACAAATGACTAGAGGTCTTGTATTCTTCAGTGCATTGACATGAGTCACCATTCTACACTATTTTTCCGTGTGACCATTATAGTTACATATCTAGCATGTAACATTCTGAGAACTTCTTACATTTGTCTAATTCTGATCTCTTTGATCTTGCTAAATCTTGTTCTTCTTATGACTCTTGCAATTCATATCTCTATGACCAAACTTATTGCATGAATAACGGTAACCATTAAAAGGTCTTACCTTTGTGTAGTTCCTTGCAATGTGTCCATGCTTGTTACATGCAAAACAAGTGCATTCTACTTGCTTGCACTCATTCTTAAGAGGACCACCATTGTCTTTGGTTTGATCTTCAGTCTTCTTAGTATCACTAGAGTCCTTTTGTGAATCCTTTCTTGCTCGCATATTGTCAATTTTATTTTGTGCTTCATTGTATCCAATACATCTAGTGTCTCATTTATCTCTTCTTGCATACAACTGAGATTCTACCAAATCAGCATTGGTGTGTAATTTGTCAATACGATCCTTTTCCTTTTTCAATTCAGATTCCAAGCTTTCTTTTCTATTTTTTAGTTCCAATATTTCCATGTTTTCTTGCCTTAGTTCTTCATTTAGCTGAAGGTTCTCTTTGATCTATTCATCACAGACTTTCTGATTATTAGTTAGCTTATCATCAAACTCTTCAAGTTGTTCTTTCAAGGATTTTTTTTCTTCATTGAACTTCTTGACCATTGTCCCTAGATCACTGGTAGAGCATTCTTTCAAATCTTTCCTTCACTTTTTGATGACTAATTGAGCATCACTAAGTTTATCCTTTATTTCTTTAGATTCTCTTTTTGACTTGTCTAGGTCTTCAAGAGTAGCTTCAAGATTTTTCTTCAGATGTTTCATTTCTTCTTTGTCCATGATCTCCTCAAGTGGTTAAACTTCTATGTTGAGGACCAGAGCTTTGATACTAATTGTTAGGAATGGAAACACTAAGAGGGGGGGGTGAATCAGTGTTCACTGTATTTTAACTTTTCCCTTTAATCTTTATTCTGAACTTAAAAGCTTAAGTAATGAAATAAACATTCACATAAACATGAAACATGAAATCAACACATGACACCAATATGGCTATGGGGAAACTCAAATAGGTAAAAACCTCGGTGGGAATTGATACCGACTAATATTCTGCACTAGTGTTTTGTGATCCTTATTAGAAGATCCTTTACCCTGTTAGGAGTAGCTTTACAATGCTTTAAGTACAATAGAATTTGTTAAGGGTTAGACCCTATTAGGAGTCTTTTACAATGATCCTTGTTAGGGGAGTGGACTCACTATCCTAGAGCTCACTACTCAAATGGTGAAGGCTACAACCTTTTGATTTCATATACACACTATATCTGCTAGTGAACTATCACTGTGACATTCCTTGTCTGATCAGTTCCTTTGGTGCCCTGATGCTTTGACCTATAGAAAAGCTCTAATACATCTTAAGTTGTCTTCGCATACATCTTCTCTTCTTATCACAACTCTATTACAACACCCATGCCGAATATAATGGTCGCACCTTATATTTATGCACTCATACAAAATACATAAATAGGTCCGCCCTATAACTAATTACAAACAATGCTTCCAAATGAATTGGCTTAAGCGTGCTTACAATTAAACATATAAACATGTTAGAAACCTAAATACAATGGGCACATGGCCTTTACAACATTAAATTATAATCGCAAACCAAAATGCTAACTGTCGGCTCCATGCTCTATTCTCTACTGGCACATACTGGCTATGAAACTTCAACTATCTGTAACTTTCACATCTTTGCATATCTACTTATGCGCTCATAGAATAAGCATAAGTATAGTGTAAAAGGATTAAATTTTAGGGCGAATACTATAATTCATCCATACACATGTGCACTGATGCTCTGAGCTACAGGAACTATGTACACTGTCCAGTCTTCAACACTCAACTGAATTCTGATCTTTACACTAGGTGTGCTAACTCCAAACTGCTATATGACTTTGTTGCCATAATGACAACACTATATCTAGTCATATACCTCAGTATAGTCAACTTTCCAACAAATATTTCATCATATTTTAGGAATGAGAGAGTGCCTTCATGCCCATTTTCAGATTCATAAAGGTTTGTATGATCAGTTTACTAAGGAACATCTGATTGCATTTTATTCAGTTTTGCTGAATGTGGCAATGTCATTTCCAAGTGGCCTACTTTGAGATCATGCAAATTGCACCAAATCAATGATCATGAGGAATTGAATGTTTTCCTATATTTTAGATATGGAAGTGTTTCCCCTTGATAAGTTTTAGATCATGACTAATCCAATTGATCCCTTTGTTCAATCAATTCCAAATGCAATTTCTAAAAATTTGATTCTTTTCAAATCAGGATGTTTTGGAGAGGTAACTTTATAGATTATTTCTAGATAATCGGTTGATCACTTTGGGAATTTGATTATAACCTTATTTTATATGTATAAGAGAGATCATTCATCCAAGGTTTCAAATCATGAGGTTTCCATTTGACAGGTTTGCAAGGTCAGACAAAAAGTATTTTATGCTGATGAAAAGTATGCCTAGAACAACTTTGCAAAGTAACCATTTTCCAAAATTTGTAACTTTTTGTTAGATGCTTAAGAGATGCATTTTGAGGTCAAGAGATAGAGGCATTCATGTGATCTCTAGATATAACCACAGTTAGTAGTTCAATTCAGAGATCTGGAAAATGAAGTGGTCTCTGAATCTCCAAATCAAGATGGTCAACCTAGGGTTAAATTGGAGCATCTATTCAGCTAATGCCATGTAGCACTTGTGGGGCCCACCTAATTAAAATGTGCAAAAGGATGTAAAATAGATTGGTAAAGTCTGAACTATATGTATATTTTCTAAATTTTAAATATGACAATTGCTCATGAAAGTGAAAATAAAAATGTTGCTTGGAGATTCATTTTTTTCCTGAACATGGGCACATAACATACCATTGGAAACAGTGGGAAACAATGATTTCATTGGCAGCAATAGAAATCATTTTTGAACAAGTGGGAAAGGGTGGTAAGAGCTTTTCTTTTTGAGGTAAAATTTTGGTGGGAAGACGAGATTGTTTGTAGAATTGATCTTTCTAGAAAGAGACAGGTGTCATGGTAGAAATATCTTTTAGGTCTCTTCCTAAGGGATATATTGAGATCTTTTCATTATTGTAGGGGTTCCTAATTCTTTGTATTTTTCTCAGAGTTGGTCCCAAGTTCTCTATGGGCTAGGTAGGGGATGCCATTTTAGTTTTCTACCTAGTTTTAGAACACCGACTGATGACTTTCCTCTTAGTCTAGGGTACATCATATTATATGCTACTAGTTTTTGCCAATATTGAAGTGGCTTGTATTGAAAGTCATTGTGTATACATGGAATTTGATTCAGTAAATGAAATCCATGATTTACATCTCTCCTATGTGTGTTCTTTGTTTGATTTATGTGTTGATATTCTTTATCTTTGATCTAAAGATCAAATTAAATAAGCTCTAGATATAGCACTATTTCTTTGAATTTTGCATAAGGATACCAATAAGTAGTGTGGATTCAAGAGTTCTCTGATTGAAATCATCACAGTATGGTAGTATTTTCTTAGAATATAAATCATTTAAAGTCAGTATTTTCTATGTTTCAATTTGTGGTAAGATATTGCCCAATGGATAAGGCACTGGCCAGGGATGAGCTTATTATGTATAAATGATTGCCTCATGGAATTTTGTTGCATTCCTAAAAGATTTGATATAAATTCATCAAAAATATTTGAAGTATTGTGACCTACCTATTCTGTCTCATCTAATGGTAATGGAGAATTAATGAATGTGTGGTTATCATTTAGTATTTTCTTACCATATATCTGTTATTTTAAATCCAGTCTATAAATTATCGAAATAAGGTTCATTGTACTAGATTAGGAGTACCCTCCTTGGTTTTGCAGAGCCAGAAGTGTAGAGGGAAGTATTGTCCCTATAGTTGGTCTAGTTATCTCAGAACTCAATATTTGGATCTAACCCATCCTTAAAATCTATAGATGTATTGGTTGCTACCAAAAGCATAAAGTTTGGTTTGAGGAACCAACAAAATGGTGACTCTACTAGGGAACTGTTAAACAAAGTTTAAATAATGCAGGTATGAGTAGAGCTAGACTCTTGTCTAGCTTATTTATCTATCCAGTGGTTACCATTGAAGTATAGAGTCAGATTCAAAATTTTTTAATATCATCTCACTAAGTTGTGAGTGGCGACTCTGAGAGTTCTCTGTTTGATCAGTGCAAATTCAGAATAAAAGATATAATGTATCCAACTCTGATAAATAGTATTTAGAAATTCTAGTGAAATTTGTGTTGGCTGGAAAGAGATTATGAATAATTGAAATATTTTCCTCTTCAAGGAGGTGGCGACTCTATGTGTGAAAAGAACCTGATGGAGCTACAAGATAAGCTCTAAGATCTACCATATTTTCAGCCAATAAAAAACAATAGCAAACAAAAAATACCAGGTATTTCTCATTTTGTAATTTGTGAATTTACATGATCTTTATTGGGTGAAAAGGTTACCATAGAAAGGATTTTATATTGTGAATCTGTATATTTCTCTGGATTTGTTCAAAAATCTTGGTTGTATTTTGGAGGAGTATGTATGACTTGAAGAATCCTTATGGCTACATGAGTTGTTCCTAATAAGAATTTGAATATTTCATTGAGAGAAGATGCAACCCATAATGGATTCATGCAGGAGCTCTTCTGAACAAAGATATGAGACATTATGTTATGAAACTTATGATGACATACATGGTCTCCCAAATAGGTTTCCTACTAAGGTTAGGGAATATTTTCCAAGAGTTAGTGAGGGTGGGTGTGAAGTAAAAACTGAAGATCAAGACCAGGACATTGAGGTCTCTATTGATCACATGACCCATGAAGATGATAATAAGGATCTACTCATTAAGATTGCTATTCTCAAAAGAGAACTTATTGAGAATGATGTTGTGTGACGGAAGTTGGAAGAAGAGCAGAGGTTATAGGCAATGGTTGTTCTTCATTTTAATGATGAAGAAGCTAATGATGATACTGTTGTTTCAATTTGAGCTAGTGATGTTGACAGTGAAGTCAGTGAATATAAAGATATTGAAGATGAATCTGCAATTAATAATGTTTCCATTAAGTTTGTAGATCCTTCCTTCTATCAGCATAAGAGAGCAACCTTCTTGTTTTAGTATAAAAAAATACTTATGTAAACAACAAGGAGATGATTATGAGGTAGATGAAAGTTGTTGTAGTGACTTCTTAGAAATAAATGTTACAAGCCGAGAAATCTCAATTCATATTTCTAGCAAAGAAGATGGTTGCAACATCAAGCAAGAGCCAAAAGAAGGTGAACATGAATTCGATGTTCATTAAGCAGTGAGGAAATTTCAAAACTCTTAGCTACTAACTTTGAGAAATATGCATCTAAATATGACTCTATGTTTCCATGCCCGATTGACATATGTTTTGATAATGATGATATCAGTAAGGATGTGAAATATGTTGCATCTAGTGTCGATTCTTTTTCTATGCTTGGATTTGATACTTTGCAAGAAAATAATGCATGTGGACGTAATGAACATAATAGTGTCATGTATGATGAATATGAGGATTCATGTGCTGGTGTGGATTCATTTTTTGATGATCTTGGTGACAAAGATTCTTGTATAGATTAGCACGCTGACAAAAATAATAAATTTGAATGTCTTCTCAGCACTACAAGTTTTAAAGGAACCATTGTCTGATGATACATGTTTACATGTGCAAAATATTGATAGGAGTTGTCATCAAGATGAAGGGATGTTTCCTTATAGTTTGCAAACCAATGTTGTAATTGATTATGTTTCTTCTTTGCAAACTAATGAGCAAGATAGGCCTAAAGTTTGACTGTTGGAGTAAATTGAAATATCTTCCTTCTCATTCAGTTAAAAATGATAAAGAAGGCAGCGACTTGTTGCTACATAATGCTTAGCATTTTTAGTCCTTTGATGATTCCAATGCACCTAATAATGGTGAGGATACTGATTATTTTTCTTTTGAAATGTTTATAATGTATGACAATATGTTTGATCAGACAGATAGGAGAGACAACCTCAGTTTACCTTTGATTCATGGAGATGAAAATCAAATTTTTGATAGAGGTAAGAGATGATTTTAGTTTGATGGATTTGGGCCATTTGTACATAGTGTGCTCATTGTATAGTTTCTTTTCTTTCAGTTGTGTGGAGTGTTTCTTTCAATAAGGTACCCTAGTTTTGAGAGGAGAGAGAAAAGTTTGATTTTTCTTTTTGAATGGTTTGCTCTTCAAAGATTTTGAATTCTCTCCTTGCCCGCAAGGGGCATGCATCTCCAGATAGAGCCACTATTGGAGCTCAAAAAATCCAAAGGTGTTTTGACTCCATATTTTGAAAATTTGTCCAAGTCTCGGAATTGTGCCTTTGAAAAATCATTGTAAAAGCTTAGTTTGAAGTGCACGAATAAAAGGGCCTATTGATTTTCATGATGTGTCACTTGGATAGGGTGTTGATCACCTATCATTTGATATATGTAATAGGTTTGAGGTCCTATTTTTTAGATCTAATAAGTTTTTGAAGTGGTCTTTTGGAGGCCAATGCCCAAAATCTACACTTTGTATTCTGTCTGGTTTTCACTGAATGGCCTACTTTGAAGGCTTGCATCTAACACATGGTTAGTAGTCATGATAACAGGAATATTGCATCATATTTTAGGAATGAGAGTGTGTCTCCATGCCCATTTTTAGATTCCTAAAGGTTTGTATGATCAATTTACCAGCGCACTTCTAATTGCATTTTATTTAGTTTTGTTGAATGTGGGAATGTCATTTTTAAGTGGCTTACTTTGAGATCGTCCAGATTGCACCAAATCAGTGATCATGAGGAATTGAATGTTGTCCTATGTTGTAGATATGGAATTGTTTCCCCTTGATAAGTTTTAGATCATGACTAATCCAATTGATCCCTTTGTTCAATCAATTCCAAATGCAATTTCTACAAATTTGATTGTTTTTAGTTCAAGATGCTCTGGAGAGGTAACTTTGAGTATTATTTCTGGATAATGGGTTGATCACTTTGGGAATCTGATTATAACCTTATTTTCTAGGCATAAGAGAGATCATTCATCCAAGGTTTCAAACCATGAGGTTTCTGTTTGACAGGTTTGCAAAGTTAGACAAAAAGTGTTTTATGCTGATGAAAAGTACGACTAGAACAACTTTGCAAAGTAACCATTTTCTGAAATTCATAATTTTTTGTTAGATGCTTGTTTTGAGTTGAGGGTCATTTTTTAGTAATCTTTGTAGATGAATATTCTTTTCCCATCATTGCTTCAACCTCAACATTTTGTTTGGTATTTTATTGCATCCTTTAAAAGGTGGTTCCTAGTGATTATTTTGTGTTTGTCGAACAAGCCAGAATAGGCCATTTTACAAAGTACTAAAACTTTGTGGGTTACTTGAAATTCGGCGTTGACCCAGTTTATTATTTAAATTATCTTAAACTTTTTGAAGTTTTCATGGCTGCAGGCTTCCCAGTTTTTGCAGAGTAGAATTACTCTATTTTCTTCTGGATGTAATTAAAATGCATGCTATCTATTTTTTAACTACTGGCGAGTTTTTTCTCTATGTGTGGTCATTCGAAGAATCTACAACAATGAAAAGATATGTCTTAAACCTTCAGACAACCATATGC
Organism: Chamaecyparis obtusa; assembly: GCA_027943335.1. NCBI lineage: Eukaryota > Viridiplantae > Streptophyta > Pinopsida > Cupressales > Cupressaceae > Chamaecyparis > Chamaecyparis obtusa. The sequence goes on from BSBK01001201.1 coordinate 2,762,514, forward strand.
GTACTTGATCATCGTTCATTTGGTGAATAATTTGATCTTCCATATCAATGAGTTATCCTAAGTAATGGATGATGACGATTGCAAGTTTTGTATGAGTTGTAAACCAAATTTTAGGATGGATGCATTATGTATTGAAGTGTACGCACTAAAGGAATGGGAGCAGCAAGATTAAATGGAGAAGTAAAGGGCTATGCATATTACTAGTTTTTCCTTGCAACGTGTCAGCACTTGCCTGCAAATAAAACAAAGAGGAGGCTCATGCGTACCAATTCAATTCAAGGATTATGCATATCATATGTATGAAGAATGCATGCATTTTTTTTAGAATTGCACACTATAGTTGGGACTCATATGCATCAAATAAATGAAACCATATCATTTTTTTTAAATTCTGGGCACACCATTAAAGCATGTGCACCATTCTTATGGGGCTGCACATGTTTCAAATGTGGTGTTGCATACACCTTGGAAGGAGCATTGTGCTACTCACCCACCGAGGAGAATGGTATTGCTCATGTGCCATAGATTGAAGCAGCCATGGGCAGAGGGAAGTTTTTAATTGACTGTGCATTGTATGTTTTATCCCACATTTGTCCAGTAGAATAACCAAGAAGATTCTAAATAGAAAGATGTTCAAATAAGAAGTAAAGTAAAAAGAAAAGAGGCAAGTGGCTACCTCTTGAATTGTGTGGGCCCATGCCATATGCTTCCCAACTAGTTGAACATACAAATTTTAAATGGAAATATTTAAAAATACTCAGAGATTTAGTCCAACATTGGCCGGATTGGGAAAGTTTCATATGCTTAAATGGAAAAGAACTCACAATGTAATATGAAGAAAGAGCTGGAGGCTCTGGATGTCCATGTGTGAAGTTGCATTGGGAAGCATGTTGGAGACCAAAGACCACATAATTTTGCAAAAATAAGGTAGTTGACTTGGTAGTGAAAGTGACATGTGGCAGCTTGTTGTGTGCTCTCATAATGAGCTCATAGTTAGACCAAACATCTAGAGATCATGAGAATTGTTAGTCTCTAGATATCCAGATTCCAATGGCTAAGTGAGAAACATCTAGAGATTATGACAATGCTTAGTCTCCAGATCTCCAGATTCCAGTGGTTAAGTGAGTAACATCTAGAGATCATGAGAATGCTTAGTCTACAGATCTCCAGATTCTAGAGGTTAAGAAGAAAACATTTTGAGAATGGGAGAATGAGCTTGGTCATCCAATCTCCAAATAGACCCATGGTTAAGAGATGCATTCTGAGATCCAAAGATAGAGGCATTCACATGATCTCTAGATATAACCACAGTTAGCAGTTCAATTTAGAGATCTGGAGAATGAAGTGGTCTTCAAATCTCCAGATCAAGATGGTCAACCCAGGGTTAAATTGGAGCATCCAATCAGTTGATGCCACATGGCACTTGTGGAGCCCACCAAATTCAAATGTGTAGAAGGATTTAAAATAGATAGAAATGAGTTTTGTACAAGTTGGAAAGAGCAATAAGAGCTTTTGTTTCTAAGGTCAGATTTTGGTGGGAAGAGGAGATTGTTTACAGAATTGATCTTGCTAGAAAGAGAAAGGTGTCATGGTAGAATTATCTTTTAGGTATTTTCCTGAGGGATATATTGAGATATTTTCATTATTGTAGGGGTTCCTAATTCTCTGTATTTTTCTTAGAGTTGGTCCCAAGTGCTCTATGGGCTGGGTAGGGGATGTAGTTTTAGTTTTCTACCTAGTTTCAGAACACTGACTGATGACTTTTCTCTCAGTCTAGGGTACATCAAATTATATTAGATTAGGTTGTTTTTGTAATAAGAAAATGCTACTAGTTTTTTCCAATATTGAAGTGGCTTGTATTGAAAGGCATTATGTATACATGGAATTCTAGTCAGCAAATGAAATCCAAGATTTACATCTCTCATATGTGTGTTCTTTGTTTGAGTTATGTATTGATATTCTTTAGCTTTGATCTAAAGATCAACTTAAATAAGCTCTAGATATAGAACTATTTCTTTGAATTTTTCATAAGGATACCAATAAGTAGTGTGGATTCAGGAGTTCTTTGATTGAAATCATCTGAGGATGGTAGTATTTTCTGAGAATATAAATTATTTATAGTCAGTATTTTCTATGTTTCACTTTGTAGTAAGATATTGCCCAATGGATAAGGCACTGGCCACGGATGAGCTTATTATGTATAAATGATTGCCTCATGGAATTTTGTTGTATTCTTAAAACATTTGATATTAATTTTTTGAAAATATTTGAAGTATTGTGACCTACCTGTTCTATAGCATCTAATGGTATTGGAAAATCAATGAATGAGTGGTTATCATTTAGTATTTTCTTACCATATATCTATTATTTTAAATCTAGTCTATAAATTATCAAAATAAGGTTTGTATTACTAGATTAGGAGTACCCTCCTTGGTTTTGTAGAGCTAGAAGTGTAGAGGGTAGTCTTGTCCCTATAGTTGGTCTAGTCATCTTAGAACTTAATATTTGGATCTAACCCATCCTTAAAATCTATAGATGTATTGGTTGCTACCAAAAGCATAAAGTTCAATTTGAGGAACCAACATGACCCTCCAAGGGTCTTCCTGAATCTATCTCTTCTTTTACCTCTTGATACCAAGAATTGGAAGTGAGAGCCTCCCTGATACACTTCTCCAAATCTGTGCTAGGAGAAAGTGTCGGCAAACTATGCAGGCAGCTTCTCAAAGCATTGGCCACCACATCCATCTTTCCTTGGATGTACTTAGCCTCAAAATCATACTCACATAAGAATTCCATCCATCTGTGCTATCTAGCATTGAGGTTAGGTTGAGAGAAGACATACTGAAGGCTTTGATGATTTATTTGGATTTCAAACTTATGACCCAACAAAAAGTGCCTCCATTTTACTAAGGTATGAACTACTACTCCAAGCTCTAGATCATGGGTGGGGTAGTTGAGCTCATGATCTTTAAGCTTCCTAGACTCATAAGAAACAACTTTCTCTTCTTACATAAGAACCACCCCAATTCCTTCCATTGAGGCATTTGTACAGATTACAAATTTCCCTGATGGATCAAGAACCACCAAGATCAGAGGACTGGTTAGTCTTTCCTTCAAACACTAGAAAGTGGCCTCACACTTTTTTGACCGTACAAATTTCTCCCCTTTCCTTTGCAAGGAAATGATGGGATGAGCTATCTAAGAGAAATCTCTGAGAAATCATCTATAATAACCAGTGAGTCCCATAAAGTTATGAAACTCGGGGATGTTTGTTGGAGTTGGCCACTCCGGTATGGCTTGGATTTTGGCTAGATCAACAGTGATGCCATTTCCTGAAATGACATGCCCAAGATACTTAACCTCAGTCTGAAATAATTCACACTTCTTTGCATTGGCATATAGTTGGTTATCTCTAAGGCACTGCAATACTTGGCAAAGATAAATCTCATGTTCCTCAAGAGTTTTATAGAACACTAAGATATCATCCAAGAAGACTATCAAAAATGTATCCACGTAGGTTTTGAAAACCCCATTTATTAAGCTCATAAATATAGAGGGAGCATTTATCAGTCCAAATGGTACCATGGTGAACTCATAGTGGTCATATCTGGTGCAGAAGGTTTTTTGATGAATATCAACTTCCCGAATTCTAAGTTGATGGTACCCTGGCTTGAGGTCAATCTTTGAAAATATTTTTGCTCCTTTCATCTTATCAAATAGATCATCGATGTAGGGTAAAGGATACTAATTTTTTATTGTGACTTTATTGAGTTGACAATAGTCGATACACAATCTGAGAGATCCATCTTTCTTCTTCACAAATATTACTAGTGCACCCCATGGTGACACACTAGGTCTGATAAACCCTTTTTCCAAAAGCCCTTCCAACTGAAGCTTAAGTTCCCCAAGTTCCTATGTGGTCATGTGGTATGGATCCTTGGAGATGGGTTCTGCACTTGGCACTAAATCAATTTTAAATTCAATATCCCTATTGGGTGGCATTCCTGGTATTTACTTAGGAAAAAAATCCAAAAATTCTTGCAATAGGGGAAGATCTAGTGATACATCCCTACTCTCCTGATGCAGCCAAGGTGATTGGTGGATCCAATTAAGTTTAGTCCAAACCTTCTAGCTTGAGAACAACATAGGGGAACAACACAACACAAAAATATATGTTTCAAAACATATTTTCAATTAACATATTTGACTGTAAGGCATTCTGAGTTAGGGCTAATTACAATCAGATGTAATTCTACAATATCAACAAGATCAAGGACAACCCCATCTAGTTAATTTCAAAAAACTATCAGCAACTTATGGAAACCCTAAGGTAGATCTGAACTTGAGCTCGCAAGCCTCCAAGGAATCTCCTTGTCTCCAAGTATGCAAACCACTAGCTCTGCTACTACAAACTATCAGATAACAATCTAATCTACAAGACCTCATAGGATCTTTTCCACAACTTCACTTATCTTCTACCCTTAGATCTTCTTTCATGATCCCTCTAAGTCATCCTAAGTCCTCCTAAACAACTACCCCAAACATCCCTTAAATACTAATCATTAGCCACAAGTTGGCTGGATGAAACCATTAACTCCTCCTAACAAATATTAAATGCAATACAAGTCGGCTCACAAATAGCCTTACAATTAATAAACTCAACATATCAGCCTGTAACAACAACTACCAACAATAAATGCACCAAGGAGGCCAAGAAAATCTTCAAGAACTCTAGTTGGTAAACCAAAACTATCGAGTGCCAGAGAAATAACCAAGCGCCAGTCAAACAACCGACCAAGCCAGCAACACTGAACAACATAGGCATTATCGAGCACTAGTTCCACCAAGCACAAGAAGTCTCACCGAGTTCCTTTAGTGACCGAGCTTCCTTCAATAACCGAGACCATTGGTTAAGGCTACAACTGAGTAGCACCAGCCAAGTAACACACCAACATGTAGATTCACCGAGGACCCAAGAATTCCCTTGCATCAGACACCCTAGGTTCGAAAAGATGTTCATATGTGAGAAGAACATCTTCCAAAATTCAGCACATAAACCCCAAACTGGTTCTTCACATACAAGTCCTCCAACTTTTCACTTTGCATACTCTTCCACTTCAACTTCCTCTGTCTCTTCAAGTCCTTCATTGATAACACACGGGTATGTTCTGTAATGCCCCTCTAACCCTATCAAGTCTTGGTTATGCTCTCTAGAAATTAGGAAGAGCTATATGTGATAATTATCCTTCTTGAAATGGTTCCTTAAACTGAACCTCTTCCAACTCACCTTAACATCATATTTTAATATGGGAAATAATAATAATTGCATAGGTATGTTCCTATACATCTTCTTATGTGTCAGCAATAGTTTAGGACCTTAATGCTAAAAGGATCACCTGATAGACTTATATTCTTTTATGTGAAATGCTCATTATTATTATTTATGTGTACCTTAGGTTAATTGATTATAATCACTTAAGGGTTAGATGTGTTACCTTCTCTAATAACATTACTTGGGATTAGACATGATTAATGCATTTAGGGTTATATGATTTGTTTATCTTTTTTTGATAATGAGACATTTTGAGTACATGCCTAATGGTTAAATGGGTTTGTGAAAGTTAATAGATGACTTATATTTACATTATTATGTTATGATGCAATTCTTGTTATACAATATGGAAAAGAGATTATTCTAGTACTAACCACACTAATCCAATCATGCTTTGTTGACATCACTATCTGATGTGAGTGTAGGATAAGAGGAGTTAGTCGTAGTTACTCCTACATGAGGTCCACATGATGTCGCAGTCTCCATCCTTGTTTTTCATTATCTGTTTATATAAATATGTATGAATGTTGGTTGGTGTTGTAGGATGCAGGTACCAGGCATTGACTTCACCTGGCTACACAGGTCTGAGCATGCCTTCAAAATCCTCAAACTGTTGTTGTATGGAGATATTACCAAGATTACTCTCAAGGTTACTGTGGACTTAGATTTCCATTTAGAAGTTTACCCTAGTTGGGGGATCCAAATGCACTATGTGATGTGGTCTTGTGATTTATGATTTGACATTGTTCTATGATTTATGATGTGAGTTAGATTTATCCTTGTAAGTATATGTATATATATATTTATTTTATATGTATTACATTGATTGTATGTTATATAGGTATGTGTATATGTGAGTGCATATGCATATACCCATGCTTATATAAATAATAATATCTGTATGGATTTATTGATTGTTTTAGTGGTATGTTATTTAAAGTGAATTCAATGAAGTGTATTAAATAAAAAGTGAAAATAATATTAATAATAGTAATAATAAAAATAAATGCTCTTTGTAGTAAAACTAGCTATCTAGGAGGGAGTTGAACTCGAGACCTCCTAGAAGTTAGGCTAGTTGGTTTCCATGTGTGCTATGTGGTTTTCTTGAAAGTTATTTGTTGAGTGTTCTTGTTATGATTTATTTTGAAGTTATTTTTAATTAAATTTGTTAAAACTTTGTTAAGTGCTTACGGGAATAATTTGTTTATTTTCCAACCAACTGTGGAAGTTGGAGAAGTTTCTTCCTGTAAAGCAACTCCTCCAACCACATAGTTGGAGGATAAATATTTCAATTTTGTGTGGTTTGAGAGAAGGATTTTTCAGGAAGATATTTGGAATGCTCTAAATGGATTTTTCCATAATTTTATTTGTGATGTCTAAGTTTGAGAGTTTATGTTTGGTGAGGACAAGTGGGATTGGATTTCTGGGTTTTGATTGCCAGAGGAAGCTATCTACTCAAGGCTTGTGGATTTCCAAGAAGGTCTCCAGCCAAGGGAAGAGAATTCTCCGCAAGACCCCAGGTAGGGTCTATACTGGGATGAATTCTCCAATTCTCCTATGTGTGTGCTTTTGTTTTTAAATGCTATGTGATTTTATTGTTATGTGATAGCTTACTACGAAATAAAAAAGGAAATTTAAGTGTTATATTGTTTGTGTATTTCTATTGTGTTGTCGGAAAGAAATTATGTAAATGTTTGTATAGTTTTAATAGTAAAATCTTTCCTGGGAGTTTGGGATTTGTTGTGATACTTCCTTTTTCTATTTTTGAGATTTATGTAATGATTTAAGGAATTTTAGGAAGGTTTGGGATGGTTTAGGAAAGGTTGCAGTCCTTCTCTCCCATTTTTCCTTTTTGTAGGCCTTGTCTGTGAATTGATGTTTTTAATTTGATTTAATCTTATCTAACACTTAGGTAGTGTTGAGGATGTATTTTGGATGTGGTACTGAGGTCCCTATATCAGGTTGATCTCAGGGAACATTTTCTAGCCACTCTCCATGCCTTAAAAATTCATTTTTTGGCCTTTTCAGGCAATTCTGAATTAATTTCGTATAAGTGCCCTGCAGTGTCATACAACATTGTACCCATACTCATACGAAACTTGGTCAAAAGTCATATGGGAATGCATACATTATCGTATGGGTTAAAATCAGTTCTAAAGTGTTTTTAGGAAGTTTAAAATTTAATTTTGTGGAAGTACCTTGCAGTGTCGTACGACATTGTAGTCATACCCATACGACACTTGGTCAAATGTTGTATGGGAATACATACATTTTCATTTGAGTTTATAGAGAAATTCATTTAGATTTTTTAGGGTTTTAGGGGCTTAATATTTATAGGATTTAGACAAGTATAACATTTAAGTATAAGTTACTTATACTTTAAGCTATACTTGTATAAAGGAATTAGGTACCTTTTGGGATGATTGGGATAGGTTTCAACTTCATAGGAATTAAGATGCAAATTCTAGATTTTGGTTTTTTTTGAAAATTTCAGACTTAGCCAAATTTTAGGCACATGAGATTTTCCTAGACTTATAAAAAAACAAGCTATGGAATGTTGTGTTTATGCATGTGGAAGTTTGTATCCCCTGTGTATTTTTATTACTTGTTGTGTTGAGGTTATATGGTTTACATATGACGGTTTTTTTTGCTTGGCATATTCTTGAGCTTAGTTTATGAGGCTAGGACTCATCTTGGTGGCCTATGTGCATGGGAGGGTTCCTTAGACCTATAAATGAGCCTTGGAAAGTTGTATTAATGCATGTGGAAAGTTCTATGTTTTTATATGAGATGTCTTGTGATAGACATTCTTCCAATGGTTCCTATTATGTATATGGCTAAGGTTAGGACTCTCTCTGAGGGCTTAACTGCGCAAGGGAGTTTCCTAAACATATGGATCAGGGCTTGGAAGTGTTATCTTGTATTTGTAGATTGTGATAGGGTAAGGGGATAGGAACCCTAAATGAGTGGCTCACCATAGGTGTTGGAACCCTAAAGTGGTTTCCAGATGATCCTATGGGTGGGTTTGTAAAAAGTGATAACCTTAAAAATTAACCTAGGAAGGGGGGATTCAAAGGATAATGAAAGAAAATATAATAATGGCCACATAGACCTAATTGGAGTACCAGGAATAGGGATAACTACCAGGATGGATCCCTATTCATAAAGGGGGGACCGGGGTTACATGGTTGGTAGGAAGGATCCCAATATATAGGTTGTGTGATGACACTCACTTAGGTGGTCTCCTAGAACCTTAACCTCAGTGTTTTAATATGATGATATTTTTATGTTCCTTATTCTTTTTATTTTGAGTCTTGGATTTATTGGCATTTAAAACTTAGATTGCCTTAAGGTCTTGAGAGTACCTTGGTTCTATCTCCTAGCATAGGGGGTGGAACTTTATTAGTTTCACATGGTTGGGTGGAAAATCTATTTTGAGGTATTGTTCGCGGTTCATGTCATGGCTTGGATTCTGAGTTGTTCAATGGTGAAGATTTTGTTCTTGTATCATGTATCTATATCGTTTGTTATCAAGATGTAAATATGTATTGTAAGCCCTTGGGCAACTTGATGTAATTATATTTCTATATGCCTTCAGGAAATGTGCAGTAACTATAATTATGTTTGTAAAAGGAAATTGTAAGAATCTAAAAAGGGATTGAATATGGTTAAATCAATGAGTAATTTCCTACCTTATATCTCTTGTGAATTTTAAATGAAATTGAAAGTAATTGTTCTATGCAATCCTTTGTAATGAAAGTACTTATGGATGTAAACTTCTTTAAAAGGAAACTTGTTTTGATATATGGTTAGTGAAAAGATATGCTAAGGGTTCAAGGGTATCTCTAGGTGAAGTAATAAGGTAAAAGGAAACATGTATGTTATTGAAAGAAGTAATGGGATGTGATTTCTTAAATGTATAGTTCAATGTGAGTGATGTCTGGTTATTCAAACTAGGTTTTAATATAAATCCTTTATTTACAAGGTTATAGTAGATAATTTGTGGAAGTTAAACTTGTGGAAAAAATGATTCATTAAATGGTTTATGTTGGTTAGCAATATATGGTTAAGTACTTTATGCTCCTTCTATTATTATATTGAAAATAGAAAGTAAGGACTCTTAATGGAAAAGCTTAATTGAGTTTTGATGGTGCAATTGAGTTGAGCATAGATAATGTTAAGGAGTAAATAAATATGAAAGAATAAATGTACTTAGTGGATGAGATAAGTAATGTGTGCTTGTTCACTTCTAAACGTAAATTAAATGTTAGTTTGGTAAATAAAATTAATTCAACTAACTCATTAATGTAATAGGTTTTGATGTGAAATGGAAATAGAATTTGTTAGATTAAGTAATAAAATGAAGTACTTGATAATGGTAATTGAATTCATTAAGGGAACCTTAAGGAATTTACTTGTGAATGGTAATGATGATATGTTAAAATGTTAAGAAAAATAAAATTTTAGTTGTAATTTTAGGTCATAGACCTGATTCCTTATGGGTTCCCTAGCGGGGACATTACATGTTCTCCAAACTGATCATTCATTCTCTCAAGATCTACCAACTCAACTCGACTACCAATACTCTAACTCCTCCTATCAAGTGTTGTATCCAGAAAAGGCATCAGGGAAAACTTCCTGTCATCCTTCTCAACAGTAAACACATTCTTAACACAATCATACATAGCTCTACAATCATATTGCCAAGGTCTACCATGCAATATATGAAAACTATTCATCTCCACAATATCGCATAACACAAGATCCTTATACTGGCCAATCTGAACATCAATAAATCATTATTCTCTTACTTCTAGAGCATGATCATCTTGCAACCAACCAATCCTATAAGGATGTGGATGTCTCATTCTATTCAAACCAAGTTTTTGAACCATGTCCTTAGCAACAAGGTTATCAGTACTACCACTGTCAATAATAACATCACAAAGTTTACCTCTCGACTTGCACCAAGTCTTGAACAAGTTACTCCTCTGACAAGGTTCCTCCTTTGTACTGAGAAATGTTCACCGAAGCAACAAGTTCTCAAATTCAAGTTCATTCTTAACATTTTCATTCACCATAGCAACTCGTCAGTCACCAAGCTTCTTCTATGTACACTCAAAAGAATGGTGTCCTTCTTCACCATAGTTATAGCAAGTACCCTTAAAGATAACTCTACCTATCTTCTTCTTTGGTTCTAGAGGTTTCTATTCATCTTCTGTAGTCATCAGTTTATCCTTCACTGAGTGATCAATCTTTTCCTTTCCTTAGGGATTACTATGTTGTTTCCTCTTCAACTTATCTTCTACCTTCAGAGCATACTGATAGGCATCTTCAAAAGAATCAATCTTTAGCATACCAAGCTCATCTTGAATATTGAATCTCAAACAATTCACATACCGAGCTACATTTTCCTTACCAAGTTCTCTGTGTCCAGATTGAATAGTAAGCTTGTAGAAGTCCTTGGTATAATCTTCAACAGACAAATCCTTTTGTTTCAGATTTTGTAACTTCTTAAATAAGTTAAACTCATAGTCAGTAGGTATGAACTTAGATTCAAACTTAGTCACCATCAACCTCCACTGATTGATCTTCATTTCACCTTCAGCTTCTCTATCTCTTTGTAATTCTTTCCACCAAAGACCAGCATGTCCTTTCAATTTTGTTTGTGCTAACCTCATCTGAAGAGGATCTTCAATTTCTTCTAGCTCAAAGAAATCTTCAAGGTCACCAATCCAATCAATCAAATTCTTGGGTTTCAAAGTACCAGAGAAAGTAGAAACTTCAATTTGGTAACTATTACTTAACCGAGCTCTAGATCTATGCAATCGAATAGTTTTGTCTTCACCAGATCTATCCCTCTGATCATCACCACTAGATCTAGTAGCTTCAAAGTCTTCAAAAAATTCCTCACAACCATTCTTAGTACCAACATTCTGAGGTACACCAGTAATAGCTCTCATGATCTCAGCAAACATGTCATTCTTCATCAATTCCATCTCAGATCTAAAATCTGATTTCACCTTCTCTATAATCCTAGATTCCGTAGTATCACAAAGATCTACAATCACTCTATGATCCAATCTTCTCAGAGGCATCCTTAAAGATAAGAAAAACCCTCTACAACAAACCCTACACTGACCACCTTGTGACAATCTCCAAGTTGTATACAACTTAGATTAGCATGCCACCTTACACAAACAACTACGACAAGATTCCACAAGTTCAGTGCTTCAGATCTGCAACTCAAATCATACGATCTCTTTTCTCATAAGTTGAACTTCACAAGATCAGCCTTGCTAGGTCAAGCTTCACTCCATAAGATCAAATTAGTTCTAATACCACCTGACGCAATCGGGGTGATTTGTGGATCCAATTAAGGACAGTCCAAACCTTGCAGCTTTAGAACAACACAACACAACAAGATATGTTTCAAAACATATTTTCCATTAACATGCTTGGTTGCAAGGCCTTGCAAGTTAGGGCCAATTATAATTAGAAGTTATTCTAAAATATCAATAAGATCTAAGACAACCTTGTCTAGTTCAATTCTGATAACTATCAGCAACTTATGGAAACCCTATGTTAGATCTGAACTTGAGCTTGCAAGCCTCCAAGCAATCTCCTTGTCTCCAAGTATGCAAACCACTAACTCTTCTACTAAAAACTATCAAATAATAATCTAATCTACAAGACCTCAAAGGATGTTTTCCACAAATTCACTTATCTACTACCCTCAAATCTTCTTTCATGATCCCTCTAAGTCATCCTAAGTCCTCCTAAACAACTACCCCAAACATCCCTTAAATACTAATCATCAGCCACAAGCTGGCTGGATGAAACCATTAAATCCTCCTAGAAAATATTAAATGCAATAAAAGTTGGCTCACAAATAGCCTTACAATTAATAAATTCAACATGTCAGCCTGTAACAAGAGCTACCAACAATAAGTGCACCAAGTCAGCCAAAAAAATCTTCAAGAACTCTAGTTGGTAAACCAGAACTACCAAGCACCAAAGAAATAACCAAGTACTAGTGAAACAACCAACCAAGCTAGAAACACTGAGCAACACAAGCATTACTAAGCACCAGTTCCACCAAGCACAAGAAGTCTCATCGAGTTCCTTCAGCGACTAAGCTTCCTTCAATAACTAAGACCATCAGTTAAGGCTGCAACCAAGTAACACCATCCAAGTAACACACCACCATGCAGATTGACCGAGGACCCAATAATGCCCCTGCATCATCTCCTCTTTTTCTAAGTCTTCTACTGAGACTGCAAACAATTGGCATCCTTTGAGCATGCACCGCTTGAGTTGCATTATAGAAATTATAGAGAGAGAGATTGGTTGTTGCACCCCAACAATCTTCTTAGGTTCTCCTGAATCATTTGAACAATAAATGTCCATGCTTCTAAAATCCAAAATGGCTTTGTGAGCATCCAACCAATACATACCCAAAACTACTCCATATGGGCCTAAAGGAATCACTCGGAGATCTACCAAGGTGGAGAAAGGTCCTAGCCCTAACTTGAAATCTTGAACACAAGAGTCAGAGGCTATTCTTGCCCTAGAGGCTAGCTCAACCTGCCACCTATCTTCCTACCTTACTATCTTCATCCCACATTTCTCTACTAAAGAAGGATAAATAAAAGAATCTATTGCTCCTAAGTCAAATAGAATAGTGGTAGAGATACCCCTTAGAAAAACTGGGGTTTCGATGACTGATCCCTAATGATCAACCTATCTATGGTCTAGAGTGTGCAAATACATGGTGAGTTATGCCTGCATCACCAACTGTGGGTTCTGAAGCAACCTATCTATAGCTAGCTGTTGGGGTAGACTTCCAAGGATAGTTAACTATAATATGACCATGTTGACCACAAGAGTAACACCCTATATTCTTAACAAAATTCCTTCCCATGGAAGGTGTGCTAGACAGCTGATAACTACCTCAACTAGAATTCTAAGGCATACTCTGAGATGGTTGAGGATTTGGTTATCTCTTTGCACGTTTCTAGTTGTGAGAATTACTTGGCTAAGAACCCTCATTCTTGTTGTTGAAGTTATTCTAAAATTTCCTTTTCTCATGATTTTGACTTCCTTTTGATGAAGAAGGATAGCTCTTAGGGCCTAGTATTCCTTGAGAGTGGTTCCCTTTGAAACATGTCCCTTCCTGACAGGTATTACGTCCATGGCTACATATCTGACCTCCTAACTTCAAGGATGCATTTTGTTCCACAATACGAGCCTTGATGACTGCATCATTAACTATCTGAGGTTCAAACATTTGTATGCTATCAGCCAAGTGACCATTGAGGCCTCTAAGGAAGTATTGAGTTAGCATGGGTTCATAATCCTTATAACCTAAGTATGGCTTGAGTTCAAAGAACTTTCTCTCATAGCCATCAAATGATATTGTTAACTACCTTAAGTTGTTAAACTCTTCATCTCTTTTGTGCCTCCAGTGATTAGAAAGAAATCTAGCTCGAAAGAGTTCTAAGAACAATTCCCATGAAAGAGTGGTTATATCTATGTGAAGTTTATCTTTCTCTAATTCCCACTAGGTGGATGCAAAATCTCTAAGGTGAATGACTACAAATCAGGCCTTGGTATTACTACTGTAAGGATGCATGGAAAATAGCCTTTCCAAATCCAACTGCCAAGTCTCGGTGGTGGATCCGACTTGAGTTCCCTTGAATGGGTTAGTCTTAGTACTAAGGAGGTCTCTCATGTGAGAAGCACTCAAAGCTTCCTCTTCTACTTCTAGATCTCTCCTCCTAGGGATCCTTTCTCTTTCCTCATGGTGAGTGGCATTCACCTCCTCATGGTGACCCCTATCCTGACCTACATCTAGTCTCTACAATATCTATTGTAAAAATTTTGTTACTTGAGCCCCTTGAAAACCTCTTGAGTGGTTATCAAATTGGTCCCCCCTATCTTCTCTCTCAAAATGTTCTTCTTCCTAATAAATTTCTTGATGAGATCTAGGAGGAGTGTTTCGGGCACCTCCCCTTCTACCACGGGTCATAGGAGGCATCCTAGACAAGTAAGGAGAAGGATAAGTTCAAGGGTCCTAGTCCAATTATAGTGTTAAGTTTTTCCTTAAATGAATAACAAGTTTAAAAAGCATGGGCCAAATTTCCAGAGCCCCCATGTAGAAACTTAGTGCTCTGATACCAAAGATGTCATGCCCCACAAGGGAACTAGGAAAGAGAATGAATATTCTCTTTAGAAAAGAAAACCTAAGTAACAAATTTATGAAAAATTTTGAACTTCAAAAGATCAATATGAACAATACATAATTTAATTTAGAATCCTCCCAAGGTTCCCTATGAGTAAAATAAACAATCCATTTAAGTTCATTAAGTGTACTAACAATATGATTTAACTCTTAAAACATAACATTTGAAAATTCTTTAGAGAGAAATATAAAAGCTTTCATTTGATTTCATCTATTTTCCCTAAGCATTCTTCCATGATCAATATAACATTTAAAGCATAATCATAATAAAAGAATTTATCTAGGAGTTTGAACTATTTCACATATGAAATTAACACATTTGATTACTAACTTTTCTTGAACCATAATGAGAAACATGCCACTTTTCTTCAAATACTTTTGAAATTCCTTTTTCTTTTCAAATGATTTACATAAAGTTCACCATTCCATTTTCTTTTCCCTAAATCTACCCATTCCCAAATACATCATTTTGAGATACATTAATAATTACATTACATTAATCTCCTCTAGGGAGGTTACAATAACTTTACATTGATTGAAAATAATGAAAGATTACTACAAAGTCTTCTTTCTTAAAAAATGGAACAATATGCAAGCAAGAATCCATAAGCTCTACAACTATGAAAGGTACCTTGATAAAATATTTACCACCCAACCACATGGATACCAAAAGGCCCATTCCCCTATGGTAGGAGATAAACACCAAGGTCCACAAGGAAGTGATATTTAGGTTGTATCTAGGGTTGGAGTAACTTTTCCCAAAAAATAACTGAAAAGAAAATCAAAGTACAAACCCTTTCCCAAAAGGTTCTAAGGCTAGGTAGAAACTCTAAGTGGCAAGCTAGGTGAGTATCATCACATAGCCGTCACCCCTTGGGTTTTCTTGGTACTAGCCACTCTAGGCCCCAACCCCCAAGTAGGCACATGCAAAATTGAATGTCTTTCATATAGACAAGTGCCATTCAATCATCCCTATGCATAGGTACCTTCTCCCACTCCCATCCATAGCCTTTAGTAGCACTAATGGCATGGGCGAGGCATACATTATGTTACAAGTAGTGGTTGTCGTTACACTAAAAGATCAACCTGTTAATGTCTGATACAACCACTAGACTTATAGAAGACACATGAGGTAGTTAAACCATGTCATGAATCCTGATGGGAGCATTGACCATTTTGCCAACAATCTCCCCCTCAGCACTACTTAATGGGATTCAAACCTGTGACCAAGCTATGATACCACTTGTTACAAGTAGTGGTTGTCATTGCACCAAAAGATCAACTTGTTAATGCCTGATACAACCACTAGACTTATAGAAGACACAGAAGGTAGTTAAACCATGTCACGAATCCTGAGGGGAGCGCTGACCATTTTTCCAAAACATTAATATTTTTAGTGTTTTAACCCATTCCCATAAGTTATCCTGGAACTAGCCACTTAGCGCACCAGCCCCACACTGAGAGCCACTTACCTAGTGTTCTTAGGTTTCCTACCCTTAAGAAAACATCATTAACACATAACACTAAAATTTAGAGATATTTTTAGAGGGTTTGGTGTGTGGAAGAGAGAGGGGAATAAATTTTTCTTTGAATACAAATGAAAAGCTCTGCAACTTTATTGTTCTCTGTCGTGAGGGTATAGCCAACCCTTTTGTATTTGAAAAATTTCCATTCCAATGT
The DNA here is from genome assembly GCA_027943335.1 of Chamaecyparis obtusa. Lineage (NCBI taxonomy): Eukaryota > Viridiplantae > Streptophyta > Pinopsida > Cupressales > Cupressaceae > Chamaecyparis > Chamaecyparis obtusa. The sequence continues at coordinate 2,778,770 of BSBK01001201.1, forward strand.
AAGTGTGATTGGAAATGGATTGATATATTATTGGTTTCTATTGTTAACCATTTCCATATAGGTTTAATATTTTTTTATGAGGCTTTGAATAGAGGAAGTCATCATTTACATTGACTATCCATGTTATTGATTTGGTGCAATTAGTCAATTATTTTGAAGTTTAAATGAGCACATAGGCTCTCCACTTTCTTTGGTTATTTTGGATTGTGGGAGAAGCCTATTCCTATATAAGTATGTGTCATTAAGTGTTTGAATGTAGGGATATGTATAGGAGAATGAAGATAGAGATCTCTAATTGACAAATAATACAGTATCAGAAATAATGACCCTCAGTGCAAGGGTAATAACATTGAAACTAACCATTGGATTTCGATGAGATTGGAATATGTTTTGAAAGACCTAATTCTTCCCATCCTCACTAGAGAGATTGTGGTTTTTTTGGTCTGAATAAAAATTTATACACATCTAAGTGTGGGTCTATCTAGAGGGAAGAAATCTGTCATGTTAGGATAGTCATAGGTAAGATGATTATTTAAATAAATTTGATCTGGGAAAGAGATAGACAAAGAGTAGTGACATATTTCCCAATATAAATCAGAGTCCTATATTATCCATCAAGTAAAAAAATAATATGGCATCATAGGAATCATAGCAACACATAGAGAAAAGGATAATTATTTATATAGTAATAGTTTTCAACACACTATCCTTTCTCCTACACAAAATTCCAGGCTTGATCTAATATATTCATTTCAAATTCATAGAGGACAACACAAAGGAAGATTTAAAGCAATCAAAAAATCAAATAAGGAGGAGAATCTTTTAGGATAGCTCCTACCTAGCTTCCGATGGAGAAAATTGTTGATGAAGGTTGATTCAACTCTCTTCAATCTCCTTCTAGCACTTCTCCAAATTCCTCCTAGATGCAGGTACCAACTTTCTACTAGAAACTCACAATGAAACTATCCTCTCAAGAATAATATAGTTCCTCTCCTAGAATACTATAATCCTCCTAAATACAATATCCTCTCAAAGCAATAATCTAATTTCCTGAGTATAATTTCCAGCCAACCTCCCCTTCCTTCAAAGATCTCTACTGTAAATAGGTTGAAGGATTGGTTGCACAGGAAAATCAACCGATGCAACCATCCCAACCAAAAGGTAGTTTATAGTTTAGGCTTTAATTAATTTCATTAAATCCATTCACGAGAAGGGAATAGCTAATTTAATATTATTAATAATAAAAACTAATATGAGAGCCTCATAAATATTAATAAACTAATGTTATTTTCCTATATTTAAGGAAAAGGAAATAATTTATTACTATGATTACTTATCACCTTATTTACTAAAGCTATGGAAAAATATTTACGATATAATAATTAATCCCTCAAGTAAATAATTTATTTATTATTATTATTCAAAATATAATTACTTTCACAATCTAATATTTATTAAATATATATATGTAACCATAGGCATACGTGTGCACCCATATTCTTATGTGTACATATATCACATACTTAAGATGCATTATTAAAAATATCATAAATATCTAATTATTATAAATATTATTATTTAAATCAATTACTAAATCATATTCCACACAAAATATAATTATCATACATACATACATACATACATACATACATACATACATACATACATACATACATACATACATACATACATACATACATACATACATACATACATACATACATACATACATACATACATATATATATATATATATATATATATATATATATATATATATATATATATATATATATATATATATATATATATATATATATATATATATATATATATATATATATATATATATATATATATATATATATATATATCTGTGTGTGTGTGTGTGTGTATAGGGTAACTACTAACATAAGATAGAAGATACCACAAGATACAATTTAAAATTACTAATCACAATATCATACTCTCATCAATGCAAGAAACAAGCAAGAAGAGTCACATAATCCAACAAGTGCAATACACAACAACAATGCTTTATCAGCACAAAGGACTAAATCAGGAACTCCCCACCTAAGGGTAAAAGGGTCAGAGGTAGAGTTCCTTCATGTGGTACCTTGATGATATCTCCATAACAACAACAATGATCAAGGATTTTAGGGATCGCTCAGACCTATGAGACCAGGTGGAGACAATGCCCAATACCTACAATCTTGCATCACTGAGAAGAAATACATGTCCAAATATATATACAGACATATGAAAATAGATGACTAGGATCGATACATCATGTGGACCTCAACTAAGTGAGTAACTACGACTTCATCCTGAGTCATGAAAACACATCAATCATATATACATGAAAACATAAGACATCATAGATAATAATGGGTAGGTTCAAATCCTTGGGTTAGCTTTATAAATCATGTAAAGATAGATTATTTCAAACTTCATAAACATATAAATGATAATCATAAATGAGTGTATCTAAGCATCTGATAAGTGTATCATCATCTAAATAAGCATAAATATGAACATATAGCTCTAACCATCATAATGAAAATGTCCAAATAAAAGTCCAAGTATAATCATCTGAGAGGGTATTAAATCATATGCCTGACAACTACATTCTCCAAGTTTATTTTCTCAGAAAAATTGTATAACTCATAGTATTTATTCATCTTGGTGAAATCAGCTTCATTAATAATTAAGGTATTCACTTTTTCATTCTTAGGCTTCCATTTCTTCTTGCTACTACCTGCTTCTTCATCTTCCTTTTCTTCTGATGTTTTCATTGGTACTGGGGTAAATATTGTCTTTTGTCTCTTACCTGGACTACTTTCCATTTCCCTTACTCTTTTTGCTGATGGAGTGGTGGAGGATCTAGTGGTTTTTCTTACTTCCTGTACTTCCATTACTTCAATTTCTTCAGTAGGTTCTGCAATTGATGTCAAGGGTGGAACTAATAAGATTTCTTTATGTCCTATATCCCTTATTGCTATTACAGTCTTCTTTGCAACTATAAATTCATGCTCTATCATGCCATTATCTTTAAGAATTTTCTTAATAGTACTATCTACTCTTTTCTTAGGTGTCTTTTGTGCCTTTAATGATTTTGCAGAGTCAAAGTTCTCCTCATATGTCCCAAATCTAGGACTATTTGCATCCAAATTACTCTTAAGTAATCTTCTTATGTATCCTTCAAGTTAATCTTCAAAAACTTCATATTCTAGTGGACCTACAAATTCCACTCTAGGCTCAACTACTTCAATAAAAGTAAAGTTAGTGTCAACCAAAAAACATATCTCATTTTTATATTTCTCCACAACAGCTGGTGGAATCCTTGATCTTTTTCTCAGTTGATTCTAAAAAAAATTTATTACCAAAGTGGCACTCTCATTCACTATCTATAGGGTGTCTTATGTACACCTTGTTGATTATGTCCATGGTATTCCTATTATAATTCCAATCTTCTCCAATAGTATATGGAAATCTCCTTAACAAATGAAAAAACATATATGTGATCAGAGATGAGAATCTAAACTGTAAATTCTTAGTTTTCTTGATCTTCTCAAGGTTCTCTATCAATTGAATTCTTAGAATCTCACACATGTTAATTTGAACTTTCTCAACACACATAAGATAAGTTGCATGTACCATGCCAGATGCTATATCATCCTCTCTAGAATTAGCACAAAACTTAGATTTTAAGATCTTGTACACATCTCTAACATCATCCCGTATGATCTTGATGATTACAATTCCTCTTCCATTGTAAGTTGACTTAGTGTTATCAAACACAGTTTTCTTAACATTTTTCTCATTAAAAGGAATTATTCCAGATTTAGATAGACTGGTTACCTCATGAATAAGGTCTATGGTGATGTCTATCACTCTATCATCTAACCAAAATTTACCATTATGGATTCTACTCAAAATAATCTTAGTGCATTGATCATCCTAGAATTCATAATGAAGTGGATACTTGATAACATCAATATCTTTCAAATGTTCAAACCCTTGTTTGAATGACATGTCCTGATTAAATATCTTCTCATATTCCTTGATCAGATTACCATCTCCTATGGTCTCAAACTTACACTTTAAATAATCTTTTACATCTTCCAAGTGCAAAACTCCATTTGGAATGGATGATAATGCTAGACTAGGGTCTTCTTCCAAAGGTTCTATTGGTTCCCTTTTTACTCTAGGTCTGACTAAATCTTTTACATGGTGAACAAGTGATGCATCCATGGTTCTCATAAAACTTAACTTCTTTTTAGTGGTTACTTAGCAAAATACCTCAAGAATCATGATATAGGGCTTTGTGCAGATCTGGCAAGAAATCTTTGTCCAAATCCTACAAACTACTCTTAATCTCCACTGAATCACTCTCCTTATCACTTGTAATCTCTTGAATGATCAAAAAATACTAATCATATGCTTTTATCCTTTAATTCTTTCAAGATTATAACATCACATTAAATTTCTTTTCCACTTCATATCTAGAAGTTGTTCCTAGTTACATGCAAAACTTCATTCTTTCCGTGTACTCACATACATTTATATAATTTCATGTGCTCTTAACCATATCATACTAACTTTTCAATACTTAATTCAATCTAATCTAACTTCTATACTATTCTAATGCTCTATTCTAATCTAAATAATTACTTAAATGCTTTAAGAAAGATTAGGCAATGATTCACACTTACTATCAGGTACTTCACCTGTCTGATTTCCTGGTATACTGAGTGTTCTTTCTTGATCTATGGCTTTAACAAATTTAACTTCTTCTGAGTTACTACAACATCCTTTTTGATTGTTGTTTGTGCTCACATTTCCCCTTGTATAGTGTCTAAGATTAGGGTTTCTCATGTTGTTCATTCTACAAAATCTTGTTGTATGACCAAAGTTGTTGCGTATCTGACAAACTAATCCATTGTTTCCATATCTTGGTCTTGTCTAACTAATTTGTGTTCTGCAATTTCTAGTGATATGTCCAATCTTGTTGCATCTATAACACACAACTTCATTCCTTTTGTTCATATCTTTAATAGGTCTTTTATTTGCATGATTAGTATCTCTAAACATTCTACTACTACTATTATTATCATTAGATCTATGTTTCTTACAATCAATAGCTCTATGTCCAAAACCATGACAATTATAACAATAACCAGAGATAGGTTTCAATTTCTTACATATGCAATCTCTCATCATATGTCCAAAAGTATTACATGCAAAACATATACCTTTGAATTATCTTTGCATATCTTTAGGTGTTTCATCTTCTTTAGGTGGATTAGGTATACCTTTAGATTTGTTAGCTTCATCATATTTCCTTTCATCTTTTTTCTTAGAGGGTTTCAAATTTGGTTCTTTGCATTATTCATTTATCTTAGATGAATTGTATCCAAGACCAGTTGGATCATAATATGGCTTTCGATAAGACATTTGTTCATCAATCTTCTTGTTGTTGGAATATAGTTTTTCAAGATATTGTTTAGACTGACTCAATTTACCTTTCACAATTGTATTGTACTTCTCAAGTTTGTAATACCCCTCTAACCCTAATATAAGTTTTGTGTTTTTGAAAGAATTAAGATCCTTCGATGTTTTCTTACAGCTTAAGTTGTACATGATACTTGTTTGATCTATTCCTATAGTTGTTTATAATAATTTGATAAGCTAGTACTCAATGATTCTAATATCAGACATATTATCTAAAGGTATCATTTTTGTATGTATTTATCTCCATGTATGTATTGAGTACCTACAAGACCTTTATGAGCATAGTTAGGATGTTATATGATATGTACTTGATAGATATATATAAGTGGTTATTTATATTTTCTTCTATTAAGGTTACCTTGGATGAATCTTGTATCTCACTTGATGATTTGATTATGTTAATTTATTATTAGTATTGATAAGAGACTAACACAATGCTTGAGATTCTAACCTTCATTATGATGATGCTACATGCTTTGAGTGTATATATATACATGATGTGTTTTCATGATTCAGGACGAAGTCATAGTTACTCACATAGCTGAGGTCCACACGATCTATCGATCCTGGTCATCTGTCTGCAATGTTTTCTTTTATATGTATATCCGTGCATATGTATTTCTTCTTTGTGATGCAGGCTTGCAGGTACCAGGCATCGACTTCACCTGGCTTCACAGGTCTGAGCATGCCCTCAAATCCTCGATGGTTGTTGTTATGGAGATAGTACTAAGGCCCCTACATGAGTCTTCCTTTGTCATTATTCCAATTTGGGAATATTAGGGTTCCTTCTTTGTCAGTCAACCTTTGGGTCAAAAACCCAGATCCAACGCACCCGGTTGGGCATGGTTGTAGTTAGTGCCTTGTGACCACTTGAATTCATTTGGTTGTATGATTTGTTTACTCATTTTATTTATTTCTCCTTCTTGGTATGATTCTTAGTTAATCTTTCTATGTTGTGTTTCAGGAGTTTGGCTTGACTTTCCTTGTTGACTTTGGTTGACCTTGTTTGATCTTATGGTTTTCTCGATATGTTTCATAGATGATTTGTATGGCCTCTTTGGATGATTAGATTTATTTTGAGGCATGTGATTTTATTCTACCTCAGTGTTATATCCTATAGCAATTATAAATAGGTAATAATATTGTGATCTATTACTTCATAATCTTATAGATTATAGTGTTTGGTATTTGGCATGTATCTATATAAATATAAATATATATATATATATATATATATATATATATATATATATATGGAAATATATATATGGGTGCACACATATATGTATTTATATATATATAATTTATATGTGATTATATGTTAATTATTGTAGATATTGTTGATGGTGTATATTTTGGGATTAATGTAAAGTATAATATTATTAATAATTAAATATTAAATAATGTGAGGTATATTATTCTCAATTGTTAATTATTAATAATGAGGATAGGTTATATATATAGATATTGATGTAATTAATGATGGCATATGCATATATGTTAGGATAATATTACATATGTGTATGAATGAATACAAATAATCTTTTATTGTATATTTGAGTAATATAGTTGTATGATATTAAGTTATTTTATAATACCTTTTAGTTAAGAGTTAGTTGGGAGTTGGTTACTTTTTCTCTCAACTTTTGGAAATCTATTTATATGCACTACTTTCTCATTTGAAGAGGGGGGGATTTTGGGGCTAAAGCATTGAGGAGAGGATGGCCTTAATTTTCATGGTGATTTTGGAGAGAAAACTTGGAGATGTGAGGGAGATTTTGTAAGCATATGTCTTTAAGAATTTTTGGTTATCTTTGCTTTTGGGAGAGAGACATTTTTGTGAGAATTTAAATAGTTGAGAGAGGGATTCTTTTCTGTGGAATTATTTCTTTCTTTCATGGATATTTTTGAAAGTGGATAGGGTTTGAAGGATGCATCTCAAGTTTGGATTTGTCTTCTCTTTTGTTTCCTTCCTTCTTCGATTCAACCTTCGTAGGACATGAGGTATGGATTGAATATGTTAGTTACCTTATGTCTCTGATAGATTATGGATCTATTTATATATTATAATTATTTATTATATCTATAATTTTAATTTCTATGCTTATTTTAAAGTTTTGAGTTTTTGTTTGTAAGAATTGGCATGTGTTTTCCTAGGGTTTTTAGCAACCCATTTTTGGAGATCTATTATTATAATAATTTAAATTGCATCTAGGGTTTTACTAAATTGATTTTATGGAAGTAAAATTCATAGATCTCAAATGAGTATCTCTCTGATTTTATTTTTAGGGTCGAATTAATGCCTTATTTTTGACATTTTGGCAGACTATGCCTGTCCATTCTCGATTCCAAATTTTCTATCAAATGTATTCGTATGCTACAGGCTGATATGATTATCTAAAAGTCTAAATTTGATATAAAATATTCTCCTAAGTCTTATCTTTCATTTCCAATTGGTTTGGAGAATTTTTATTATGTTTTGTGAAAATTAAAACCGTTTTAGTGAAGGCAGGTCTGAACCCTAACCAGAATTTTCTGTTTTAAACCAGAAGTCATAACTTTCTTTCCCACCATTAGATCTTCCTAAAAATAAAATTGAGAGTGCATAATTATGTTAGCTAAATCTCCACTGAAGAGATTGCCTTTTTTATTTGTTTTGTGGAAGATATGGATGACTGTTCTATGATGACTATTCTTTGCATTTAATCCTTGCTTGAAATAATTCAGTTTAAGAACATCATTAAGTTTTAAGGTTTCGTATGGTCACCAGAGGCTATTAGAATGTTTTTTTGGTTAATTGGATCTATTTATACTCTGAATATGTTTATAATATCACTTGGATGTCTTCTTATATGTTTGGAACATTCTGTATGCCATATTGGGTTTAGGGTTGTCAAGTGGACTAGGGACAACATATGTTTTCCTAAACTCAATCAAATGTTGTTATGGAATTGATATGAATTCTTGATGATAGATCTATTATGCTCTTATGATTTTTATATATATGTTAGGGAGCCTAAGTACACTAGGTGAGTGGCTCATAGTGAGGGGTCGGGGCCCTAAGTGGCTAGTACCAGGATAACCTACTATGAGTTATTTAATCGAATGATAACCTAAATAAATGAATTGGGAATGGGAGATTATTGGAATGGGAAATTACACACTAATAAAGATTAATTGTACCTTGCCCATGCCTTTAGTGCTAGTAAAGACTAAGGATGGGAGTGGGAGAAGGTACCTATGCGTAGGTACGACTGGATGACCTTGTCTGTACGAGAGGCATTCGGTTCTGCATGTGCCTACTTGGGGGCCTGGGCCAAGAGTGGCTAGTACCAGGACAACCCAAGGGGTGAGGGCTATGCGATGACAATCACCTAGCTTGTAGCTTAGAGTCTCTACTAAATTTGATCATGCCTCTGGTAGTCCTTGTGGTCTTCTTGTCTTTTCTTTTGTGTTGTGACTTTGGGGAAATTTTATCACCACCTTAGGAATTTCCTAGTTGTTACCTCTTGTATGGGCCTTTGGTTCTATCTCCTAGCTCGAGGGAGTGGGCCTATTAGTTCCATGTGGTTGGGTGGTTAATATTTATATCGAGGTATTGATCGTGATTCTTTGGATGATCCTAGCACATATTCCTTTCCAGATCTTTAGTTGAAGATTTCTTATTGGATATTTTAATATGTTGAGATGTACTTTTGTATTTGTATTCATGTAATTTTTAATCTCCTAAAAGGAGTCTTGTAGTATTGATGCAATCTCAATTCAAAGCAATGCATAAGGGAATGGGTAGTTCTAGGTAAAAGAAAGGGAAAAGAATGTGGAATATTGGACATGTTACTAGCATTAAAAGAAAGTGTTTATGTTATTTATCCTATCCTCTTATGTTGTCCATGTGTAAAGGAAATAATCTTAAATATAATTATATATAATGATGTATCACAACAATAATGTATTCTCTCTTGATGAAAGAATTCAAAGAGATTATTGAGAAATGATAGATTAGTGATTGGAATTATTAACAATGAATGGTTATGAAACAATGCAATAGAATAGTAATTTGATTTTAATGTTAATACTTGGTTCATGTTAATGAAGTACCTAGGATGATGCCTACCTTAATGAATATTAATCTATTACCTAAATTATTAGAGAAAAGTGATATAAAGGATAGTAGATGTAGATGAAATCAATATGAATTTATGGAATGAGTTGATAAAAGGAATAATGATGTTGGATGATTAACCTATGTTTAATAAAAGAAATAAGTTAGGGACATTTAACTTGGTGCATTAAAATGAATGTAGATCTTTTAAGCTCATGATTCTGTGAATATCTTATGCATGTAAATGGTTTATATCATGTTGCTTTAGTAGCGATGTTAGGGAACCCGGGAGGACTTAAGTTGTATAAATCTTACATTCAAGTAGTAGAAAATTATTTCTTCTTTTAGAAATATGAAGTGTAATGATGAATATTATTCTAGTTAAAATAAAATAAAAATTCACTACTTGCATTTTATAGAGGTTTTATGTCTTGTCCTCTTGGGTTGCCTAGCGGGGCGTTACAAAGTTCAACATACTATAATTTAGTTTTCTCAAGTTCAAATGTCACTTTACAAACTTTAGACATCAGATCTTCATTTTCAGATTTCAGATTTGATTCATCTTTGCTATTTCCATCTTTCAAGCTTAACTTTAGATCTACAATTTTCAACTCATGTTTAAGAATCTCATTTTCTTTCTTTAGATTTGAAACTTCATGACAATCCTTGACTTGAATTGTAGGTTCTTTCTTTGATTTTAGATCTTCCATTTATTCTTTTAGTTTCTCAATATATTTTTTCGCATCATCATATTTCCCTTTCAGAGTGTCTCTTTCTTAAGTAATAAGATCAATTTGTTCAAGAGCTTCTTCATGATTTTTCTATAACTAATCCATATCCATAGAGATCTTACTCAAGTTGTTAAGATTTCTTTGAATAAATTTGTACCTAGTAACTAAGCTTTGATACCAATTGTTAGAAATAGGGAATACTGAGAGGGGGGTGAATCAATATTTCACAAACTTTTACTTTTTCCCAATTATGGATATAACAAATTAACTTGAAGCTTACATAACAAAGTAAACTAAATAAAAATCATAGAAATAAAGAAAATGAACTCATAACACCATGTTTGTTCTTGAGGAAACCCTCACCAAGGGAAAACCCCAGTGGGGATGATACCCACAACTAATCCACTAATAAAAAATATCTAGTTAAGGATATTGACCCTGTTAGGAGTCTATTACATACATATAGTGTCTCTGTCCTGATTAAAGGACTCTAGGCTTTGTTAGAAGGATCAACCCTATTAGGAGTTGGTATTAAAAAATAGGATCTATGCAAGATGAGCACATTGTCCAAACATGCAATATACAATGATATCTGAATACAAAGGTAAAGTACATAACCTTTTACTACTGTCGAATAGCTTTCCTATTCTGATTTAGCTTTCTAGGCTCTTTGGTTTCATACACAGAGTCTTATTTCTTTTCTTCTTACAATATACAACTTTGTATCATAATATTACAACATTAAAAAACTTGTTACATCTTTTCATTACATGCTTCTTACATATATACAAGTTATTAAGAGTAATAACTTCCAGTCAGCTTTACTAAACATAGAATCTTTCCAAAATACAAAATTAATTCATGCTTCCTAAGGGTTAACATCTAGGATGTCATCCCTTATATGGATAATTCATTATTTTAATAAAAAAAATAATCCCTTGACTTAATATTCTCATTCTATCTTCTTTCTCTATTCAGGTCAGCTTCAACACTGTCTCTATAATCTTCTAATATCTCCTTCCGTACATGTCGTACAAACTTGTGCTCTCACATGTAGCTTTGATATACATAGAATTATCCATGTTGAAGTGTGCATGCACTACTAAACCTACCTCTATGAACATCACTAACCAAAACTGTCTCTGATTAGGTTGGTAAATACTGTTGTACTTAGACAATTTTCAATTGTGCTCATACAAAACTACTTTCTTCTATTATGTGATCAATATGGTGATTATATGTTTCCATAATGAAAACAATATGATATACTACTCATCCAAGTTTCCATCACTTCAAACACAAAGGCATCTACATCTCAAGGTGCTCAGGGTGCTAGACCATCATAGGGAGGACCTGTTCATGAAAGGTAAAAACAACTTATTTTTTTTGTTATTCCTGGTTATCCTAATGTGATCCCTGATGAACTTAGGGAAAATCTCCCTTAATTTATTGGAAATAATGGTATTGCATGTGAAGAACATTTAAAGAAATTCATTGATATGATGGATGATTATAACGTTGAACTTGATGATGTGATTATGAAATTGTTTATGCAATCCTTAACCGAGGTCTCTAGGGATTGGTTTAGAGGATTACCACATGCTAGTATAGGGTCATGGGATCAATTTAAACATTTTTTTAAAGAGAAATATGGTAATAAGACAAATGAGGGTTTTATGTTGAATGAGTTCAATAATATTAACAAAAATCAAAATGAGGATGTCATTGAATTCAATGTAAGATTCCAAAAGGCCATGCATAAGCTCTTACAAGTTATTAGAATTGATGACATGATATGTCTTGTGACATATTTAAATGCCTTTGATGCTAAAATGGGGTACCTCTTAAGGGATAATAACCCTAGAAGTCTTGAGGAGGATTACAAGTTGGCTATCAATATTGAAAGCAACAGAAGGATAAGAAGTTCAGAAATTGGCTAAGTACAGAAGACTGGATAGTTAGTAGAGCACCAGTGCTCAAAGCATCATCACATGTGTGTATGACCAAGTTATGGTATGCACCCTAGAAGATAAGATGGTAAGAGTGTATTCATGCTTAATTTATGAGTGCATGATTAGATATGCAAGTATGATGAAGTTACAAATAGTTTAAGTTACACAGCCAATAAATGCCAAAACATAACAGTGTATGCAGCCGACTGATGGTAAATTGATTAGCCACTATAATATTGTTATGTAAGGGCTATGTGCCTATTTTAATTAGGTTGTAGACATATAATTATGTTTGTTTATAAACATGCTTGAGACAATTCAATTGGAAGCATTGTATATAATCGGTTAAAGGGCCGACCTAGTTAATTATTTTGTATGTGCATATAAATATTAGATGCGCCCTTGTAATTAGTCATGGAAGTTGTTATAGAGTTGAAATAAGTAGAGAAGAAGTATGCAAAGATTGTTTAAGATGTATTAGAGCTTTTCAAGAGGTCAACACATCAACACATCAAAGGAACTGATTAGACAAGTAGTGTCATAGTGCTAGTTCATCTAGCAGATATAGTGTGTATCTGAGATCAGAAGGTTGTAGCCTTCACCACATGAGTAGTGAGCTCTAGGACATTGTGTCCACACCCCTAACAGGGTTATTGTAAAAGAGTCCTAATAGGGTCCAACCCTTGACCAAGTCACAATACTAAATGTAATGTAAAGACAACTCCTAACAAGGTTAAGGATCTTGTAACAAGGATCATAAGACACTAGTATAGATTGTTAGTGTAATCATCTAAAAATGGTCATCTAGACTATTAGCCCCTTGCTAGCATTATTTGCTAAAATCATCAATTGCTTATTCTTGATCAAATCCTAGTTCTATCATTTATTCAATTATTTCCTATGGGCTAACCATCTTATCCTAAGTCTTTATTTAATTAAAAGAAATTTCCTCCTCTTTTTAAATAAAAGCCCTCACTTTTCCTCTTATCCTAAGTTGCACAAATAAAGCATTATTCCTATTTTACAAAAAAGAAAAAAGTACTTTTTGTCTCATATGGACACAAAAGTCAACTCTTATTTTCTCATTGGAGGATACTAGTGCACATGGATTGATCCTCTTTGATGCTCCACCATTGATTAAATCTTTTGCCTCTTAATCTCCATGGCCCATTCTTTCTCATTTCTTATAAAAGGAGAGCTCTCTTCTTCATTCTAGATCCCCAACTTTTTATGCTAATGTTATGTTGTAGGTTTTCTAGGTCACTTTGGAGCTTTTTGAAGATTTGGAGCATTCTTGGCTTTTGCATCTACATGTTATCATAGTTTCATTTCTTGCATTATCATGGCATTCATAGCTTCATACTTAGCTTAGTTTCCTTTATGCTTTAGATTACTTCATCTAGCTTAATTAGGAGGCTTTGTAATACTTGTTCTTTCATTTCCATAGTTTAGCTTGCATATTCATCTTAATCTATCTTGCATTGCATTTCATTTGATTCTTGAGGATATTGGCATTATTGCCCTTGTCTTCATTTGAATCTCCCATTGCATGGTTTACTAGCAAGGTTATTGGCTTAATAGCTCTAGCTGAGAGCATTCTTAAACACCCTTGCACTCCATGCCTAGGGAGCTATGGATCAATTTTTGAGACCTCATTCTTGAGTGTTCTTGATTGTAATGATTCATAGAAGTGCACTATTTAGAGTACACATTTTTGGCACCCACCATGGGGCAGAGTAGACTAGCTTTGTCCCTTCTTTTTCTACATTTTCATCAATTTCTGTCAATTTTTCAGCAAGTTTTGAGCTTAATTTTTGGTCTCTAATTTTTTGTCTCAGACTATCATGTGATACTTCCAGAAGTATTGCGCGATAGTTCTCTGTATGCATGTGGGACACTTCACCTATCGAAAGTATCACCTAGCTATTATAGAGAATGTTGCCTGGTCTCAAGTGAAGTATCATCTGGTCTCGAGTGAAGTATCACACAGACTAATATTATCACCCTAGTATACTGAGAAGTATCACATGATAACTCTAGTGTCTGTAACTATTGCCTATACCCGACAGTGAGCTACTTTTGAGCTATTTTGTTTATCTTGCAAGTTTCGGGTTCTCTGCTATCTTTTTGAAATTTTTTGAAAATTTTAGCATTTTCAAATCCGTGCACCCATTTTTGAGAAATTTTTCACAAACTAGAACCCATTTTTGAGAAATTTTCACAAATGGTATCAAAATTTTAAGTGTGATATATCGTTGGAAAGCTCTTTCCGAGCCTAATCCAACCATGTTGGTTTCATTTTCAAATTTTTCCATTTGATCAACTATTTTCCTTGCAAATTATCTAATTTTTGATGTGCTAACCATTGTGGGGCTAACAAGTTGTGGTTGTACGTGCCTCTTGCTTGAATATTTTTCCAAAAGAATGCATGTCAAAGAGGGCTACTAATGGTTTTTGCAGGGATCCCCTAAGCATGAAAAACAATCAAGTGCTTGTTGTTTATTTCATTTCAAGTGTGGCAATTACTAGTTGTTTCATTTCATAGGAACATAATATCTTGTTGTAGGGATTCTTGGGTGGTAGGAGAAGTATGCTCTTCACCCTTGTGGTGAACCAGAAAATCTTGACCCAGCATTGGATTTTGAAAGCAAGAGGGTAATTGAACATTTGCTTGGTGTTTTTGGGAGAAAGCTTTGAGATAGGGGAGTATGCTCTTCACCCTTATAGTGAAACAAAAACCTTGAATCTTATAAGTTGATCCATTTCTTTGTTTAGATCTTTTAGAATCCTTTAGCGGGCCTGCACTTAAGCAATCAAGAGGAACAACCCAAGTGGGGACAAGCTAATACTGAGCTATTCCAACCCACTATAATCTCAAGGATATCAAGGACACAAAACCTTGGTAGACATAGCACTTGTCTTTGCTTGATGTGAGTACTTGTGGGATTGTGACCATGAGAAAAGTAGTGAGCAATAATTCTTAAGGTACTCTTGAGGCCGCAAGGTCCCAGTCCTTTATGAGGATCAAGAGGGGTGCTATGAATGGAAGCCCTTACTACAAACCATAGGTAGAGGCCACCCTATTTTTGTCACTTAACTTCTTGGTGCATGGATTGATCCAAGAGGAATAACCCGGAACACCTCAAGATTACTCACCATATGTGTTCCTTTGGTTGTGTATTTGGCACTTCCATGACAAAGCCAATATCTATTGTGGGAAACCACTTTGTGTGAGGCAATGGAGCATCAAGTTGTGGGGCAAGTTGTTAAGTAATGAGCCTTGAATTTCTAGGTAGTAAGTGCTTGAAGTGTTTTCATTGTGCTATACCAGTGTAAACATTCTCAACATTCAAACAAAATGGTAGCATTCATAAGGTTTTATATTTTGATATCACAAGTGCTTGTCTTGGCAAGGTTGATTTTTCCCTTGTTTCAAGTGTTCTATGACATGTTTGATCCTATACTATTTGCAAACCTATCTTTTATCTACTATTACTGCTTGTAAAACTAAGAAATTGCACTATCCAACCTTCGAACTTGATCAAAATGCTTGAAAACTAAAAATTTTATGTTCACTGGTCAAAGAATCACCCAAATCTGCAATAGTATTGCACGCTTTGCTAAGAAATATTGCACGATAGTTCACACCTACTGGACTATCACCCAGCTAGCCTAGACTCTATCTCTCTACCTACTTGGAGTTTATCACCCTGCCTAAAGTGAAGGGTCACTTGGTCTTAAACTATCACCCTATCTGCCTAGAAAGTATCACCCATAACCTTTTTCCTATCTTGTTGCTATTGCAATCCAAAGCTGCTAAACTTGAACTTTAACCTATTGCAGAGTGTCTTTTTCTATTCTTACCTGAAGCTAGTTTGTTATCTACATGCTTAGATTTGTTCTAGACTAAAAAAAATGACCTAAAACTATTGGGTTTGAGCCTAACAAATGCTACTCTTGATCACTTGTCACATTACAGTTACCACTATAACTACTTGCTAATCGAGCTTCTTGCTCATCTCTTGGGTTAAGTCAATTGATCACTGTAATTGCTTGAGCACCTTTGATGAGCCATTTCTATTGTTCTACTTTGACAAGTGATCTTTACTAGCTTTTCTTATCTCAATATCTGAGAAACTTTATCTCATTCTATTAGTCAACCAACAATTCTTTTTCATGCCGGTTACAACTTGGTCTCAATTTGATTAGGAGAATCATCCTCCATTCAATTACACTCAGTTACCTTCCCCAACCAGATGCTCACAAGCACCCACTCACAATGACAATTCTAGTTCAGACCACTCTAAGGATTCTAAGGCTACCTTGTGGTATAAAGGAGGCTTCCTCTTTTCCGCATTCAAAACCCCCAAAAACACAAACAGTGTCTCACTTACTATGAACGAACAAGAGAGATATCATCGTATGCAAGAATAGTTTGAGCAAAGAGATAAACAAACACTCTTGGATAGATAGTATAGTAAAATCTTAATGGAAGTTGCTAGGTGCATAACTTCAAGAGGGATGTCCCATGAACAACCTGGGACTAGTAGCTATGAAAATAGGCCTTTCTTTGGCACCAGTGGCAACAACAAAAACAACATGCCACCAAGGTCCCCTCCAAGATGGACTTTTGATGTACCTTCTTCACCTCCTTGACCACCTCCCTCTCACCATGAAGAAGAAGTTGTTGATGATATTTCTAGTGAGGATCTTATTGCATTTGAACAAGATGAGGACTCCCAATGAAAGATGCTTAAGCTTTTAGAGTGCAATGGAGACCAATATTTCTGATACATGACTTCTAGAGGATACAAGCTTCCTCCCGGCTATGATGTTAGAAAAATTGTCCAACAAAGAGTACCAACTGAATTGGAAGTCCTTCAGGAAGAATTACGTCAGACAAATCAACACCTTACCCAAATGGAAATAGAAAGGGAGCCTCCAAAGGTCTTCTTTGTAGAATCTATTTGTGCTCTTCCATTTGATAGGAGTTTATACATGGTCCCATTTCCTAGGGATATTGAGGTTCCCAAATATGACAAATATGATGGAAATGGTGATCCTCCTGACCATGTGCATCACTTTTACGCTCTTAGCATGGACTTCCTTCATGAAGACACATTTTTGCTATGATTATTCCCTCGAAGCTTAAGAGGACAAGCTTTAGAATGGTTTGAAAAGTTGGCACCTCCTTTGAAGACTTTTGATGAGTTGGCTATGTGCTTCACACAACACTATTCATACAATATCCAACAACCTATCACCATGATAGATCTTGGTGCTTTGAGACAAAACCAAGGAGAGTTATTTGCTACTTATTTGCAATGTTGGAGGTCATTGTATTCTCAATGTCCTCATCAACTAGATGAAAGAGAAAAGATTGACATTTTTGTCAACACTCTTATGCTAGAACTATATTATGATCTTAGGAAACAATTGTTCTCCTCTTTCAATGACATGGTTGAAAGTGCCTATAGGATTGAGGATGTGGCCATAAGAAAGGGGGATATTGTTATTAATAAAGATGCTAGAGGCAATGGCAAAGACAAAAAGAAGACTTGGAATAGAAACAAGTATGTTGTTAATGATGGGGTTGTAGATGCCCCTAAAGCTAAAGAGCCCACTTTCAACCTCTCTAATGCCATCTACGCAGCAAAACTACAAGAAGCTGCCAACACTCAAAATGCTCCTAAGCCTTAGAATGTAGATAAGCCAAAGAAGCAATTTTGACAATGGGTCTATACCCCATTGGCTAAACCATATGATGTGATTCTTAAGACTTTAGTTGAAAATAATTATCTTACGGTTCCTAAGAAAACCCATCCCTATGATCTGCCAGTGAAGTCTGATTGGTGGAGAGAGGATCATTAATGCCACTATCACAGAAACAAGGGACATAATACTGGCAATTTTTTCATGCTTAAAGATGCTATTCAAGATCTCATTGATGGAGGCACAATTCTCATAGATGGCTTAGTTAAAAATTCTGATCACCAAGCTTTCAAAGATCCTCTACCTAAGTATGACAAGGGGGAGTCCTCTCAACCACATAAGAAGAATCATGATGCTAAGATCAACTATACATATACTTTTGATTCACCTGTAATCAACATGGTAGAGCTCATTGAGAGTGTTCTTATGATGAGACCTCAAGATGATAATAAAGCCAATCATGGTATGCCAAAGTTGGTCTTGCAAACACATGGTATTTCATCTTCCTAAAGTGAGGCACTGAATGTTGTTACTAGGGGGCAAGCTAAACTGGTCCTTAAAACTACACCTGATCCTAAACAAGCCTCATCTTCTACACCAGTAGTTCCTTTAGATTTGTCTAGCTATGATCGTGTCCATCAGTTGCAATAGGCACCCACACAGATATCTTTTTTTGAGTTTCTTGAGCTATCCCCTTTTCACAAGGAGATCCTTGAAAAGGCTTTGTGTACAGCTAATGTCCCTAATGACATTGACCTAGATAGGTTCCAAGCTATGGTCAACCACATCTCATCACCTCATTATCTATCCTTTTTTGCAGAAGATGACGTATCTATTAGTCACCCTCACAATCTTGCCTTACATATTGAAGTTATGGTCTACCACACCCAAGTCCGCCGAGTCCTGATAGACAATGGTGCAAGGTTAAATATTGTTTCTTTCAATGTGGTGCAACAATTGGGTTTGTTAGAATTTGTTGTAGATCCTTAACAAAAAATTACTATAAAAGCATATGATGAAGTTGAAAGATCTTCCAAAGGTCTTGTCACGCTACCTATCCGAGTGGGCCCTATCATGAAAGATATTATGTTCCAAGTATTGGACATCCCACTTGCTTATAACATCCTTTTGGGTCATCCTTGGATCCATGACATGCAAGATGTACCTTCTACATACCATTAGTGTGTTAAATTCCCACATAGTGGAGCTGAAATTGTGATTCTCGGGGATCATTCTATTGCTATCAATGCTCTTGCTGCTGCTGAAATGTTTATTCCTCACAACAAACCCTCTGATGATCCTACTGCATCCCTGGTTTCCACTGAGAAAACTTTTAAAATGATGAGCCTTGGTATGGGTGAATACACACTAGATTCCATTACTGCTATGCCAATATCTCCAAGATCATATGGGAGACCTTCTGATAAGATGAAGCCTTCTGCTTCTGCCATGACAATTTTTGGTAATTTTTTTCAAGCATCCATACCCCTAGAGGTAGAAAGAGAAGAAAAAGCTATTAGAGAATGGATCTATAGAGATGAAGAAGACAGTACCACTATTGCTACTCCTATTTCTCTTAAACGCTATGGTAAAGGCTATAAATTTTTGTAGAAATTGGGCTATCAAGGTCAAAGACCTATAAATGATAATGGACATGCCCTAGTCGAGCCTTTAAGTCATACTAATGGCTGACCCTCTAAGACTACAATAGGTCTAGGATATGGTACTGATGATGACCTCCCTACATGTTCTAGAAATGCTCCCATGCTTAGTGATTCAGACACAGATGCAGATGAGTCACCCTTGCACACTATGGCTCAAATAGGAGATGATCTTCCTTCTACTTCACTTCTTTGGGGAGAAGAACGAATACCTAACCATGATTTAGTTGAAGCTTCTATGTCTAGCGATAATGAATTTGATCCCCAAGCTAGACAATGGAGAAATATTTTGCGGTTAATGAAAAGAGGAGATCTCACACATAATGATGCTGAAGCCTCTACTTCTAAAGGTCCTAAACCTTTTTGGTGCAAGAATCCCAGTAGAAGCATAACAACAAATTCAAATGAATATGAATGGGATACCCTCTCTGATAGATCTTCCATAGTGGATATGGAAGTGGATGTGGTTCATACTTATGGTGACCAACCCAATGTAGTTGATGAGTCTCACATAGGGTCTGATGAGTTTAATCCACGTATTGCTTTAGTGGACCATGTTGGTCCTTTTATGACAAGTCTAGATCTTAACACTTTCAAAGCTTACCCTATAGGCTCAACCTCTCTTGTCACCAGAGATGACATCCCTTGCATAAATGCTATTAAACTAGTCACTTCATTTCATCTCACAAAATTAGATCTCATAGCTTGGTCCACCCAGGATCAATATGCCATTGAACCTGTTACTTCTTCCACTAGCGAACCAGCAACAAAAAGGATTGAATCAGAAATCAAGTATCTCAATCATCAAATAAAAAGAAAAGAGAAATGGTCAGATGGTGAAAACCACATTGTGGTGGTATCTAAACCTAAAAAAAGTAAAAATAAAGACCTGCTAAAAAATGATGATTCTCAAATAAAAGATGACAAGTTGATTCTCTACAAAAAAATGGTGAACTTTTTCAAATTTGTCATATTTCAGCACATTCGTAGAGCTCTGATCAAAGCTGCTAATGTCATGGTTACTTTGACATCCATTTTACAATTGAAAAAGCATAAATCCCACTTTAAGTTCCTGGTGGAAGAATTACGCTATCTTGCCCACAATTCCTATAATGCCACCATCTTTTCCTATTTCCAAGATCGCATTATCCTTGAAAATCTCATCCATAACACCTCGCATTTTACCCTCATCTCTAGTGACTTGTATAGGAAGGGTCTAGATGAAACTCTCCTTAGGTGTCTAGAAATAGAGGAGTTAGACAAAGTGCTAGCTGAAGTCCATGACAGTATATGTGGATCACACTCTAACGATCTTACGCTAGCTTGGAAATTGCTTAGGGCTGGTTCCTATTGGTTAGGGAATTGTATTATCACAACAACATTTGGGTCTGAGGCTTCTCAACTATCTATGCCAGACGGAGAAGAGCTTACTAGGCCTACCAATTCTGTACATTAGAAGAAGTACTATTTCTAAAGTTTTGGAGCTCTTTGTACATATCTTATGGATCCTGAAAAAATTACAAAAAAATTCATTTATGATCCTGAAAAAATCCTAAAAAGCATATAATGTCCTGAAAAAATGAGCATCCTAGTGAAAACCTAGCAATAGGTGCTTTGATGTCTCACCAAAAAAATCAAAAAATACAAAAATAAAAATAAAAATTGAAAAAAAGTCCTAAAAAAAATCTATCAAGTGGTGAAAACCTAGAAACAGGCACTGCTTAAGACCCTTGCACCTATGTCTATCAATCTTGTGTGGTGCTCATTTGCTCCACTTCTCACTTTGCCTCTCCTAGCCTGGAATTGACTCTTGTCTTAGTCTTGGGGGCATACATTGTTCTAGCTTATCTTGGGTCTCTTTATGCATTTGGGTTTCTTAGGCACCTTGCAAATGGTGTTTTTCAACACCACCCCAATAGTGTTTTTCAACACAACTCTAGCGTCAAGTGTTTCTCAACACTTATCAGATGTCTTACCCACAGTCTAACATGATATGATATTTCTCATTGGCAGATGCGATACTCAAAGTTTGACTCTATGACCTACACACACACACTTAAACACTTGAGTTGCTGAAATTTGCTTTATTTCTTTGTGTGCTGTCTATGATGATTTCTTTGATGAGTGTTCTTTCCCTAAGAAGTTTTTGATGATGCATAGCTAGAAGACTGAGGGCACTAGGACATGTTTTATTTATTTTTCTACTTGTGGGTATATTTTTTTAATCCTAATTGTCAGTAGCATTTATGCTTGTTCCACTTGACATTGCGATCTACATGGTATTATCCTTGATTGTTTTTGCAAGTGCATACTTATAGCCATCTTGACTTTCCTTGTGTCTTGATGTGAGTATAATCTTGCTATATTAAACTTAGGTAATCTCACTGCACTAGTCATCTTGACCTATATGTCTTTGATGCCTAGGTGGGATTTCCACATATCTATCTAATATAGATCATATTTAGATTCACATAGTCATACTAGTGTGTATTGTATGATCTTTTCATCCTACCAATAATGCTCGATGATGAATATCAGAGTCTAAAAGCTTTGTGACCTCGCAAGTAAACCACTTTTCATAGTAGCTTGCATTTTTTAGTTTTTGCATCTTGCATATGGAGAGAGCTCTCCTTTCATCTTTCACAAACTTATTAGTCAAACTACACTCACCTTTCACTTCATCTTGATCATGTCTTTCACTTCTTCTCTTTCATATCACATCATTTTCTATTAATTTTGGGATCAAAACTGAAATCCGAGTTCACCTTGATCGTCCAAATCACATTTCTCCTTCTTTCGTGCAGTTGGCTAACCATTTGAGGCCTGATCCTTCGATCTTTGCTGGGGCATCTTCACCTCTTCACCCCCATCTCTCTCACCTTTCTAGTCTTTCATTAATTTCATTTCATCTCTCTCTAAGGTCTTAACTGGGGCATATCTTCACTGCTTGATGGTTATGCTATCATCTTTCATCTTCAATTATGATTTCTAGTGATTTGATCATGTTGCTCTTGCTTCTGCCTTCCCTCTACCTAATTTCACTTTCAATCTCAAGGTGGTAGATGCATCATATCCTATTGGATATTCTCCAAAGCATATGCTTGACCATTCCATTTGTTATGATCGATCTATCTTTGTGCTTGGCATGTTAGTTCTCATCTTGAGTTCTGAACCTGTCCATCTCTTTCCTAAGTGTTTAGTACTATCGCTACCAGGCTGACCATGTAGGATTTTCTATCTCTCTGCACTTCATTCTTTGGAGTTAGATCTCTATTACCTTCTTGGCTGATCTATTCTTTGATGTAATGTGTTCCCAGATTGATCACACATTAGTCAAAGAGGGGAAAATGTAATCATCTAAAAATGGTCATCTAGACTATTACCCCTTGCTAGCATTATTTGCTAAAATCATCAATTGCTTATTCTTGATCAAATCCTAGTTTTATCATTTATTTGATTATTTCCTATGGGCTAACCATCTTATCCTAAGTCTTTATTTAATTAAAAGGAATTTTCTCCTTTTTTTAAATAAAAAGCCCCCACTTTTCCTCTTATCCTAAGTTGCACAAATAAAGCATTATTCCTATTTTACAGAAAGGAAAAAAGCACTTTTTGTCTCATATGGACACAAAAGTCAACTCTTATTTTCTCATTGGAGGATACTTGTGCACATGGATTTCTCCTCTTTGATGCTCCACCATTGATTAAATATTTTTCCTCTTAATCTCCATGGCCCATTCTTTCTCACTTCTTATAAAAGGAGAGCTCTCTTCTTCATTCTAGATCCCCAACTTTTTTATGCTAATGTTATGCTGTAGGTTTTCTAGGTCACTTTGGAGCTTTTTGAAGATTTGGAGCATTCTTGGCTTTTGCATCTACATGTTATCATAGTTTCATTTCTTGCATTATCATGGCATTCATAGCTTCATACTTAGCTTAGTTTCCTTTATGCTTTAGATTACTTCATCTAGCTTAATTAGGAGGCTTTGTAATACTTGTTCTTTCATTTCCATAGTTTAGCTTGCATATTCATCTTAATCTAGCTTCCATTGCATTTCATTTGATTCTTGACGATATTGGCATTCTTTCCCTTGTCTTCATTTGAATCTCCCATTGCATGGTTTACTAGCAAGGTTATTGGTTTAATAGCTCTAGCTGAGAGCATTCTTAAACACCCTTGCACTCCATGCCTAGGGAGCTATGGATTGATTCTTGAGACCTCATTTTTTAGTGTTCTTGATTGTAATGATTCATAGAAGTGCACTATTTAGAGTACACAGTTAGTGGGTGTCAAATCCCACTGGGGTTTTTACCTATTTGGGTCTCCCCATAACCATATTGGTGTTATGTGTTGTGTTCATCTATCTTGTTTATGTTAATTTTCATTTTAGTACTTAAGCATTCAAGTTAAGTTTAAAGAGAAAAGTAAAAAGATTTAATATAGTGAACACTAATTCACTCCCCCCCCTCCTTAGTGTTCTCATTCCTAAAAATTGGTATTAGAGCTCTGGTCCTCAGAAAATAAGTTTAACCACTTGAGGAGATCATGGACAAATTAGAAATGAAACATTTGAAAAGAAATCTTGAAGGTGCTCTTGAAGACCTAGATACATCTGAAAAAGAAATTGAAGAACTAAAAAAAAAAGTCAGTGATGCTCAAGAAATCATCAAAAGGCTAAGAAAAGATTTGAAAGAATGCTCTACCAATGATTTAGGGATAATGATCAAGAAGCTGAATGAAGAAAATTCATCCCTGAAAGAATAGATTGAAGAATTGGATGACAAGCTAACTAACAATCAGGAAGTCTATGATGAATAGATCAAAGAGAACCTTCAACTAAATGAAGAATTGAGGCAAGCAAACATGGAAATCTTGGAGCTAAGAAACAA
Organism: Chamaecyparis obtusa; assembly: GCA_027943335.1. NCBI lineage: Eukaryota > Viridiplantae > Streptophyta > Pinopsida > Cupressales > Cupressaceae > Chamaecyparis > Chamaecyparis obtusa. The sequence goes on from BSBK01001201.1 coordinate 2,803,332, forward strand.
AAAAGAAAGCATGGAATCTGAATTGAAAGAGGCTAAAAATCACATTGATAAATTACACACAAGCAAGGATCTGATTGAATCTCAATTATATGCTCAGAAGCTTAAAGGAGATACTAGTGACATTGGATTCAACAAAGCACAAAATCAGATTGATAACATGCGAGCAAGAATGAAAGCACCAAAAGACACCACAAATGCTAAGGAGACTGGAAGTTAGACTAAAGATCATGTTGAACCATCCAAGAATGAGTGTAAGCTAGTAGATCAAACTTGTTATACATGTAACAAGCATGGACATATAGTAAGGAACCATACAAATGTACGACCTTTCAATGGTTACTGTTATTCATGTAATAAATTTGTTCATAGAGATATGAATTGTAAGACAAGTTAGAAGAACAAGACTCAACATAATCAGATAAATCAGAATCTGCCAAATGTAAGTTCTCAAAATGTCACATGTCAGATATGTAACTATAATGGTGACTCAGCTAGACAGTGTAAAATGGTAACCCATGTCAATACACTGACGAATAAAAGGCCTCCAGTTATTTGTCACTCATGTAAGAAGGATGGACACATCTCAAAGTTCTGTAGATCAAGAACACAAAGTTAGGAAAGCCCTAAAAAGCTAGAAGAATTAATAATGGATATCGAAGGAGAAGTCACATTTGTGAAAGCTTCAGAAGATGTGAGCTTGATTTGGTTAGAGGAAAAGGAGGATAAGGTTGATGAGAATGTATTGGATGCATCCAGAGTGGACGCACCCTCTACATCTAGATAAATGGCCCTCAGGGTCATAGGGGGAGATAATTTATCTCTAAACCCCTGTGCGGCTAGTATACTCACCCTCAAAGTATGCACCTTTGGAATTAACCTTTTGTAAACTAGCAGAACCTATGTGCAAGAGCACACTAGCTAATTTATAACATAATGAAAGTTGGATATTTTCAATGAAAGTCTGGTTTACGCAGCAAGCATTAACGGAGGAATTTTTAGTTTAAAGTACATAGAATTTTGTGGATCACTCAATGCATTCAAGTTCAGAGAAATTGAAGAGCATAGAAGCCCTAGAAGTTGATTGTAAAGGATTGCAAATTCATTCACGACTGAAGCAATTTGTTTGATCAGTTGTAGAAGCCCTCATCCATCGCACCAATTCAAAAGTTCTTGGAAACCATTAGGAAAGCAATATACAAGTAAGTGATGGCTACTCCAATTGTATTTGATGTTGCGGAGAAGAAAAGATATGTGTTTAAGAGGCATGCATTCAAATCTACATTGGATGACCTAGAAGGGGCATTCTCCCACACTCTTATGGGTGTTATGTATGTCAAAGACATCCATGCATACATATATTGTAAGAAGGAGCCTGTAGGTCTTGATAGCCTTAGAGCATACATTGAAACCATGATGAAACCAGAAAAAACCTTCCTTGATGAATTCACACAGTTAGAGAATCATCCTATTATTGAATTTTCTATGGCAAATGACTTTTACAAATCCAAATGGATCAAGATCCTATTAAGAAAAATCCATGATGACCTATTTTGGATAGGTGAAGTTCTAGTAAGAATTACAGGAGATCTCATACATGAAATGACATGCCTCTCAGGAACAGGCATCGTTCTACTAGTGGGAAAGGATGTTAGAAAACTTGTAGAGTAGTCTTGCAAGTCAAGAAGTGATAGGCACAGAATGACCATTGAGCCTATAGAGGAGAAAGACATCAAACTGATGTCTATGATATCAGGGTATAAGTTTCAGCACACCAATAGGGTGAATAGTGTGCCTGTGACCACTATTATTGCAGCAATAAGGATTGTCAGAGAAAATGGAGAGTTCAATTTGTGCGAGATCTTGCACTCACAAATAATAGACAACATTAAGGCCATCAAACATGACAAGACTAAAATATTCAGGTTTGGGTCTTTAATCATTTACATGTACTTTTATATACTTGGAAAGGTTTTAGATTTATACCTACACAAAGATATACCTACAATGCCTCAAATATCCTTTAAGGCATCTACTGATAGTTCATTAGAGGATTACATGGAGATAGAATTGAAAATAGTCAGAATCAAGATGTAGATGAGATATAGAATACCTGAGAAAATAGTTGAAAAATACAAGGATATCATGTTCTTTATGGTAGAGACTGATACAACATGTATGGAAGCATTTGAACCAAGAACAAAGTGGATTCATCCACTTGGATATGAGGTTGAGAAGAAAATCCTAGAGGCATATGCTCAAGTGCTGTTATTAGCACCTAAGGACCATAATGAGCCAAGATGGGGGACTTATGAAGAGAAAACAAGAGTAGTTGATGCATTCTTAAATAATGCAGAAAATAAAAGAAAGGTAGCCAAGGTTACTTCTGAAATATTGAAGATTCATGGAGTAACTCAAGTAGACCTGGACAAAGAAAGAAAAGAAAAGATTGCTTTGGGAATTGAGAGTACATCTGTAGTAGAGGTAGAGTCTAATGATCCAAAATTGAAGAAGGTAAAAGTAGAAAAGTTTGATGATCCAAAGGGCAAAATAGTTGTTGCCCCTCCTGCACCCACAAAAATAATTGACCTTACTACTCCTTCTGAGTATAAGGCAATGCCTAAGAGGAAGAAATAAATCAGCACTAATCATCCATCCTCATGAGAAACAAGAAGCTAGAAGAATACCCAAGCACCTCTAGAAGTAAGTTTCAAACCTAGTCTTAGTGTGTTGAGTACAAGGATTATTGATGAAGGTGGGATAGATCAAGTAGGGAAGTTCTATGAGAAGTATAGTGAAATTGACAAATTAGAAATTCATGGAATGATTGTCAAACATATGTTGAAGTTCAAAAAGACAGTCCTAGAACTTAAGACTATGATTCTAGATAATGTGTGGAACATCTTAGAATTCTTAAAAAGATAGGCTATTGAAGAGGATCTAAGGATAAGAGAAAAAACTTTAGATGAAACCCTCCCAATATGCTCTCTAGAAGAGAAGACTTTATCATTAGATTTGGTGAAGCCAAATCTTAGAACCAAGTCAAGGAATTTGCATATAATGGACAAGAATTATGAATTGGTTACTAAGGAAATAGAGAAAGAATTTGAGAAGGTTTCCATGAATAGGCACATGTACCCACCTACTGTACCTATAGCTCAAGTGCCCACAAAGGAAGTCAAGGTGGCAGAGCCCACAAATGTACCTATGACAGGTCCTTAGGACTCAACGCATGTAGTTGAAACACATATATAGGTAGATAAGTTTGTGCCCATGATAGAGTCAGTAATGGATAGAACCATCATTATTGATAATGTTGAGATTGCAATGGTGGCCATAAATAAGGACTTGGACAAGTTAAAAGAAGCCTTTGTAAGAACACAAGAGGCTGAAACACTATGTGTTGGTAACTCACCTGAGATAGAAAAAGAAGAAGGAAAAGAAACACAAATAGAAAAAGGAGAAGAAGAGGGAAAAGGAAATGAACCAAAAGATGAACCATCAATTGAAATGTTAATCAAAGTAAGGCAAGAAGTAGTGGATAGCACTCCTATCACTCCTTCTATATGATTGTTGTCAAGATTGACACCATACACCACTAGTCTAGATTCTTGGGGAGAAGAAGACCTGATCAAGATCAGTGTCTTATCCATGGAAAAGGCTAAAGAGAAATAGGTAATGAGGAACCCAATGTTTGTTGAATTAGCCAACATATTTTATAGTATATTTCCTTCAGACAAGAAAGTGTCTAAGGTACATTCAGCTGATGATGTTAGCAACATCCTCGTAGCCTTCAAAACCAATTTTTCTACCTTGGAAGAGACTGCATCTGAAGTTGCAGAAGAGAAGTATAGGAAGAAAAGACTCAGTGAATTGGTTAGTAACTTTTCACTTGACCTAAGTTCACTCAAGGTTGGTCAAGTATCCTTAAAGGAGTTTGTAGCAAAGGGCAAAAAGATTATTGCTAACTGTATCGATGAGGATAATTTAACTGATGACCATTTCAAGAAGATACAAGAGGCAAAAGAAATGATAGAACAAGTAAGGAAATCATTAGAAGACCCCTCCACTAATATAAATATGTGTAATAATGTATATTAAGGGTAGATTGACAAGATTGAAAGCAGAGAAGGAGATTTCCAAAATAAGGGCTAGGCAAACACAACTCGGGAATGCTCTTGTGCCCTCCCTAGATGTCCTCAATCAAAATGTCAAGGAGATTGATTCCACCATGGTGACATATGATCAAGGTCCTAGCTTAGATTTGGAGAAGATGGAGAAGCTGACCTATGCATTATGCACCCATCTCCAAACAATCAATGCACTAAATACATTCTAGAAGCAAGAGATCCACAAATTGAAGATAGCATATCCAGATGTACTTTCCCTATAAGTACTTGTAGAGATTTAGTTTTTAGCATCTTTTTCATTAATGTCAATGGGGGAGTATGTATAGAATATGGAGATATATATATGTAAAGATGTATAGTAAATAATATAAGGGAGATATAAGATAGAGTATGAAAAAAGTTTTTGTATAAGAGAATAGTTAGTAACTTTGCGATATTCCTTTGTTGTCATCAATGACAAAGGGGGAGATTGTTGGAAAGTTGACTATATTGTTGTGGATGACTTAATATAGTTTTTTCATTATGGAAACAAAGTCATATAGTGTTTTGGAGTCAGCGCACATGCTAAGAAGATAAAAAATTGGCTAAGTACAAAAGACTAGACAGTTAGTAGAGCACTAGTAGTTCAGAGCATCAGTGCACGTGTGTATGACTGAGTTATGGTATGTGCCCTACAAGATAATATGGTAAGAGTGTATTCATGATTAGTCTATGAGTGCATGATCAGATATGTAAGTATGACAAAGTTAAAGATAGTTGAAGTTACATAGCTAGTGAATGCCAGAATATAACAGTGTATGCAGCCGACTAATGGTAAATTGATTAGAAACTATAATATTGTTATGTAAGGGCTATGAACCTATTGTAATTAGGTTGTAGACATATAATTATGTTTTTTTTTAAACACGCTTGAGAGAATTCAATTGGAAGCATTGTATGTAATCGGTTAAAGGGCCGACCTAGTTAATTGTTTTGTATGCACATATAAATATTAGATTTGCACTTGTAATTAGTCATGGAGGTTGTTATAAAGTTGAATAAGAAGAGAAGTATGAAAATATTTTTTAAGATGTATTAGAGCTTTGCAAGAGGTCAAAGCATTAGCGCATCAAAGGAACTGATTAGACAAGCAGTGTCACAGTGCCAGTTCATCCAGAAAATATAGTGTGTATCTGAGATCAGAAGGTTGTAACCTTCACCACTTCAGCAGTGAGCTCTAGGATAGTGTGCTCACACCCCTAATAGGGTTATTGTAAAAGAGTCCTAATAGGTTCCAACCCTTGACCAAGTCACTATACTAAATGTAATTTAAAGACAACTCCTAATAGGGTTAAGGATCTTCTAAAAAGGATTATAAGACACTAGTATAGATTATTAGTGGGTGTCAATTCCCATCGGGGTTTTTACCTATTTGGGTTTCCCCATATCCATATTCATGTTATGTGTTGTGTTCATCCATCTTGTTTATGTTAATTTTCATTTTAGTACTTGAGCATTCAAGTTAAGTTCAAAGAGAAAAGTAAAAAAGATTTAATATAGTGAACATTGATTCAGCCCCCCCCCCCCTCTCAGTTTTTTGATTCCTAACAACATACTCTACTTGCATGGTTATAATCTTAGAACTGACTTCATACCCCATAGGGTAACACCATTTCTTCCTTAGTTCCACTACCTCAAAGTACACACAATCAGTTTCAACCATGAAACAGATAGTATCCTTATACTTCTCAACTAGATCTTCAAGTATCCTATACCTTTCCTTCATCTGTCTTTGTAATATTTTAGTCATAGTAAATAACACTCCATCTACCCAATTCTTATCCTATCTTTGGTAGCGCTCAAAGATCTAAATTCTAGTAGGCACATTATCTTTCCATGACCTAGGGTACATGCCAATGAATTTGTGAATAATATGAATGTACATATGAACCAATAATGATCCAAACCTGAATGCCTCAGTCTTATCTTTCTTACTAACCTTTACATTCTCTAGAAACTAATGTGAAAGAACTTCACAAAGGTTGTACTTCTTATTTTCTTTGACCATCCTATAAGTCATCATGATAACTCCAAGTGATACTGAGTTAGGTTTGCTACTATAGAATAGTTTGTAGCCTAATATCATTGGCACTAGCCTCACATCTTGCTGAAATATATCATTAACTATAATTTCTCTCTTATCCCATTTTGAATGTGTTAGGGTTTCCCCCTGTTTCCTTATATTCTTCACTTCTATTGGGAGGGATCCATCATTATCTAATCCAGTTATGTCATGAATCATTTGACCACATATTTTCACTATTTTTTCTCCAATCCATATGAATTGATCATGGATTTTACTAATAATTATCTTAAACCATTCAGTTTTAGTGAATTCCGCTAGTAGGGTTAGCTTGATGATAGATTGATCCTCTAGGTGCTTAAAATCTTCTACCATTGATCCATCTTCTTCTATCATTGCATCCAACTCACTATAGATGTTTACATATCCTATGATTTCATACTTTCAATGTATATATTCCCTAATGTCCTCTACGTGCAACACGCCGATAGGGGTTTGTGAAAATGCTCCTTTCAGATCATCCTCACAAGACTTAAATGGATGTCTCTTAAAATTATACCTAGGTCTATCCACAACATCAAATATTATAGGTGCATCCATAGCTTTCTCAATGAGTATAAGTCTAAATACCTTTATTATGCAATCAAGGTCGGAGGATCCAATTAAAAACTATTCAAACTTGCAGCCAAATAACTAACAATAGAAATACACAACAAGAAACTAGATCTGAAAGGAAACAAATGTATTTATTCATTAATTAACTGATTACATGCAATGTACTAGATTGTAAGACCTTCCCAGTTACAACGAATTACAATGCAAGAAACAATTATACAAGATTACAAAGGATCCAACACACTTCTCCTCAGCTAGCCCAGGTCTGCAACACAACAGGACACTGGTAGGCACTCCAAGAAAGATCTAAACTTGTACTCAAACTTCCAAGCAATCTTTCTGCTACCTAAGTTCATAGGCTACTAAATTTTCTTAATCTAATCTGAACTCCAGACCAATACCTAAACAACTACCCAAACATCTCCTTAAATACTAAACCCTAGCCACAAGTCAGCTTTACAAAGAATTAAATCCCAAAAGCCAGCCGGCTCCCAAATATAGAAATATGAAATGCCAAACATCAGTCGGCTTACAAATAACTTCACAAATATTTAATTGACCAAGTCGGCCTCCAGATCCACATAACCATATTTAGGTCCCCACATGTCCAACGGTCAATCCATAGCTCAAGGAATGTGACCTAGATTAAATGCATCAGTCAGCCAAGCTGAATCTCCAAGAACAATCATCAGTAAGCCAAACTACTATGTGTCAGGAATTACATTGAGCATCCACACCAACTGAGCTCTCCAAGCATTACCAAGCACTAATGTCATTCGAGCACCACAGACATTTTCGAGCACTAGAAATGACAAGTCTCCTTCAATGACTGAGCTCCCATCAGTGACTGAGTCCTCCAGTGACCAAGCCACTTTAGTGACTAAGCAACAGACATGAACACTAAGACCTCATCGGTAATCGATCACTAAGAAACAAACTACCAATTCACCAAGTGACCAACATCCATGGATATCCACCAGAACTTCCAACTAAGAATCACTACTAGGACCACCAAGCTCCATCAGTGAAGCCTAACAAACTTCAACCAAGAATCACCTTCTAAGATAGAGAAATACCACTCTTCTACTGAGATTACTATTATACACTAAGTTTGCACCCTTGGTTCAAGCTCTCTTGGTCTTGATAACCTAGTATAACATGGGAATCATCTCTAGATTGTGGGACCTATGGTAACTGAGATGAAACCTCTAGATTCTAGGCTGGTTCCTCTTGGATAATCACCTTAATTTGCTCTTCTTGACATGAAAATAATCTCTTGAGGGAAAAGGGATAGGAGGAATGCATGAAAGGGAAATGACTACAAGAAAACTATCCTACTAGGAGATACACCAAAAAGATGATATGAATTACAGTATAGAGGATGAAATCAGTGCACAAACTTAGGTCTAGGAGATCACAACTCATTGAATAGGTTTTCATCAATATTTCATAGAAGGGTCTGCAATAGAAAGAGGCTATTTAGGGAAAGAGATAATTTCACAAATAATAGCATTCCTAAGAATTTAGACACAATCTATAACCTACAAACAAACATTCACCTCTGCAACTAGGTATAGGAATGAGACAGATTGTCAGGGGGTTGAAGTATACCCACAAGATCATTCAAATAAAATCATCCACAGGAATACACATGAATTGAAAAAAGAAAGAGGGATTAGGAACCCTAAGATATTACTGAAAAACATACATATACTTAATCCATTAAGAGAAAATTTAGACAAGAAAGCATAGGGATAGAAAGAATGTCACAAAATACCTTTGCAATATCTAAACCCCAATGAAAGGTTACAAACTGTAGAAGCCAAAGGGTAGAAAGAATGCCTTGGATAACTCCTAAGAAAGAAAACCTCTATTTTACAATTGTAAACTTTGAGCTCTAAAAGCTCCAAAAAACTAATATATACATATCTATTGCATGCAGGCAGGAGCAAAAAATCAATTAGGGTAATGTAGATTTTTCATAGAATAATAGAAAACCCTAATTATATCATTTTTGATCATAAATGCCCATTAAAATATCTTGGTCGATTAGATATGTATTTGCATGTCCATTTCATTACTATATCTACCTACAGATGAGCTACCTTGATCCATCTACCTCTCTGCAACTCAGGCTCGCCATAACTATTTAAATCTGGTACTTCTCAGATATTTGAATTTAAAAATATAAATGGTCATAGGTGATGCCAAGCTTTTATCCATCAGTGGTTGATATTTAAACTTGATCTATCTTTAAAATGTAGCCATCAGATCTTTCCAGTTTACCTAAGCACCGCCTTGGATTTTAACCCTAACCCTACATTTAACCTCAGGTCCTCTTTTCCCTTTAGTCACTGAATCTCCTGACCTTTTTATTAACCCTAGCTTTGTCTAGTGATCACACAACAAGTGTTGATCCTTTTTTGATTTGATGATGGCCACCTTATCTCCTAATGTCTTTGACATATTCCTTCTCATTAGGAGGTTTCCTGACTGAATAGAACCTTGCAGTCGCAGAATAGAAAAGAATATTCTACCTTTATTGAGTGATCACCCGACAAGCATTGATCTTATTATAATCTGATGGTGGTTGTTGAGTCTCTTATCTGGGAGAGAATATGCCATTTCTCACTGAGACTTCCTGACTATGTAAGTCTTGTGATCTCGCAACTATATAGAATATTATCTTTGCATTACGGGATCACATGGCTGAGCTATCAAACCTTGGGCCCACCTCGCCATCTATCACTCTTTCATTTTCTTTTGACTACTTAATCAACTCTAACAACTATTGACTACTCTAAAATTGGCCCACCTTATCTTAACCATGAGAGATCTGGAGATTGGGCAACTATATAAAATTTCAAGTCTCGTGAACTTTTGCTAACCCCAGGTTTGATCATGAGACTCCCCGACTGAAGGAAATCTAACCAAAATTTTATCATGTATTTAAATTCAAAGATTAAGTGACTACACCTTAACCTCCAAGTTGCATGAACCTTTGGAATATTCCCTTTGTGTTACGAGATCACCTGACTATGTAAGTCTCATTGTCGCTTGATAGAAAAGAATATTCTATCATGGTCTCGCAACTGAGAGACTAAGTTTATAAAGCCAAGCCCACTAAAGGCACATGGCATACTGTCATTTGTTGTTGTCTTTACTTTGAGCCGACCATCCCTTGACCATGGTAATATCTAGTGACTGCCTGACTGAAGAAACTCAAGGTCTCATGAGCTTTTGCTAACCCTGGGTTTGATCACGAGACCTCCAGACTGAGTGAAATCTAACCGAGCACTGACATGAGTTATAATTGTAGTTAGGGAAAATAGACTATACATGGGATCTCCCAAAGAATTACTAACTCAAGGTTACATTATGAGATCACCTGACTGAAGGTACCATCGCCAAGTCGCTAGATGAAAATAGAATATGCTTTCTGATTAGGAGACAAAGAGATAAAGGGAGTCGCGGGATCGGGAGATCGAAAGGAATATTTTTTTGGGCTTTAGAGACCTTGCAACCAGCTAATGATGGAAAAGAGCACATGGAAAATAGAAGACTTAAGTGGTCGAAAAAGGTAATGATGAAAAAGAACAGGCCGTAGGGTTTTTAGGGTTTTCTACTTCCAACGGTCATATTTTCAAATTAAAAGGTTATCAAACCAGAGAGGTAAGTAATTGCAGAGACCAAAGGAAAAGGCACAAGACCATAAAAATTTCTCAAGGCTCTCGACAGGATTTAATGAAAATTGTCGAATAAAGCTCAACCTATGGCCAAAATTGTGTGGAATCAGGAAATTTTGGCGATTTCTGCTAGATGTCAACCTGCTAGACATTAGATCAGTGGCCTTTAAAAAATTCATTTGGCATGGAGTCATCTCTTGAGCATAAAAATTTCTTGACAGAGAGATAGACTGATGGAGGAAAAAACTGTGCTCAAGCACTTCTTGGAAAACAGGGAAACTAACCTAGAAAATAGGGATAGAAAGAAAGGAAATATATTTATAGAGATTTACAAGGAAGGATTGACCTTAAAACAAGGCTTCAAGTGGAATCCATTAACTAATATAGGCAAGGAATCTCCTCCAAGAGTTGATAGTTGAAAAGCATTAGGCCCCTTACACTCATTGATGATGAACGGACCTCCCCAAAAGGAATCAAACTTTGTATGTCTGCCAAGTTTTGATCTGAATTCATCCCATTTGAGAACTACATCTCCAACTTTGAAGCTTCTGGCCCTATTTCTTTTATCAAAACTTTTCTTTGTTTGTATCTAATGGAACTCCATATCTTTCATGGATTTATCTCTGAGTTCTTATAACTCTATGACCTAAGCATACTTGATTTGTAAGGGATCTCCTTCAAATAGGACAGATTGAGTGGCCAAGTCCAAAGCTAGAAATTCAATTGAAATGGAAAACTTAGCTTCTCTACCATATACTAACACATAAGGAGAATTTTGAATGATCTTCTTTGGGGTAATCTTGTCCAACCATAAGGCAGATTTCAATTTAGTATGCCAATCTCTTTGGTCATCCTACAGAGTCTTCTTGATTATCCTAATCAAGTTCTTATTAGTTGATTCTACACAACCATTTCCCTAAGGGTAGTAATTTGAACTTGTATTTAGATAAATGCCATTTCTGATTGTCCATTCTGAGACTTTAAAGCCTATGAATGCCAATGCATTATCTGATATTATGGAGTATGGACTGCCGAATCTATGAATTATATCATCATAAAATGATTAAGACAACAATCCCATTTGATTCTTTTAAGGAAACTACCTCTATCCATCTAGTGAAATAATCTATTGCAGTGATTATCCACTTGTGGCCTACACTAGATGGAGGATTAATCATGCCAATAAAGTCTATGCCCCATCTCATGAAAGGTTGTTCTATTCTGATTGGCTAAAGGGGCAGAGCTGCAAGCCTTTCTTTTCCTACAAACATGGCACATTTGATGCATTTTCTCACATAATCATGACTATCCTTGAAGATAGATGGCCAATAGTATCTGGCCCTCATGATTTTAAAAGTAGTAGTCCTAGGAGAAAAATGATCTCTAGAAGGTCCATCATGAAATTCAAATAGGACCACAGCTATCTCTTCTAAATCAATACATCTCAAAAGGACACCATTGTGATCCTTTCTAAAAAGAACTTCATCTATCAGCACAAAGGGAACAAATTGTAATCTATAATATCTTCTTCTTGTTGAATCTAGGTCTGTAGGACATTGTCCTATCTTCAAGTAATGAATCATGTTAGGAAACCAACCTGCTACCTTGGCATGTTCTTCTATAGAATGCATGACCAAAGATGCATCTATTTGCTTTGATTTCTTTGAACTTTCATCCTCTGCCAAATGCTCACAAAGACCTCTTCCTTTAACTAGCTTGGTGGTTTGGATATCAATCTCATACTCCATCACTTTGGTAATCTAACCAGCTCTTTTATCATTTAGGTCCTTGGAAAGCAAAAATTCTTTGACACTTGGATGAGTAACCTTCAAGTGTACCTTGCTATGGGTCAATAGATATCTAAAATTTTTAAGACTTTTTACCATAGCAAGTACATGTTTTTCCACAAAATAGTATCTTTGTTCATACTCTTCTAAACCTTTGCTGAAGAAAGCAATAGGCTACTCCAATCCATCTGAATTTTCTTAAGTCAACATAGCAGATAGAGCATCATGACCTCCATAAGTATAAAGGATAAAATCCTTGCTCAAATTTGGGTTTAATATAGTAGGAGCTTATGTCAAGGCTTCTTTGATAGCTTGGAAATTGGCTTTCCTTTCTTTAGTCCAATTGAAGGCTGAACTCTTCTTTAACATGGCTGTCAAAGGCTTCAATAAATATGCAATATTAGGCAATAAATGCCTAACAAAATTAATCCTTCCTATGAAAGATTGAAGGCTTTTCTTATGATGTGGAAAGGGTAGCTCTAGGATGGCTGCAATCCTTTTAGGGTCTATTGTGATTCCTTCCTTAGACACTATGTATCCTAACAATTTCCCCTCATGAACTAAAAACACACATTTCTTGGGATTAAGAGATATCCCAAACTCTCTACACCTTTCAAAGAGCTTCCTCAGATGTTTGATATGATCTGTTGCATGTTTGGAATAAATAGTTATGTCATCTAAGTAGACCAGTACAAACTTGTACATGAGGCTTTTAAAGGCCATAGCCATTGCCTTTTGAAAAGTAGCACCTGCATTTGACAAACCAAAGGGAATCTTTTGATAAGCCATGGTTCCCCACTTGGTTGTAAATGCAGCCTTGTATTGATCCCTTTCATTAACTTGGATCTGATTATATCTTGAATAGCCATCCAATAATGAAAATCTCTTGGACCCAGAGACACATTGTAAGATTTGTTCCATAGAGGGTAATGGATGGTAGTCTTTTAAAGAGGCTCTATTGAGATCCCTAAAGTCAACACATAACCTCAACTCCCCATTCTTCTTCTTTACAGGAACAAGGTTGGAAACCCAATTGGTATGTTTAATGGGGTAGATGATACCACTTTCTATTAATTTGAGCACTTCTCTATGCATAAGTGGCTTAAGCTTGGGATTAATAGGCCTTTATTTTTGCCTTACTGGCTTGGCATTAGGCTCTAATTCAATGGCATGCTGAGCAAGGGATGGATTAAAACCTTTAAGGTCTTCATATTGCCATGAAAATACATCATTGAATTCTTTAAACAATTGTGTGTAAGCCTACTATTCTAAATTAGTATTTACTTTTCCAAATTGTAAGCTTTTACCTGGTTCCAACTCTAATTCAACACAATGTTCTTGTTGAGCCACCAGGCTAGCTTTGTTCTTCTTAACTTGATCATCCTTGTTAAAGATAGCTTCTAAGGTGACAAGACCTCTAGGCATCTTATTAGACTTAAGTTGTATTACTTGGTCATCATAGTTCTGCAATAATCTATCTTGATTATGTTTTGAGAAAACATCTTCTTCAAATAAGAATTGTAGAATCTATTCATCATTGTCAAACACTTGCCAATTGACATTGTTATCAGGGATAGAATGTCTGACAATCACTTTGATATGTTGTTGGTCCCTTTCTTTAGAAACACTATTAGGAATATCATACTGAGATCCAACAATAGCTAATCTATCTGCATTTTGATTTAGCTTCCTAGGGATGGCAACAATATTGAAAGCACAAAAGTCCTCAATTGCATCCCAAACTCTATACTTGTATGCTTGCATGGTGTCATTTTGGGTTGCACTTATCCCTCTCACTTGGATGAATACTAACTCACTATCACCATAAACTTTTAGGGCTTTGAGCCCTCTTTTCCTAGCCCACTCCACTCCATTCACTAGACTTTCATACTCTGTAGTGTTGCTAGTGTAGGAGAAACTAAATCTAAAAGCCGTATAGTATCTTTCTCCTTTTGGGGACACTAGCATAGCACCACCACTAGAGCCATTTCTGCTTCTAGCTCCATCAAAAAATAATTCTGAAACCTGGTTTCTCTGTTCCTCTAAATCAGTGTCCTCTTTGAGAAGGTTTGGCTCTATGGATCCACTTTCTTGTATCAAATAGCTTCCCAAACTAGTATCCCAAATAATATTTTATTGGGCTTCTGAAGCCTTTTCTGATTCTAGTTCATCTAGTAAAATATCTGGGATATTTTCTATCTTAGTGTTTGCTTCTCTGATAATTGGGAAGTCATTGCTATCAAATGCAAGGCAACTTTCATTGATGGCATTGGACATATATGGTTCTATATGGTGAGCTACCAATGATTCAAATTTGATGGTGACCTTGGTACCATATCTTGTGTGGAAGAGCATGTGAGACCAGTCAGAAGAAAGATAGCCTCCTATTTTGATTGTAAACTCCCTTAACAGACATATGGCAAATAAGGTAGGGAGGTCTATGATATATATATCAAGTATGATGGAAAAATTAGGGCTTGCATGGAGGACTAGATTGGTATCCTTGGCCACACCCACTGTATTGACTGAGGATCCATCAAGTTGTGCAACCCTTTTTTGGAAGGGTTCATATTTAAGTCCTAATTGGTCAACTACCTTTTTTGGCATTACAGTACTAGTATCCCCACTATCTACCATACAGTTACGTACTAGGGATTTTTCAATAATTAAAGATACATAAAAGGGAGGGGGTTTTGAGTTCCTACCTTGAATGGTATGGGCTTTGGATTTTCAACTTGGAGCCTCCTTCTCTTAATCAGTGTTGACCAACACTAGCTTCATTGCATCATTTGTAGGCTGAGGAACTATTACTTCACCCATGGCCTTCTTCAAAATCTCAGGTTGTCCTTGAATAGCCAAAGCGTCCCACATAGACATAGTAACATTCACCTTCTTCATGTTGTCTATAATGTTGAAAGGTGTCACAGTGTTTACTCTTTGTTGTGCTTTTACTATGATAGGTTCCATCGGAGCCTTCTTCAATATCTCAGGAGCAGACGACTGCAGTGATTCTGTAGATGTAGTAGCTTTAGTCCAAAAATCTACTCACTCAATGTCTTGAGCTCTTCTCTTTGACCTTGTGTTGGTAGAAATGGAAGGTTCATCATTGACTCCATTGAAGTCTTGCTGCTCCCAATTGAAAAGAGTAGTCTCATCAACTTGTGATTCTTGTTGAGGAATTGATCCACTAGAAGAGGCCTCTGATTGAGTTTGTGAGGCATTTTGAACCATTCGGGCTTGGTTCATCCATCCATTTGAACATGTAGCCTGATTATGAGGTTGATTACAAGGAAAGCACCATTCATTTTCCAAAGCTAGATTATTTTGGCTAGGGACCATATCTCTAACTAGATTTGCAGAATTAAGAGGTGTAGGATTGTATGGTTGGAATGGTCTTTGATTAAATTTTTTCTTTTGGTAAGCTCCTTGATAACCTCCTTGGTATGGTGGCCTATTTTACTGATAAGGTTGTCCTTGATTTTGATATTATTGATTAGGACCTTGGCCTTGTGGCTGAAAGTGGGGTCTGATTCCTTGACCTTGCTTCTTTAGGTTTGTAACCTCTTTGGTTAAAGTCTGCAACAAATTTGTCATTTCTTGCTGACTACTTTGCTGACTATTCCTCATTTCTTGTAGTTCCTGAGAGAAACTTGCCTTTAACTCCTCACCACTAGTACTAGCCTAAGGTGCTAATATGGTGGGAATAGGGGTAAAAGGACATATTTGTAGAGGTGCAATGGGCTGAAGGCTAGGAAAGATGGGCATGGGTGGTCATCTTGCTATCATGCCTACTTGGATTAAACAATTTTCAGCCTTAATAGCTATGTCAAAAGCTTGGGGTAGAGAAGTACCTCCCATAGATTGGATAATGACAGAGATCTGACTATTCAAGCTTTGAAAGAAGTATAAGAAAGAATGATTAGTTGATGGCCTCACTAAGACTGGAATTCTATTCCATGTTTTGAGAAATCTACTATTATAGTCTGTAATTTTCTCTTGAGGGTCTCTCTTTATAGTTGTTAACTGCTCAACCAAAGACAAGTTGTCTGATTTATTCTCAAAGTGTCTACTCAATGCATCTCCTAATCCATCCCATGAATTAATGGAACCAATAGCTAAAGTTCTAAACCATTCAAGAGCCTTACCTTTAAGGGAGGCTGCTAATAACTTAGTGGCCACATCTTATTGAGTTATATTATGTATGCTATAGATAGTGGTCACATCTCTAATGTGTTCAAAAGTTGTAGTTTGTCCTTCACCTATGAAATCAGGTAGACTCTTTAGTGCCACCAAGGGCACATCATGATGTTGAGCAAAAATCAATGGATTTCCCTAGTTGAAAGGTGCAAAAGCAAACTACCTAGCCATTGTAGGAGATGAAATTTGCTGAGTAGCAATTGTGTAAGTTGTATTTGATGTTGGATTTGAATCTTCTTCTAGATCTCTGGTTAGAGATCTTCCTCTTCTTCTGAGATGAAAGGGAAAAGGTCTCCTTTCTAAAGTATTAAGTGGTGTAGACTATACTCTCCTTGTAGGGGATGTTCTTTGGGTTGATCTACCTTTGTAGCTTCTTTTTAAGAGAAACTCTAAAAATTCAGTGGGCTTTGAGCTCCTAGTCTCAATATTTCTCATAAACTTTGAACGAGGTTAGCCTGAATTTGTGAAATCAATGGAGTCACTAGATATAATTGATAGAAAAACTTCTAAAAGTATATATTATGTAATCAATATATTAGAGATAGCATAATATTTAAAGATGAACTTCTTTCTAGTCCCACCGGGCATGCCAGAAATGTTATACACTAAGTTTTCACCCTTGGTTCAAGCTCTCTTGGTCTTGATAACCTAGTATAACATGGGAATCATCTCCAGATTGTGGGACCTATGCTAACTAAGATGAGACCTCCAGATTCTAGGTTGGTTCCTCTTGGATAATCACCTTAATTTTCTCTTCTTGACATGAAAGTAAAATATTGAGGGAAAAGGGATAGGAGGAATGCATGAAAGGGAAATGACTACAAGCAAACTATCCTACTAGGTGATACACCAAAAAGATGATATGAATTACAGTATAGAGGATGAAATCAGTGCACGAAGTTAGGTCTAGGAGATCACAACTCACTGAATAGGTTTGCATCAATAATTACCAGCCAAGTAACTAAACTCCACTAGATAGTTACCGAGACTACCAAAATCTTCAGGCATCGAACAAGAAGCTAGGATGCCACTGCATCACTTTATCACGCTAAGATCTAGAAATTTGCTTCATGCAATCACACAATCTCTATTCTAGATGACTGAAATTCTTCACAACTCTGCTCTCCTTGGTCACTGATCAACAAATGGTACAGAAATGATATCCTTCAAGCCTTTTTATCCTTCGCAAGTTGATTAAGTTCATTAATCACAAGTAGCTCAACTTCTCATGTTTTCAAGTTAACAAAAATCTTGCGAACATAGAAAATGAATCTCCAAGCACTGTGCTCTCAACCACACACTCTATAGTGTCTTTACATACCATACCTAAGCTCACATGAGCTTAGTTGACATACATAGGGGCTCGATATATTCTTTTATCTACATCCAATGTTCCCCCTAAGGCCATGTTGTCTTCTAGGTCAATGTCTCAAAGAACTCATCATGTGAAGACATGGTATCATCTACTGTCTCTTCCTGAACCAATGCCTTATTGAATTCTTTCACCTTCCATATCTTTTCATCCCCTTTACTTTTTGATTTCTTGAAATGATTCTCAAACTCATTCATATACTCATTAATACTTTTACCACTATCACCAACATTCTTCTTTATAACCACAGGAGGTGCTCCTCTTGGCTCTCTTGGTCCTCTTCTATTATCCTCTCCATTGTATCTGATAAACTTTGCTATGTGTCCAAGGTTGTTGCATTTGTAACATGTAGGTGGTCTCCTTCTCTCCTAATTTACTTGAAGCTTACAATACCTTGTAGTATGCACAAAATTATTGCATTTGTGGCATGTGATGTTGGTTGCTGACTCTTGTTTGACATAATCTTGTTTATACCTAGACTAATCTAACTTTCTACAATCTTCGTTCTTGTGTCCATAATCATAATAGTTATAACAGTAGGTGGTAAAGGGTTTAGAGGTACCTTTACTTCTATAATCTCTTTTCATGTGTCCAAATTTTTTGCATCCAAAGCATCTACCTTTGAACGGTCTAATTTGTTCTTTAGGTTTTTCATGAGTAGGTCTTTCTTTAGTCTTCACTTCATTTACTTCTTCATTGATCTTATAACATTCTGCTTCATTGAATCCAAGTCCAGCCATATCTCCTTTAGGTTTCTATCTCACTCTTTTCTTATCAATTTTATCACTACTCATGTGCAACTTCTCAATATGCAATTTGGATTGAGTGAGTTCTCCTTTTGTGATCTGATTGTACTTCTCCAATTCTTGAAACTTATCCTTGTAGTGGTCAAGTTTAGTATTCATTTGCTTCTTTTAGTGACTCTTCAAATTTGTATCTTGCATCCTTTTCATGTTGAATCTCTTTAATCATCAGAAGATTGATTTTCTCTTTTTCTTGCTCCAGCTTCTTTACTTGATCTGATGTATCATTGTCTGAATCTTCATTGATCTTGTCTATAAGGTCTTATTTCTAACTTCTTGAAGTTTCAAGTTTTTCCTTTAGTTTCATGATGAAACCTTTTTCTCTTCTCAATTTGAATTTCAATACACCATTCTCAGCCTTTTCTTTGTCAAGATATTCAAGTGCTTCTTCAAAGTTCTCTTGCAAACTTTCCAAATCCATTCTAATCTCCCTTAAGTTATTATACTTTATCTCCAAGGGCCAATAGCTCTGATACCAACTGTTAGGATTAGGCAATACTGAGAGGGGGGTGAATCAATATTACTGCACTTTAATTTAAACTTCAACCAGTTATAAATAAACTATAACAATGCTGAAATTAAAAGAACATAAATGCACAAAACATAACTCATGACACCGTGATTTGATTTTGAGGAAACCCTGGCCAAGGAAAAACCCCGATGGGGATGGTAGCCACAACTATGCACTAAAATATTATATCCATGTTAGGAGATCTAGCCCTATCAGGAACTAATTATTACATAGTACATTTCCTTGGTAGAGGAATACAAAACCTTGTTATGGGATACAAACACCTAGTTAAAGATGGTGAGCATATAGCTCTTACAATCAAAATATTGTCTCAAAGAGTTCTCCAAAAATGAAAAATACAAGAACTTCCTATGCTTAGATAGTTCTAGTTATAGCTTTTTCAAACACTAATCTCACATCTTCTCTCTTCTCTCAGATTCACACCATCACATCATCATCATAATTTGTACAAATCATACTTCTCGCATCCACAAAAGATTCTATACTTATACAAAATCTGCCATCCAGTCGGCTCTCCAAGATGCATTAAAAAACATATTAATTACTTATGAAAATACTAAACATAAAGTCTACAATCATATATTACCAAATTTTTGGACATATACAACTTCCATCTAACTTAGCACATTTCCATACCAACTAACCTTGCCTTAATCTTCTTGACTGCTCATATGCCTTGTTACACTGATAAATTATCTTTGCATACCTTCACAACACTGTATCTCACTAATCTGATCACTAGAACATATGCAATCTTAACTGAAGGTCCTATATATCCAAAAATATCTTCTACTAACTTCACAAGCCATAATACATCATACATTGTCATCGCTAACCAAAACTATAGCACAATATATTATTATCCTAATTATGTACTTAGTCATTCTGATGACTATGACTCTAGTACCAAAACTCTCTGCATGCGATCACTCCAGCATAAGTGTTTCCATAAATGACAACCCTCGAGTTATCCCTAGTGATCCAAAACATTACTTGTGAACACCATCAAGGATGCTCCTATTTTAAGGATACCTAATTATAGTAAGCCCATGAATTTTTTTTCTTTTGCCTCTTATCATATTTTTGATGCAGTATTATTACAAAAGAATGTTGAAGGGTATGAACAACCTATATCATTTTTTAGTAAATCCTTATAGGAAGATGAATTGAAATATGATATTATTGAAAAAGAGGCATATTCTCTAGTTAGGGTTGTTAAATCTTTCAGATATTATCTGGTGGGAGCTATAGTGGTTGCATATGTCCCTAGTGTTGGGGTTAAAGATATACTAGTGCAACAAGAAGCCTGAGGGAGAAGATGTAGATGGATAAAAAAGATCCAAGAATTTAATAATGATATTTAGATTAACAAATTGGTACGAGGCCTAGGTATTGCAAATTTGATGGCCCAAAGTAATTTGGTTTCCAATCACATAAATATATTAGAAGAAGAACAAAGTGTTGGACTACAATTGATTTGGAATCTGATTGAAGGATCTATGATTGCAAGATCACTGAGAAGTTTCTGATTAGATATGTAATATGACTAAATTAGTATTATGTTGTCATTGATGTCAACTAGTTTGACAACACTTATCTTGTAAGTTACTACACTGAGACATCTGAAGAAAAGTGAAAGAGATGAAGAACAGAGAAATCTACATGAGGTAACATGTACAAGACAGATGAGGATAAGGAACACATTGAGTAACTTTTTTGATGAGTCTATGACTTGATGATATTGATTTCATTATGTTGCATTCATCAATAATGAATTATAGAGCTGAAAGACACAAAGTAGTGTTGTTGGTAAATGAAGCATTTCTAGTATACACCGATGGAGTGTAGTGTATACCGACCATAGTATTAACCGGACAGTGTTCACAAATGCATTCTTTGTTAACTAAGGAGGACAAAATGAATTGAATGATTAGTTCAACTGATAAGATTGATGAGCTAGCATGAGTATAACATCGAGGTAATAGATAATGTTTGTTACAAAGATCGTCTGTTGACAAAATTCAAGGAAGATCTAACGGAGTAGATTGAAATGTGTTATTGACACAAGTACCTAGAAAGTTTTAAGTGGAAAAATCTATGAATGTGATTAAGAGAAAAAATCTAATGGTGGAGAAGAAAATGATTTACTTGTCTATATAAGAGAACATAATTTATTTATGAAAAGAGCTGGAAGAAGAAGAAGCTGCAGGAATTTCACGTGAACAAGCTTTCATGCATTCTGATCATACTGGTTAGTGAGAACCAAGCTACATAATAGTTAACAAGCTACAAAGAGCTATTACCGATGGATAATAAGTTGATATAGTATTGAATCTGAAGTGAATTATTGATCAGAAGGATTTGTATGGACTAAATATTGATCTGTAATCTTCAATTGAAGTTGTATTAAGGCGGGTCATTTTACTATTACATATTTAACCATTGTATACAGTCAAAATCTCTTAATTGAGTGGACTCTAAAATTGTTATCATGTCAACCCCATAGTGAATGCTGGTTGGACGATAACTTCTAGTCTAAAATCCTCTAACAAGGTCACACCTGATAGTGTGTTTGTAACCTTTAACAAGGTTGGGTCTTAACTGACCTCACTTCAGAAGAGTGAACAATTTTGGGTTGCCGGTCCCAGGTGGTTTTTCCCTTTACAAGGTTTCCACATTAAATCTCTTGTGTTATGTGTTGATTGTGATATTTGTTTGTTATCATTCTTTACATGTTACATATTAGATTTGATCGGTAAATAATTATAAGTATTAGACTGGTTATCGGTAAAAGCACAGACAGTGAGAGATATTGTTGCTTACCGATGAGCATAAATTAAAGAAGATGTTTTGAATTATACATTTTGTTTTGCGATATTGGATAACTGATTCACCCCCTCTCTTAGTTATTCTAACACAAAGGCCATATATCTGTGATATGGATTGTTGTGACTCGTACATGGATATCATTAGTTACTTGCAAAAAATGACCTTTACCCTTGAGATGGATGAAAATAAGAAAAGGACTATCAAATTGTATGTTGTTAGGTATGCTATTGTAGATGGTAAACTATGGTGGAGGAGCAATGAAGGAGTATTTCTCAAATGTGTAGACTAGGACAAATCTAGGGCCTTGTTAGAAGAAATGCATAATGGTGTTTGTGGTGGTCATAATATGGCTAAAACTAAAGCCCATAAAATTCTTAGGTCTAGATTTTGGTGGCCTACACTTTTTAAGGATGCTCATCAATATATGAAGAAATGTGATGCTTGCCAAAGATTTGCTGGTAAGTTAAAATTTAATGGAAATCTACCCCGTAAGCCTGTTACAGTTCAAGCACCTTTTCAAAAGTGGGGTATGTATTTTATTGGTGATCCCAAATAAATCTAGTGGTGGACATTCCTGGATACTAGTAGAAATAGATTATTTCACTAAGTGGGTTGAAGCTATTCCCACTAGAAGAGCTACCAGTAAGGTTGTAATAGATTTTATAATGCAAAATATTCTTGTCGGATTTGGTTGCCCATAAATTATTGTGGTTGACAATGCAATGTGTTTTAGGTCAAAGAATTTCACTGACTTCTATCAATAATATGGTATACAAGTTTCATATTTATCCCCTTATCATCCACAGGGAAATGGCCTGACCGAGTCTAGTAATAAGAGTCTGATTAAAATCCTCAAAATGGTACTAGATAAAAATGAGAGGGATTGGGATTCAAAGTTACAATTTAACTTTGTGGGATGATAGTGTGACTATTAAAAAGGCAATAGGATGTGCTCCCTTTAATCTAATATGTGGAATAAATTCCAAATTGCCTCAAAATAATTTATTGCAGATGTATCAGTTTATTCAAGCATATGATGAAGATCAGGAAGATGAAATGAGGGTAAGGTTGAATGACTTGATACAATTAGATGAGGCAAGAAGGGAGGGACATGAAAGGAATTTAAACTTAGAAACATAGAGCAGGGCTTTGTATGATAAAAGAACAACTCAGAGAAATTTTGAAAATAGTGACCTAGTTCTAATGTGGAATGCCAAACTACAAGACAAAGGAAAGAATGGGAAATTTGATCCCATCTAGTTAGGCCCATATATTACTAAAAATAAATGGGGAAAAAATTCCTATATTTTGAAGGATTAGACTGGTGGTACTTTGGAATTGTCTGTTCATGGACAATTCTTAAAGCTTTACTTCTCTTGAAGAATTTCTATCGATGAGCAATAGTTTAGGACTTCTTGTATATCTCTGTATAGGTGTGTTAGTTTTAGGTCACAGTCGTTTGATGGTGGTCTGCTTAACCAGAAGATTTTGATGTTCTTGTTGTATCTACAAGAGATACACATCCCCAATTAGAGCCACTGTTAGGACTGTATTAATTTTTTTGCCCATAAAATATTCAAAATATTGAAAATCCTTTTATTTATATAGGCCCTAGGTCTTCCCTTTCTTAAGCCCTAAATCAATTTGCATATGTTGTAATCCTTTGCTACTTTTTCAGTCACTAAAGTTGTGATTTCAACATGTGCTTAAAAGAATTATCTTTCAAAAGGTTCAAACTGTTAGAAAATTGCATGTCCCTCTCACATTTTTGGTACTTTATATTAAAATGACTCTTTCTTTTTTCCTGACCATTCAATCTTGATTGAATCAAACAACTGAGAATTGATGTTGAATTTTACCCCATGTTTTGTTCCTTCCTATGGTGACCATCAGATATTTTTGAATCCAACGATAGTCGCTATCTCTTAGGCCTCAAGTTGTAGATACTTTATCTTTTATCTTTGCGACATTATGACTGCTTGCCACCTATCCATGGTTGTAAGTGTGACCACATAGGCTTAAAGCAATTGTTAAGCCACCTGGTTAAGGTTTTTTTCAGCGGTTAGTATCTGGTAGGCCCGGTTAATAATTTGTATAAAGCTCAGTTAAAGTCTGAAGAAGATCTATGGTCAACGTAATGTCTCAAACAAAAAGAAATTAGTTTTTACCCATCCTGACATTGTGACATCTGTTAGATCAAAATGATTTAGTGAAAAGGAAGTTGTGGTGGGGCCAGTGACATCCTGTAGACCCACTGTCAGATATGTTTTGATCTAACAATTGTCGCATAGTCTTGATCATAACTTGCACAAACTTTATTCTTCGTGAGTGATCGATGTGTGTCCCCTTTTCAAGGTGGGTCTACAATTTGATAAAGTGATAAAGACCCATAGTTCTAAAAGAAGATCTATGGTGGGTGCATAGTCTTAAAGGGAAGGTGATCGAAGGATAATCTCTGCGATATCGTGACTTGCTGACATGCATCCTACCTAGTAAAAGGTTAAAGTGACATGAATTTTGTGCATTATCTAAAATGAACTATTTTCATTGGTCAATGGGTTTGCCTAGGGTAAAGATAAGTCTTAGCTAGCCAGCTTCATGATAGTCATCCGATGTGCTAAGGAAAGGAGAATCGATGACCGAATTTTAAATTTTGAAATCCAACTATGATGTGCTTTGTGAACGTTATAAGCACTACTTTTCAATATTGATGGCTTAAATAGAAATACCGTGCAAAGTAAATACAAAATAATGGCAAGGGTATAAGGAAATAAATGATCTTTTCAAACAACACATTATTTCTGGAGCTCTTAGATGAAAGACTTTTTTTCATTGCTTCAAATTCCAGGCATTTTCAAAGGTGGTAGGTGATCTTTACTATATTATTCAATTTTTTTTATTTTCTACTAAGGTACCAATAAATTATAGTTTTCAAAGAGTTAGAGTGTTGGTTATATTATCATTTCAAGTAAAATTACTCAGTTAGAACCCTATTTGTTACAATGGCACCGTGCAGAGAGTTTTAAAGGAGAAGTTGATTATCAGAAGAGGGATGTGTGTGAAGATTTCTTTCAATTGTTACCCCCATCCACAAATTATGCTACAAAATTGAAAGAGATAGTTTCCAGGAACCCTAGGATTCAGATAGGGGAAGGGATCCCAAAGCTAAATATACTGGGTTGATCCTTTTCAAAATTGCATACTCACAAAGAAATGCTTGTGCCCCCTTCAATAACATTTGGCAATTTGATGTTGGTAAATTGGTTGTCCATGGTGTTTTCATCGATGTAGATATCCTCCTACAAGTAGCAAAATGCTATGACCCAATTGCTAGGGTGGTAAGAGATGTAGATGGGAATCTGTTGATCAATGTAACTATAGATGAAATAAGAGAGGTGTTCTTCTTAAATGATCCTTCTATGGGTCTAGAAGAGATAGATTTTGACAATTTCAGGAGGGTCTATGAGACCCAAAGGGATTATTTTAGGTCAGGACCCTTGAGGGAGTTTTTTGTTAAAGTTGGTGGTTTGTGTTTGGTTAGCTAGAGTACCCTAGAACCAATTAGATTAGATCTTTTCTTCCTAAGGACACAAGGCATGTACAAGTCTCTAGCTTACATATTTGGAAAGGATGTAGAGACACATATGCCAGTTCACTATATGTTCATGATGTTTCATATTCTACACCCTAACTTGGTAGTTATTTTTTATTTCACTCCTTATATTGTTGATTTGATTCACCAAGGTTTGATTGGGATTTAGGATTTGAAAGTAGACAGGCCATTTGGGTGGTATTCCATGCTGATGCATATGTTCTTATACAAAGGTGTGGACTACTTCTATCATGTTGGTACTCTTAAAAATCTAGATAGTTGTGAGCCCATAATCAGAGAATTTTCCTAAGGCAAAGTTTGTGCCCTTCAAAGAATAGTTTAAAAGACCTGGATTCAAATGCATGTAAAGGTAGAGCCTGATGAATTTCAAGAGATGGGGCTTAGGACATGTGCTCCTCACCTTCTATTAAGCATATGTAGTTGGTCACAACTCCCAAATCTTGGTTCTAACAAGTTTTGAGGGTACCCATTTGGAGCCCTTTGCTCAAAACTACACTTTGCATCTTGTTCAGTCTTTATTGAATCGCCTAGTTTGAGGGCTTGCATCTGACACCAAGATAACATTCATGATGAAAGGAATGTTGTACTATATTTTAGGCATGAGAGTGTGTCTCCATGCCCATTTTCAGGTTCCTAAGAGTTTGTATGATCAGTTTACCAGGGCATTTCTGATTGCATTTTATTCAGTTTTCCTGAATGTGGGAATGCAGTTTTGAAGTAGCCTACTTTGAGGTCATGAAAATTATATCCAGTAAGTGGTCAGGGAGAATTGAAGGTTGATTTATAATATAGACATGGAAGTGATTCTCCTTGATAAGTTTCAGACTATGACTAATCCGATTGATTACTTTTCTTGATCATTTCTAGGCCCAGTTTATGCATTTTCACTATTTTCCAATTTAGGATGTTTTCGAGGCATGAATTTGAAGATTAATCATTGACATTTAGTTGATCATTCAGTGAAACTGATTAAAGCCTTGATTTATACATATGATGGAGATGATCCAAGGTTTTAGACCATGAGGGTTTCATTTAATTGGATTGCAAGGTCAAACAAAAATGTGTTTATAATGTTAAAAAGTGCAGATGGAATAACTTTGCAAAGTAGCCATTTTCTAAAATTTGTAGCTTTTTGGCATATGCTTGTCTCCAGTTGAGGGTTGTTTCATTTCATTCCTTGCATATGAATTTTCTACCAGAACAAATGGTGTGCCCTCAGCTCATCATTTGATATTTTTAATTCATCTCCTTCTGAGGTAGTTTATAGTGATTTCGGTTTGTGCTTGCCGACAATTTTGAACGAGCATTTTCAAGATTTAAACTCTCCAGCCCTATTTGTCTTTAGGTGAATCCCTTTGATAGGATGTTTATTTGTAGTACAAATTTTGTACTTGCCAACTTTCAGCTTCCAAGGATTAATTTGCATCAGTGATTTAATGGTGCGACTGGAGGCATTTTATTCAAATTTGCCGACTGGCAAAGTAATAGAAATTGAAACCTCTTAAAGTTTCTAGTTGTTTGAATTGGATCTGGTTGCAAGTGCCAGTTGTCTTGGATGTATTTGAAGTCCAGGTATTTGAATTCAAAAAAAATTTAGGCTGAACCTGCTTGGGGTCCACCCATCTTCATTATTTTGTAAGAAAACTTTGTCATCATGCAAGTTCTTTCTCTACCGAGCACATGCATGATTAATTTGTTGCCAGAAAGTTTCTCTTTGTGTATGTGTGTGTTTCCATTTTATAGGTTGCAAGGTTTTAGGCTGAGGATGTTTTGTACATCAAAATGGAGGTGCATGAGCCTCATTACTACATGGAAAATTTCACCATATTCAAGTCATGAGCTCCAATGTTGTATGCACCATGCCAGAAGAAAGAAGCACATACCTTTCAACCAATATAATCATGCTTTCTTTTTGCCTTATGCACCAAATAAACTACTCTGTGTGTGCCATTTAATATGTAGTGTACAACAAATATTTAAAGTTTGTGCAGACAAATTTAAAGGATGCATTATGAAATAGCTGTGATTTTATTTTGGGTGCTGCACGCCAAGCTGCTTGGTGTCACCAAAATTTTCTACACTACACACATACCTTCCATATTACAAATGTTTCTTCTAAATGGTTGGAGAGGAGTCTACATAGGAAAGGGATTTTTTGCATATACACAGCTTATGTGAGCTTCCAAATGAAGTGTTTTGTGTGTAGCACAAAGGAGATAGAGTTGGGGCAGCTTGTGGAGAGGCCTTTTTCAAATACATGCCTTACTTTTGGTGTTTTCTATAGGATGGAGAAACTTGTGTAGGCTGCATGAGCTTTGGGAGGTTGTTTCTTCCTTCATTTTATAAAATTATTTGTAGCACATGGCAGGGAAAAGGCCATGAGGGACGTGTGCATGGCAGTAGCATACTGCCAAAGCTCCCTTTCCAGGCGCCAATGATGGTTATACTATGTGTTTGGAAGGAAATGCATTGGGGCTTCTTTGTGGTTCTTTATCCCACATTTGCTCTGTTATGAACATTGTAGATATTTAATTACAATAAGGCTTAGATTAGAGGTAAAGAAGTAAGGAAAGGGTAGGGACATGTGGATAGCTTTTAGCCTTGTGTGGGGCTGGCTAGCTGGGCACGCATCAGAGAGATTAATTTTGAATGAAATATTATTAAAAGCAATGAGATTTAGTCCCACATTGCCACTAGGAGAGTGAAATAAGATGTTTAAAAAAAAAAAAACATAGTAGAATAGTGTCCAAGAATGGATGACCAGTTGGAAGGTAGCTCACATGTGCATGAGGAATGAGGTGCTTAGCTGGCAATAATGTGGATGGTGATGAGGACAACGGGCCCCACATGGAAGGTAAGTAAATTTTGACAAATGTGCAGGTGCTCATCGGTTGCATTAGGATGCGTGCTCGAGATCAACAGTTGTCGTTACCCTGAAAAGAGAAAGATGCACGATGGATATGGTTGTGGAGCAGTGACATGCTTCCATTTGGAAAGATAATGAGGTGGCAAATGTGTTGCAGTTGGACACCAGTCAATGAGACAGACAAATCAGAGAGTGACATGTGTCATAGGTGATGATGCAGAGGTTTGACAAGATAATGAGGTGGTCGGTCAACCCATTCAGATGGTGCCATGTGGTACATGGGTACCACCTTGAAATTCAAGTCTACGGAAAAAATTAAAATCCAAATTCTATAGTCCAACTATTGAAATAAATTGAAATATTTAAATGATGTAGGCTACTCAGGGAAAGAAATTTCTGGAGGCTTCATTTTTATCAGAATATAGGTATATAATATGTTTTCGAAAATGGCAGAAGATCAGGATTCCAATGGCAGTGGCTATTTTTAGAGTTGTCTAGTTGGGTCAGAGTAGTAATGACTATTGTATCCAAGATCATAGTTTGGTGAAGATTTTTCAATCCAGACAAGACTGATTTGCATATTCAGGCAAAGGGGAAGAATCAAATTTCTTGCAACTTGGTTGCCTTGTAGATATTTTATTTTGATTCATGGATGAGATCAGATTTGTTACTTCTTCCAAGGACTTTATTGCTGATTTGATTTTCTCAGAGAAAAGGAGGTAGCTTGTTCCTGGGAATGTCTTGCAGAGGTACAATCAAATTAGACTTGTTTCTCCTGCAAACCTTGGGATTGATTAGTTTGGTTTAGGGTTTTTGACCTAAATGATCCTTTTTCTTATTGTATCCTTGTATCTATAAAAGGATTTTTGTGATCATTTAGAAGGTGTTGGCTGGAAAATTCTTAACATGGGAAGCTGAAAAGCTAAGTGTGTATCCTCGGTCTAGATTGTAATATGTTTTTCTAGTTGTATCGATAGAGGGGAAAAACCTTCAAAATCTTTTGCATATTGTCTGAGTGTTGTATTCTGGAATAGTTTGTAATATAGGAACTTGAGTCCTCATACTTAATGCATTTTTCAGTTTTCAGATCTCTCCTTTTGTTGTGCTTCTTGAGTCTCAGGTTTTGTAACTCCTTGCACAGGGTTTACTTGTGTTTATGTTTTATTTCTTAGCCTTGATCTAGGATCAGGTTAAAAGTCTCTGAATAAAGCATAGATTCATTTGGTTCAAAATGAAGGATGTTTTGTAAGCAGTGTATGAATCTGGTTTATTGTGTTTATGGCTTGGAATCTTTGTTCTTGTATTCTGTATCTATTTTAAATATATTGTCCAATGGACAAGGCACTGATTAGAAATTAGTATCACCTGTAGTGATGCATGTTTGGCATGATTGTTTACATTATCCAAGAACTCAAATAAAAATCCTTTCTATCCTTTCAGTCTTATGTTTATGTGGTATTAGTTTCATCATAGCAATGCAGAGTCAATGAATGATTGGTTATCATTTAGTACTTTCTTTCTATTATCTTCTTTGTTCAATCCAGTCTTGGTATTGTAAAGAGTGTTTCATTTATTGGATTAGGTGCACCCACCTTGGTTATGCAGAGCTAGAAGTGCAGAGGGTAGTCTTGTCCCTATAGTTGGTCCAGTTACCTACAAATTTCCCCATATTTGGAATGGACCATTCCCAAAATCAATCTTAGGTATATTGGTGTCTCATGGAGAGTAAAATATTTTCAAGAACCAACAAGTCAAACCATGGAAATAGAGAAGGAAAGAGATGGTGAGATGTTTCATGTTTAGTTGTGGAGTACTGAATTATCAAGGGACTGTGATGATGCCAACTTTATCATTTTTGAAAGAAATTTTGCTTCTAGGCTTAAAGCATTACTATATCTAGAAAACCCTAGAATTACTAGAGGGTTCTTCAAATTGATTAGATCAAAGTAATATGTAAAAGACTTCACCATAGAGCATAATTGGGGTGATATAATTATGTATCTAGTTTCTATAGTTTTTAGAGTTTATGGATTTAAAGGTACACCTTAGATATTTCCATATCAAGTCCCCTTGAAGGTGGGGTTAGTAGAAATTTTGAGGCAATTGGATGGGTTGAAGGAGGTAGCCTTGACTGGAAGAGGAAAGGGAACTCTCTTTCCCACTATTACCATAGCCCACCAATTTTTTATTACCAAGGGTAGATGGGTACATTTGAATAAAGTCTTGTTTCCTTTTAGGTTGGCTATTGCTCTATCTAGGAGTGCAAATAGTGAAGGTTTTATTAATGGAATGTTTAGAGAGAGAACCAAGTGTGTCCCCATGGAACACCAATTCAATTTTCTAGAGGAAGTAATCATAAATGAATTTAAACTATAGGAACAAGAAGTTAAGAAAGAGAAGTGGTTGATTTATAAGAAGACCTTAGATTTTATTCATATTTTTTATAAAGGTTATGACCCATTGAAGGCTTTTCAGCCTTGGGAAAGAAAGATTGAGGCTCTATTGGATCATTTTGAAGGGATCATGCCATCCATGAGTAAGAATAAAAATGTCATGATTCAAGCTAATCCAGAGAGGGTAAAAAGGATTTTGAGCCAACCTAGGTATGCAAAGCTTTCTCCTAGAGGAACTTACATTATCCAGCAGAGGCATGCATACAATGTTGTGTTTCCTGTGCAAGAAAAAGGTAATGATATACCATCAACATCTAAAGGGAAGAGATCCATGGTTGATGTTTCTGATGTGCAACCTTCTCCAAAGAGGAAGAGATAAGAAGAAGTGGCCCAACCATAAGAAGATGTGTATTCTCCATCTCAATCCCCAATACATTTGGATGAACAAGGAGTTGTTGAGAAACTGGTGCAAATGAGTAGTGAGGGGAAAATTTTTGTAACTAATGAAGAAATTCAAGAGGGAATGTCAGAGGCACCCAAGAAGGCTGAGATGGATCTCACTGTGTCTGAGTTCTCAATTAAGGAACTAGACCCTATAGTAAAGTAGGTCAATGATAACTTTTTGTCTAATAATAATTTTATTAAGGCTAGGGCATTCCTTCAATTCCTATGGAGGATGCATAACAACCAATATAAAGAGATTTGTGAGAAGAAAAAAGAAGAGGTCCCTAATAGGGATACAAGTGATATAGAAAATGAGACAAAGGGGGAATTGATGACAAAGTTTGAAAAGATGACCCCAGAAGAAGGTAGGGCTTTGGTCCATACTATAGGAGTAATGATTCTCCCTAAATGGGATATAGTTGATGCAGTAGTTTTTTATGTTGTAAGGAAAAGTATAGCCATAGTGCACTCTACTATTGAGGGGGTACAATAGGCTACCAAGGGAGTGGTCTTTTCTGATGACCATGTTTCTCTTGTGATGTGGTCTCTTAAGAGAGAAGAAAATAGAAAAAGGAATGAGGTATAACCCTCAAAATACTCAATAAATTTTCTTGTTAAGAGGGTGGGGGATACTTCAATTGTTGAGGCTTCCAATATAGTTTTGGAAACTACCAAGTTCAATCTGAAAGTTGCAGAGAGGGAAGCCAAGTAGAAGTAGGAGAAAAGAATAAAGTTTGAGACTATTCTCAAAGCATACAATGATTTAAAGGTAGTGGTCATAGAAAAAGATAAGTTAATTGCACAATTGACCAGGCCACAAGATCACAGGTGCCCTCAATTGTTACTTTCCAACCAGCCTGTAGTTGCTTCCTCCTCTAGTCCAATTATTGGGTTCCTTATTTCTCCATTTCTAGAGCCAGATATAGAGGCCAGAGTTAGCTGGGAGAAGAAACAATTGATGGAGGAGAAGGAAAGATTGAAAGAAATTAGAGAGAGCCTAACCAAGGAGAGAGACATTTATATGAAATTCAAATGCATTGTTGATCAAAAATATGAGGAGAAGGTCAAGGAAATAGTGATGCAGTTTTCCACCAGCCTTAGGCCTACAATGTTGTGTGATCATGCGAAGATGTTGGATATTCTTTTGAATTCTTTGTCAAAAGAAAAGGTTGAGTTAAAGCCAATTTTGGGTAGGTAGGTGGAAATGCATCCAAGTTTGAAGTTCTTTTTATTTTCTCTCTAAAGTTCAAGATAATCCTGACCAAACAATAAAACCATTTCATAAATTTGTAAAGGGTTTCGTAGAGTACAGGATAGTTATGGATGATTTGGAAAGAAAGTCAAATCTACTTAAAAGGGAATTGACTATTGTCAATTGTGAATTAATTCCAAGAGTTTTTAAACATAGGGTCAAGTTGAAAGATTTGGTTAAATGGACAAAAGAATTAGATGATGAGCTTTCCATCAGGATGAACAATATTTTAACTCTAGAAAATACTCTTTTCTTCATCTAAATAATTGAAGTATTAGAAGCCACCGAATCCAAATTTGATTTCATAAAAAAAGAGATAAAATAGATGGAGAGTAGATGGTAGCAATTATCAGGAAGAAAAACTGAGATTAATAGTTACCCATTCCCAAGTAAAGAAATATTCAATGCTTGGTGGTACTAGTACATCACTCAAGTAGAGAAAGAAAGTGTGCCACTTATTGCTTAAAAGAAGCAAAAGAAGGTGATTCTAGATTTTGGTTGGTGAGAATCAACGTGTATTTATTTTAGGTTACTTTCAAAGAAGAGGATAATCATATTGGTTGAGTGTCTCGAGTAAATTATTAAAGACTTAGAGGAGGTGGTTTGTCCCTCTAGATATTTGCAAAGGTCTCAAAGATTTGATTTTGATCATTTATTATAAACCCTACGTGGTTGTTGAGAGTCTTTTAGGTTAATTTTTTGTTTTCCCTAAATGATCGGATGCTTGTTGCAATCCTTTTCTTATAAAAGGATTTTTTCATTATCATTTAGGGGCATTGGGAGTTAGGTGTTGAGAGAGTTTATTTTTGAAACACTAGTCTCAGTCAAGATTGTAAGATTTTGTATTAGTTTTGTCAATATAAGATAGAAGGTTGTAGGTTTTACTATTATTTGCAAGCTTATATTCTGATGTAAATTGTATACAAGGACAAGGTTCATTATACTTGTTAGGAATGGGAACACTAAGAAGGGCGGGGGGGTGAATAAGTGTTCACTGTATTTTATCTTTTCACTTAATATTTCAACCTAAATGCTTAAGTACTAAAATGAACATCCACAGAAACATAAAACATGAAATCAACACATAACACCAATATGGTTATAGGGAAACCCAAATAGGTAAAAACCCCAGTGGGAATTGACACCCACTAATATTTTGTACTAGTGTTTTATGATCCTTGTTAGAAGATTCTTAACCCTATTAGGAGTTTCTTTACAATGTATTAAGTATAGTAGACCTTGTCAAGGGTCAGACCCTATTAGGAGTATTTTATAATAAACATTGTTAGGGGTGTGGATGCGCTGTCCTAGAGCTCATTTCTCAAGTGGTGAAGGCTACAACCTTTTGATCTTAGATACACACTATATCTGCTGGATGAAGTTTCACTATGACACTGCTTGTCTGATCAGTTCCTTTGATGCGTTGATGCTTTGACCTCTTGCAAAGCTCTAATACATCTTATAGACTCTTCACACACTTCTACTCTACTTATCTCAATTCTATATCCACTTCCATACCAATTACAATGGGCGCATCTCATATTTATATGCACATACAAAAAAAATAACTAGGTCGGCCCTTAAACCGATTACATACAACACTTCCAATCCAATTGGCTCAAGCATGTTTACAAACAAATATTTTTACATGTCAAAAACCTAATTACAATAGGTGCATAGCCTTTACAACATTAGAATATAACCATAAATCAAAATGCTAACAGTCAGCTGCTTACTCTATTTTTCTCGGGCACACATTGGTTGTATAACTTCAACTGTCTATAACTTTGGCATACTTGCATATCTGATCATGTGCTCATAGAATAATCATGAATTTAGTCTAACCAACTTATCTTCTAGGGAACACAGGTGTGTTGATGCTCTAAGCTTCGGGTACTCTATACACTATCTAGTCTTCAACACTTAATTGATTTCTAATCTTCTCATCAAGTGCATTGACTCCAAACTACTATATGACTTTGTTTCCATAATGAAAACACTATATCAGGTCATATACACTAGTATAACCATCTTTGCAACAATCTCCCACTTTTTCATTGATGGCAACAAAGGAATATGACCAAGTTGCTTGATACAAAAAACTTGTGTCTTAATCGCCCTATACATATCTTTCTATCTTATATCTCCTTATATATATCTATAACCTATTAGGAATGAATGCTAAATATATCCTATGGGAGTATTGGCAGCCATTAGGTAGTAGTTGTTGCTGCATTCATGACTATGAATGTCATTGATGTCAACACAGTGATCTACAGGAGATTAGCAGAGGAGCAGACAATGTTTTGATTAGCACATGTGGGATATTATAGATCAAGCTATGTGATGTTGAGGATTTACTCTTGGATATGTTATATGTTCATGGTTAAGAGCACAGATAGTAATTCATTTATTCATGCAAGTTATGAGAATTTTGGTGGAAACAGTATTCAGGCAGTATTCCTGATTAGCAGTTTGTGTAAATCGGATGATATCTCCTAATCGAGATGGAATATGGTTTTTCACATTTAAAGGGAATTTGAAGACATGTTTATAGTGATGTGGAAGCTGACAGTTTTGTGTAAATTTGATGTAACATGCGGAAACCTTTTATTTTGTAATTGGATGCCGACTCATTTGTAATTACTTGAGTGTGGTATAAAGGAAGGAATTTTTTTCCTTGTTGATATATGGAATATGTAATTGTGAAAGTGAATTTGTGAAGAGGATATGCAGGGTACAAAGCTCTGAAATTGAGATCTGGTGTAGCAATGAAGTGTGGTTTGGCACAGTCAGAGAAGAGGTAACATATGGTTGAGATCAGTAATGACTTGATATTATTCTATTGAATAATCTAGAGATCAGTTGGACAGTGTGTTCAATGATCTTGCCATTGAAGTTGTTTGGGTAGTGGGTCTTTCTGTCTTCCATAACTCCTAACAGAGTTAGAATATTTTAGTAGGGATTAAAAATCTCCTAATCAGAATTCATATGTACTGAATGTATTTCATAAGGCTCCTAACTGAGTCCATCCTTTCACAAGGAATATTCATATTAGTGCATCTTTTGTGGGCATCATTCCCACCAGGGTTTACTCTTTGATGAAGAGGTTCCCTAGTCAACATATCTTGTGTCATTGTGTTATTGTGTATGAATATCTTTCTATGGTTAGTAATTATATTGCTTACATGGTTAAAATCTGTTGAAGTTGATAAAAGTTATAATTATTAGATAATTGATTTACGCCCCCCCCCCCCCCCCCATTTAGTTATCTTGGTGGACTTTACTTTCTAACAATTGGTATCAGAGCAGAAGGTCCTTGAAAGAAAAGCTTAACTATTAGAAAGTAAAGATCCCCAAGATAACTGAGAGGGGGAGGGGGTGAATCAATTATCTAATAATTTATCCATTCAACAGCTTTAAAAAATATAATCAATGTACTGATCAACCATAGAAAGATAATCATACACAATTGCACAATAATACAAGATATGTTAACTAGGGAACCTCTTGAAAAGAGTAAACCCCGGTGGGAATGATGCCCACAAAATGATGCACTAATATGAAAGTTCCTTGTTAGAGGATGGACCCTATTAGGAGTCTTATGAAATACATTCAGTACATATAAATCCCTATTAGGATATTTTGAATCCCTACTAAAAGATTCTAACCCGGTTAAGAGTTTATGGAAGACAGAAGGACCCACTGCCCAAACAGCTTCAAGGCAAGATCTCTGAACCCACTGTCCAAAAGATCTTAGAATTATTAAATAGAATAATATGAAATATATTACCTCCTTCACACTATGCCAAAACTGCACTCTCTGCTACACAAGATCACAATTCCAGATCACTGTACTCACAAGTCTCCCTTCATCACTGAATTAGCTCTTTTCTTCACTTCATGCATATATTCACATCACAATCTTCATAGTACACATTACAATAAGGAAAAAATTCCTTATTATATACCAAACTCAAATAATTACAAATGAGTCGGTCCTCAATTACAAAATAATAAATTCGACACGCTACACACAAAATTCACATAAAACTGTCAGCTTCCAGTTACTGTAACTTTCTCCAAACATATCCTCAAAGTTTGCACTGTGAACCATGTCATCATTAATGAGTCTCCAACATCATTTTAACTATGCAAAATCAGATTCCATCCCAGCTAAGAGATATCCTCAAATTTCTGAACATCCCTACACAGAAACACTGTCTAAACACTGCTTTCACCAAAATGCTCATAACTCTTACAAATGAATGCATTTCTTTTTGCATTGTTAACCATAGGTTAATAACACACCAAAGAACATACCATCAACTATGCAAAATCCAATTTTCAATATAACATTAGCACAAAACAAAACTATACCTGCTTTCCTGCTAATATCCAGAATATCACTGTGTTGACATCAATGACAATCCAAGTCATGAATGCAACAACAACTGCTACAGAATGACTACCAAAACACTTTGCATTCATTCCTAACAATCTCCCCCATTGGCATTGATGGAAACATAGATGAAAAACATCCAATGTTCCAAAAATCCAATACTGTAACATCACTGCAAAATATCAAATCAAATCTTGCTTCATTTTCCTATTCAGCTCTCTCATACAATCCACAATGTTTTTCATGTATATCTCTCCCCCATTCACATCAATGATATAAATTCTATCACTAAGTCAACAAAAAATTAATGTCAAAAGACACTTTTTATAAAAATACAATAACAAGAGTCCTCATGACTCAGCTCATAAACTCCCCCATAGATGAAGTTCCAACATCCAATCCAGAAGAAAGATAGGGCTCATATACCACTAGACGGATGCAATCATCTGCATCAATTCTCAAAAATAGGTTGGGGCATAACCCCAAGCATACCTCTCAGATACACAAATGTATCCTTAGGTAAAGGCTTTGTAAATATATCTGCTATCTGCTCCTTTGTACTTATGTACTCCAATCTTACTTCTTTTTATGCAACTTTCTCTCTTACAACATGATACTTGATCTCAATATGTTTAGTCTTAGAATGTAAAATAGGATTTTTTGACATACTCATTGTACTGGTGTTATCACAATGTATAACAACAGGCTCATCAAACTTTATTCCAATATCTTTCAACATCTTCTTCATCTAAATAATCTGATTACAATTATTTGTTGCTACAACATATTCTACTTCTGCTATGCTTTGTGAAGTACAATTGTACTTCTTACTTATCCAAGAGACCAATTTGCCTCTAAGAAAAAAGGCTCCACCACTGGTGTTTTTCCTATCATCAACGCTGCCTCCCCAATCTACATTAGTATAGGCACATAAGGTAAAATCATCAGAATTCTCATACCATAATCCATAATCCATTGTTCTTTTCAGATATCTTAGTATCCTCTTTACTGTTGCATAATGTGATTCTCTAGGTTCTGCTTGAAATCTTGCTACAATCCCCACTGAATATGCTATATCAGGTCTTATATGTGTCAAGTACTGCAATCCTCCAATCATAGATCTGTACTTTTTCTGCTCAACTGCTGGAGTCTCATCTTTGCTAGATAACTTATGTCTGATTACCATAGGTGTTCCAACAGGTTTAGAATCTTCCATTCCAAATATTTTCAATAATTCATTTAAATACTTAGTTTGACTTACAAATATACCTTCCTTGCTTTGTGTTATCTGTAATCCCAAAAAATATTTCATTTCTCCAATCATGGTCATCTCAAATTCGGTCTTCATTTCATCTGCAAATTTTTCACTAGCTTCATCTTCTCCTCCAAAGATAATATCATCAACAAATATAACTATAACCAAAAAACCATTCTCAATTTCTTGTGTATAAGTTATTATCTACTATTCCTTTTATAAATCCCAATTTCAATAAATACTTATCCAATCTTGCATACCAGGTTCTAGGTGCTTGTTTTAATCCATATAAAGCTTTCTTTAACTTAGATGCCATATCTCCTTCTTGTGTCAAAGGAAAACCTTTAGGCTGCTCAATGTAGACTTCTTCTACCAATTCACCATTCAAAAATGCTGACTTCACATCCATCTGATACACTCTAAATTTCTTGTAAGTTGCATATGCTAGAAACATTCTCACTGCTTCAAGTCTGGCCACAGATGTAAAAGTTTCTTCATAGTCAATTCCTTCTTGTTGTGAACATCCTTTACATACCAATCTTTCTTTGTTTCTTATCACTTCTCCTTGTTCATTCATCTTGTTTCTGAATACCCACTTTGTTCCAATCACATTCTTGTCTTCAGGTCTAGGGACCAATTCCCATGTCTTGTTTTTTTCAATCTTCTCTAGTTCTTCTTTCATAGCATTGATCCAATGTTCATCTTCACAAGCTTCATTACTAGTCTTAGGTTCAATTTGAGAAATAAAACATAAATGTACCTTATTCTAAGTCAAAACTCCTCTATCTAAACTTCCAATAACTTGCTCAACAGGGTGATGTCTTGAAGTATACCTGTTAGGTGTCATAGTTACTGATCTTGTTCCGACTGTAGATTCTTCTCTGCTTTCTTCTCTATTTTCTTCTTTGTTTTCTTCTTTGTCTTCTTCAGTATGACTTTCATTTAGCAAATCACTATTAGTTTCAAAAAATAATTCTGCATTTTCAATGTTAGGCTGAGGTTGTGCTTCTCCATTAGATTCATAATCAAGCATTCTTTCCAGAATTT
The DNA here is from genome assembly GCA_027943335.1 of Chamaecyparis obtusa. Taxonomy (NCBI): domain Eukaryota; kingdom Viridiplantae; phylum Streptophyta; class Pinopsida; order Cupressales; family Cupressaceae; genus Chamaecyparis; species Chamaecyparis obtusa. The sequence goes on from BSBK01001201.1 coordinate 2,842,614, forward strand.
TAAACTTCTCATCAACTTTTACATTTGCACTTGCAACAATAGTCTTAGTTCTTTTGTTATAACATCTATATGCTTTTCTTTTTAAATAATATCCAAGAAATATTCCTTCATCACTTCTAGGATCAAACTTTCCTATATCATCATCTCTCTTTATATAACATTTACTTCCAAAAATTCTAAAATACTTAACTGAGGGTGTATGTCCAAACCATAATTCATAAGGTGTCTTGTTTGTATCTGCTCTAATTTGTACTCTGTTCATAGTGTATACTGCTGTGTTCACTACTTCTCTCCAAAAAGTTTTAGCCAAAATCATTTTCAAACAACATAGCTCTTGCTACTTCAGTTATTGACCTATTCCTTCTTTCTGCAATACCATTTTGTTCTGGTGATCTAGGGGCTAAAAGTTGTCTCTTAATGCCATTCATTTCACAAAAAGTGTTAAACTCTCTAGATGTAAATTCACCACCTCTATTAGATCTTAGACACTTAATCTTCATTCCAGATTCATTCTCAATTTTGCTTTTCATGATCTTAAACTTATCAAATGCTTCAGATTTTTCTTTCAGAAATGCAATCCACATCATTCTTGTAAAATCATCAACAAGAATCATAAAATACCTTTCACCATAGAATCATCTAGTCCTAGTAGGACCACTCAAGTCTATATGAACAATCTCCAACTTCTTTGCCGATGTGAACTTCTTATTGGGAAATGAACTCTTTTCCTGCTTTGCCATCATACATTCTTTGAAAATTTTGTTAGTACGTTTAATAATTCTAGGTAAATCTCTTACCGCATGTGTAGTGCTCACCTTGACAATATTATCAAAGTTTATATGACAAAACCTTTTATGCCATAACCAACTATCATCAATCCTAGTTATCAAACATGTCATCTCAGTAGGATTCAACTGAAATACATTTCCTCTAGTTCTGGATCCTTTTCCAATCAGATTTCCATCTTTATCTTTTATCACACAAGTTTTCTCAGAAAACCAAACTTGATAACCCTTATCAGCCAATTGTCCAACACTTAGTAGATTATGTCTTAGTCCATCAAAAAAGTAAACATCATCAGTGTTAGTCTTTCCATCAAGAGTAATAGATCCTATACCCTTAATCAAACAAGGTGCATTGTTACCAACCCTAACAATTCCTCCATCATAATTATCTAACTTTAAAAACTTTCTTTTATCTCCAGTCATATGATGTGAACAACCACTATCTATAATCCAATCAGATTTATTTTCAACTTGTGAAACTAATGCTTTTTCTTCCCTTTTATCAGATTTAGAACTTTCTTCTTTAATTGCTACAAATCCTATTTCCTCAAAGTTATCATTATCACTGTCACTTAAATGTTTTTCAATTCCTGCTTCAAAATCTTCATCATTTGCATAATAACATTCTTTAGATCTCCTAGGTTTAAAGTTGCTTCTATACTTCTTAACTCTTTTAGGACATTTAGATGCAAAATGACCATATTCTTGACAAGTCCAACATTTAAATATTTTCTTACCATCTGGTTCTCTTTTTACAAGTAATGCAATACCTTCTTCAATCTTCTTATCTTCCTCAGATCTGCTACTGCTGGCATAATCTCCATTCACACTAGTACTTCTTGTAGGTCTAATGCTAAGAGCATTGAATGCTATTTCCATTTTAGGTAGCTCTCCTGATAATCTCAAGTTCATCTTTGTTGTTTCTAATCTTCCAAGAAGAGTCTCTCTTGAAAATTTTGATGTACAAGGTATCACTTGTTCAATCATCTGTGTTGTCTACTTGAATACTGGTGTCAAAGTTCTCAGAATTTTCCATATCACTTCATTCTCTATCTTATCATCTCCATAAGATTTTATTCCTGTCACAATCTTAGACATCCTACCAATATAGCTTCTAATAGATTCATCTTCCATCATTCTAATATCTTCAAATGCACAAATCCAATTATGTAATCTAGCCTTCTTTGCATGTTCATCACCTTCAAAAGTAGAATGTAAAGCTTTCCAAATTGCATGAGATGTTTTCAAACATCTTACCTGACTATATTCATTCTCTGATAGTGCTGATAAAAGTGCTTCTCTTGCAAGTATGTTACACATGAATAGATCTAGTTCATCTTTAGTTCCTGCCTCTAGATTGTCTTCCTCAATGATAGTCTTCTCATTCTTTTTAATCAACCAATAACTTGGTCCTAAACACGATAGATGTGTCTTCATCTTTTCTTTCCAGCTATCAAAATTTACTCCATCAAACTTAGGGCTTTCTTTTCTGAAATTCGCCATGGATCTCCTTAAGTTGTTAAACTTTTCTTTCAAGGACCTGCCGCTCTGATACCAATTGTTAGAAAGTAAAGATCCCCAAGATAACTGAGAGGGGGGGGGTGAATCAGTTATCTGATAATTTATCCATTCAATAGCTTTAAAAAATATAATCAATGTACTGATCAACCATAGAAAGATAATCATACACAATTGCACAATAACACAAGATATGTTAACTAGGGAACCTCTTGAAAAGAGTAAACCCCGGTGGGAATGATGCCCACAAAATGATGCACTAATATGAAAGTTCCTTGTTAGAGGATGGACCCTGTTAGGAGTCTTATGAAATACATTCAGTAATATAAATCCCTATTAGGAGATTTTGAATCCCTGTTAAAAGATTCTAACCCAGTTAAGAGTTTATGGAAGACAGAAGGACCCACTGCCCAAACAGCTTCAAGGCAAGATCTTTGAACCCACTGTCCAAAAGATCTTAGAATTATTCAATAGAATAATATGAAATATATTACCTCCTTCACACTGTGCCAAAACTACTCTCTCTGCTACAGAAGATCACAATTCCAGATCTCTGTACTCACAAGTCTTCCTTCATTACTGAATTAGCTCTTTTCTTCACTTCATGCATATATTCACATCACAATCTTCATAGTACACATTACAATAAGGAAAAAATTGCTTATTATATACCAAACTCAAATAATTACAAATGAGTCGGCCCTCAATTACAAAATAATAAATTCTACACGCTACACACAGAATTCACATAAAACTATCGGCTTCGAGTTACTATAACTTTCTCCAAACATATCCTCAAAGTTTGTGCTGTGAACCACATCATCATTAATGAGTCTCCAACATCCCTTTAACTACACAAAATCAGATTCCATCCCAGCTAAGAGATATCCTCTAATTTCTGAACATCGCTACACAAAAACACTATCTAAACACTGCTTTCACCAAAATGCTCATAACTCTTACAAATGAATGAATTTATTTTTGTGCTATTAACCATAGGTTAATAACACACCAAAGAACATACCATCAAATGTGAAAAATCCAATCTACAATACAACATGTACACAAAACAAAACTGTACCTGCTTTCCTGCTAATATCCAGAATATCACTGTGTTGACATCAATGACAATCCAAGTCATGAATGCAACAATAACTGCTACAGAATGACTACCAAAACACTTTGCATTCATTCCTAACATTATCAACTTAAGGAGATCCATGTCAAATTTTAGGAAAAAAATCCCTAAGTTTGATAGAGTGAATTTTGACAACTGGAAAGAAAAGATGAAGACACATCTACTATGTTTAGGACCAAGTTATTGGTTGAATACAAAGAATGAGAAGACTATAATTGATGAGGATAATCTTGAAACATGTTCTAATGATGAGAGATATCTATTATGTGTAACACACTTGCCAAAGAAGCACTTTTGATAGCCCTTCCAGAGAATGAGTATAGTTAGGTAAAATATTTGAAAACATCTCATGAAATTTGGAAAGCTTTACACTCTACTTTTGAAGGTGATGAACATACAAAGAAAGTTAGATTACATACTTGGATATGTGCATTTGAAGATATAAGAATGATGGAAGATGAATCTGTTAGAAGCTATATTGGTAGAATGTCATAAATTGTTGGAGGCATAAAATCTTGTGGAGGAACAATGACAGAAAATGAAGTTATATAGAAAATTATGAGGACATTGACTCCTACATTTAAGTAGAAAACATAGATGATTGAAAAAGTTATACCTTGTACTTCAAACTTTACAAGAGAGACTCTTCTTGGAAGATTGGAAGCAATAGAAATGAACCTAAGGTTATCAAAAGATTTGCCTAGAATGGAGACAACATTCAGCGCTCTTAGTGTTCGCCCTACTTTGTCAAGAAGCATCAGTGTGAGCAGAGATTATGCTGGTGGTAGAAGACCTAGAAATGAAGAAGATAGGAAGATTGAAGAAGGTATTGCCTTACTTGTGAAGAGAGAACCAGATGATAAGAAAATCTTTAAATGTTGGACTTGTCAAGAATATGGTCATTTTGCATCTAAATGTCCTAAGAGAGTTAAAAAGTACATAAACAATTTCAAGCCTAGAAGATCTAAGGAATGTTATTATGCTAATGATGAATATCTTGAAGCTAGTATAGAGATAAATTTTAGTGAAAGTGATACTGAGATTTATGATGACATAGGATTTGTAGTAATTAAAGAAGAAAATATTGAAATAGATGTTAAGGAAGAAAAAGCCCTAGTTTCTCAAGTTGTAAACAAAGCTGATTGGATTATAGATAGTGGTTGTTCACATCATATGACTGGAGACATGAAAAAGTTCATAAAGTTTAACAATTATGATGTTGGAGTTGTTAGAGTTGGAAACAATGCACCTTGTTTGATTAAAGGTATATGATCTATTACTCTTGATGGAAAGACTAATACTGATGATGTTTAATTTGTGGATGGCTTGAAACATAATCTTTTGAGTGTTGGACAATTAGTTGATAAGGGAAATCAAGTTTGGTTTATTGAGAAAACTTGTGTGATAAAAGATAAAGATGGAAATTTGATTGGAATTGGATCTAGAACTAGAGGTAATGTATTTCAATTGAATCCTACTGAGATGACATGTTTTATCACTAAGATAGATGAAAGTTGGTTATGGCATAGAATATTTTGTCATATAAATTTTGATAACATTGTGAAAATAAGTACTGCACTTGCAGTAAGAGATTTGCAAAAATTATGAAGCCTACTAACATGATTTGCAAGGAATGTGTGATGGAAAAATAGAAGACAAGTTCATTTCCCAATAAGAAGTTTACATCTACTAAGAAGTTGGAAATTGTTCATATAGATTTGAGCTGTCCTACAAGGACTAGAGGATTCTATGGAGAAAGGTATTTTATGATTCTTGTTGATGATTTTGCAAGAATGATGTGGATTGCATTTCTTAAAGAAAAGTCTTAAGCATTTGATAAGTTTAAGGTCATTAAGAAAAAAGTTGAGAATGAATCTAGAATGAAAATTAAATGTTTGAGATCTGATAGAGGTGGAGAATTTACTTCTAGAGATTTTAACACCTTTTGTGAAGTGAATGGTATTAACAGATTGTTTTCAGCCCCTAGAACACCACAACAAAATGGTATTGCAGAAAGGAGAAATAGATCAGTGACTGAAGAAACAAGAGCTATTTTATTTGAGACTGATTTGGTGAAGATATTCTGGAGAGAAGCAGTGAACACAATAGTGTATACAATGAATAGAGTACAAATCAGAGTAGACACAGACAAGACACCCTATGAATTATGGTTTGGACATGCACCCTCAGTTAAGTATTTTAGAATTTTTGGAAGCAAATGTTATATAAAGAGAGATGATGATATTGAAAATTTTGATCCTAGAAGTGATGAAGGTATATTTCTTGGATATTCTTTGAAGAGAAAAGCTTATAGATGTTATAACAAGAGAACTAAGACTATTGTTGAGAGCGCAAATGTTAAAGTTGATGAAAAGTTGAAAATTTAGGAAAGAATGTTTGATTATGAATCTGATGAAGGAACTCATCCTAAACCTAACACTGAAACTACTAAATTATTCTATGAGACTGATAGTGACTTGTTGAATGAAAGCTATAGTTAAATAATTGAAGAACAAACACCTGAAGTGAGATCCGAGACAATGACACCTAATAGGAACTTATCAAGGAATCATCCTGTTGAGAAAATTATTGGAAGCATAGACAGAGGAGTTCTAACTCAAAATAAGGTACAAGAATAGTTATGTTTGATTTCTCAAATTGAACCTAAATCTACTAGTGAAGCTTGTGAAGATGAACATTGGATTAAAGCTATGAAAGAAGAACTAGATCAGATTGAAAAGAACAAGACATGGGAATTGGTCCCTAGACCTAAAGATAAGAATGTTATAGGAACTAAATGGGTATTCAGAAACAAGATGAATAAGCAGGGAGAAGTAGTAAGAAACAAAGCAAGATTGGTATGTAAGGGATACTCACAGCAAGAAGGAATTGAGCTCCGAGAAACATAGAACAACTATCTTTCATTACATCGGGCGCTTCAATAACATATAGACTATAATGCATATGATAATAACCAGGACTATTATCAAACCACAACAGGCTGATTTACAAGACTCAGACTCTACAGACATGCTATAAGATCGACAGTCTGATTTCTGATCTTCCTTCAGGAAGAGAGCATACTCTCTATGTCTTTCTTACCTAAAGACTATGCAGGACTATGCAGGACTATGCAAGAAACTAGACACTCTAACTATCTCTGCTACTGACTCTTGAGCTCTCGAATTGTTATCCGAGGAAGTTATGATTTGCAAGTGAGGTCTGCATTCCTTATATAGGAGAGGAACTGACTTTGGGTTGCATTTCATCTTACAAAGTTTTCAAATCCGTCCACAAGAATTGGACACGTAGCAAAGCATCTACTTTATTGACCGACCTTATCTCGAACAAGAATCTCGCCAGGAATGAGATGAACAGTAATACGAGATAAGAACAAAGCATCTTTTTGACACGTGAAGGGTAACACGTAGGTCTTTAAAGGAAGAACCTTATCCTTCTTTTTACCATGGTGGGATCCATGCGTCCTTTTATTCCGAGAGGATAGTAACTCGTCTAAGTGACAACCCCACTTAGTAAGCATGCGATCTGGGAGAATGAGATTCCCAATCGACTTCAATATCATCATCTTCTTGCTCTGAGCTGTCAGCTTTATCTGCGAATCTTGATCCTTGCATAATGCGGTCGAACTTATCTTCAAGGGATTCTTCTTTCCATAGGATTCTTCTTTTACATCGAACAAAAGCTTTTTCAGTGTGTGGTTCCGACAAAGTCTGAAAGCTTGAGAATAACCAAACTGGAATCCTTTCTAAAGCAAAGGAATGAAGATCACGCAACTGCACAGAATCAACTTGTTGTTGCTGTGGACCAAAAATATCAAACACATATCTGTTTATCGGATTAGTAGCATAAGACCAAAACTTAATCTTAAACAGATAACCATAGTTAGAATCCATAGGCATTAGATCATGGCAATGTGGAAATACTCCTCGGAAGAAATCACAAAAAGGATTTTCTCTTTGTAACCAAGATATCTGATCAGGGATGTGTGTACTGCTAAGGATATTAATAGGCCATTCAAATGATGTAGCACTGGTAACTGAATGGTGTAGAAAGCTTTGAATCTCAGGGTCACTGGGATGACAAGCTTCTCGCTGAATCAATGAATCTGTTAAAAGATTTCTACTAGCAGAGAAATGACGATCTCTGAGACAAACATAAATATCCTTGGAGACATTCAAACTGTTATTACTCCAATCAACATGACTGATGAAGTTAAATTCTTCAGTTCTCTGACAAATCATGTTAACATTATGAACATTCCTATTCTGATCATTGTTAAACTCATTTAACATAACTTGGTATCTATCATCTTCATGTCCATCAATAATGTCGATCACATTATTCCATAAATGAAACAAAATGTTACCTTGATCATGTTCAAGATCTGTTTGAAGATTCGGCTGAAACACTGGATTATCTGGAACTTGAACTGACAAACTATTCACATGCCTTTCACGCTGAGCATTCAACCTTTCACCAATTTATTCTTCTCTCTGAAGAATTCTGTATCTTTTCATCCAATCAGACCAATCACCAGGTTCATTATCAAGAACAATTTCAATGTTAGACCTGATATCTTGTTGACTGTCTAAAACAGTAGATCTAAGATTAGGATGGATAACTCTAGGTTCATTTTCTTCAGTAATACTGTTCTGAGAAAGAGAATTAACAGTATGAGAATAACAACCTTCACGACTAAGGAAGTCAGCTAGGACATTCTTAGTACCTTCAATGTGCTCAGTATCAAAATCAAAAGTATCAAGAAACTGTGCCCATCTAAGCAATCTTGCTCTAACAACTTTATTTTTAGATTCCTTCTTAAAGAAACCGGGCAAGTTCTGTAAATCACTTCTTAGCAAGAATTTCTGATCACCAATAAATAATTGAAACTTTTCAAAACCATGAACTACAGCTAATAATTCTTTATGAGTACTGTGGTAGTTCATTTCAGATCCTTTAAAAGATCCTGATTCATACCTGACAATTTCTTCTCTATCCCTACCATTATGTTCAGAGACTTCAAGCAAAACAGCACCCCAAGCAGAATGACTTGCATCTGTTTGTACTATTTTCTTACCTTTACCAGGTAACTTCAAGGGTGGCAGTTCTTGACATTGTTGCTTGATCTTAGCAATTGCATTGTTATGAACATCTGACCATGGAGGAGAGTTCTTCTTCAGAAGCTTGTTCAACTCTTTTCTGGCTTCTGCTATATTCTGAAAATAACCTGCGACATAATTAACCATGCTGAGAAATCTTTGTAAACTCTTTTTGTCAGTAACCTCAATCTTCTGAATATTTCTTAACAAATGATCTTGAGGATATATTTTACCATTGGGCTCAATCTTGGTGCCAATAAATATTAAACTTTCAGAACACCAACTCAACTTTGTAGGATTGAGACACAAACCATTAGATTGACAAATAGAGAGGAACTTTTTCAAGTGTTCCATATGGGACTTATGATCTTGACTGAAAATTAATATATCATCAATGTATGGTTGGATAAATTTAGCATAAGGAGCAAATATTGAATCCATATACTTCTGAAAAATAGAGGGAGCAGTCTTAATACCAAATGGTAAAACACACCATTCAAACAGACCTTGTGGAACAGAGAACGCTGTCTTGTATCTGTCTGTTTCTGAAACTGCAATTTGCCAAAACCCTTTAGTCAAGTCAAATTTTGAAAATACATTACAACCTTGAATTCGCTGCCAGATGTAATCTTTGCTAGGCAGGGGATGTCTATTATCTTCTAAATAGACATTCAAAGGCTTGTAATTCACAACTAACCTTTTTTCTTCTAATTCATTTCCATTCTCGTCTTTCTTTGGAACATACATTGCATGACAAGAAAATGAACTGTTACTAGGTCGGATTATACCTTTATCAAGTAGATCTGCAATCTCCTTTTCACAAAGCTCCTGTTCTGCTCTTGACAAAATATAGTAGTTAGCTTTGCACTTAGGTGTAATCTCAACACCACTGAGATCTTTTTTCAAAGGAAAGGTGCAAACAAACTTTCTGGAATATTTATTCAAATCTTTTGTCAAAACAGTATCAGCAAAATCTTTCTGAATTTGTTCTAATTCCCCCCGGGTGAAAAGAGACTGGTTGACAAACCAGACATGGGAACCAGGAAGAACAACTTTTGCAGGAGTTGGTAAAGACAACTTTGGAGAATAGATCCTGTGTTCATTGATTTGGGGAACTGACCCAAATGAAAAACTTATATGAGAACCTGCAACACCAACTGTATAAGGACTCCATTGCTGTAGGGTTTCGCTTCCTATAATACAGTCATACAGCTTAACAGGATACTGTAGAAAAGTGGCTGTATAGGTATTAGAGGGAAACTGGATAGGAATTACAGCTTGAAAACGAATGGGATTGTCCTTATGACTTACTGAGTGGATAGAAGTTGCAGTAAATTTCCAACAATCTCTAGGAAAACATTCAGAACGGGCAATATTACAATCAGCTCCAGAGTCAAGTAAAGCACACAAAGTGTAAGGCTTTAAACCAGGTAATTTGATAGTCAACAGAAAAGCAGGACAAGGGTTAGATATACCCTTAAGGTAAGCAAAGGCTTACTTAGGATCAGCTGCTTCTTCTTCTGTAACTGGCTGGACTGATTCATCTGAATTGGATTTATCAAATAAGTACTCCTCAAGAGGATTAATTGCTGCACGAGAAAGTTCAGCAATTTCTTTTTGCACACTGGCAATTTCTTTTATCACATCAGTTCTCACAGTATACAAGAATGCCAGATGATCTTGTAACCATATGTGCCGAGAACTTTTCTGGAATGCTCTTTGAGCAACAGGATTAACAACATAGCCATGAGAAGAACTTGAACTTGGCTTTTCCTGTGAAAGAGACATCTTTTCAAAACACATTAGATCAGATACTTCAGATAACTCAGGATTATCTTCAAACAATTTATCAATATCTGAATCTATCTTTTTCAAATCATTCATCAACTTTTCATGTTGATGAGGAGTCAAAAACTGATTTCTCTTCTGAGTTAATTCATTCTTTTTTAACATAAGCTGTTGAAGCTTCTCAGAAGGACTAGGTTTAACCCAATCTGGTTGCATCTGAGTTAAAGACTGACCTCTCAGTCTTCCTTGTTCATACAGAGGTGTACCTCTGCCAAAACCAGATCTAAACATATTGCAGAAAAACATATTACAGAAATAAGAGATTTCTGAATCTGAACCTGAACCTAATGAAGATGCAGCAGAGTGAAAATCTAACTCTGAATCTGTTTCTTGTTGATGGACATTGAACACTTGATTGTCCATATCTTCATCATCACTTTCTATATCAGTTATACTGATATCATCTGAATCTGAATTTTCAAAAACAACTGTCAAAGGAAGAGAATCAAGATTACCATGAGTTAATCTTCTAACTCGTTTAGACTTTTTATTCTTTTCCTTATCAGGACACTTATTTGCAAAATGAGGACCTTTGCAAATATAACAGATAGGAGTAAAATTCTTTTTCCTAACCTTTCTCTGATTTCTCAAAAATACTTTCTTCTTTCGGAAAGGTTTAGAATACTTACTGTATGCCTTCTTATCATAATGCTTAAACTTTTTCTTTTTAAACTTGTGTGATTTGCTGTGCTGCAAACAACCATAATTAGAATTACACTTACACAAGTCTGTCTTAAGATAAGGCATAACTTCTTTCTTTTTCTTCCTATTGATTCTTTCTGTACAGAGATCACTGTTAATCTCTTTGATAAACTGAACCAATTGAGGAAAAGTAACATCACTGATAGTCATATCAGGAGTTTCAAGAATACTTTTTAAAATCTTTTCCCTGTAATAAGATTGCATTTGGTAGGGAAAACCTTCTAGGAATGTATTGTACATCCACTGGTTGTTGTTGGTTTGACCAGAGAGATAAAAATTAGTGTACTGTTCTGAACAGTAAGCATCAAGTTGCTTCATGTCACAGAGACGATTTTCAACAAATCTCTTGTGAGCTGCTCTTTTTTCATTATCATACTGACCAACAAACATTCTATACAAAGAACTACAAACATCATTCACACCTTGATGGATAAGATCATCTTTATACTCTGGCTTCAGAGTATCCCATGCAGTTCTGGCTATACCAGTCAAAGCATTTAAAGCTTTTCTTAATGCTTGCTCTTGGGTTAGATTCTGAGAATGAATAGCATTATCAACCCATGTTCTAAAAGCATCAACTGTGGCTTTATTTTTCAGAGGATCAAAATCATCAAAATTAATCAAAGGTGGAACTGTTTCCGAGAAAACCTGTAAAGGTTCATGCTGCTGTTGCATCATATTCACAAATTTCCATGTTCCTGTGACAGGGTCAAATTCTTCTAACTTAGGCTTTGGAGTATGGAGAACTAAGCCTTTATCTTTCAACTGACTTTTCAGTCGAGCAACATCATAAGAAGAATCAGGAAAATTACAGGTAGTACTGGAAGATTTGGACTGGGTGGTTGAATCAAAAACTTGTTCAACTTTGGAAACAATACTAGGAATAATCTGGGAAATTCCATGGCTATCGGCTAATTGTTGACTACGGATCTGAGTGGTAGTCTGTTCAATCTTAGCAGTAGTCTGGGTGACTGTTTGAATCTGAGAAATTGGAATAGATGGGTTATTGGCCCACCACGCTTCAGCAGTCTGCTTAAAAGCAGCATAGTCACGCTTAAGAATAGTCAAATCTTGAGCCATAGAAGAATTAACAACATTATTGAGCTTAGACTCAATAGAATGCAAACTTGCAAGAATATTGTGGAAATTGGCATTAACACTGGCTTCAGTTTTCTGTCGGTTCAATTCAGCTTGTAGGGCCTTCTGGTGCATGTCGGCTTGTAGGACCAAAGCTTTTCGAATACACAGATTGGCATAATTTAACATTTTGGTCTGTGTAGTGGCTTCAAGCTGTCCTGAGGCAATTACATGATGAGGCCAGAATGGGATAGAAAACTTATCATCATTCAGCAAAAATTCATGTAAAGGAGGAACAGTAGGTTCAACAAAATTAGCTTCGGTAAAACTAGTTTTATTACCAGACATCAACATATGCACATGGAAAACTGGCTTAACAAAAGAACAGTGAATGCATTGCATACTTCCGTCATCTAGTTCTGTGAACTGAGGATGAGGACACTGAGGAACTTGCTGAGTCAAGGGATTATTCACAAAGGGACGTTCATCAAAAGACAAATTACAGATGGTACAAAATAAAGATCCATGAGGATTAGGAACAGCATCAGGATGATAGCAAGAATGTAAAGGCTTGCGCTGTAACAAAGTAGATCCTGATCTCTGTAAAGGATGATCTTTATAATTGAAACTGGAATTCACACTGGAAGAGCTAGATGCAGACAAATGCTCAGAGGTAAATGAAATACGAGCTTCAGTAGGGGTTTCATGAACTTTGGAAATAACAGTAAGGTTCTTAGGAGAATCTAACTGTTTTAAAGCTCTTACATCTACAATCCATTCTTTAGGAACTTTGATTTCGGATAGATTGACCATTTTTGGAACTGTGAGCTGTGCTCCTTTAGTATCTGTTTGCCATAACAGAGAATACCTAACTTGGGATTTATCACTCCTTGGATCTTTAACAATAGGGATAGTTGTGTTAAACAATCTACCATACAAGGCAAAGAACAAAGCATGTGTTCTTGATCCAGGCTTCATATTTAGGTACTGGGTTCCAAATTGAAACATCAAAACCTTATCAAGATGGTCATCTAATAGACTTATAGAAAAGTTCGGGACAACATCAAATGCTGTGGCTCCAGCAGCCATAGGTGCAGAAATACCTCCCATTATCATATCAGAATAATTGTTATGACGAGCATCAAGAAGAGTCATTAAGGCAGTAGCAGGAATGCCTTTTCTATACAAAGGTTCTATACCACAAATGATATGACCTATATGCAAATACTTATAACCATTTTTTTGCTTGGCTTGTTTAACCAAATTTTGAATCTCCTTATTACTTAAGAGATTAATGAAACTATGAGGCTTATCACAATTAACAACTACTTGCATCTCTATCAATTTACAGATAGCTTTAGACTTATAAGAAAGAAATCCTAAATCACCATATATCTCTTGCCATTTCTTTTTAGGAAGTTTAAATCTTTCACTGGGTAATTCTAACTCATTACTATCAGACTTAAAAGGATTATCTATATTGACATTTTGAACTTGATCAAAAACAGAGCTGAGACTTACCAGTTCTTCTTCTCCAGTATTGATATCGTTCGTAGTTGTCTGGGATTCAGTCATCTTGGTTCGTTCTGTTACTCGGGATTATAGTAGTGCTACCTTCCCTGCCTCTAAACACGGCTTAACACGCCTTCAACAACGAGGACTTACTTCACACAGAATCCAACCAGAACACCAAAGATTCAAGAATCGAGATCCAGACAAAAGAACACAATACTTTTAAATGGAACTGTAAGAGAAGCAAAGTTTTTGAAACAAGGTATGCAAACTAGAAAGAATGCTTATATATAACAACCATGCTCTGATACCATATTTTGGACAAAGCTCCGAGAAACATAGAACAACTATCTTTCATTACATCGGGCGCTTCAATAACATATAGACTATAATGCATATGAATAAACTTTTGCACCAGTAGCAAGAATTGAAGTAGTAAGAATGTAGTTGGCCTATGCATCTTTTAAGAAATTCAAAGTATATCAAATGGATGTGAAGTCAACATTTTTGAATGGAGAATTGGAAGAAGTCTATATTGAGCAGCCTAAAGGTTTTCCTTTGACTCAAGAAGGAAAAAAGGTATGTAAATTGAAGAAAGCCTTATATGGACTAAAGCGAGCACCTAGAACTAGGTATGCAAGATTGGATAAGTATTTGCTGAAATTGGGATTTACAAAAGGAATAGCTGATAGAAACCTGTACACAAAAGAAATTTAAAATGGTTTGTTGATTATAGTTATTTTTGGAGGACAAGATGAAGCTAGTGATAAATTTGTTGATGAAATGAAAACTAAATTTGAAATGAGTATTATTGGTGAAATAAAATACTTTTTAGGATTACAGATAACACAAAATAGTGACGGTATCTTTGTAAGTCAGACAAAGTACTTGAATGATTTTTTAAAGAGATTTGGAATGGAGAAATGTAAACCAATTGGAACACCTATGGTAACTGGACATAAATTATCTAGCATAGATGAGACTCCTACAGTTGAATAGAAGTACAGATCTATGATTGGAGGATTGCAATACTTGACACATACAAGACCTGATATAACACATTCAGTTGGAATTGTAGCAAGATTTCAAGCTGAACTGAGAGAATCATATTATGCAATAGTAAAGAGGATACTAAGATATTTAAGAGGCACAATTGAGTATGGATTGTGGTATGAAAAATCTGATGATTTTACCCTATGTGCATATACAGATGGTGATTGGGGAGGCAGTGTAGATGATAAAAAGAGCACCAGTGGTGGAGCATTTTTCCTTGGAGGAAGATTGGTTTCTTGGCTAAGAAAGAAGTAGAATTGTATTTCACAGAGCACAACAGAAGCATAATATGTAGCAACAATAAACAATTGTAACCAGATAATTTGGATGAATCAGATGCTGAAGGATATTGGAATAAAGTTTGTTGAGCCTATTGTTATACATTGTGATAACACCAGCACATTTAGTATGTCTAAGAACCCTATACTATATTCTAAGACAAAGCATATAGAGATTAAGTATCATGTAGCAAGAGAGGAATTTGATGAGAAAGAAGTCAGACTTGAGTACATAAGCACAAAGGAGTAGATAGTAGACATATTTACAAAGCCTTTGCCTAAGGATGCATTTGAGTATCTAAGAGGTATGCTTGGGGTTATGCCCCAGCCTACTTTTGAGAAGTGATGTAGATTGGTTGCATCTGTCCAATGGTATATGAGCCTTATCTTTCTTTTGGATTGGATGTTGGTACTTTCTCTATGGGAGAGTATGTGTATATGAGCTGAGTCATGAGGACTCTAGTGAATGCTTTTTGTTTTTTTTTCTGAACAGTGTCTTTTAAAATTATAGTTGTTGTTGACATAATGATGAAATTTCTGTCATTGATGTCAATGGGGGAGAAATGTACATGAAAAAACCATTTGTACCATCTTTTGGAGAGAATTGAATAGGAAAATGAAGCAAGATTTGATTGATGAAGAAGACTTGAAAGCATTTTCAGAGCAGCAGTGTTGTAGTATTGGATTCATGGAACATTGGATTTTTTTCATCTATGTTTCCATCAATGCCAATGGGGGAGATTGTTAGGAGTGAATGCTAAATATATCCTATGGGAGTATTGGAATCCATTCTCTAGCATTCTTTGTTGCATTCATGACTATGATTGTCATTGATGTCAACAAAGTGATCTACTAGAGATTAGAAGAGGAGTAGACATTGTTTTGATTAATGCATGTGGGATATTATAGATCAAGCTATGTGATGTTGAGGATTTAATCTTGCATATGTTATATGTTCATGGTTAAGATCATAGATAGTAATTCATTTATTCATGGAAGTTATGAGCATTTTGGTGGAAAGAGTATTCAGGCAGTGTTCCTGAGTAGCGGTTTGTGGAAATCGGATGACATCTCCTAATCGGAATGGAATCTGGTTTTGTGAAGTTTAAGGGAAGTTGAAGACATGTTGATAGTGATGTGGATGACAACACAAACTTTGAGGTTGCACAAGTGAAGAATTATTCTAATTGGAAGCTGACAGTTTTGTGTAAATTTGATGTAACATGTGGAAACCTTTTATTTTGTAATTGGATGCCGACTGATTTGTAATTACTTGAGTGTGGTATAAAGGATGGAATATTTTGCCTTGTTCATATATGGAATATGTAATTGTGAAAGAGAATTTGTGAAGAGGATATGTGAGGTACAGAGATCTGAAATTAAGATCTGGTGTAGCAGTGAAGTGCGGTTTGGCACAGTCAGAGAAGAGGTAACATATTGTTGAGATTAGTAATGACTTGATATTATTCTATTGAATAATCTAGAGATCAATTGGATAGTGTGTTCAATGATCTTTCCATTGAAGCTATTTGGGCAGTGGGTCCTTTTGTCTTCCATAACTCCTAACAGAGTTAGAATCTTTTAGTAGGGATTCAAAATCTACTAACTAGGATTCATATGTACTGAATGTATTTCATAAGAATCCTAACTGAGTCCATCCTTTCACAAGGAATATTCATATTCACCAGGGTTTACTTTTTGATCAAGAGGTTCCCTAGTCAACATATCTTGTGTCATTTTGTTATTGTGTATGAATATCTTTCTAGGGTTAGTAATTATATTCTTTACATGGTTAAACTCTGTTGAAGTTGATAAAAGTTATAAATATTAGATAACTGATTTACCCCCCCTCTCAGTTATCTTGGTGGACTTTACTTTCTAACATAACAATATTTTGTACATACTCCCCCTTTGACATTAATGACAAAGGTGCTTCAAAACTGTATCCACAAATACTTACTATGATAGAACATCTGGATATTCTATCTATAGGTTTTGGATCTCCTTCCAAAATGTGATTAGTGAATTGACAATCTATAGATGGGTGCCTAATGCATATTGTAGCTTCTCCATCTTCTCCAAATTTGTGTTGGGACCTTGATCATATGTCACCATGGTGGCATCAATATCCTTGATATTCTGATTAAGTATGTCTAATGAGGGTGCAAGAGCATTCCTTAGCTGAGTCTACCTAGCCCTTATCTTGGACATCTCCTTTTCTACCTTCTCTATCTTATCTATCTATCCTTGGTAGACATTATTACACATGTTCCCATCAACTGATGGATCTGCCACTGATTTCCTTATACTGTCTATCATAACTTCAACCTCTTGTATCTTTTTGTACAGATCACTAGTTAGCTTGTCATGGTTCATACAATCAACAATAATATTTCTTCTCTTTGCTACAAACTCCTTCAAGGATGCTTGACCAGCCTTTAATGAGCTCAGGTCAAGTGCAAAGTTGCTAACCAATTCACTGAGCCTCGTCTTCAAATATTTCTCTTCTGCGACTAGGGATGCAGATTCTTCTAGGCTATAGAAATTACTCTTGAACTGTGAAATGACTATACTCACATCATCAATGGAGTGTACCTTTGACATGTTCAGTTAGGAATAGTCCCAAGAGATAACTGAGAGGGGGGGTGAATCAGTTATCTACAAGATTCAATTCTTTATCCAATTAAGTATACTTAAACATAAAGCATAAACACAATGAAAGAACACATGAACAAAACACCATATTTTAGTTACAGGGAAACCCAAATAGGTAAAAACCCCGGTGGGAATTGACACCCACTAATATTTTGCACTAGAGTATTATGATCCTTGTTAGAAGATCCTTACCCCTATTAGGATTTTCTTAATAATATATTTATTACAGTAGACCTGGTCAAGGGTCGGAACCTTTTAGGAGTCTTTTATAATTGTCCCTATTAGGGGAGAGGATGCACTATACGAGAGCTCACTGCTCAAAGGGGAAAAGGCTACAACCTTCTGAATAATAGACACACACTATATCTGGATCTTGGTGAACTGTGCTTTGACCTACTATCTGGATCAGTTCCAATGTATAGCACAAATACCTTACTTGGTCACATAGACCTTCCTCTGATCACTCAGTACTTCGCACACTCTGCTCTGCTCTTCTTGATCAACTATGAACCACACTCAAGCAATCACAAATGACTACCTATAAATATCATTCCTCTAAATGACATAATCAAGTCAACCTCTTAGAACCACCTTGAAATCATATTAGAGAAACCATAAAAAACTCCAATAAACATTCTATCGGCTCTACTATGCACGCAACATAATCTGGGACCTGTCCAATAAGATAATTGTAGACGCATGCTACACACTGTCAGCTCTACCAAAATAATTGGAACTTTCTTTGTAAGCTGAATTAACTCATACAATCTTAACTAAACATAAATAACTCTTCTCTAAGCTTAAATTCAAGGGCACATACCCTAAAGATAGGTGTAACTCAAGAACCAATAAAATATCTGTCAGCTCTTCTGAATAAACATAGGAAACTATTGCTGGCGAATAACGACTACATAACTTCACTTCTACTAAATATCTAACTATGTGTCCATAAATAAAACATCAATAACATGTCTTCAACATATATCCAAGCATGCAAGGCTTCATGATAACTGTATGAACAACCATACATAGAACATTGTCTGTTACTCTATCAAAAACACTGCTGACACTAGCTGCTATATAATTGTCTATACTAACAGTTAACCTTTGTACCTATTATATCATTCTGATGTCATGTCCATGCTTCATATTCTAAAAGCTTACTTCATAAGAATTTCATGCTTGCTAATTTCCATATGTTGTCATCAATGACAAACATACAGTCAGCACTGGCCTCCTAGAAAATCTCCCACAATCTCCCCCTTTGGCATTGATGACAACATGTGGAATGAAAAACTAACACCAACCCAAATGAACATTTCTTTTATAACATTCTCCATTTCCTCTTCAAAACTCCCCCAAAGATGAATCCTCCATTTGCTGCAATTTTTTTTTTCTTCATATTCTCCATTTCCTCAACTAAACTGCTATCAAAACTGAATACTACTCCCCCTTATTATATTACTCCTCTTTTTACTTCTATTTTTCATGACTCTATCTATTACTCCTCCTCTGACATCAATGGCAAAGGGCACCATTCATTTTAAGCATCGGTACTACTCTTGAGGTAGAGTAGTCAACCTTCCATCAGTCCCTAAGGACTGATGCCTTTCCTTCTTCCTTCTAAGAAGAATTAGGGAAGGGAATTACTCCCAATTTCTCCCTGAGATACTCAAAAGTATCCTTAGGCAAGGGCTTTCTAAATATATCTACCAACTAATCTTTAGTACTCACATAGTCCAACTTGACTTCTTTCTCTACCACTTTCTCTCTTAGGAAGTGATACTTGATCTCAATGTTGTTTGTCTTTGCATGCATCACATTGTTCTTAGACATATTGATAGTGCTAGTGTTATCACAATGAATAACAATAGGATAATCAATCTAAATTCCAAAATCCTTTATCATCTATTTAATCCAAACAATTTTAGAAGAATTCAAGGCTACTACAGCATACTCCACTTCTGCTATTAACTGAGAAATACAATTTTGTTTCTTGCTTGTCCAGGTGACAAGTCTATCACCAAGAAACACTGCTCCACCTGATGTACTTTTTCTGTCATCAACACATCCTGCCTAATCTGCATCAGTGTACACATGAAGATCAACATTTTTTGAATTAGGATACCATAGACCATAATCTATAGTGCCCTACAAGTATCTAAATATTCTCTTTACTTCCATGAGGTGAGCTTGTTTAGGTTCTACTGCAAATCTTCCAACTATGCCAACTGCATTGGAAATGACAGGTCTAGTCTGAGTAAGATATATGAGTTTATTAATCATAGACTTATACAATGTTATATCTACTATTGGTGAATCATCTTCTTTTGTAAGCTTGCATCCAGTGATCATAGGGTTTCATACTGGCTTGCAATCATCCATCTTGAATTTATTTAGTATCTCTTTCACATACTTGAACCGATTAATAAAAATTCCTTTTTCTATCTGCTACACATTTAGTCCCAAAAAGTATTTGATTGGACCAATCATACTCATCTCAAACTCATTCTGTATTTCTTTGGCAAATTCAGCACTGAGCTTGTCATTACCTCCAAAGATAATGTCATCAACAAATATAGCTACAAGTAGTAGACCTTCAGATGTCTCGCTAATGAATATATTACAATCTGCTACTCATTTCTTGAATCCAATCTTTGTTAAGTATCCATCTAGTCTCTCATACAATGCTCTAGGGGCTTTCTTAAGTCCATAGAGGGCCTTCTTCAATCTACATACCATATCAAGTCTATCTGATAAGCTAGAAATAAATTAATAGCTTCTAATCTACTCACAGGTGCAAATGTGTCTGAATAATCAATGCCTTCTCTTTCTGCATATCCCTTACATACTAATCTTGCTTTATTTCTTACTATTGTACCATCTTCATTTATCTTGTTTCTGAATATCCACTTTGTTCCAATCACATTCTTGTCACTAGGTCATGGGACCAGTTCCCAAGTGTCATTCTTAGTAATCTAATCAAGTTCCTCTTTCATAGCATCATGCCACTTTAAATCATTACATGCATCTTCAACACTTAAGGGTTCAATTTGAGATAGTAAACATATCGCTTCACTGCGAGTTGAGTTCTTTGCTTGTGATCTTGTTAAGACTTTGTCGCTCTGATCTCCAATGATGTCTTTCTTGGAATGATTTCTAGATGTAAACTTTGGAATTTTAGGTGATGCTGACTCATCAGCCTTAGGAGTACTTTCATCACTTGTCTCAGGTTCATTGAATAACACATCAATACTATCAAACATTTTCTCAATGACTATCTCACTAGTGGAGGGTCTAGGTTCTCCTTCAATCATGGGTGAGTAATCATGATATCTTTCTTGAATCATAAACTTTTCATCAATCTTTACATGATCACTTTCAATGATCTTTTTCAATCTTAAGTTGAAACATATATAAGCTTTACTTTTAGTAGAGTAACCAAGAAAAATACCTTCATCACTTCTTGCATCAAACTTGCCTACTGCTTCATCCCTCTTGATGTAGCACTTGCTTCCAAAGATTCTGAAGTATTTTATTGTGGGAACATTACCAAACCATAGCTCATATGGTGTTTTGTCAGCGCTAGGCCTTAATTGAATTCTATTGATGGTATAGACTATTGTATTGACTGCATCTGTCCAATAGGTGTGTGCAACTTTTCCTTCTATCATAATGTTATGCGGTGTATCAATAATGATCCTATTCCTTCTCTCTACTATTCCATTTTGTTGAGGGGTTCTAGGTGCACTTAACTTTCTCTTTATGCCACGTTCTTCACATTACTCATAGAATCTTTCAGAGGTGAATTCTCCTCCTCTATCCAATCTCAAACATTTTATCTTTAGTACAGATTCATTTTCAACCTTAGCTTTGAATATTTTGAATTTCTCAAATGCTTCTGACTTATCTTTCAAGAAGGCAACCCACATCAACAACAAAAATGAAATACCTTTCACCATATTATGATCTTGTTTGAGTTGGACCACATAGGTTTGTATGAATTAGATCCAACTTGTTCTCTGCTAAATTCTACTTACTCCTAAAAGAAATTTCTCACATGCTTCCCCATCACACATTCCCTACATATAGTATCAACTAGCTTTGCTATTCTAGGTAGATCTCTTACTACCTTTACATTGCTTATCTTTACTATGTTATCAAAATTGATATGACATAGTCTTTTATGCCACAACCAACTCTCATCAACTTTAGCAACAAAATAACTTGCTTTTGAATTGAGTTGAAAAACATTACCTCTTATCTTTGAGCTTGATGCAATCATAACACCATCCTTGTTGTTAATGATGCATATGTCATCTTTGAACTCTAACTGATATCCTTTTCCAAGTAACTATCCAACACTGAGAAGGTTATGTTTCAAACCATCAACATAAAGAACATCATCAATACTATTCTTTCCATCCAAGGTGATGGCTCCTCTACCAACTATACCATACCACCATTGTATTTGTCCAAATGAACAAACCTTCCTTTATCACCTATCGTGTGATGTGAACAACCATTGTCTATAATCCAGTCTGTCCTTATGTTAGCTTGTGAAATCAATGCTAGCTCTTGATTCTCTTTCTTATCTTCATGAACTATCTTATTATTCATTTTATCTATAATGGCAATGAATCCAATTTCTTCTTCACCAGATTCTTCATCTGAAACTCCATCTCCAGCATAGTAGCATTCCTTAGAATGCTTAGGCTTGTAATCCTTTTTGAACTTTCTAGCCCTAGTAGGACACTTAGATGCAAAGTGACCGGTCTTATTACATGAAAAGCACTTAAATGGAAATTGACCTTCATATTTTCCTTTTCCTTTCTTTTCTCTTTTGGAAATTATAGAAATGAAATCATCTAACATTTTCTCTTCATCATCATCATCAAAATCACCAGAAGTGTTTGCAAATTTCTTACCATGAACTATTGCTTTGAAGGTTGTCTCACTCTTTGGTTCTATCTTCAATCTTGAAATCTCAAAAGTTAAGATTTTTCTGATCAAAGTCCCTCTCTTGAAATAAGATGTAAGCTGCATGGTCTCATCAAGGATGTTCATCTTGCTTTCATATTCAGGGGTTAGAGTAGTCATTAACTTTTCCATGATGTCTTCCTCTGAAATCTCTCCACCATTGTTTTTGATTCCAACAACTGCTTCATTTATCCTTTGATTGTGAGCTCTAATATTTTCCTTAGGAATCATCTCTAATGCATTGTATCTTTTCTTCCATGTCTTTCTGTCTGCATCCTTTTCTTGTTTGTCTCCTTCAAATATGTCTTCTAGGTGCTTCCATATTTTATGGGTTGTATCTACCTTTTTTATTTCTGAACACTCACCATTAGATAGGGCATTGATAAGGGATTCTTTAGAAATAGAATTCTTATGAAACAATTCATTTTTCCTATCAGTACCATCATCTTGTGCAAGGTCTTCTAGGGTAGGTATATCGACTACTTTGATAGTTACATCAAAAACTTCAAAACCAATGCACTGCAAATGGGTCACCATCTTGTTCTTCCAATCAAGATAATTCTCACAATTGAACTTAGGACTTTCTTTGCTAAAGTACACCATCTGATCAACCTCAAGCTATTAAACTTTCTCTCTGAGGCACTTGGCTCTGATACTAATTGTTAGGAATGGTCCCAAGAGATAACTGAGAGGGGGGTGAATCAATTATCTACAAGATTCAATTCTTTATCCAATTAAGTATACTTAAACATAAAGCATAAACACAATGAAAGAACACATGAACACAACACCAATATTTTGGTTACGGGGAAACCCAAATAGGTAAAAATCCTGGTGGGAATTGACACCCACTAATATTTTGAACTAGAGTATTATGATCCTTGTTAGAAGAACATTAACCCTATTAGGAGTTTCTTTACAATATATTTAGTACAGTAGACTTGGTCAAGGGTCGGAACCTATTAGGATTCTTTTACAATTTTCCCTTTTAGGGGAGAGGACACACTGCTACAACCTTCTGAATAACAAATACACACTATATCTGGATCTTGGTGAACTATGCTTTGACCTGCTATCTGGATCAATTCCAATGTATAGCAAAAATGCTTTACTTGGGCAGATAGACCTTCTTCTAATGGCTCAATACTTCATACACTTTTCTCTGCTCTTCTTGATCAACTATGAACCACACTAAAGAAATCACAAATGACTTCCTATACATATCTTTCCTCTAAATCATATAATAAAGTCATCATGTTAGAACCACCTTAAAATCATATTAGAGAAACCATAACAAACTCTAATAAACATTATGTCAGCTCTACTATGCATGCAACATAGTTTGGGACCTATCCAATAAGATAATTGTAGATGCACTCTACACAATATCGACTCTACCAAAATAATTGGAACTTTCTTTGTAAGCTGAATTAAATCATGCACTCTTAACCGAACATCAATAACTCTTCTCTAAGCTTAAATCCAAGGGTGCATACCCTAAAGATAGGTGCAACTCAAGAACCAATAAAATCTCTGTTGGCTCTTCTGAATAACCATAGGAAACTGTTGCTGGTGAATAACAACTGCATAACTTCACTTCTACTAAATATCTGACTATGCGTCCATAACTAAAACATCACTAACATGTCTTCAACATATATCCAAGCATGCAATGCTTCATGATAACTATACGAACAACCATACATAGAACATTGTTTGTTACTCTATCAGGAACACTGCTAACACCAACTGCTATATAACTATATGTACTAACATTTAACCTTTGCACCCATGATATCATGCTGATATCATGTCCATGCTTCATATACTAAAATCTTACTACATCAGGCTTCCACACATGCTACTTTCTAGATGTTGTCATCAATGAAAAACATATAGTCAGTACTGGCCTGCTGGAAAATCTCCAACACTTTCTTGTCTGCTAGTAACAAGTTGTTCAAGATGTTTATTGATTCTATAAGGAGGGGATTTCTCATCACTTTCTTCTCCTTGGATTTCTCCATTGTTAAGAAATTGAACTTTATCTGGTCTTCTTCTCCCCATGAATGCAAACTGGTTGTGTCAGGTGTCAAACTTGACAACAATGCTGCTAAGGGAAGTGGAGTGATAGGAGTACTGTCCATAACTTCCTCTTTGACTTTTATTGTTATTGGTTCATTTTATTTTCTCTCTACTTATTTTTGTTTTTATGCTTCTTTTTCTATTTGTTCTTCTTTCTTTTCTTCTTCATTTGTTATATCCTCAATCAATACTTCTTCTTGATTGGGAGTGGAGTTACCACATAGAGTCTCAACCTCTTGAGTACTCACAAATGCCTCTTCAAACTTTTCCTACTTAGTGTTAGTGGCCGACATGGCTATCTCTACATTATCAATGATAATGGTGCTATCCTTTAGTGACTTTGTCATGGGTGTAGACTTATCTACCTCTATTTATGTTTCAACTGCATGTGTGGAGTCCTGAGGACCTATCACTAATGCATTAGTGGGCTCTGCCACCTTGACTTGCTTGGAGGGTACTTGAACTATGGGTGCAGTAGGTGGATACATGTGCCTATTCATAAAGACCTTCTCAAAGGCTTTCTCTATTTCCTTAGTAACTAACTCAAAGTTTTTATCCATTATATTCAATGTTCTTATCTTGGTCCTGAGGTGAGGCTTCACCAGATCTAACAATAACTTTTTCTCTTCTAGCTCGCATACTAGAAGGGTTTCATCTAAAATCTTTTCTCTTATCCTTAGATCTTCTTCAATAGCCTATCTCTTTTGGAACTCTAAGATTTTCTATACATTATCAGGAATCATAGTCTTCAATTCTAAGACTATCTTCTTAAACTTTAACATATGTTTGACAATCATTCCATGTATCTATGATTTGTCAATCTCACTATATTTCTCATAGAAATTTCCTTCTTGATCAATTCTACCTTCATCAACAATTCTTGTGCTTAACACACTCAGACTAGGTTTGAAACTTACTTTAGGAGGTGCTTGAGTGTTCCTTTTGTTTCTTGTTACTCTCGAGGATGGATGACTGGTGCTAATCTCTTTGCTTCCTCTTAGGCATTGCCTTATACTGAAGAGGAGTAGTAAGGTCAATGGTTTCCAAGGTGCAGAAGGAGTAACAACAATTTTACCCTTCTGAACATCAGATTTTTCTATCTTCACCTTCTTCAACTTAGGATCATCTAATTCAGTCTTTGTTGATGCTATGCTCTCAATTTCCAAACTAATATTTTGTTCCCTTGCTTTGTCTAGGTCTTCTTGAGACACTCCATGAATTCTCAAGATCTTTGAGGTGACTTTGGCAACCTTTATTTTAGTTGCTGCACTATTCAAGACTGAATCAACTTCTCTTGTTTTCTCTACATAGGTTCCCCATCTTGTCTCATTATAGTCTTTAGGGGCTGAAAGCAATACTTGTCCATATGCTTCTAGAATAGGCTCTTCCACTTCATATCCTAGTGGATAAATCCACTTTGTTCTTGGTTCAACTACCTCCATGCATGTTGTGTCAGTCTCAACCATGAATTAAATAGTATCCTTGTATTTCTCAACAATAATCTCTGGTATCATGTACCTCATCTATATTTTAAGCCTGAGTATCTTTAACTCTAGTGTCATGTAGTCCTTCAAAGTGCTCTCAGTACATGCCTTGAGAGATATCTATGGCATTGTGGGAATGGATTTGTCTAGATACAAATCAGATACCTTTGCAACAATATGGAAGTACATGTATATGATTAAAGACCCAAATCTGAGTATCTTTGTCTTATCATGCTTGATTGCCTTAATGTTATCAATTAGTTGTGCACGCAGGATCTCGCACAAGTTGAACTCTCCATTTGCTTTCACAAGTCTTATGGCTGCAAGAATTATGGCCGCAGACACACTTTTCACCCAGCTGGTGTGTTGGAACCTATAACCTATGATCATGGACATCAATTTGATGTCATCTTTCTCAATAGTCTCAATGGTCATTCCGTACCTATCACTTCTTGACTTGTAGGTTTTCTCAACAAGCTTCCTTACATCCTTGCCTATTGGAAGAATGACACCTGTCTTAGAGAGGCCTGTCATCTCATGAATTAGGTCATCATTAATTATGACCAGTACTTCACCTATCCAAAATAGGTCATCATGAATTCTTCTCAGTAGAATCTTGATCCATTCTAATTCATAGAAATCATATGTCATGTCCTACACCACTATAGGGTGATTATTCCATCATGCATACTCATCCATGAAGGTTTTTTTTGGTTTCAACATAGTTTCCATGTGTGCTCTTAATCTATCCAATCCTACTAGTTCTTTCTTACATTGAATGTATGCCCTAATGTCCTTGACATGCATAACACCCATAGGCGTGCGGGATAATGCCCCTTCTAGGTCATCTAGAGTGGATTTGAAAGGGTTCCACTTAAATACATATCTTTTCTTCTATACAACATCAAAGACTATAGGAGTAGCCATCACTTACTTGTATAACACTTTCTCAAAGGTTTCCAAGAGATTCTGAATCGGCGCGATGAACTAGGGTTTCCACAATCGATCAAATGCATAGCAAGTCACTTGATGAATCAAGCTACAATCCTTCTCAATCAACTGCAAGGGATCTTCTTCTCTTTAATCACTCTAAATTTGAATGCAATGAGAGATTTACAAACTTATGTGTACTTTAAAGTAGAAAATCTTCCATTAATGCTTGTCATGTAAACCAGGCTGTTACTTGAAAATTTATATCTTTCATTTCACAAACAATCAGATAGTGCACTCTTCCACATAGGTTCTACTAGTCTCCAAAAGCTTAAGTGAAAAGGTGCATACTTTGAGAGTGAGTATACCAACTGCATAGGGGGCTAGAGCTAAATTAGCTCCCCTATGACCTTGAGGGCCATTCATGCAGATGTAGAGGGTGTGTCCACTATGGATGCATCCAATACACTCTAATCAACCTTATCCTTCCTTTCTTCTGACCAAATCAAGCTTGCATCCTCTGAAGCTTTCCCAAACTTAACTTCTCCTTCGGGATCCAATACTGGTTCTTCAAGCTTTTTAGGGCTTCCCTGACCTTCCATCCTTGATTTGAAAAACTTTGAGATGTGTCCAACCTTGTTACAAGAGTGAAAAATGACTGGAGGTCTTATATTCCTAGGTGAATTAACATTGGTCACCATTTTACATTGTCTACCTGAGTGACCTTTATAGTTACACATCTGACATGTAACATTCTAAAAACTTCTTTCATTAGACTGATTTTGATTCCTCTGATTATGCTGAGTCCTATTCTTCTGACTTGATTTGCAATTCATAGCTCTATGACCAAATTTATTACATGAATAATAGTAACCATTGAAAGGTCTTACCTTTGTACAGTTCTTTTCTATGTGTCCATGCTAGTTACATGCATAACAAATGTGGTCTACTGACTTGCACTCATTCTTAGATGGTTCGATATGATCCTTAGTCTGACTTCCAGTCTCCTTAGCATCTGAGGTGGCTTCTGGTGCTTTCATTCTTTCTCACATGTTGTCAATCTGATTTTGTGCTTCATTGTATCCAATGTAGCTAGTATCTCCTTTAGCTCTTCTTGCATACAACTGAGATTCTATCAAATCAAAACTAGTGTGTAATTTATCAATGTAATTCTTAGCATCTTTCAATTCAAATTCCAAGCTTTCTTTGATGTTCCTTAGCTCCAAGATTTCAATGTTTGCTTGCCTCAATTCTTCATTTAGTTGAAGGTTCTCTTTGATCTGTTCATCATAGACTTCCTAATTGTTAGTCATCTTATCATCTAATTCTTCAATTTGTTCTTTTATAGATGAATTTTCTTCACTCAAATTTTTTATCATAATCCCTAAATCATTGGTAGAGCATTCTTTCAAATCTTTTCTTAGCCTTTTGATGACTACTTGAGCATCACTGACTTTTTCTTTAAGTTCTTCAATTTATCTTTTAGATCTATCCAAGTCTTTAATAGAAGCTTCTCTATTTCTTTTTAGATGTTTCATTTATGCTTTTTCCATGATCTCCTCAAGTGGTTAAACTTCTTTGCTAAGGACCAGAGCTCTACTACCAATTGTTAGCAATGGGAACACTGAGAGGGGGGGGTGAATCAGTGTTCATTGTATTTTATCTTTTCACTTAATCTTGGAACTTAAAGGCTTAAGTACTAAAATGAACATCCACATAAACATGAAACATGAAATCAACACATAACACCAATATGGTTACGAGGAAACCAAAATAGGTAAAAACCCCAATGGGAATTGACACCCACTAATATTATGTACTAGTGTTTTATAATCCTTAACCCTGTTAGGAGTTTCTTTACAATGTATTAAGTATAGTAGACCTTGTCAAGGGTTAGACCATGTTAGGGGTGTGGACACATTTTCCTAGAGCCCACTTCTCAAGTGGTGAAGGCTACAACCTTCTAATCTTAGATACACACTATATCTGCTGGATGAACCGTCACTATGGCACTACTTATCTGATCGGTTCCTTTGATGTGTTGATGCTTTGACCTCTTGCAAAGCTCTAATACATCTTATAGACTCATTACACACTTCTAATATGCTTATCTCAATTATATATCCACTTCCATACCAATTACAATGGGCGCATCTCATATTTATATGCACATACAAAACAAATAACTAGGTCGGCCCTTTAACTGATTACATACAACGCTTCTAGTTGAATTGGCTCAAGCGTGTTTACAGAAAAACATATTTACATGTCAGAAACCTAATTACAATAGGTGCATATCCTTTACAACATTGTAATATAATCACAAATCAAAATGCTAATAGTCAATTGCTTACTCTATTCTTCTCTGGCACACATTGGTTGTGTAACTTCAACTGTCTATAACTTTGGCATACTTGCATATCTGATCATATGCTCATAGACTAATCATGAATATAGTCTATTAGAAATTTGGCTGATTTTATTACATAGACATTTTCATTATGGCAACATATGATCCACATGAAGATCGCATAGGTCAGAGAGAAAGTATGACAGAACGCATTGCAAATTTCTCTAAGTGTGAGATAGTGTTTTACCAGTGAACTTGGACATAGTTTTTGTTTGTGACATTGACTGGAGTAATTTTAGTGCTTGTGCACTTTAACATAGACTCTATTATGTCTATTGATCACCCATCTTAGATCGTAAGTCAGTGTGGCATGTACAGAAGAAGTTATGATAGTTTTACCGAAGACAGTGTGAAGCCGACAGGATAGAATACTAAGACAGAACTAGTAAAGAGTTAAGGGATTATTTTGTTTATCAAAATAATTACTTAAAAATATAAAGGGATGACATACTAGATGTTAACTCTTGGATAAAGCTATTGATATAAATGTAAATGTAATTGTAATTGTAATAAAAGCATTAAGTAGTATTATTGAAAGAAAGACAAGTGATATGATGTGAAGTATATGAAGCATATGTAATAGTGATAGTGAAAGAGTAGAAAAGTGATATTGATGCAAGTAGTTATGTACCTTAACCTACTTTGTAATCAGTGTATATTGTACATTACTTTTTTGGGCAGTGGGCTCATCTGGTAATCACATTTTGTACTACAACTCCTAACAGGGTTGGGGCTTCTAGCAAGGCCTATAGTCCCTTAATCAGAACTGATACACCATATTCTTGTAATAGATTCCTAACAAGGTCAACATCCTTAACAGGATACTTTTGATTAGTGGATCTTTATGGGTACCATCCCCGCCAGGGTTTTCCCTTGGCCAGGGTTTCCTCGAGAATAAATAATGTGTTATGAGTTCTTTATTATTATGCATGTTGTTTAGCTTCTTATGTTATGCATGTATAAAGATAACCTTTTATATCCATAATTGGGAAAAAGATAAAGTTTGTAGAATACTGATTCACCCCCCCTCTCAATATTCCCTATTTCTGACATAGTCTAACCAACTTATCTTGTAGGGCGCACACCATAACTTGATTGTATGCACGTGCGCTGATGCTCTGAGCTTCAGGTACTGTGTACACTGACCAGTCTTCAACACTTAACCAAATTCTAATCTTCTCATCAAGTGCACTGACTCCAAACTACTATATGACTTTGTTTCCATAATGACAACACTATATCAAGTCATATACACTAGTATAGCCAACTTGCGAGCAATACTTAGTACAAATATCTGGTTCTTATCTCTCCTTTGTGTCAAGTATTATTGATTTTGAACTTTCTAGTTCATTGCATATATTTTATTTATGTATTTTCATTCCTAAGTTTTGATCAAGGATTAGATTAAACATTTCTTTGGGTGGTCTATGAGTTCATCTTGGTTTGCATAAGGA
Source organism: Chamaecyparis obtusa (assembly GCA_027943335.1). Taxonomy (NCBI): domain Eukaryota; kingdom Viridiplantae; phylum Streptophyta; class Pinopsida; order Cupressales; family Cupressaceae; genus Chamaecyparis; species Chamaecyparis obtusa. Next base: position 2,873,640 of record BSBK01001201.1, read on the forward strand.
TTCTTTGTAAGCAGTGAGGGTTTTTGGGTGGATGCATTTATGGTTATGAATCTACAATAACTTTGTGTCTTTGTATCCTATTTATTTCAGAGTTATTTTCCCAATGCATAAGGCACTGGCCTGAGTAGGTATATCTCTTATTGATGTAAATTGGTCAAGGATGTTATAATCACCATATAGATAAAAACTAGTTGAAGTATTTTAGTTTATGGTTAAAAGGTTGAATGTTCTATCATGGAAATGGAGATTCAATTAATGTTTAGTTATCATTCAGTACTTTCCTTCTATCATTTTTTATTTAAATCTAGTCTTGGTGTTGAAAAAGTATTGTATTCACTGGATTAGGTACACCCACCTTGGTTTTGTAGAGCTAGAAGTGTAGAGGGCATTCTTGTCCCTATAGTTGGTCCAGTTACCTTAAGATCCTTATATATTTGGAACTAACCACTCCTAAAATTAGTTTCAAGGTATAATTATATCCTTAGAGTGTAAGTCATTTTGAAACACCAACAGATCTCAAATAAGAACAAAAAGCATTGTTAACATATTTAGTACCATTATCTATTCTAAGAATTTAAAGCTTAGAACCTGGTTGCCTTTCCACAAACATACGAAATTTAGAAAATGTATCAAGAACTTAATCTTTACTATGTAAGAAATAGATCCAAATTCTTCTAGTAAAATCATCAACAAAGGTAAGATAATGCTTTGAACTTTGAATAGAAGTGTTCTCCATTGGACCCAAAAGGTCACTATCAATCAAATGTAACTTATGAGATGCCCTCCATGAAGTACCATGAGGAAAGGGCTCCCTTTTCATTTTTCCACTCATGCACCATATGCATGTAATTTTAGATAGAACAATATTTGGTAATCCTTCAATCATGTTAGATTTTAGCAATCTAAAAATATAATCAGAATTCAAATGGCCAAGCCTTTTGTGCCATACATTGAAATCAATATTAAATTTCAAAAAGTACCTTGATAATGCAAAATCATAAAACTTAAACAAGTTATCATGGTCCATATTAGCATTAGCAACAACATGATAATTCTTAGGATCAATAATATAACACATGTCCTTATGAAATTCAACTTTGTAATCTTGGCATAACTAAGCAATTGAAAGAAGATTCAATTTAAACTCAGGAACATAAACAACATTATTTGATTTTCCATTTGGAATATTAACATCACCAAATCCGTTAACTTTGCAACTATGATTATTAGCTAATTGAATAGGAATATTTGTTTTATCTGGTTACAAAGAATCAAACTCTTCTCTATGAGATGTAAGATGGTGAGAATCCCCCTTATCAATAATCCATTATAATGCATGAGAAGATTTAAAACAAGAAGTAAAAGCACCACCAAATTGATTACCTTGAGATTTTAAATTATTTTGATTATTGTTATTCATAGGTTTCTTCTCATTTTTTCTTTTTAAAAAAGACATTAGTTAGGTGACCATCTTTTCAAGAATAAGTACAATGTGGTTTCTTATTAGGAATATTTTTTTGATTATTATAATAATTATTATTGTGATTAGCATTATAGTTATATGAGGGCCTAGAATTAAATCTGTTATTAGAATAACTATTATTATGATTATTATTATTGTTATGAGGATTATTATTGTTAATATGATTATAATTCTTATTATGAGAGTTATGATTATTATTATAAGTATTATGATTATAAGATCTATTATTTTGATTTTGATGCTTAGACACAAAAGCATGTTCAAAAGATCTAAGAGTACCAAATTGCAATAACTTAGCTTCCTCTTGACATAAAATATTTTGAAAGATACCATAGGTTAATTGAGGAGCTAAACTAGGAATAGCAAGTTGTGAATGAATGTTAGTAATAAACTGTTGAAATTATTTAGGAAGACACTTCTTTAGAATAATATTAAATAATCTAATATTAGTTAAAGTAACATTCACACCACTTAATTGAGTTTTAATGGCATCAAATTTAAGTAAAAATTCATCCATGGATTTGAAATCAATATGCCTTAAGTCTTCCAAGTTGTCTTGGAGTTGAATCTTACGTGATTCGGTGGAGCTATCATAAGTTTGTTGCAAAATGCCCCATGCTTCATGGGCTTTGGTGCAATGTCAAATAACGACATATAGATCAAGAATTACAAAAAGACCAATTAATCCAAGAGCTTCTTCTTTTTTAACTTGCCATGCATCTATGTTCGTTTGAGAGGCAATGGGAGCTGGTTCAAGATAGACATCTGTAGCAACTTGGAGCAAATGCTTAAAACAAAATATAAAGGTAATATGTGTTTTCCATTGATGATAGTTAGAACTTGTTAATTTGATTTCAGGAATGAGAGTAGAAATATTAAAAAAAATTAATCCCCCTTTAGAAAATGTGAACAAATTTGACAAAACACCTTAATAGAGATATTAAAAAGATGTTAAATGAAAAAAATTAGCTATATAAGAGCAAAAACGAATCAAATAAATTTTGAAACACTAATTTAATGAAGAAATAGAATTGTGTTTCAGAATTTAACTTAATGTTAACAAAGATCTAAATAGTGAAACTTAACAATTAAAAATTTGTGAAATTAATACAAAAAAGGATTAAATATGTTAAATTGTGAATTTAAATGTAAAGTAAATGATGAAACTATAATACTTAGAGAGATTAAATGGGAAAACACAAAAAAGGATTAGAGTAAATTAAAATGTGAGAAATGAGATGAAATTATAAATTATAAAACATAAATTTTAAACCAATTAATAATGAAACAAAACTAAGAATCAGTTTTTATTTAAAACTAATAATGTGAAATATTGAATGAATATAAACTAATAATGCAACCTACTAATTCTTAAAATAACAAATAATGTTGATAAAAAATTTTATTGAAATGAATTTGAATGAAGTAAAATGAATTTATTGTTAGAATGTGTTAAAAGTTAAAATATTAAACGTAATTTAAAAATAAAAATAAACTAATTAACAATAAACTTGTTAAAATTTAATGAAACAAAAAGAAATCTCTAAAATAAATTATATAAATGTATTTAAAGTAATGTATTTAAATATATATAAATATGTAACATATATTGGACTGCGAAGAGGCTGACAGAATGAACAGAGAACATTAACAAGTAAAAATAAATAAATAAAAGTTATAATTTAAAAAAATGACAACAATAATAATGTTATATTTTATTATTAGAAACAAGAAGTGATTATAATATTTTGTTCCCTGCAAAAAATGTTATAAACCAAAGATAATAAAAGAAAATGAAGTTGATATATTATTATATTTTCTGCCATGCTAATAAACTAAAGCAGAGACTATTCCCTAGAAAACACTATTTTAAGGACCAAGGGTTGCACAGAGAAATGGAGAAGACAAGGCAAATAAGACAAGGTGCACGTAGGAAGCCAAGGAAAGTAATGCAACCAAGGCTGGAAAGTTGTTGGAAATATTCAAGACTAGCTAGGTTACTGAGAGGGGAGGGGTGAATCAGTAACTTCAAAACTTTTACAAATTTTAGATCTCAACCATTTTCTCAATAACATTAGATTAATAAGCTAACTGTATGTATGAGTAACAGAAAGAATAAAACATTCATAACAATTTGAACACAGAGATTTGGTAACCCAGAAACCTTCCAAATAGAAAGTAAAACTAGGGTGGGGATGAAACCCACTAAACTTCAATACTGCAGTATAAAGTTTGGTAGTTAAGGCTTACAATGAAACTTCTGATGATCTACCCTGTTAGGAGCAATAAGGAATGCTAGGTCCACCTTGTTAGAGGATTTACAAACATACAAAGAAGTATGCACTTGGTTAAGAGATTTTTTGCAAAGACTGTTAAGTCTACCCGGTTAAAGGATTTGGGGCTGATTCACCTGTTAGGAATTGGGGCTGATTCACCTGATCCTTTAACTAGGTTCAAGTTGCAACTTTTGTGCACTAATCTTCAGATCCTCATCAATCTTATTTATTTTGTCTTTGATCTCCTTTGAGAACTCGACAACATTACAGACTTTGACAAAAAGAGATGTTACCTTGGAATGGGAGGACTCAATGCTAGTCAAAACTGAAGATAACCCTGCCTAATTGATAGCTATTTGCTGAGCAATGTGCTCAAGCACTTCATTATCAAACTTCTTCTTAGCCTTCTCAAGCAACTTGTCTATTCCAGAGGAATCATCATTGAACTTGTTAATTGCTTCTGCCAACTGCAACAAAATGTGTTGAGAGGAATCAACTTCAACACCTATAGCTTCTGTCAAAATGTTCTTGGCATCCTCAGTGATCTTATATTCCTTATCTCTTTCTTCTTTTAGTTTCTTCTTCTTTTCTTTCTTCTGGAGGAGTTCACCAACTATTTGCATTTGATCTGCAGTGAGGTTTGCAAAATCTAACTAGGGAATTTCTATCTCCTCATCTAGCCCTATACCTTCTACTACACTCTTGCTCAAAAATTTTGTACTCAGTTGAGTCTTTATACTTAATGCTTTTGTAGTAGAAATTATGGTAGACACAGTAGGACTTGTAGTGAAAACTGATAAACTTCCAACTGATGGGATGCTAACTGGAATATTTGATAAACCAAAAACTAAAGTATTTACAACTGTAGAATCTGAAGTACTTACTGTTGAAAAACTCAAAATTGAAGAAGGTACAGAAGACTGCAACTCAATGGAAGAAGGAGAATGAATCTCGGTAGATGAAGTGGTAGCCACTTCTATCATTGATACATTGAGTTGTGCTAGTGATGATTGGACATTTGATGTATCTAAGGGAGTTGTCACAATCACACTTGAATTTTTCTCCGGGCTAGATGTAACAATTTTTACTGGAGAGTGAGGAAGTGAGGCAATTACCTCTATAGCTATCCAAACTGGATCATCTTCCTCAACATTCTTCTCAGCTTCCTCAGTAGCTTCTTTTTCTGCTTCTTTTGTCTCAACATTATCAATCTGAACTGTTTCTTCATCTTCTTCATCACTATCATCTTCAGTATCTTTAATTATCACAGTTTCAGTACTTGGTTTGTGAAGATGATAAATGTTTTTCCAAGTAGATTCTGTACTCTTCACAACTGACTCTATATCCTTGATCAAAATTAAGCAACTGTTGAATTTTAGTGTCATCTTGGACTCATTTTCTATCAATGCCTTATTTATTTCAGCAATTTTCAAACTTGGCATCAATTGCCTTAAGGTTTGAGCATAGATGTCCTTGACAGTTTGCCTTACATTGGACCATCTCATCTTGATTGGGTTTAATAAAGCTCCTGGGATTTAAGAAGCTATTTCTTCAGGTGAGTATTTCCATCTTCCCATTTTCTCAATAACAACATCTTCAATTTCCTGCTGCTCTGCCTCTGACCTCTTTTCATATTTGAGAGATTTGAAATTTGCAATTCCAAATCCTTCTCTCAAATCCTTAATCTTTTCTTCAAAAGAGGGAGGAGGCCTTTTGAGTACTATATCATCCTTGACTTTTCCTGCCTTGTCCCTTGATCTTTTCCTTGTCAATACTGCAGTGGGTTGCTTGGGTTCCTTGGTGATAGTTACCTTTCCTTTCTTCTTTACAGGCACTTTTTTTTCTTTACTCTCATCCTTTTCTTCTTCTTCTACAATATCCTCTCCTTTGTCCTCAGTTAACATTAGAGGTGTGTTAGATTGCATCTTGGCCATCCTCTTTCTGCCTTTGTTAACCACCTGTGGAAGCTTTATGCTTAGCTCAATTCTTACCTTAGCTTCATCAGATGTTCCAAAGTATGGAGCCTTTGGATCAACGGGTTGATTTACTAGGGCTTCAATTATGTCCTTTGTCTCATCAATGTTTACCTCATAAGGAAGAGGTTTTACGCATACAATCCTGGGCCTTACTACCTAAATATATACTCTATCACAATCAACCATAAAACAAACATCATCTTTATAATCTTCCACCAACTTTAGTGGAATTCGGAATCTGTTATTCATCTTCTCCTTAAAATATTCAAAATAGTTATCCATTATGCTTGTAAAATTCTCACCCATTTCTGCAATATACTCATTTATCTGATAAAGAATAGGCACATCCTTTCTCCATTTTACTATGCCTTCAGATGGGAAAAAATTTTGAGCATAGAAAAATAAACAAACTAACAGCAAGCCAAACTTACATGGATTGTTCTTTAAAGTTTGGATGCTCTCCATATTCTTGTTGAACTGTTTCAACAATAGATTTGCTAGGTCAAATGATAGATTGTTCTTCACAATTTTATAGGCTAGGTGAACTGCTTCACACGGAACACTATTCTACCGACTTGAACTATATATCTTGTGAGCTATTACATATGTGCCAAATTTTAGTTCTACATCAGTAATGTTGTTTATTCTCATACCTCTACCATCCCATTCAGCTAGGGTTTTCTTTTCCAGCTCTACCTGACCTAGGGTTTTTGTAGATTTTTCCTTGGCAAGCATGGGAAGACCAGTGATTCGATGAATCATCTTCTTTGATATTTCCACTGGTTGCTCAAGCCAAATTTTACCTTCATGCACTCGGCATAGAATATATCTTATCCATTTTATCTGGAAACTCTGAGGCAAGTGGGTGATATGTGTCAAACCCTTATCTTCCAAATGTTTATGTTCTGGTTTGAGAACACCATCAACACAGAGTTCATCATGAACAACATCTATCTCTAGGGTTCCAAGTTCTTGAATTGTACCTCTAAAATGACCGCAAATGTCATTTACAAGAATTACCTTTGGAGGAATTTGAGACTGAGCTCCACTCAGATCTAGGGTTTCTGCAATCACGGGCACAAGTTTGAAATCTAGTGCTTTCCATTCTCCATTAACTAACATTTTTGAACCTTTCTTTACTTTGGTGGTGGATGATGCCATGGTAGCTCTTTGAAAAATTTCTGCTACAAAATTTTTCTTTGAATCACTTGATCGCACTTAGAAATTTTTTTCCTCAATATGCTGATATTCGTGGTGAAGAATGAATTGATTTCATTCTTTTTGTTAAAACTTTGTCATTAATGCTCCATAGGAATTACGGTATAGAATTTGACAGACTGTCATCCACTAAGCATTAATTGCTCGAAGAACATACTACTCCTACCTTACTCAGTAACTGAATGAAATTACATTACTCCCGACCTTGCTCAATTGAAACTAATACAAACCTTCCTGCGATCCTTCTGTATCTTGCATACTGATTTGGATCTTTCTTCCTTTCAATTCAAGAACTGTTTGGAATATGTCTTTAAGGATACAGTTCTAGTGCTTTCTTGGAGACTTAGTTAGAATTGATAGAGCCACTCTCTTCATGAGTGACTTCATTACTTGGACTAGTTTGCTCGGTAGGTTTAGGGATCCACTGTTGTCTCATCTGCTTCCTGATGCTATCTTCTTTTTCTTTCTTTTCATCTTCAACTTTGCCTAAATTCATGTAATTTTTAGCTATGTGACCAAGCTTAGTGCATTTGTAACATCTTATGGTAGTATCCCTTTTTCTCAAGTGATGCCTTACACAATTCATGCCAATGTGTCCATATTCTCCACAGTAATGACATCTACACCAAGTGTTGTAATCCCAACCAATATTGCTTTCATAATTTGTTCTACTAGATTGGGTGTTTTAGTTCTGCATTCTGATGCCTTGTGACCTTGTTTGTTACATTTGTGACATTTGCCTTCAAATCTTGCTTTCTCCTTGCATTCATTTGCTTTATGACCATGCTGATTGCAATTGTAGAATTTTCGATTGAATTTTTCTTTTCCATTGCTCCAACATTTGTTTGAAGTATGAAAAATTTTGCCACAGTGATTACAAGTAGGTTTCTGATTCATTTGAGTACCTTGTTTGGAGGATTCACCTTCCTCTTTGTATCCAAGTCCTACTTTTCCTTTTTGCTTATGAAGGTTTCCTTCATACACTTGATTAATATCTTCTTGAGATTTCAACATTCTTTCATTGATTTGCCTTTCAGTATCTAGGTCACTCATCAATCTTAAATTGATTTGCTTTTCAGATCTCAGTTCCTCTCTTATATTTTCATTTTCTGATCTTAGAGTCAAGATTTCTTCATTTGCATTGGAGACTTGATTAATAAGGTTTTCTAGTTGAAGAGTTTGATTCTGGATTTCATTGTTCTTTCCATCTATTTCATCTTTCATCTTGTTTCTTTGTTCCAAGATTTCACAGAATCTTGTTGACTGAATTTCCTATTCTCTTTTCAATTTTCTTACTTCTTCTTGCAGAGTCCATTCTTTTCTAGAAGTTCTTTTGCTTCATTGTTTGCTTCATCTGAGCTTCTTGAAGGGAAAAAGTCTTCAATCTTGTCTTCAACATACTGGTGGTCATTCATCTGATTTGCAAGTTCCTTCCTTCTTTTTAGGGAAAGGGAAAGATTCTATTTTTCTTCCTTGAGTTGAGTTATGGCCATTTCTAGATCTAGCTTTTCATTCTCAATTACTTTGTTAAGTCTGAATATCTCCATTGTCCTAAATCTTTTCTCAAGCTATCAAACTTTATTCTGAGAACCACAGAGCTCTGGTACCAATTGTTGGAAATATTCAAGACTAGGTAGGTTACTGAGAGCGGAGGGGTGAATTAGTAACTTCAAAACTTTTACAAATTTTAGATCTCAACCATTTTCTCAATAACATTAGATTGATAAGCTAACTATATGTATGAGTAACAGAAAGAATAAAACATTCATAGCACTTTGAACACAAATATTTGGTAACCCAGAAATCTTCCAAATAGAAAGTAAAACTGGGGTGGGGATGAAACCCACTAAACTTCAATACTGTAGTATAAAGTTTGTCGATTGAGGCTTACAATGATCACTTCTGATGATCTGCCCTATTAGGAGCAATAAGGACTGCTAGGTCCACCTTGTTAGAGGATTTACAAACATACAAAGAAGTATGCACTCGGTTAAGAGATTTTTTGCAGACTGTTAAGTCTACCCAGTTAAAGGATTTGGGGTTGATTCACCTGTTAGGATGAAACAGTAGATCTCTTACTTGCAACTATACTTGCTGATTGAGATTCTCTGATGTACTAATCACCTTCTATGATAGATATGTCTCTACTACTTCTTATACTATTGTATCTTTTTGTAATTCACTTATCTCTGCCTTTCTTCTCTTTTTCGCTTCTCCCTTTTTTTCACACTTTGGATATGATACAAAACATTGTTTATATATCAATCCAAAATAATTACAAAACAATAGCAAAGTCAGCTCTAAACAAGCAAACACAAGTATTACTAAGTCGGCCCAAATATAGTGACTTGGTTACTGCAAACTAACTCGGTGACTTTTTGATACTCGGCATCCACTACGTTACTTAGCATTGTCATGCACTCAGTAGAAGTGGAGGCTCGATCCATACTAACCACTCGGTTGTAGTTTTGAACTCGGTATATACTGGAGACTCGGTAGATATAGTGTCACTTGGTAGAGACTGAATTCCCTATTTACCGTGCTGTCACTCGGTAAACACTGTTCATCTCATCACTCGGTAAGCATTGTTCTTCTCGGTAAACAATGTTCTACTCGGTAAACATGCAGAGTCTGAATAAGTGTTGTCACTAATGATAATCATACTTAATGCCAACAGATTGTTCACACAAGGAGTTGGCTTAGGATGCAAGGTTCAAGGTGAGGTGAGGTGGCTAAGAAAACACCAAGGAGGATCACACCAAGGATAACTCACGTAGGCAGCCAAGGATGAAGGAAATGTTGGTCCAAGACAGAGATAAATATATATGAAATTTGTCAAAACAATGAGAAGCTATTTAACAAGGAACAAAACAATGAAAAGGAAGTGTGGATACTAGTAAAAATATATATACCTAAACAAAATAAAGAGCAGCTATGTAACAAGAAATATATATTATATATTAAAAACAATAGTTGGAGAAATATTAGTTTTTAAACAACAAATAGATTTTAAAGATATATTTTAAACTAAAGAGTAAAAAGGGTTATTAAACAATAAAAAGAAACCAAAGATATCACAAAGAATATGCCTGCAAGAGAAGAGATTAGATTAATAGAAATAAAATATGGAGATATGCCTGAAAATAAAATAGAATCACTTGCATGCACAAGGATTAGAAAACTAAATATGAAGATATTTGAATCCTGTAAGAAATGGTTAGAAAATTATGTAGATCAATAGAGAAAACATAAAAACATAAGATTAAAACCCTTGCACTCACCCGACAGAGGGTGAGGTTAGATCTAAAAGAAAATAACTTGAAATGAATAAACTAAGCTAGGTTTGGTAGTGAACCATCAAAACCCAAAAGAAAATTATAAAAGCTACTCTTTGGTAGCAAGCCTTCCAAAGAGGGTTAGAAAAAAAATTATAATAACAAAAGAAACAAGAAAGAGCTACAACAAGTTAGAAGAAACAAGAGGAGGCTTTCTCCTTCGAATGACACCTTCCTACAAACACTTAAATAATAATTAAACCTTCTCTGATACCATATTAGAAGTATGAAAAAAATTAAAAGAAGTTAAGGAAATAACCCAAGAAAGTTTAATGCAAGAAAGAATTTTACCATAGACCAAGAATGAGATAATGCTTCAATATTAATCACCAACATGAGAATTCTCCAAGAATCCAAATAATGAGCCAACTAATTTTGAAAGGGGAAAGAAAAGAAAACCCCTTGTGTATAATATGAATGAGGCAAAAAAGAGCGTAGAGAGAGAGAGAGAGAGAGAGAGAAGCTCAATACAATAATGAGAGAGCTAAGGAAAGAAGATAGAAAATTGTGTGAAAGAATGTGATAAAATTGTATCAAGTGTGTGGAGAAGCATCTCTTAAATAGAGATCAGTGAAGGAATTAGAATTTAACTCCCATGTGAATGAATGCCACATTCATACTAAGTGTGTCAAGTGTGAGCATCCTCATGAGGAATAAACTAATTTTCTTATTAGAGGAATTACAAGAAATGAGTTTGCCTCCCACTTGGACTAGAGGACAAAATACAAGTATGGATTCCATAGGAATATCCTAAATTAAATAAAAGGAGGATACCTTGGTTTATCCTTAAATTAAATTAAATAGCCAAGGAAAGATTAAAAATTCTAACATTAATACATATCATTCACTAGGTGTCTTAATGCTTTACTCGTATTCACCAATTATACCTTGAAATCAGTATAAGGTCTAGTTGATCATTCCCTATAAACCATTTTAATTGACTTTCCAATATATGTATTACGTTTTCCTTTTTGTCTACGTTAAATGAATTTACTTCTATTATGATCGGTCTCATTGACTTTTCAAAATTGTTTATCTTTCACTTGTTTACTTTCTGACCGGTAGGTAGTTCACTGCTTCACCTGTTTAATTTTTTTCCGATAGATGTTTACTTGATCCCTTTACCTATTAGTCCTTTACCAAAAGTGTAGTTCATTGATGGGTGTATTAGTTTACCAGTTGTGTACCTATTTTACTGATGGGTAAAACCTTCTTACCTATGTAATGGTTTGTTGGAAATGATAACCATACTTTCCAAAATCATTACCAATGACCTATTGGAAAGTTGGCTAGACTAGTGTATATGACTTAGTATAGTGTTCTCATTATGGAAAAAAAGTCATATAGTAGTTTGGAGTCAGTGCACTTGATGAGAAGATCATAAATTGGTTAAGTGTTGAAGACTCGATAGTGTATAGAGTACCTAAAGCTCAGAGCATCAGCACACATGCATACGACTGAGTTATGGTATGCACCCTGAAAGATAAGTTGGTTAGACTATATTCATGCTTATTCTATGAGTAAATGATCAAATATGCAAGTATGAAAAAGTTATAGATAGATGAATTTACACAACCAGTGTGTGCCAGATAAGAACAGAGTAAGCAGTTGACTATTGTCATTTTGATTTGTGATTATATTCTTATGATGTAAAGGCCATGCACCTATTTTAATTAGGTTTCCAACATGTAAATATGTTTTTTTGTAAACATGCTTGAGCCAATTCAATTGGAAGCATTGTATGTAATCGGTTAAAGGGCCGACCTAGTTAATTATTTTGTATGTGCATATAAATATGAGATGCACCCATTGTAATTAGTATGAGAGTTATTATAGAGTTGAGATAAGAAGAGAAGAAGTGTGAGAAAATTCTATAAGATGTACTAGAGCTTTGCAAGAGGTCAAAGCATCAGCACATCAAAGGAACTGATTGGATAAGTAGTGTCACAGTAACAGTTCATCCAGTAGATATAGTGTGTATCTAAGATCAGAAGGTTGTTGCCTTCACCACTTGAGCAGTGAGCTCTAGGACTGTGCATCCACACTCCTAATGGGTTTATTGTAAAAGACTCCTAACAAGTTCCGACCCTTGACGAGGTCTACTGTACTTAATACATTGTAAAGAAACTTCTAACAGGGTTAAGGATCTTCTAAAAAGGATCATAAAATACTAGTACAGAATATTAGTGGGTGTCAATTCTCATCGTGGTTTTTACCTATTTGGGTTTCCCTGTAACCATATTGGTGTTATGTGTTGATTTTAAGTTTCATGTTTATGTGGATGTTCATTTTAGTACTTAAGCATATAAGTTCAGTTTAAGATTAAGTAAAAAGATAAAATATAGTGAACACTGATTCACCCCCCCAACCACTCAGTGTTCCCATTGCTAACAATTGGTATCAGATCTATGGTCCTCAACAAAAAAAATTAACCACTTGAGGAGATCATGGACAAAGCATAAATGAAATATCTAAAAAGAAATCTTGAAACTACTCTTGAAGACCTAGACAGATCTGAAAAAGAAACTGAATAACTAAAAGAAAAATTCAGTGATGCTCAAGTAGACATCAAAAGGCTAAGACAAGATTTGAAAGAATGTTCTACTAGTGGTTTAGATATTATGATAAAAAATCTCCATGAAGAAAATTCATCACTAAAAGAATAGATTGAAGAATTAGATGATAAGCTGACTAACAATCAGGAAGTCTATGATGAACAGATCAAAGAGAACCTTCAACTGAATGAAGAATTGAGGCAAGCAAACATGGAAATCTTGGAGCTAAGGAACAACAAAGAAAGCTTGGAATCTAAATTAAAAGATGCAAAGAATCACATTGATAAGTTGCACACCATTTCCGATTTGATAGAATCTCAGTTGTATGAAAGAAGAGTTAAAGGAGATACTAGCTACATTGGATACAATGAAGCACAAAATCAGATTGACAACATGTGAGCAAGAATGAAAGTACCAAAAAACACCTCAGATGCTAAGGAGAGTGGTAGTCATACTAAGGATCATATTGAACCACCTAAGAATGAGTGTAAGCTAGTAGACCACACTTGTTATGCATGTAACAAGAATGGAAACATGGCAAGGAACTGTATAGAGGTAAGACCTTTCAATGGTTACTATTATTCATGCAATAAATTTGGTCATAGAGCTATGAATTTCAAAACAAGTCAGAAGAATAGGACTCAGTATAATCAGAGGAATCAGAATCAGTCTAATGAAATAAGTTCCCATAATTTTACATGTCAAATATGTAACTATAATGGTCACTCAGCTAGACATTGTAAAATGGTGACCCATGTCAATGCACCTAGGAATATAAGGCCTCTAGTCATTTGTCACTCTTGTAACAAGGCTAGAAACATCTCAAAGTTTTTTAGATCAAGGACGCAAGGTCAAGAAAGCCCTAAAAAGCTCAAAGAACCAATATTAGATCCCGAAGGAGAAGTAAAGTTTGTGAAAGCTTTAGAGGATGTGAGCTTGATTTGGTCAGAAGAAAAGAAGGATCAGGTTGATGAGAATGTATTGGATGCATCCACAGTGGGCACACCCTCTACATCTAGATGAATGGCCCTCAGGGTCACAGGGGGAGCTAATTTAGCTCTAGACCTCTAGGCACCTGGTATACTCACTTTCAAAGTATGTGCCTTTGGACTTAATCTTTTGGAGGCTAGTGGAACCTATGTGCCAGAGCACACTAGCTGATTGTTTGCAGAATGGAAATTAGAAATTTTCAAGTGACTGGTTTACGCAAGCATTAATGGCAGAATTTCTACTTTAAAGTACACTGAAGTTTGTAGATCTCTAATTGCATTCAAATTGAGAGAGATTAGACTGCAGAAGAGCTCTAGCATTTGATTGTGAAGGATTGTAGATTGATTCATCAAGTTATTTGTTGTGCATTTGATCAGTTGTGGAAACCCTAGTTCATTGCGTCGATTTAGAATCTCTTGGAAACTGTTAAGAAAGTGTTATACAAGTAAGTGATGGCTACTCTTATAGTATTTAATGTTGTAGAGAAGAAAAGATATATATTTAAGAGGCACCCATTCAAATTCACTTTGGATGACCTAGAAGGGGTGTTCTCCCGCATGCCTATGGGTGTTATGCATGTTGAAGACATTAGGGCATACATACACTGTAAGAACGAACTAGTGAGATTGGACAAATTAAGAGCGCACATGGAAACTATGTTGAAACTAGACAAAACCTTCATGGATGAGTATGCATAGTGGAATAATCACCCTATAGTGGAGTATGCTATGGCATATGAGTTCTATGAATCAAAATGGATCAAGATTCTACTTAGCAGGATTCATGATGACCTATTTTGGATAGGTGAAGTGTCGGTCAGAATTACTGGTCTCCTAATTCATGAGATAACATGCCTCTCAAAGATAGGTGTCATTCTTCCAGCCATAAAAGATGTGAGGAAACTTTTTGAGAAAACTTGTAAGTCAAGAAGTGATAGGTGTAGAATGACCATAGAGCCTATTGAGTAAGATGACATCAAATTGATGTCCATGATACTAGGTTAGAGGTTCCAAAACACCAGCAGGGTGAATAGTGTGTATGTGCCCACAATTCTTGCAGCTATAAGACTTGTGAAAGAGAATGGAGAATTCAACTTGTGCAAGATCTTGTGCACATAGTTAATAGATAACATTAAGGAAATCAAGCATGACAAGACCAAGATATTTAGGTTTTGGCCCCTAATTATCTATACGTACTTCCATATTGTTGGAAAAGTGTCTGATTTGTACCTAGACAAGACTATTCCCACAATGCCACACATATATCTCAAGGAATGTACTAAGAGTACATTAAAGGACCACATTGTTGGCATTAAGCAGAATTGCCACTAGTGACAACACTTATTTGCGTTCTCAGTGCAAATCGAGCAGACAGTGCAAACCGAGCAGACAGTGCAAACCGAGGAAGTTAGTACAAACCGAACAGGACAGTGTAAACCGAGTAACATCATGTCTACCGAGTCACCAGTATTTACCGAGTTCAAAACCTACCGAGTGATCAGTATGAACCGTGCCTTCACTTCTACCGAGTGCATGACGATGCCGAGTAATGCAGTGGACGCCGAGTATCAGAAAGTCACCAAGTCAATTTGCAAGAACCATGTAACCATACTTGGGCCGACTTAGTAGCACTTATGTTTATTTGTCAAGCCGACTTTGTAATTATAATTGTAATTAATTGTTTAAGACTTGTATATAAACAATTTTGTAAAAATATAAAGATGTATGAAAGAAGAATATATGTGAAAGAAAAAGAAAGGCAGAGATAAGTGAATTACAGAAGGCTTCAGCAGTATAAGGAACAGCAAAGACAAATTCATCACAGAAGGTGATCAGTACATCAGCAAATCTCAATCAGCAAGCTAGTTGCAAAGCAAGAGATCTACTATTTCATCCTAACAGGTGAATCAGTACTAAATCCTTTAACCGGGTAGACTTAACAGTCTTTTGTAAAATCTCTTTACCGAGTGCATACTTCATTGTATGTTTTGTAAATCCTTTAACAGGGTGGATTTAGCAATCCTTATTGCTCCTAACAGGGCAGATCATCAGAAGTGATCAAATTGTAAGCCTTAACAGGCCAACTTTATTCTGCAGTATTAAAGCTTTGTGGGTTTCATCCCCACCCCAGTTTTACTTTCTTTTGGAAGGTTTATGGGTAACCAAATCTATGTGTCATTATTGTGAATGCTTTTAAGTTTCATGCTTTCTGTATGCAAAAGGTTAAAGTAAATCACATGATAATACATCTGTAATTGAAAGAAAATTTGGAGTTACTGATTCACCCCTCCCCTCTCAGTAACTCGGTTAATTCCTGAATATTTCCAACAATTGGTATCAGAGCAGCATTGGTTCTCAAGATAAAGCTTAACTAGCTTGAGCAAAGATCTAGGATAATGGAGGTATTCAAACTGAACAAGGTGATTGAAAATGAAAAGCTAGATCTGGAAATGGCCATAGCTAAACTCAAAGAAGCAAAAGAACATCTTTCCCTATCCCTAAGAAGAAGGAAGGAACTTGCAAATCAGATGAATGATCAGAATTACATTGAAGAAAAGATTGAAGATCTTTTTCCCTCAAATAACTCAGATGAAGCAAACAATGCTGTCAAAGAACTCCTAGAAAAGAATGGGTCTTTGTAGGAAGAAGTGAGAAAATTGAAAAGAGAACAAGAGCTACACTCTACAAGATTCTGTGAGATCTTGGAACAAAAAAACAAGTTGAAAGATGAATTAGATGGAAGAAACATTGAAGTCCAAAATAAAACCCTTCAGCTAGAAAACCTAATTGATCAGATCTCTCATACAAATGAGGAAATTCTGAATCTAAGATCAGAAATAGAAAGCACAAGAGAAGAACTAAGATCTGAAAAGGAAATCAATCTAAGATTGGTGGATGACCTAAATGCTGAAAAACAAATCAATGAAGGAATGCTGAAAAGTCAAGAAGACTTGAATCAGCTGTATGAGCGAAATCTTCATAGGCAAAAAGGAAAAGCAGGACTTGGATACAAAGGAGAAGGCGAATCTTCTAAGCAAGGTACTCAAAGAAATCAAAAACCTACTTGTAATCATTGTGGTAAAATAGGACATACTTCAAATAAATGTTGGAATAATGAAAAAGCAGAATTCAATGGAAAATGTTACAACTGCAATCAACCTGGTCACAAAGAAAATGAATGCAGGGAAAAACCTAGATTCAAAGGTAATTGTCACAAGTGCAACAAACAGGGTCACAAGGCATCCGAGTGCAGATCCAAGACATTTAATCCAGTAGAACAAATTATGAAAGCAATGTTTGGATGGGACTACAACACCTGGTGTAGATGTCATTACTGTGGAGAATATGGACACATTGGCATGAATTGCATAAAACATCATCTAAGGAAAAGAGATACTACCGTAAGATGCTTCAAATGCACTAAACTCGGTCACATAGCCAGAAACTGCATGAATGCTAGTGAAGTTGAAGATGGAAAGAAGAATGAAGCAACTAAGGTCAGGAAACAAGTGAGACAAAAATGGATTCCTAAAGCTACCGAGCAATCCAGTCCAAGTAATGGAATGGATGGCTCTACCGACTCAAACTAAATTTCCAAGAAAGCACTGGAACTGTATTCTCATAGACCAATCTCAAGCAGTTCCAGAACTAAATTAAAAGAAAGATCTAAATCAGCATGCAAGATGCAGTAAGATCACAGGGAGGTCGGTATCAGTCTTCACCGAGCAAGGTCGGTACCCGTCTTTACCGAGCAAGGTCAGAGCATTATGAATTCTCGAGTTCACCGAGTTGCGAAGTCTTTACCAAGCAATTAATTCTTAGTGGGTGACAGTCTGTCAGAATTCATACCCTAATTTGAAATGAGCATTAATGACAGAGTTGTAAACAAAAAGCAAGTAATCGAACTCATTCTTCACCGCGAACCTTTAGCACTTTGAGAGGAGAAAATTTCAAGAGCAACCCAACGATTCAATACTTTTGCGAAAGGAATTTTCTATGAGCTACCATGGCATCATCCAGCACTTCAGCAAAGAAAGGATCTGATATGTTAGTCCAAGGGGAGTGGAAAGCACCAGATTTCAAGATCGTGCCCGCAATTGCAGCAGCCCTAGATCCGAACGGAGCTCAATCTCAGATTCCTCCTAAGGTACTACTTATTAACGATATCCGCAATCATTTCAACTATTCAATTCATGAAATGGGGAACCTAGAACTAGATATTGTGCGTGAAGAACTATGTGTGGATGGTATTCTGAAACCCGAGCACAAACATCTGGAAGATAAAGGTTTAGTTCACATTGCACATCTACCTCAAAACTTTCGAGATAAATGGGTTAGATATATTCTCAGCC
This sequence comes from Chamaecyparis obtusa, assembly GCA_027943335.1. NCBI lineage: Eukaryota > Viridiplantae > Streptophyta > Pinopsida > Cupressales > Cupressaceae > Chamaecyparis > Chamaecyparis obtusa. The sequence goes on from BSBK01001201.1 coordinate 2,891,824, forward strand.
GTGTACATGATGGCAAGATTTGGCTTGAGCAACCTATTGAGATCACAAAAAGGATGATTCAACAAGTCACCGATCTTCCCATGTTGAACAAAGCTAAAACTACCAAAACCCTAGCTGAGTGGGATGGTAGAGGCATGAAAGTTAGCAGCATTACCGACGCTGAACTGAAGTTTGGTACACACATTATTGCCCATAAGATTTATAGTTCTAGTCGACAAAATAGTGTCTCCTATGAAGCTATTGACCTAGCATACAAAGTGGTCAAGAATAACTTAACATTTGACCTAGCAGACTTATTGTTAAAGCAGTTTAACAAAAACATGGAAAGCATTAAAACTTCCAAAAACAATCCATGTAAGTTTGGATCCTTATTGGTCTGTTTATTCTTCTATGTTCTAAAATTCTTCCCTTCTAAAGGAAAAGTTGTATGGAGAAAAGATGTGCCAGTCCTCTATGAAATAAATGAATACATCTCAGAAATGGGTGAAAATTTTGAAAGCATCATGGACAATTATTTTGAGTCTTTCAAAGAGAAAATGAATGACAGATTCTGGATTCCATAGAAGTTGGTGGAAGATTACAAAGATGACATTTGTTTTATGGTGGATTGTGATAATGTATATATTCAAGCAGTTAAACTGAGGACTGTATATGTAAAACCTCTTCCTTATGAGGTAAATATTGATGAAACCAAGGATATCATTGAAGCTCTTCTTAATCAGCCTGTCAATCCCAAAGCTCCATATTTTGGAACATATGATGAAGCTAAGGTGAGAATTGAACTAAGCATAAAGCTTTCACAGGCGGTAAACAAAGGAAAGAAGAGGATAGCCAAAATGCAAATGATAACCGAGGACAAAGAAGAAAACGATGAAGAAGAAAAGGAAAAGGATGAGAAAACAGAGGAACCAGAACCTGCAAAGAAGAAAGGAAAGGTATTTATCACTAAGGTACCTAAGCCTCCTACTGCTGTATTTACAAGAAGAAATACAAGAGGCAAGACAGACAAGGCAGACAAGGTAGATAAAGACATAGTATTCAAAAAGCCTCCTCTAAACCTTCAAGAAAAGCTCAAACTCTTTAGAGACAGATCAGGATCTGGAGTAAGTAACATAAAATCCTTAAAATATGAAACCAGATCAGAAACAGAACAGAAGGAAATAGAAGATGTTGTTATTGAGAAGATGGGACAGTGGAAATACTCTCCTGAAGAAATAGCCCCATAGGTTCCAGCAGTTCTATTAAATCCAATAAAAATGAGATGGAGCAATGCAAAGCAAATTGTGATAGACATATTTGATCAAACCCTGAGACAGTTGATGCCGAGCTTGAAAAATGATGAAGTAAAGAAAGCATTAAAAGAAAATGAAAATAAGATGACATTGAAGTTCAATACTTGTTTGATTTTGATCAACAATATTGAATTGGTTGTGAAGGCTACAAATGCTACATGGAAGAACATATACCACCTTCACCAACCGAGTATTGAAACAGTCATAATAAAAGATATTGAAGATGACAGTGATGAACAAGATGAAGACACTGAGGTAGATGATACTGTGAGGATAGCAGCAGAAGTCATTGCATCCCTTCCTACCTCTCCAGTAAAAGTTTCTATATCCAGCCCGGAGACACCTTCAAGCATGGTTGTGACAACTTCCACATTTGTCCAATCATCCATAGCAACAACAGAAGCAGCTACCATTTCTTCTACCGAGCTGCAGTCTCCTGCACCATCAAGTTTTCCAGTTTTTGAATCTTCAAGTGTAAATATCTTAAGTTCTCCAGTAGAAAGTATGCCAGTCTCTATAGCCAGCCCTACTTTATCTACTATCACTACTACCAAAGCATTAAGTACAGATAAGCCTAAGGCTCTACCGAGTATAAAATTTTTGGGTAAAAATATAGTAGAGGATATAGACCTAGATGAAGAGATAGAGATTCCTACATTAGATTTTGCAAATCTATCAGCGGACCAAATGCAAAATATAGGTGAGATCCTCCAAAGGAAAGAAAAACAAAAGAAGCTTAAAGAGGAGAGAGACAAGGAATATCAAATCATCAATGATGCTAAGGACATTTTGTCTGATGCATTAGGCATTAAAGTAGACTCCTCCCAACATGTTTTGTTACAATTAGCAGAAGCAGTTGAGAAATACAATGAGGATTCATCCGGGACAGAAAAGTTAGTTGAAAGAGCCGAGAAGAGATTCAACAATAAAGTGCTTGAGCACATTGCTCAGCACATAGCTATTAACCAAGTGGAATTGTCTTTAGTTTTGTCTAACATTGAATCTATCTATTCGAATGCTACCTCTCTTTTGGCCAGATTGTGCAATATTGCCGAGTTCACAAAGGATGTTAAGGATAAAATGAATAAAATGGATGAGGATATGAAGATTAGCATACAGAAGCTGCAACTTGAACCAAGTTCAAGCTCTGCTCATCACATGAAAATCTCCCACCTATCAAATATGCAGTCTGATCTACTGAAAGAAGACACAAGGATCTGGTCCACACTGCTAGACATCCAACACATGATCCTTCCCATCATGAATACAATGTATAAGCACATTGAACATTCCAAAACATTGATTCATGACAATCAGTTCTCTATAGTAGATCACATGATTGAACTCTCTGCAGAAGTCCAAATTGCTATACAAACATGTAAGATCCTGCAAGAAAGTTGGGATAGAACCTTGGCACTAATAATGAAGGTACATTCTGATTTTCTATCAAATTTTGGATTCTCTCTGTAAATAACTTGTATACACACCTTTGGCATTATCATCAAAAAGGGGGAGATATGTATAGAAGGAGAAATATGTATAGAAGAAGATTTGTATAAGAAATAGTTAGCACATTGAAAGGGGGAGACAATGTATAAAGCCCTATAACAAAGACAAATTTTGAAAAATCAAAATAAAACTCAGCATGATTCGTGTTTATAAGTTTTGGCCAATAAGTGTTTTTGTCACTAATGCCAAAGGGGGAGATTGTTGGAATTAAGAAGAATTGCCACTAGTGACAACACTTATTTGCGTTCTCAGTGCAAACTGAGCAGACAGTGCAAACCGAGCAGACAGTGCAAACCCAGCAGACAGTGCAAACTGAGCAGACAGTGCAAACCGAGCAGATAGTGCAAACTGAGTAGACAGTGCAAACCGAGCAGACAGTGCAAACCGAGTAGACAGTGCAAACCGAGCAGACAGTGCAAACCGAGCAGACAGTGCAAACCGAGCAGACAGTGCAAACTGAGGAAGTTAGTACAAACTGAACAGGACAGTGTAAACCGAGTAACATCATTTCTACCGAGTCACCAGTATTTACCGAGTTCAAAACCTACCGAGTGATCAGTATGAACCGTGCCTTCACTTCTACCGAGTGCATGACGATGCCGAGTAATGCAGTGGACGCCGAGTATCAGAAAGTCACCGAGTCAGTTTGCAGGAACCGTGTAACCATACTTGGGCTGACTTAGTAGCACTTATGTTTATTTTTCAAGCTGACTTTGTAATTATAATTGTAATTAATTGTTTAAGACTTGTATATAAACAATGTTGTAAAAATATCAAGATGTATGAAAGAAGAATATATGTGAAAGAAAAAGAAAGGCAGAGATAAGCGAATTACAGAAGGCTTCAACAGTATAAGGAACAGCAAAGACAAATTCATCACAGAAGGTGATCAGTACATCAGCGAATCTTAATCAGCAATCCAGTTGCAAAGCAAGAGATCTACTGTTTCATCCTAACAGGTGAATCAGTACTAAATCCTTTAACCGGGTAGACTTAACAGTCTTTTGTAAAATCTCTTTACCGAGTGCATACTTCATTGTATGTTTTGTAAATCCTTTAACAGGGTGGATTTAGCAATCCTTATTGCTCCTAACAGGGCAGATCATCAGAAGTGATCAAATTGTAAGCCTTAACCGGCCAACTTTATTCTGCAGTATTAAAGCTTTGTGGGTTTCATCCCCACCCCAGTTTTACTTTCTTTTGGAAGGTTTCTGGGTAACCAAATCTATGTGTCATTATTGTGAATGCTTTTAAGTTTCATGCTTTCTGTATGCAAAAGGTTAAATTAAATCACATGATAATACATCTGTAATTGAAAGAAAATTTGGAGTTACTGATTCACCCCTCCCCTCTCAGTAACTTGGTTAATTCCTGAATATTTCCAACACACATGACATTGGAGTTGAAGACATTTTTCATCAAGATGCAGATGAGATACAAAATTCCAAAGAAGATAGTTGAAAAATACAAGGATATTATTTGTTTCATGGTTGAGACAGACACAACATGCATGGAGATAGTTGAACCAAGGAAAAAGTGGATCCATCCACTTGGATATGAGGTTGATGAACAAGTCCTAGAATTATATGCACAAGTATTTCTTTCACCCCCTAAAGACCCTAGTGAGCCAAGATGGGGAACCTATGAAAAGAAAACAAGAGAAGTTGATGGAGTCTTGAACAGTGCAGCAACTAAAAGGAAGGTTGCCAAAGTTACCTTAGATATATTGAGAATTCATGGAGTGTCTCAAGAAGACCTAGACAAGGTAATGGAAGAGAAGATTTCTTTGGAAATTAAGAGCACAATAACAACAAAGTCAGAATCAGAGGATCCTAAGCTAAAGAAGGTGAAAATTGAAAAATCTGATGTTCAGAAGGGTAAAATTGATGTTACTCCTTCTGCACCCAAGGAAACCATTGACCTTACTACTCCTCCTAAGTATAAGGCAATTCCTAAGAGGAAGAAAGAGATTAGCACTGGTCATCCATCCTCAAGAGTAACAAGGAATAGAAGGAACACTCAAGCTCCTCCCAAAGTAAGTTTCAAACCTAGTCTCAATGAGCTAAGTACAAGAATCATTGATGAAGGTAGGATTGATCAAGTACAAAAGTTCTATGAGAAATACAGTGAGATTGACAAATCAGAGATACATGGAATGATTATCAAACATATGTTGAAGTTTAAGAAGACAGTCCTATAACTGAAGACTATGATCCCTGATAATGTATGGACCATCTTGGAGTTCCAAAAGAGATAGGCAATTGAAGAGGATCTAAGGATAAGAGAAAAGATTCTAGATGAAACCCTTCCTTTATGTTCTCTAGAGGAGGAATATCTATTGTTAGATCTAGTAAAGCCACATCTTAGAACTAGGTCAAGGACCCTGCATATAATGGACAAAAACTATGAACTAGTGGCTAAGGAAATAAAGAAGGAAATCAAGAAGGTCTTCATGAATAGGCACATGTATCTAGCTACTGCACCCAAATTTCAAGTTCCCACAATGGTTGAAAAAGAGTTATATACTACTAATGTACCTATGATAGGTCCCCAAGACTCAGCACTTGCAGTTGAAACAATATCAGAGGAAGATAAGTCAACGCCCATATTAGAGACATTCAAAGATGACTCAATTTTTATTGATAATGTAAAAGTCACTTTGGCAGCCACAAAAATGGATTTGGATAAATTTGAAGAGGCATTTTTGAGAACACAAGAGGTTGAAACTCTTTGTAGTAACACTCCTCCCATTCATCAAGAAGAATTATTGATTGAGGATATAACAAATGAAGAAGAAAAGAAAGAAGATGGAAAATAAAAAGAAATAGAAAAAGAAGCAGAAAAACAAAAAGAATAAGTAGAGAGAAAATAAAATGAACCACTAACAATAAGAGTCAAAGAGGAAGTTATGGATAGTACTCCTATCACTCCACTTTCCTCAACAACATTTATGTCAAGTTTGACACCTGACTCAACCAGTTTGGATTCATGGGGAGAAGAAGACCTAATCAAGTTCAGCATCTTAGCTATGGAGAAAGCCAAGGAGAAATAGGTAATGAGGAATCCCCTCCTTGTAGAATCAATAAATATCTTAAACAAATTGTTACCAGCAGACAAGAAAGTGTCCAAGGTGCATTTCATTGATGATGTGAGTGCAGTTATTTCATAGTTTAAGAGTAATTTCTCTAGCTTGGAAAAATCAGCATCATTAGTTGCAGAGGAGAAGTACAAAAAGAAAAGGCTAAGTGAATTGGTTAGCAACTTTTCACTTGACCTGAGCTCACTAAAGGCTAGTCAAGAATCATTGAAGGAGTTTGCAGCAAAGGGCAGAAAGATTATTATTGACTGTATGAACCAGGACAAGTTGACTAGTGATCTATACAAGAAGATACAAGAGGCAGAAGCTATGATAGACAACATAAGGAAATCAGTAGAAGATCCATCCATTGATGTGAACATGAGTAACAATGTCTACCAAGGAAAAATAGATAAGATTGAAAAAGATGAGAAAGAGATGTCAAAGATAAGGGGAAGGCAAACACAGCTAAGGAATGCTCTTGCACCCTCACTAGATATACTCAATCAGAATATCAAGGAGATCAATGTCACCATGGTGACATATGATCAATGTCCTAGCATAGATTTGGAGAAGATGGAAAAGCTACAGTATGCACTATGTGCCCATCTCTAGATTCTAAACTCATTGATCACATTTTGGAAGAAAGAGATCCAAAACTTCCAGATAGCATATCCGGATGTTCTCTCACAGTAAGTAGTTGTATATATAGTTTTGAAGCACCTTTTTCATTAATGTCAAAGGAGGAGTATGTATAGAAGATGGTTATAGATATTTCTAACAAGATATAAGATAGAAAGTTATGTATAAGGGAGATATAAGATAAAAGTTTTTTGAATTAAGGAACAGTTAGCAACTTGGCCATATTCCTTTGTTGCCATCAATGACAAAGGGGGAGATTGTTGGAAAGTGGGTTATACTAGTGTATATGACTTAGTATAGTTTTTTCATTTTGGCAACGAAGTCATATAGTAGTTTGGAGTCAGCGCACTTGATGAGAAGATCAAAAATCAGCTAAGTGTTGAAGACTGGACAGTGTACAGCGAACCTGAAGCTCAGAGCATCAGCACATGTGTGTATGATAGAGTTATGGTATGCACCCTAAAAGATAAGTTGGTTAGACTATATTCATGCTTATTCTATGAGCACATGATCAAATATGAAAGTATGACAAAGTTATAGATAGTTGAAGTTACATAGCGAATGTGTGCCAGAGAAGAATAGAGTAAGCAACTGACTATTGGCATTTTGATTTGCAATTATATTCTAATGATGTAAAGGCCATGTGCTTATTGTAATTAGGTTTTCAAAATGTAAATATGTTTGTTTGTAAACACGCTTGAGCCAATTCAATTGGAAGCATTTTATGTAATCAGTTAAAGGGCCAACCTAGTTAATTGTTTTGTATGCGCATATAAATATGAGATGTGCCCATTGTAATTAGTATGAGAGTTGTTATAGAGTTGAGATAAGAAGAACAGAAGTGTGAGAAGAGTCTATAAGATGTATTAGAGCTTTGCAAGAGGTCAAAGCATCAACACATCAATGGAACTTATCAGACAAGCAATGTCATAATAACAGTTCATCCAGCAGATATATTGTGTATTTGAGATCAAAAGGTTGCAGCCTTCACCACTTGAGCAGTGAGCTCTAGGACTATGCATCCACACCCCTAACATGGCTTATTGTAAAACACTCCTAACAAGGTCTGACCCTTGACAAGGTCTACTATACTTAATACATTGTAAAAAAAATCCTAACAAGGTTAAGGATCTTCTAACAAGGATCATAAAATACTAGTACAGAATATTAGTGGGTGTCATTCCCATCGGGGTTTTTACCTATTTGGGTTTCCCCTTAACCATATTGGTATTATGTATTTATTTTATGTTTCATGTTTATGTGGATGTTCATTTCAGTACTTAAGTATATAAGTTCAGTTTAAGATAAGTAAAATGATAAAATACAATGAACATTGATTCACCCCCCCCCCCCCCCCCCTCTAAGTGTTCTCATTCCTAACATGACCTTATTATAGTTCCTTAATCAACAAAAAATGCCTCATGCATTTGAGAACTCCCAAATCTACCCATAGAGAAGACTAGGGTCTTACAAGAGATATATCAACGTAATTTTGGGCTTCAAGGAATTGTTAGCCCATTTTATTATCATAGAAAAAATCCAAAGAAAATGGCCTATTCCTTGCAAAATCTAAGAAAATTGTCATGCCCTAGCTACAACACACTTTTGAACTATGAAGAAGATCTATAATTTTTTATGACTTGCAAACTTAACCATGGACTAATCAAGATGTGACCAAGCTCCAGTTTAGGTCGCATGTGCTTAAGTGTAAAAACCAGTGAGATATTGTAGTTTGAAGGTCTAAGAATTAGGTCTTTTCCATGAATAAGGATTTTAAAACTTTTCCAAGTCCAGAAAAAATGCTAACCAAATCTATTTCTTTGTTACTTTATCAGGCCACTTAAGCCCAATTTGGCACATGTCTAATTTCCTTGTCCAGGTAGCTAAGTCTTCTATTCAGTGATCTAGCGACTAATTGTTCGCCTTTTCTCTTGTTCTAGGGGGTCCAAGTGCTCTAACATTCAACGACCTAGCGGGTAGTTAAATTTTTCTTCAGTCACTGATTCTCTAGATATCTAGTCAAGGTAGGAAGCTTTCAAAGATTAAATGAGAACCGTCAATGTTGATCTTGATCGATGGCATTCATGTGTTCTCTGAATATAACCCAAGGTCAAGAAATGTTTCAACAACTTGGCGATGCCTTGGTTACATGATCTCATGATCCAAGTTGAGTTAAGAAAAGGTTTTGAGGATTCAATGAGCTTCGTTGATGCAATCAAGATCTAACGGTTGGTGCGTGACTAACAGATTAAATCTAGAGTAAAGAAAAGACCCAATGATCACACGAATGCTTTGTTCGCATGATCTCCAAATAAGATCTTGATTAAGTAAAAGGTTCTAAGATTGCAACTGCCTCAATCATGTGTTCTCATGATGAAGGGTGAGTTAAGATAAAAGACTTAGAGACTCAATGTGGACCATTGATGTAAATGAAATCAGACACTAGTTTGTTGTCCTCCAGATGATACCCATGGTTAAGGATATATTCAATGATCATGCAAATGTTTTGTCACATGATCTCCTGATCAAACCAAGGTTAGTTAAATTGTTTAGCGACTTGCAGGATACCTTCAGTCGTGAGATCTCTAGATCTAGTGTGGTTAAGACTTGTTGTGGTTAAAAGATAAAGAAAACATAGGTCCAAGTCAATCTGATGGTTATCACATTGCCGAAAAGAAAAGATGTTTGAAAGTTAGTGATCGTGGAATTGCGACAGCCATCGATTTGGTATCAAGACCATGGGATGAAGAAAGTAGGTCCATTTTCCAATTCATGTTGAGGTGCCTATTTCTGATTGGTTTCTTGTAAGGTTGACATGGCTAAGTGTTACAAAATAAACTAGTTGATTTCTGCTAGATTGTAAAGACCGTCCGATATGTCGGGAAAGCATGAATATCAATGAGCATGTTTTAAAAGCTAATTAGTTAGCCATTGAGCCATAATTTTAAAATTGTTTTAGGGTTTTTGCCAAGATTTGATTCGATGAACCAAAAGTGACAAGATTGAATCAGTTTTATTTGCCAAGGACGGTTGCAGGGAAAGAATTGATAAACAAGATATCAGGTAGCCAGCCAGATCAGAGTTGTTTGCCTGAAATTCCATACCAATTAAATAAAAAGGACTGATACTTTGAGAAATGTGGCTAAGGGTATTGTTTGGAGATCTTAAAATAGCAAGTTCGATAGGAAGAGGTTGATTGGTACATTCTGGTAACACCTAGTAGAATTAGAACTATTTCTAGAAACTGTTGCAGAAAACTTGGCTCTCAAATTAACCTACACTTTTGAAAACTACAACTGAGTGCAATCTTGGTGTGTTTTGTGTCCTTTTTCTTATATGTGTAATCTTTTTTTGTTCCTAAGTTCTCCAGAGCTTGTTTGCAATCCTTATTCTATAAAAGGATTTCTAAGATCATGTAGAAGGACCAGAACTTGAGCATTTGATTGAAAATTTATGAGTCTAGGATATAGTAGACTATATTAGGCCAAGTTTTTTTATAGAATAGCAAGTATTATTGGTTTTTAGCTAAATTTTTAGATGGTTGCATTTTAAAGCATTGTGTATAGATATAGATGATATAGCATATTTGAATAAAATCCAAAGTTCATATCTCTCCTTGGTGTTCTCTTTATTTGAGTTATGAGTTGTTAGATTCATTGCATGAATTATCTCTATGTATGTGTTGATATTCTTCAGCTTTGATCTAAAGATCAAATTAAATAAGCTTTAGATACAACACTAATTCTTGAAGTTTGCATAAGGATATCAGTAAGTAGTGTAGATTTTAGGAGTCCTCTGATTAGAATCATCATAGGCTAATAGTATTTTCTAAGGATATAAATCATCAAAGTTCAATATATTTTCTCTGTATTTCATTTTGTAGTGAAGATGTCACCCAATGGATAAGGCACTGGCTAGCAGTGGAGCTAGTTTATAGAAATAATTGCCTGGTGATTTTCTTATTGTATTCCTAAAATATTGATATAAATTAGTCAAAAATATTTGAAGTATTGTGACCCACATGTTATGTCCCATCTAATGGTAATGGATAATCAATAAATGAGTGGTTATCATTTAACATTTCCTTACCATCTATCTATTATTTTAAATCTAGTCTATGATTGTTGAAGTAAGGTTTGTTTTACTAGATTAGGAGTACCCTCCTTGGTCTTGCAGAACCAAAAATGCAGAGGGCAATCTTGTCCCTATAGTTGGTCCAGTCATCTTAGAACTCATATTTGGGTCTAACCCATCCTTAAAAAATATAGATGTATTAGTTTCTTTTGAAAGCATAAATTCCATTTTGAGGAACCAACAAAATGGAAACTCCCCTGGGGAATAGAGATGATACAATTATGATAAATCTGAATTGAAGATCTCTGGTGTTATAAATTTTGTATGGAATAACATAGGTACAAGTTGAGCTAGACCCTTGGCCTTCTATTTGTCAGAACCAGTTAGTTACCATTGAAGAACAGAGATTTATTTACAATCCATTTCATTGTGCACTATTTTGAAAATTTTAGTAGGATTTTCATTGTCTGTTATAAGGTCATTCTTTCATCAATCCCAAGTATTAAGTACTCTAATCTATTAAGTTAGTAAGATAAGTCCCAATTTATGTTGGGTGGTGACTCTGATAATATCTCTAGCAGTGTTGAGTAAAGATAAAATAAAGGTTATGACATATACCATTTAGATATGAGTCAAAAAAATACTAGGGCTTGGGGGAAGAATCATCCAAAAAATAGGTTGGAAGGGGAACTTCCAAGTACTTCTAGGGCCCGTCAACCTAGAGGAGATCAGAATGATAAAGACATGCCTCAGGCATAGAAATAAATGAAAAACACAAATAGAGATGACCTAACCCATCCTAGACAAGAAGGGAATGCTTCTAAATGTGAGGAGGTTGTGGATTTAGGTTTAGGTGCATATGATGATTATTATCTCAAAGAGAGGATTGAATGCATCATAAGAAGCGAATGTTTCTAAATAAAAAATCTCAAGGGGGACATAGAAGATCAAGAAGTAAAATTAGGGGCCTACAAGGAATAAATGATCCTCCAACCCAAGAGACTTCTCCCTCTAAAATCCCTCATAACCCTAGAGATGAACAACAAGAAGTTCATGATGAAGATTCAGACTCTGAAACAACTCTCCCAGAATTTGAAGAGATCTTTGAAGTAGTTTATGAGTTGGAGAGAAGAGTCCAGGAACTAGCTACCATTAGACACCAGAGGGAAAAAGAAAAAGAAGATAAAATAAGACAATTTATTATATTAGTTGAATAGTTAAAGAGGTAGATAGTAGACATGGAAGCAATAAGTTATGTTCCAATGCCTGAAAAAACAAAAGAATGGCATGTTATCCAAGAAGTATATGAGGTAAGAAAGCTTAGGGATAAAGGTAAGCAAAAGGCTATTGGGATTACAATAAATGAACCTATAAATGATAAAAATCCTTTGGACCAAGTATCAAAGTTAGATATTGATATTGAAAATACTAGAAGAAAGAATGAAATAGTGGCTAAGGAACTTGAGAAGGTAGAACTTGAAGCTGCTACTTTAGAGATGAAAAAGAAGATTGATTTTATAAAGCAATCTTCAGGTCCCTCAAATGTAATTAGTCCTATTTTGATGCCTAATGCTAACATTGGAAATTCTTCTAGTTAGGTTACCATTGTCACACTAGTGACTGCTACAAATACTACTAACACATCAAACAATAAAGCATCTACTTCTCAGAATGATGGATCATCTCAAAGGGGACCAGTTCATGTTGAAAGGTACCGACAACTTCTCTTTAATGGTATTATTGGTTATCCTAATTTGATTCCTAAAGAAATTAGAGAAAAGCTTCCAAAATTTATTCGTAATAATGTTATTACATGTTAAGAGAGTTTAAAGAAGTTTATTGATATGATAGATGATTATGAAATAGAACATGAAGATATCATTATGAAATTATTTTTTCAATCAATAACTGAAGATGCAAGAGATTGGTTTAGAGGGCTTCCATATGATTGTATTGCTTCTTGAGATGATTACGTTCCAAAAGGAAATGCATAAGCTTTTCTAGGTTATGAGATTAGAAGAAAAGGTGTGTTTAGCAACATACCTAAATGCTTTTGATGCTAAAATGGGTTACTTCCTCAAAGAGAAAAATCCTACAACTATCAAGGAGGCTCAGATATTTTCTATAAATATTGAAAGCAATAGAAGAGTGTCAAGCAAGCTAGGTAGAAGAGAAGATCCTAAACACCCTAAGTTTGGAAAAAAGGAAATTGACAAACTTGCCAATATAAAGCCTAGAGAGGATGATAATTTAAAACAAATCCTAAATGATTTGAAGGACTTAATGCCTAATGAAAAGAGAAATAATTTTAAGAGAAATGATAGGCCTCCTCTCAATAACTTCAATAGGCAACCAAGGCTGCAAAATTTTCCTTACCATACCCAGTGAAAAGATGGAAAGCCTACTGTCCTAGAAAGAAAGGATAAGCCTAATGGAAAAACCCCTGACCCTTTGCAAAAGCATTCAATCAACATGACTGATGCTATTCCATGGTGCACAACATGCCAGTCCCCACATGATCCTAATTATTGTGTAATCTCTCAAAGTATGTCTGAAAATGAGGAACAAGGGGATAATGAGCAAGAATATTATGATGATCAAGGTTTTGCAATGACTTCTCCTAATTTATATGATGAGATTGACTCTAAAGAAGAAAGTGAGAATCAATATGTGAACAATTCTCAAAACAAAGGAGAAGCTTACCATCAATAGGTTTTCTCTGATGAAGAAGAAGAAAAGATTGAATACATAAATAGTAATACAAGAAAGGCTGAAAAACTTGTTATACTGAGAAGACCTTCTGATGAAGAAATATCCCAAATCACCCTTGATATGGTTACTGAGGATAGGAGTAACTATGTTTTGAGAAATAGGACTATTGGCAATATAGAGGGTAAGCCAACAGGTGTATTTATTAGGAAAAATCATGAAGACACTAGGCTAGCACATGTAAAAAATAAAGTTTTTGATGATGTTAGAAAATTAAAAGTGAAAGGAGCTAATAGGCCAAATAATTCAAACAATGTTCTTAAAGTCAAAGTCAAAACACCAATTACTAGTACCCCTATTTTCCAAGTTGAAGATGAACAACTAAGGAAAGATAAACTGAATCTTGTAACACAGGCTGAAGATAAAAATATTTTTCAAGGAAAGAAAGATCTATCTGATGTAAAGTATACACCTATTGACATGAACCAGTTGTTATCTCAGATAATAGTTAAGTTTCCACTAAAGGAAATGATGACAATAGGTGAGCATAACAAAAATGCCCTTACTTGGATAAATAGTATTCTTGCTACAAATCTCCAAAAACTAGTGAGTACTAAAGTGAAAGAAAAATCACCAAATAAAGGGAAAGATATAGAAGAAATTGTTTCAAAGATACCCCAAATTTATTTAGATACGAATGTTGCAAATACTTCTTTGGGAGTTGTTGACCCTTTCTTTTTAACATTGATTATAAATGGGCAAATGTTAAAGAACTGCATGATTGATTAAGGAGCATCTAATACTGTTATGCCTATTGAGATCATGAGATCAATGGGATTAAAAGTTGACACACCTCATGGGATGTTCCAAGCTATGGATTCTAGAGAGGTACCAGTTATTGGAACAATTAAGGCCTTTCCCTATAAGCTTTTTTCTTATCCTGGCAAATAGTTGACCATGAGTGTCCTAGTTGTTGATATACCCCCCCAATATGGAATGTTGTTATCAAGGAAATGGAGTGCAACAATGGGAGGTAGTATCCAATGTGATTTATCCTTTTCTAAATTCAACATTTCTGGTGAAAATGTTAAAGTATCTAGGGAAGTTAGAACTCCTCATATGATTGAGGAAGAGACTAAAGATGATAATATGAACTATTTCTTGGTACCGATATAGATTCTTTCCAAGTACAACATAAAGAGATCACTGATGGAGGTGAGCCTTTACTTTTATCTGAGGAAAAAGATAATTTCATAAACCAAGATGGTCTATGGACCATGTATTTTGATGGTGCAAGTTCTAAGGATCTGGTGTAGGGGTATTGTTGATCTCCCCTACTGAAAAAACTTTTAAGTTTTCTTTCACCCTACTATTTTCTTGTATAAATAATACTGCAAAGTATTGTGTGTGTGAATTTTGTACCTAGCTATAGACACAACACTTTAGTAAAACATTAGAGGTTAGCAAAAACCGGAATCTGCAAGTAATTGAAACTATGCTAACCAGGTGATTTACTACCTTCTAGTAGGTGTGAGTATGATGTTCTTAGATTGAAATCGAGATCAGTGACAATGCAACACCTAAATGAAAGATTTGAATGCAAAGAATGAAAGATTATATGAATGCAAATTATTCTATATTTTTTTATTTTTTGTGCAATAATATGAGAAACTGTATGAATGTAAGCTATATGAATGAATTGAATGCAGATTTAGTCTAAGAATTCTATGAATGAATATGAAATCTATGATATGAAACTATGCAAAAACTATGAAAGATTATGATCAACTATGAAAGATCTCACAAATTGCCTATCATGAGTGCTTAATCCTTCAATTGCCAATTCACCAGAGTAATTGTGCAAATTCAAGTGTTGATGATTATGAAGAGCCGAGCCTTGATTTTATAGAAATCCAGGGCTTGAGAATGCAAGATAAAAGCCATAACTCACTCTTGATAAACTCAGGTTGATTTTTGAGTTATCAGGAAATTAGAGATAATTAACTCAAAAAAATCATGCAAAAGTAGAGTTTAACTCAAAATAGAGTTTTAGATCAAATTTCAACTCATCATCAGATGTTGAGTTTCAATTTTAAAATTGATTGTTAATTTCTAGTTGCCTGCTTTTCTGATTGGGCATGATTTAATATGAATTAATTTAAACAATAAAGTGATTTATTCTCGACTTAACTGATTTTTGAATTAAAAGAATTGATTTATGTGTTAATCAATTATTAAATCAAACTTTACTCTAAAACTATATTATTAAAAATTGACATTTGACATTAATTAATTAAATAAGAATTTAATCAATTAGTCATGAGATTTTAGATTTATTGTCAAAATTAAATAATACAATTTAGAAATAAATTTAATCAAATTTAATTAAATAATTAAGTGGCAGTATTAAATCTAATTAATTAAATATTCAGAATATTCAATTAATCAAACTTTAGGATAAATAACATTTATAACCAAATAGTCATTAAATTAAAGATAATTAGGATCAATAGGAATATTGCTAGGAATATTCTCTGATGCAGAATTTAGGATAAAATCAATTAGGATTTGATAATGTGCAGATGTTCCTTAGGTTAGGACTTTGATGTTGATTTCATTTGAATTGAAGATGTAGGAGGTCAATGAAACTATAGCCCATTTTTGGGGTATTACATTTTGTCCCTCTTTGAATCACTGTGCAAAGTGTAGTGGTTCAAAGAATAATCTGTGTATGATAAAGATGTATGAAACTAATTTGAAAGATTAATTGATTCTGAGACAGAAACTGATTGAAAGATTTAAAGATTTAAGATTTAGGTCCTGATTGACCAAAGATAATGTTAACTATAGCAACAATGAATCAGTGATTATGAAAAAGTGTCAAAATGCCTGATTCTGAACCTTATGATTGCAAAGAAGTGAGTGACCCATTCCAAACCTGATTGTGCCAAGAGAATCATATTCATATCACATCTTGAACCCATCAGTTATGAAGAAACAAGGAAAATAACACTAATGAACCGATGGTTACGAAAAGCTGATATAGTTTACAAGATAGATTTAGGATACCAGATTGATATGGATCTCGATGAATTTGATATGCCCCAAGAGATGATAGATTTTCCCCAAGTGCGACTTTTGATGAGTCAGCAACTAGACGTGGTTGTTGTCTTGATTACTGAGGAAAGATTGATTTACAGTTTTAAATGATATGTGATACCATGCCCCCTTCGAGATGAAAAATGAAATTTGAAAAGAAAAGTCAGCGTTGAGTGGTTTAGAAGCATGTTAATTGATTTGAGAAGTGGTTATACATGTTCAAGAACATGTTCTACATCATTTATAGGTCCTGGAGACCAAGTTTGACTAGGTTTGACCATGAGTTGACCATGGTTGACCAAGTTGAAATTTGAATAGGTTGATGTAAGATAAATAGTTAAGTTGAATTTTGGATTTCTATGATGATAGAAGGTTGATTATGCAAGTAGTTAGACACCTTAGGTCTAAAAATTTTAAATCATGATTTTGAAATAGTAAATGATCTCAGATTTCGATTTTGATCCCGAAAATGGATTCTACTTGTTGTTTAGTTGGAGGAACCTTCATACAATGTTCAGTCCTTGCGTCATTTTTAGCATTTTTGGTTTTGAAGAATCATTTGAGTGTTCAAGCAATTTGTGTGATAATGCAATCATGCAAAGTGCAAAAAGAAATGCAATCCTAAGACCTAGTCATTGATCATGTGTTGATTTTTTGTCATCATTGAACTTTTTAGGTAACCAGATAAATCAATACAACATCCATTAGTTATAAAAATATAGACATATGAATATTGATTTGTATGCACAAGAATCAATACAACACCCACTAGCTAGACAACCATGGACATATGAATACTGATTTTATTTTTGGAATGTCAGATTAGATATAAGCACCAAGACACAAAAGCTAGGATGACCTGAATATCATGTCCATTTTGATATAGCAATTTGTATAAGCATCAAAACACAAATTTTGTGATGACCAGAATACACCTTGCATAACAAACACATCAAGCAGTCAAGAGATCATTCTAAATCTAGTGTGAATTACCTGTAGTGACCCTTTATCATTCACATCCTTAGGTAAGATCATGTTTCATAGTAGGAGCAAGAAATTTCTCAAAAAGACAATAGTGAGATCAAACATCCTTGAATTTTCTAGGTATCAATGGTCAAGGTCCTCATGGTCATCCAATTAGAGATAGAGGCTCTTACAGACAGACACCATTTCAATCCAGAATTTCCAAAGTTGTTAGATTTTCACATACAAGTATAAAATAAAGAAAAGATTATGCCCCCAATCATCACTCTCTAAATCATGTAAAGGACATCATCGAAGAGCTTGAAAGGACACAATATGCAAAAATCTCAATGTGAATCAATAAGCATACAAGGAGATAAAAGCATGAAGAAGCATAGATTGTTTTCATTTTGTGTTTGATTGCCTTGTAGTATATACAAAATCCTTTCTGGAGAGGAGACTAACTGACTGGCTTGGATGAAGCTTCAGAGGACTCTGACTAGATATGACTTGTCTAATATGTATTGGAGGCCATAGGATATGACATTGATTGCCCCCAAGTTTGAACATTGATAGGACACAGACGCTTGAGCTGATTGGTGTACAGACTGACTTATTGAAAATAGGAATGCAGGAACAAACCAAGAGATATGTATAAACTAAAGCAAGATGGAAAGTTGGGAAACACCAAGATTGTGCTAATAGATAGAACATTTTGAAACAAGTGGCACCCGTTTGCTGAGTTTTCACCATCTTGGTAGAGATTCTATTTTTGCTACCAAGGCACTTGTTTCCAGGTTTTCACGAAGGCACATTTTCTTTTTCTCATTTTTTTTGTATTTTTCATTTTTCAAATTCTTTTGTACTTTTGATATTTTTTTATTTTTTATTTTAATCATCAAGGTGCCCATTGCTAGGTTTTCACCAAGATGTTCAATTTTCAGGACTTTTTCAGATTTTTATAATTTTTTCAGGACATTTTACCATAGACTGAATGCCTTAGGCATAGAATTTCTTTAGATGGAGAACGTTGATTGGATCTCAAAGCTATTCTCCTTCAGTCGTTGAGAGTTGATAGGTACCAAAGCCAAAAGTAGCAGTGAAAACAAAGGGACCCAGCCAGTTGGGTTCAAACTTCCCCTTACATTCTCTATGTGATTGATTTTTAGGATTCTCTCTCAAGACTAGATTGCCAACCTAAATTCTCTGTGTCTGACTTTATTTTTGTATCCTCTAGACAATCTCTTCTGATATACTCTGAGATGATCATATGTTGCTTCTCTACACTCATCTAGTAGTTCAAGTTCTTTCAACCTAGACACTCTGTAGTCATCATCAGTTACTAGACCATGCATTCTAATTATTAGTGATGGGATTTCAACCTCAATAGGTAGTACCACTTTAGACCCATAAACTAAAGCGAATGGTGTAGCCCCAATGGGCATTCTGATACTTGTTTTGTAGGCCTAGAGAGCTAGATTGATCATGAGATGCTAGTCTCTTCCTTTTTTATTAACTGTTTAGTGCAATATTTTCAATAGATTCTTGTTAGAAGCCTCTACTTGTATATTCCCTTGAGGATAGTAGATAGACAACCAATGTTGTGTAATCTTGAATTTAGCACATAGATCATCTAAGTCTCTGTTCTTGAACTAACCACCATTATCTGTGACTATAGAATGTGGAATACCATACCGACATATGATGTAGTTCAAGATGAACATTGAAATTTGTTTTCCAATTGCTTGAGTCAAAGGAACTGCTTCTACCCATTTTGTAAAATAATCTGTAGTTATGATTATATGGGTATGTCCATTAGAAGAATGAGGATGTATGGCTCCTATAAGATCAAATGCCCATTGGTGAAAATGCCATTGCGTAGTGAAGGGAATTAGATCTCTCCCTAGTGCATGAATTAAGTTACCATGTACTTGGAACTTCTGACAATTCTTAGCAAACTTGATAGCCTCTTTTTCCATTTCAGGCCAATAGTACCCAGCCCTAATAAGTTTTCGAGCTAGTGTTAAACCGTTTGAGTGTAAGCCACAAATACCATCATGGACTTCCTTTTAATGCATGTTGAGACTCTTCCTATTCTGAACATCTAAGTAGCATACCATATAGACCTCATTTGTACAGATCATGACCAATGATGAAATACTAGGATGCATTGCGGATAAGGTATCTCTTTTCATGGTGATTGAAGGTATCATGAATGATTTGGTCTTGGAGATAGGAGAAAAGGTTTTTGTATCAAGATGAATCATGACCAACAATAGTGTAGATCATGTGGGTTTCAAGGGAATCATATGTAGGATAAGATAGTGCTTCCACCAGGAACTCATAGCATAGCTCATGTTCAAGCTACTATAATAAAGTAGATAGCATCGCCATTGCATCGACAGCCTTATTATCTATTCTAGGTATTTTATCAAAGGTGATAGATATGAAGTATTTCTTGAGATCATCTACCATTCTCTTGTATGGAATGAGCTTTTAATCTTTCATTTGATACACATCATTGACTTTGTGTATTACAAGTTGTGAGTCTCCATGAATATGTAATTTAGTTACTCTCCACTCAATTGCTATTTTCATACCATTAAGAAGGGCTTCATATTCAGCAATATTGTTTGTACAAGGAAATTTGATTCTGAATGCCTTAGGAATGGAGTATCCTTGAGGAGTGATAAACAATATGCCTACTCCAAATCCATTCTATGTATAGGAGCCATCAAAGAACAATTGTCATTCTCTAGAAGAAAGATTCATGATTGAGGAATTCGGGAATTCCATTTGCATTGGAGTATCATCAAACAAAGGTGCATCTACTAGTTGATCTACAATAACCTACCCTTTGATAGCTTTTCTTTCAACATATTCAATGTCAAATTTACTTAAGAGCATGACCCATTTAGCTAGTCTACCTGTGAGGGCAGCTTTTCTTAGTAGGTACTTGAGTGGATCAATCTTAGCTACCAAATACGTGGTATGAGCTAGTATATAATGTCTTGATTTCTGGGATGCAAAGATCATAGCTAGACAAGATTTTTCAATCATGAAATAGTTCTTCTCATATGTTACCAATGTTCTATTGATATAGTATATTGCTCTTTCCTTTTTATTCTCATCATGTTGTGCTAGTAATGCCCCCAGTGATGTATCTATTGTGGAGACATATAAGATCAATGGCTTCCCTTGAATAGGAGGCATCAAAATAGGAGGATTTGATAGATATTTCTTGATATGATTAAAGTTCTTTTCACATTCTTGATTTAATCTAAAGGTCACACCTTTATATAATGTCTTTGTGAAAGGCTGTGATATGTCTGCTAGCTAAGATATGAAGCATATAATAGATTGCACTCTCCCTTGTAATGTTCTCATTTGACTGATATTCTTGGGAGGTTGCATCTCCATGATGGCTTTAACTTTAGCTGGATCAACTTCATTTCCTTTCTTTGAAACAATGTAGCGTGAGAGCTTTCCATAAGTGACACCAAAAGAACATTTCTTAGGGTTCACTCTAAGACTAAACTTTTCCATTCTATCTAATATTTTTATCAAATCATTTAGATGTTGAGATCTTATCATAGATTTTTCTGAAGTATCATCAACATAATCCTCCATAGTTCGATGCATCATGTCATGAAAATGTTAGAAAGTAAAGACCACCAAGATAATTGAGAGGGGGGGGGGGGGTGAATCAGTTATCTGATAATTAAACCATTTATCAACATTAACTTCAATATCAACTTCAATAGCTTTAAACTATATAATTAATGCAGTAACCAACAATAGATAGATAATCATACACAATGACACAATAACACAAGATATGTTAACTAGGGAACCTCTTGATCAAAGAGTAAACCCCAGTGGGAATGATGCCCACAAAATGATGCACTAATATGAAAGTTCCTTGTTAGAGGATGGACCCTGTTAGGAGTCTTATGAAATAAATTTAGTACATATGAATCTTTGTTAGGAGATTTTGAATCATTGTTAAAAGATTCTAACCCTATTAGGAGTTATGGAAGACAAAAGGACCCACTGCCCAAATAGCTTCAAGGCAAGATCTTTGAAATCACTATCCAATAGATCTTAGGATTATTCAATAGAATAATATGAAATATGTTACCTTCTTCACACTATGTCCAAACCACACTCTCTGCTACACAAGATCACAAATCCAGATCTCTATAGTTTGCAACTCTTCCTTCATCACCAAATTAGCTCTTTTCTTCCCTTCATGCATACATTCGCATCACAACTTCATATCTTCACATTACAACTATTACAATCCTTTCTCTCAACAAGGAAAACATTGCTTCCTTTATACCACACTCAAATAATTACAAATCAGTCGGCATGCAAATACAAAATAATAATTTCAACACGCTACATCAAAATTACATAAAACTGTCAGCTTCCAAATACAATAACTTTCCAATCGTGTGACCTCAAAGTTTTCACTATGAACCACATCACCACCAATGAGTCTCAAACTTCCCTTTAACTGCACAGAATCAGATTCCATCCCGATTAGGAGATATCCTCTGATTACCAAAAACCGCTACAAAGGAATACTGCCAGAATATTGTTTCCACCAAAATGCTTATAACTGTATACACCTAAAAATGGTCACCTAGACTATTAGCCCATTTTGCTAAATCATAAATTGCTTATTCTTGATCAAATCCTTGTGCTATCATTTATTTGAATATTTTCTATGGGCTAACCATTTTATCCTAAGTTTTTATTTATTTAAAAGGAATATTTCCTCTCCTTTTAATAAATAAAAAGCCCACCTTTTCTTCTTATCCTATGTTGCACAAATAAAGCATTTAATTCTTATTTATAAAGAAAAATAAAAATAAAATAAAAGAAAAAGTACTTTTTGTCTCACATGGACATAAATTAAATGCTCAACATAAAGTAAATGCTTCTAATTTTCTTATTGGAGGATATTTGTGCACAAGGATCAAGCTTCTTTTTTTCTCCACCGTTGATTAAATCTTTTGCCTCTTAATCTCCATGGCCCATTCCTTTTTCATTCCCTATAAAAGGAGAGCTCTCTTCCTCATTTGCACACACAATTTTTATGTTATTGTTATGCTATAGGTTTTCTAGGTCATCTTGGAGCTTTTGGAGATATTCTTGCATCTAGGGTTTGAAGATTTGGAGCATTGTTGGCATTCATCTTGGATCTTCATCAACACTCTATCTTCTTGTCTTCATTCTTGCATCATCATGGCTTTCTTTCTTCATAGTTAGATTTCATTTCTTGCATCTTTCATTTTCATAGCTTAGCTTGCATTGTACTTTCATTTCCATAGCTTAGCTTGCATCTTCATTCTTAGCTAGCTTGCATTGCATTGGATTTCATTTGATTCTTGGGGATATTGGCATTCTTTCCCTTGTCTTCATTTAATCTCCCATTGCATGGTTTACTAGCAAGGTTATTGGCTAAATAGCTCTAGCTGAGAGAATTCTTAAAACCCTTGCACTCCATGCCTAAGGAGCTATGGATCAATTTGTGAGGCCTCATTCTTGAGTTCCCTTGCATGTAATGATTCATAGAAGTGTGGTCACATTTTCACCATACATTTTTGACACCCACCGTGGGGCAACCCACCTCTTGCATGTTGGTTTTGATTATTTTTGGAGCTAACCCTTGTGCAAATTTGTTTGGAGATGAAAAAAACACTAGATTTGAAAGATTTGACCATATCTCCCAAACGGCTTGGTGTTCTAGACTGAAATTTTGTTTGTAAGTTGGCGACATATCAGAGAAGCTCCAAAAAAAATTTCAGAATTTTTGAAGGTAATTTGTATTTTTTATGAGTTTTTCTTTATTTTTCATAAAAAATCAATTTTTGGCGTAAATCAGCATATTTTTCAAAAAAATTTATATTTCTGGAAAGTTCTTCAAATTCTATAGGGGGTCCATTCACTATGTTTTTAATTTAGAAATCATATCATAGCTCATTTGGTTGATTTATAAAATCTAGTCTGTTTTGGTAAAATGGCTCTCTAGGGCACAAATGAAGAGATTTTTTAAAAAATTTTATATTTTTGGAAAGCTCTCTATTTTTTGACAGAGGTCACTTTTCTACATTTTGAGTTTAGGGTCTGAATTCATGTGGTAAAAATCAGATCTTGTTGACTAGGTCAAATGCAAAAAAAATAAAATTTTGTGATGGGTATGCACTTATTTTTCATTGTTCATTGCATGATATGAGTTATCATTTGGATTATTTGCTGGTTATCATTGCTCCTAACAATTGATTTTCAAATCTAACCTTAGGGTTTGCATAAATTGGATATATATTGCATATCTTGTTTGCTTGTTCTCTTGTCTTGTTCATTTGAAGGTGCTCTTGCTTTCATGGAAAATGCTTAAAATCTACTAAGCGCGTTGCATTGGACTTGAGGTAGTTTGTTATATCTCTACAACATTTGGATTTTGGGATTAAAATTGAACCCCTCATGTGTTTGGCTTCAGTTTTTACATGCTTTCATAGAACACATTTCAATTGATGCTCTTAATGGGAAATGAATGAACATAGATTTGCTTTCATACAAGTTTGTGTAAGTGAATGCTTGTGTTTAAACCTTAAGTAATTCTTGGTTCCAATATCAAATATCTCATTGAGTGATTGGGGGCATGGATTCATTCCTTGTTTACATAGAGAGTTAAATGCACCACCTTGTGGACTCACTCTATGTTTTCTTGGAAAGTTAAATATTCCATTGGTACACCCCTTTTTCATTTGTGAGTAGTATTGATAAGCAACTTTAGAGTACTTGTGATTGATCTAGATTGCTATCTTGGGTTATTGGACTCGCTAATCCATGGGCCCCTCATTTCCGCCCTGTGGTTGCAATCCTAGCACCATATTAAAGGGGAGGAGTCAACAGGAAAGAAGCGTTAAGTGCTCCACTTGGCAACCCTTTTGTGCTTTTTGGAACTCACTTGTTTTCTAAGGTGTGGACTCACTTTGAGTTTGTGTGAGGAGTTAAATGTTCCACTTTTTTGGACTCATCTCATGCTTACTTGAAGGGTTAAATGTACCACCTCTATTGCTTTAAATACTTTTGATAGTGAATTACTTAGTTGTTATTTCTAGAAGGCCTGCTTGGGGACACACCACCTCAAGGGATGACCTTAACTCCTATGTTCTGGCGGAGTATAAATAGTGGGAGGTGAATCGAAAGACACCTCTCTTGGGAATTGAGTTTGATATCACTCTTGGCTAAGCCTCAAAGAACTTTATACCTTTGAGAAGTGAAGGAGGAGATTTGGGTTACCGTCTCCCCATGGCTGTGTGATTTTGGATTCTTCTCATCTACAGATTTGGGCCTCACGTACCTTGTGTATATCAAGGACTCCTCTTAGAAAGCCATGTGTATCCTTGTAGATAGCTTGCTAAGGTGTTGTTGTGTTCTATGTGCCTGCTAAAATATTTGAAGAACATACACAAGTAGAATCTTTAAGGAGTAGAAATACTAAGTCACTATTCTTGTTCATGTGCAAGGTTGCTTTGCCCCTTGCTCATTGTTTGAACATAACTGCTTGCTTGAACTCCTTGATTGCTGTCTTATGTGCTTGATCCATGATAAAAATCTATTGATATACTTACTTGATCTTTTAAAACACTTCAAACTGATATTTTTATGTTCATTGGTCATAGAGTCGTACGACTCTGCAAAAGTGTCACCCCACTTACTGGAAACTATCATCTGGCTTAAGGTGAAGTATCACCCTGTTTGCCTGAGAACTATCGCCTGGGTCATTTCTATTGTCCTATCATTGTTGCAATCTGGAGCTGCTAAACTTGCATTTTAACCTGTCGTAGAGTGTCCTTTTCTATTCTTATCTGAAGCTAGTTTGTTATCTACATACTTAGATTTGTTCTAGACTGAAACAAATGAGCTAAAATTATTGGATTTGAGCTTAACGAATGCTACTCTTGATCACTTGTCACATCACGGTTACCTCTCTAGCTACTTGCTTATTGAGCTTCTTGCTCGCTGCTCGGCTTTAGTCAATTGATTGTTGTAAGTGCTTGAGCACTTTTGACGAGCCATCTCTCTATTGTTCTACTTTGACAAGTGATCTTTATTAGGTTTTCTTATCTCATATCTGAGAAACTTTGTCTCATTCTATTAGTCAACCAACATCTCTTTTCATGCCGGTTACAACTCGATCTCAATTTGAGCAGGAGAATCACCCTCCGTTTAATTATACACAGTTACCTTCTCCAACTAGACGCTCACAAGCGCCCGCTAGCAACAACAGTTCTAGTTCTGACCAATCTAAGGATTCTAAGGCTACTCCGTGGTACAAAGGAGGTTTCCTATTTTCTGCATTCAAGACCCCCAAAAACATAGACAGTGTCTCACTCACTTTGACTGAACAAGAAAAATTTCAACAGTTGCAAGCACACTTTAAGCACAAGGATAACCAAGCGCGCTTAAACAAAGAACACAATCAACAAAGAATGGATGCTACTAGGTGCATGGCTTATAGAGGGACATTTCATGAGCAACCTGAGACTAGTAATCATGAGCATAGACCTCTTTTTACCAATGGAAACAATGGCAAAAACACACCACCAAGATCTCGTCTAAGACCTACTTTTGGTGTGCCTTCTTCACCTCCTAGACCTCCTCCCTCTCAACATGAGGCAGAGGAAGATGATGAGATTTCTAGTGAGGATCTTATGAGATTTGAACAAGATGTGGTCTCCCAACAAATGATGCATAAGCTTTTAGAGCGTAATGGCGATCAATATTTTCAATATATGACTTCTAGAGGATACAAGCTTCCTCCTGGCTATGATGTTAGACAAATTGTCCAACAAAGAGTACCGACTGAATTGGAAGTCCTTCAGGAAGAACTGCATCAGACAAATCAACGCCTTACCCAAATGGAAATAGAAAGAGAGCCTCCAAAGGTCTCTTTTGTAGAATCAATTTGTGCTCTTCCTTTTGATAAAAATCTATACATGATCCCATTTCCTAAGGATATTGAGGTTCCCAAATATGACAAGTATGATGGAAATGGTGATCCCCATGATCATGTACGTCACTTTTATGCTCTTAGTATGGAATTTCTTCATGAAGACACATATCTTCTATGATTATTCCCTCGAAGCTTAAGAGGACAAGCTTTAGAATGGTTTGCAAAGTTGACACCTCCTTTGAAGACTTTTGATGAGTTAGCTATGCGCTTCACACAACACTATTCATAAAACATCCAACAACTTGTCACCGTGATAGATCTTGGTAATCTAAGACAACATCAAGGTGAGCCATTTGCAACTTACTTACAATGTTGGAGGTCATTGTATTCTCGATATCCTTGTCAGCTACCTGAGAGAGAAAAGATTGACATTTTTGTCAACACTTGGTGCCTGAGCTATATTATGATCTAAGGAAACAACTATTCCCTTCTTTCAATGACATGGTTGAAAGTGCATATCGAATTGAGGATGTAGCTATAAGAAAAGGGGATATTGTTATTAATAAAGATGTTAAAGGCAATGGCAAAGACAAGAACAAACCTTGGAATAAGAACAAGTATGTTGTTAATGATGGGGTTGTTGACGCTCCTAAAGATAAAGAGCCAGCTTTCAATCTCTCCAATGCTATCTATGCAGCAAAACAACAAGAAGCTGCCAACACTCGCAGTGCTCCTAAACCTTAGTATGTAGATAAGCCTAAGAAGTCATTTTGAAAGCGAGTCTATACCAAATTGGCAGAACCTTATGATGTGATCCTTAAGACTTTGGTTGATAATGGATATCTTACACTTCCTGATAAACTTGGTAACTGGGATCCACTAGATAAGCCTGATTGGTGGTGAGAGGATTCTTATTGTCATTATCACAGAAACAAGGGACATCCGACAGACAATTGTTTTAGGCTTAAGGATGATATTCAGGATCTTATTTAGAATGGCACAATCTCCACTGATGGCTTAACTAGAAATTCTGATCACACAGCTTTCAAAGATCCTCTACCTAAGCATGATAAGGGGGAAACCTCTCAAGCACATAAGAAGAATCATGATGCTAAGATCAATTACACGTATCCTTCTAATACACCTGTGATCAACATGGTAGAGCCCGTTGAGAGTGTTCTTATGGTAAGATCTCAAGATGATAATAAAGCCAATCATGGTAAGCCAAAATTGGTCTTGCAAACACGTGGTAGTTCATCTTCCCGAAGTGAGACACTGAATGCTGTTACTAGGGGGCAAGCCAAGATTGTCCTTAAAATTGCGCAAGATCCCAAGCAGGCTTTGCCTTCCAAACAAGCAACTCCTTCAGCCACCCCTAGCTATGATCTTGTCCAACATTTGCAAAAGATGCCAGCCCAAATATCCATTTTTGAGTTGCTTCAGTTATCCCCTTCGCATAGAGAAATCCTTGAGAAAGCTTTGCATACATCACATGTCCCCAAAGACATTGATCCAGATCAATTTCAGGCTATGGTCAACCACATTTCATCTCCACTATCTCTCTCCTTTTCTGCAGAAGATGACATATCTATTGCTCACCCTTATAATTTGGCTTTACACATTGAAGTTCTAGTCTACAACACCAGAGTCCGCCGAGTCCTGATAGACAATGGTGCAGGGTTAAACATTGTTTCTTTCAATGTCATACAACAGTTGGGTTTGTCAAAATTTTCTGTGGATTCCAAGAAGAAGATTACTATAAAAGCTTACGATGAAGAGGAAAGATCTTCCAAAGGTCTTGTCACACTGCCTATCTGAGTGGGTCCTATCACAAAAGATATTAGCTTCCAAGTATTGGACATCCCACTCGCATATAACATTCTTTTGGGTCGTCCTTGGATCCATGACATGCAGGCTGTTCCTTCCACTTTTCATTAGTGCGTCAAATTTCCATACAATGGCACTGAAGTTGTGATTCCTAGAGACCATACTATTGCTATTAATGCTCTGGCTGCTGCTGAAAAATTTGTTCCTCATAATGAACCTTTTGTTGATCCTAGTATGTCTCTAGTTGCTGCTGAGAAATCACTTAAGATGATGAGCCTTGGTATGGGTGAATATACACTAGATTCATTTGCTTCTATACCTATTTCTCCTAGGTCATATGGGAAACCTTCTGATACAATGAAGCCTTCCACTGCTGCTATGGTGATCTTTGATACTTTTATTCCTTCATCCATTCCTTTAGAAGAAGAAAGAGAAGAACAAGCTATTCAAGAATGGATCTATAGAGAAGATTCCAGAAATACTCCCATGCTCAATAATTCAGACACAGATACAGATGAGTCACCACTACACACTATGGCTCACATGGGAGATGATCTTCCTTCTACTTCACTTCTTTGGGGGGAAGCATGTATGCCTACTGATGATATTGCTGAGTCTTCTATGTCTAGAACCTATGTTCCTAAAGAATCATTGCACTATGATAGACAACGTCGCAACATTGAGCGACTGCTACAAAGAGGTGATCTATCACATAACGACATGAGTGTTTCTACTTCTCAGCATATTAAGCCTCTTCTAGAAGATTCTTCCATGACAGATATGGATGTTGATGTAGTTAATATTTCTTGTAACCCACCCGATGTAGTTGATGAGTCTTGTGTTGGATCTGATGAGTTTGTTCCCCGTATTGCCTTAGTGGACTACGTTGGTCCTCCTATGACGAATCTAGATCTAGCTACTTTTGGAGCCTACCCTATAGGCTCAACCTCTCTTGTTACCAGAGATGACATCCCTCACATAAATGCTATTGAACCAGTCACTCTATTTCATCTCGCATCAACACCTGTTACTTCTTCCACCAGTGAACTAGCAACAAAAAAGATTGAATCAGAAATCAAGCATCACAGTCATCAAGTCAAAAGAAAAGAGCAATGGTCGGATGGCGAAAACCACATTGTGGCGGTATCCAAACCTAAGAAAAGTAAAGATAAAAATTTGCTCAAAAATAATGACTCCAAAATAAAAGATGAGAAGCTGATTCTCTACAAACAAATGGTGCATTACTTCAAGCATGATCTCATAACTGTTATACTTCAGCCCATTCCTAAAGCTGAGAAAAGAGTTGCTAATGCCTTGGTTACTTTGATATCCATCTTACAAATGAAAAAGCATAAATCTCGCTTCAAGTTCCTGGTGGATGAATTACGCTATCCTGCTCACAAATCTTACAATCCTACCATCTTTCCATGTCTTCCACCTCATACTCCTCCATGCCATTCTTTCCGCCATCCCTTACACTTTGCCTTTGTCTCTGGTGGCTTGTATAGGAAGGGTCTAGATGGAACTCTCCTTAGGTGTCTAGAAATAGAGGAGTCAGAAAAAGTACTAGCTGAAATCCATGATGGCATATGTGGATCACATTCTAATGATCCTCCACTAACTCAGACATTGCTTAGGGCTGGTTATTATTGGTCGAACTGGTTGAGACCTCCTATCATCACAGCTATAGCATTTGGGCCTGGGGCCTATCAGTTCTCTACATCAAAGGAAGCAGATCTTTAATGCCCGTTCCTGTCTGGGGCATTCCTTGTATATACTTTATGATCCTGAAAAAATTACAAAAAAAATCATATATGATGCTAAAAAAAACCTAAAAAGCATATAAAGTACTGAAAAAATGAGCATCCTAGTGAAAACCTAGCAATAGGCACTTTGATGTCTCACCAAAAAAATAAAAAAATTCAAAAAATTCAAAAAAAAATAGAAAAAGTGCCTTGGTGAAAACCTGGAAACAGGCGCCTTGGTAGCAAAAATACAAAAAAATTATAAAAAAGTCCTGAAAAAATCTATCAAGTGGTGAAAACCTGGAAACAGGCGCTGCTTGAGACCCTCTGCACCTATGTCTATCAGTCTTGCATGGCGCTCTTTCGCTCCACTTCTCGCTTTGCCTCTCCTAGCCTGGAATTGATTCTTGTCTTAGTCTAGGGGGCATATGTTGCTTTAAGCTTATCTTGGGTCTCTTTGTGCATCTGGGTTTCTTGGGCAACTTGGTTCCAATGGTGTTTTTCAACACCACCCCAATGGTATTTTTCAACACTACCCTTGCATCGAGTGTTTCTCAACACTTATCAGATGTCCTACCTACAGTCTAGTATGATGCGATATTTCTCATTTGCAGATGCAATACTCAAAGTTTGGCTCTATGACCTACACACACGCACTTGAATTGCTGAGATTTGTTTGAATTTATTTCTTTGCATGCTGTCTATGATGATTTCTTTGTTGAGTGGTCTCTCCCTGAGAAGTTTTCAATGATGCATAGCTAGAAGACTGAGGGTATGAGAACATGTTTTATTGCTTTTTCTACTTGTGGGTATATTTTGTTGATCCTAACTATCATGAGCATTTATGCTGGTCTTACTTGACACTATGGATTGACAGGGTATTATCCTTGACTGTTTTTGTGCAAGTGCATACTTGTAGCCATCTTGACTTTCCTTGTGTCTTGATGCGAGTATAATCTTGCTATATTAAACTTAGGTAATCTCACTGTGCTAGTCATCTTGACCTACATGTCTTTGATGCCTAGGTGAGATTTCCACATTCCTATCTGATAAAGATCATATTCATATTCACATAGTTATGCTAGTGTGTATTGTATGATCTTGCGATGCTACCAATAATGCTCGATGATGAATATTAGATGTCTATTGGATTTGTAACCTTGCAAGTAAACCACTTTTCATGTAGCTTGCATTTCTTAGGTTCATGTTAGTTTAGTTTTGCATCTTGCATATGGAGAGAGCTCTCCTTTAATTTTTCATGGACTTGTTAATCAGCTGCGCTCACCTTTCGCTTCTTCCCGATCATGTCTTTCACTTTCTTGTCTTTCATCTCACATCATTTTCTCTTCATTTTGGGATCCAAACTGAAATCCACATTCACCTTGACCCTTTCTCCTTTTTCCGCATAGTTGGCTGACCTTTTGAGGCCTGATTCTTTGATCTTCGCTGGGGCATCATAACCTCTTCATCCCCATCTCTTTCAATCTTCTAGTCTTTCATTCAAATCCCAAGTTCCAATTCCCCCCTCTATGGAATTTACGGGTTGAGGGACTGATAGGTTCGTGCCCCGTGTCCCATGTGTGGGGCATCCCTTCATTGGTTGATGGTTATTCTATTATCTTTCATCTTCGATTATGATTTCTAGTGATTTGATCATGTTGCTCTTGCTTCTGCATTCCCTCTACTTGATTTCGCTTTCAATCCCGAGGGGTCAGACACATCATATCTTATTAGCTATCTCTTTCCTAAGTGTTCAGTATTGTCGCTACCAGGCTGACCATGCAGGATTTGCTATCTCTCTGTACTTCATTCTTTGGAGTCAGATCACTATCTTCTTGCCTTCTTGGCTACTTGCTTGCCTTCTTGGCTATTTTATTCTTTGACTGCATGTGATCCCAAATCGATCTCACATCTGTCAAAATCACTATTGCTTGCTTTCTTGGTTGTCTGCTTGCCTTCTTGGCTGATCTATTCTTTGACTACATGTGTTCCCAGATCGATCACACATTAGTCAAAGAGAGGCAAAATGTATACACCTAAAAATGGTCACCTAGACTATTAGCCCCTTTTGGTAAATCATAAATTGCTTATTCTTGATCAAATCCTTGTGCTATCATTTATTTGATTATTTTCTATGGGCTAACCATTTTATCCTAAGTTTTTATTTATTTAAAAGGAATATTTCCTCCCCTTTTAATAAATAAAAAGCCCACCTTTTCTTCTTATCCTATGTTGCACAAATAAAGCATTTAATTCTTATTTATAAAGAAAAATAAAAATAAAATAAAAGAAAAAGTACTTTTTGTCTCACATGGACATAAATTAAATGCTCAACATAAAGTAAATGCTTCTAATTTTCTTATTGGAGGATATTTGTGCACACAAGGATCAAGCTTTTTTTTTTCTCCACCGTTGATTAAATCTTTTGCCTCTTAATCTCCATGGCGCATTCCTTTTTCATTCCCTATAAAAGGAGAGCTCTCTTCCTCATTTGCACACACAATTTTTATGTTATTGTTATGCTATAGGTTTTCTAGGTCATCTTGGAGCTTTTGGAGATATTCTTGCATCTAGGGTTTGAAGATTTGGAGCATTGTTGGCATTCATCTTGGATCTTCATCAACACTCTATCTTCTTGTCTTCATTCTTGCATCATCATGGCTTTCTTGCTTCATAGTTAGATTTCATTTCTTGCATCTTTCATTTTCATAGCTTAGCTTGCACTGTACTTTCATTTCCATAGCTTAGCTTGCATCTTCATTCTTAGCTAGCTTGCATTGCATTGCATTTCATTTGATTCTTGGGAATATTGGCATTCTTGCCCTTGTCTTCATTGAATCTCCCATTGCATGGTTTACTAGCAAGGTTATTGGCTAAATAGCTCTAGCTGAGAGCATTCTTAAAACCCTTGCACTCCATGCCTAGGGAGCTATGGATCGATTTGTGAGGCCTCATTCTTGAGTTCCCTTACATGTAATGATTCATAGAAGTGTGGTCACATTTTCACCATACAATAACTTTCATGAATAAATGAATTCCTTTTTGCACTCTTAACCATAGGCTAATAACACAACAAAGAATGTACCATCAATTGTGCATAGCTCAATCTACAATATAACATGTGCGTAAAACAAAACTGTGCCTGCTTCTCTGCTAAACTCTAGAATATCACTGTGTTGACATCAATGACAATCATAGTCATGAATGCAACAACCACTGCTACAAACTGACTACCAAAGGCTTCAACATTCATTCCTAACAATCTCCCCC